>CM065383.1:44380000-44790000 GCA_033060915.1 Euryodendron excelsum
TGGTCCACATATGTCATAATGGACTAGCTCTAACAGATGAGAAGCCCTAATTGCCTTACCAAAAGGCTTTCTGCATGACTTTCCAACTAAACAAGGCTCACAAATAGGTAGGCTTACTTTGGCAAGAGAGCCTAAAAGCCCTTTTCTAGCCAGTCTAGCCATTCTTTCTTGTCCTATGTGACCAAGTCTAGCATGTCATTTAATTGAATCAGACATTACATCAGAAGAAGAAGAAGATGCCGCACAAATAACATAATTATTTGAATCCAAATCCAACATAAAGAAATCATCCTTTAATGTACCATGACCATAAAGCTCACTACCGAGATAAATAGATAAACTATTGTTCTCGAATTGGAAAGAAAATCCTAACTGCAATAATGAGATAACTGAAAGTAGATTATATCAGACAGTGGGTGCATGAAGCACATCATGAAGGAGCAGATTGCGCCCAGTGCGCATCTTGAGTTGATAAGTGCTAACTCCCAGAACATCTTCCTGCACTCCATTTCCCATAATCATCTGGTGTCTACCCACTGGGACCCGACGGTAATCTACATATTCAGCTCTATCTCTCGCTATATGTTTGGTTGCTCCTGTGTCTACAATCCAACCAGGGGGACAATGAGTCACAAAGACATGCGAGCAAATAAAAATATTAAGAGAGCTAGAATCAGGGTTTACCTTCTTTGGCTCAATACAATCTTGAACAAAGTGACCCTTTTGTCCACAGTTATAGCACTTCAGCTTGGACTTATCTTTCTTCCCACCACACCTGCCTCTGCGGCTTTTGGACACTCTACCATCTTTTGATGCTAGATTCTTTGGTTTTCCCTGTTTAGCTCCACCTCGCTGTCTATTGCGTTAGGGCTTATAACCCCTACGATGTCCAGCTTGGGCAACAAGTGCAATGCTGCGGATCGCTTCAATGTGCTCTGCCTCAAGCTCCAAATGGCGAGATATGTCATCAAAGTTTTTGATCCCCTTATTGTGCGTGAGCACAAGTTTCACCTGTCCCCAAGTAGGTTCAGGTATGGACCGAATGACAGCTAAAATCTGCTGCTTGGCTGTGAGATCATTGCCAGCTGCTTTCATCTCTTTGATCATAGCAGACATCACCCTAAGGTGCTCAGTCATAGTATGCTTTAGGTCCATTACATACTGATTGAACCTCAAAGTCAAGGCACGCAGTCAAGTGGCAGTGGTGCCACCATACTTAATACGCAACTGTTTCCACATTTCTTTGGCAGTGAGAAATTTCTCAAATTCCCCCATGAGGTCATCATGCATGCAACTTAGCATAGTAAAGCACGTCATTCTGTCCCTCTTAAACCAAGTGTCATAAGCCTGTTCATCATGGCGATGCTGGGCCGTGCTGTCTGACTCAGGCAGAGTCATGCTGTTGGTCAGATGGTCAAGCAACTCTTGCTCGTTGAGGAGGTACTGAACCTTCCTCTGCCAGATATCATAGTTCTTTCCATCAAGTTTTTCTCCCTTATTAAGGTTAGCAATTATGTTTTTTGAGGTCATTGTACTACATACATTGCGCAGAAAATTAATTAGGCACATATCTTTAATATTTTACCCTAAATTCAATTAGACCACAAAATTCTTTCCTACATCAAAAAATCAAAAATTTCGCATTTTTTAGGTGCTAGTAATCATCTCCCATGATGTAAGTTAGAATTAAATATCCAATTAATTTAGAATAAAATACGGGAAACTATTCCCTCTTTCCACAATATCAATTTATAAACATACAATAAAAAATTGAGCCCAACTTAGGACTCCATTGGCAATTTGGTGCATCATGCCAAAATAATTCAATATTTATAAATTTGGTGCGAAACACATCCCCTTACAAGGCTTCTCATAAATAATTAAAAATTACATCCCTTTTTTACAAATAAGAAAAACCTACCACATCAAATCTAATAAACAATGAGCAAATGGGGATGCCGCACCTTCTTTGTATCCAAAGAATTATTTTGTAACAACAATAAATAAACAACATATATTCATCACATAAGCACCTCAAAATGCTAATGTCACCTCCATTCTTTTTCATACATAACATACATTGGTCTCTTGAATGGAGGGTAACTAGGGTAACCACACTCACCACCTATGGAAATGGGTATATGGTCCAAAAATAATCCTAAGGTGTCAAAATATAGTGTGCCAATGTGGCACGCAAAAAATATCACATCATTATGCAGTAAATAATTAAATAAATATGACTAGAAATAATTTAAATGCTATTACTGCAATAAATGTAATGTAATGACCCTAGGAAAAAATTTATAACCATTATATTATTTTAAAACTCATTTAAAATAATTTTCTTAAAAAAAATTATTATTTACTTATAAAAAAATAATATAATATTTTTAAAGAGTATTTACGTCAAATAAAGCACGCAGTTATGACGTACATGTTAAAATGAGTCCATAAAAAAAACTGTGTCAAAATGAAAAGAAGTTCGATAAGCCCCACATGCACAACACGGGCAATCCATGCACATGAATTTTGTAAGCTTCCAACGTTGAAGTGCCATGTGTCATGTGCTTATTGGCACAGGTTATAAAATTACCTCACATGTGCTGCCAGCTTCACATGGACGTACGTAATGGACAAATCATCACTTACGATGATGCAAGCAATGAGTTGCGCCATTTAGTATGGTGGCTTGCGGCTAAATAGCTTGACAGCCAAGCAACTCATGTTGCTACCAAGAAAAACACGAACCAGCGCAATCAGTGGACAGACCCAGATTTCGACAGATTCGACAATCCGCGAGCACTACTTCAAGCCTCTTAATATCACTCAATCGAAATTAGTTTTTTTTTTTTTTTTACAAACTTTATATGGACAGAAAGCTCTCATCATATAGAACATATCTATATAAATTTTGGAGTTCGAAAAATAGATTTTCTGATTCAAAAATAAGGTCAAAGTTTTGGGTTTAAGAAAAGTTTTCAGAAACTTTAAATCAAGATTTCTCCAAAACTGTGTAACGAAAAATTACAAAATTTTTAGAGTGAGTTCCTGACACTATAAGGAATATTTTGATATAAATTTCATCAACTGAAACTCAATATATAAAAATACGCCATTAACACCCAAAGGTATGCATGCATGCAAAATATTTATATTCATGGCATAATATAAGCAAAAACAAGCATAATAAAGCTCTGATACCAATGTAAGAAATTATAGGTGGGGTATACGGAATACCTTATGCGGATAACAATACGATGTGCGGATCGTCTTGCTTACTTTACGAACCCTTCGCGCAACACGTGTAATATACCACGAATTAATCCAAGATCTCCTTTGTGTCTTCCTCGTCGTACAGTAGAGGGCTACTAGAGTCCAATACGAAGAACATACGTTCCAAATCTTAAGGCTCTTAGATGGTAGCCTTAGAGAGAACTAGAGAGAGAAAGTAACTTTAGAGAGAGAGTCTGTACCAGATATTACGTTAGTTCTTTTTTGATACAATCTGTGTATAATAAATATACACCATGATAAAGACAAGACCCACTTATCTTTATCTTCTAGGAGTCCAAATTTGATAAGGATAACACATTATCTCCATATCAATAGGAGATAAAATATATACTGAAAATATATCCATGTACCCATGTGGACATACCGTGGGCCCCATGCAATAGGGCCGATCACACTCTGACGGTCAAGTTAGCAATCTTCACTAAAGCCAGAGCGAGAATAAAGACTATGAATACTTAATAAATCAATTGTCCATACCTTACTTCTTCAAAATGCTATGTTTTTATAGTGTTGTGTTCTCTATCGAGCCTACTCATGTAATCATGACTTACCCCGTAGGTTTGTGCTATTTAGAGTGGGCTGATCAGACAGGAATATGCATTTTTCACTATGCTTGAGCTCGACTGACCAGATGTAAGCACGGCCGTCGCGTGTTATATTTTCTCTGCATTGAATGCGGGTCCGTTCAGTATGAAATGCTGCCAATAGAGCATTAAATGCCCTGAAAAACCTGACTCGGGTGACCCGATTTCGGGTTGGGTAATCTTTCTAGTTGGGCTGACCTAGAGAGTGGGTTTGAGTTACCCTGATAAAATCTAGGGTGCTCTAGGCCTGCATGACCCCTCTTTGTATTCATTGGGCCTGCCTTTTAGACTGCGCTTGAAGATTTTCGACCCACACGTACAAACATCATGAATTGAATTATTAAGAACCACCATAATGGTTGTTTTGTTACTTATATAGCATTTTTCAATTGTTGACATTGGGGAACGGTTGCTGAAAGAATAGCATTTTTCGAAATTAAATTACGTACCAACATCATGGCTTTGACATGGGAACGGTCAATACGGAATTCGGCATCTTCAGAATTCATGAAGGCCAAGTTATCAACGAAGTCCTTGGTCTGTGGATGATTGAACATGCTCATCAATGATCTTCTCAAAGAATTCATCATACACCTTGCTAACAGCCTTCATTTTTTGATTCAGACCCTGCAGATCA
Source organism: Euryodendron excelsum (assembly GCA_033060915.1). Taxonomy (NCBI): domain Eukaryota; kingdom Viridiplantae; phylum Streptophyta; class Magnoliopsida; order Ericales; family Pentaphylacaceae; genus Euryodendron; species Euryodendron excelsum. Next base: position 44,384,516 of record CM065383.1, read on the forward strand.
AGTGCCCCAACATAGGGAAAGTAGTCACCAACGTTGAGTTTTGCCGATAAGTGCATGCTCTCTTGCATCACAGCTTTGAACCCCCTCCCGTCGATGTCCCTGTCCATATACTTTCTTTCCAAAATCCATCCTACAACTCATATCTGCACTGGTGGCCGAAACTTTAGCACTAATATCAACAGCAACGCGATCCAGGGCCGCCTTTTTGGTGGACTTCAATAATCAGCCAAGCTCTTCCGTTCTAACGGATTTAAATGAACCGATTTTATGGTGACTGAGCAACTCTAAGATACACAATTTGCGCTAGGTGCGCCAATAAGGGCTGTAAGGGGCAAAGACCACGTTCCTTTGCTCGTATGAGATGCACTTGGCGACAGAGCCGGCCTCGACATTTGGGTTGCCCTAGCCTGACCTCAAATATAGTTATCCTCTTACTATTAATTCATTACCAAAAAAAGGTTATCAAAGTTAAAAATATATATATTTTTTCTTTACAAGAATTAAAAAAAAAATTTTTTTTGAACTCGGGGGTTGCCCAAGCCCAAGAGATTGCTGAGCTCACCCTAGGGCCGATCCTGCTTAGCAGCCTCACGATGAGGCCTACCGGCAAAAACAAGGTCGTGTACCTTGAGGACTTGCTCGGCTGCCTGAGGCGATGAAATGATGATGCTGGGGACAAAGCCGAAGCGCATGTGCATAATGGGGCCGTGTTTTTTTGGCTAGTTGATGCAGGTCCCGGTGGGGAAGCTTCCCTATCAAGTGAAGATTTCCCAAAATTGGGAGCCCTGTTGGACCTGGAGGTAGTCTTCTATTCTTGTTCTTCCTTAACCAGGCCTGCAGGAAATAAACTATTGCAAACACTGCGAATATGGTTGTCCATGTCCAAGCCATGATTTTGGTTCTCAACCAGCTAGGATCAGGGTCCCTGGCGTGGCAGGTTTGTCAAATGTTTGATCCAGAACAAAAGCTCAGGCTCTTGTTTATGCTTGCAAATAGGATTGTTTCAACCATCTATGAATGAATGAAAGAAAAACAAACTCAAGCTTAGTTTAAGATCATCAAGACTGATCTGATAATGATTGTTCTGCCACAGACAGAGATTGGAGTTTTAGCCAACTGGCATCACATGGGCTGTGTCTTGAAAGTTGGAAATCATTTGTTTATCTAACCCTTTTCTGGATCTTCAGGAATTGCTCGGCTGCTTCGGCGATGAAACGATGATGCTGGGGACAAAGCCAAAGCGCATGTGCATAATAGGGCCGTGTTTTTTGGCTACTTGATTCAGGTCCCGGCCCGGTGGGGAAACTTCTCTATCAAGTGAAGATGTCCCAAAATTGGGAGCCCTCTTGGACCTGGAGGTAGCTTTTTTCTATTCTTGTTCTTCCTAAACCAGGCCTGCGGCAAATAAATAAGTGCAAGCACTATGAGTGCTGTTGTAGTACTCCAAATCCAAGCCATGGTTTTGGTCCTCACCAAGCTAGGATCAGGGTCCCTGGTGTGACTGGTTTGTCAAATGTTTGATCCAGAACAGAAGTTCAGGCTGTTGTCTATATATGCTTGCAAACAGTAATGTTTCTACCATCCATGAATGAAAGAAAAACAAACAGAATCTTTAAGATCACAAAGAATGATCTGATAATAATTGTTCTGGCACAGACAGAGATTGGTGTTTCAGCCAACCGGCATCACATGGGCTGTCTTGAAAGTTGCAAATCATTTGTTTCTATAATCCTTATCCGATCATACTCTATATGTTATCTTCTTGTTTGTTTTCTGATGAGTATACACATCCTTAACCATAGGTACCAATATGGTGTACGAAACCAGAACAACGATAAGAAAAACAGAAAACTGAAACATGGCCTCAAAATATTATGAGAAATGGCCAGGTAATATAAAATTAAACATGATATTTATAAGAAAATTTATTAAGAATGTTTAAAATAGTAATATAAAAACGTTATAATACTTTTGTGATCAATTAAAATACTAATACCACACAACATCTATAGAAACTTACTAGAATAATTGCATATTATTATTACAAAATAATGTGATATCCACATCTGCCATTTTGAAGAATTTAGTTTAATTGCATTTAGATTAGTTTAATCAATAGCTTAAATGACATGGTTTAATGTTAATTCTCTTCTTACATTATATTTGTTATTAACTCTAATTAATTAACTTGAGTAAGGAAGTGCTAATAAAGGTAATTAAACTTAATCACTTAGTCATAAAGGTGCTTGCTTGGATGACTTGTGTGCTTGACACCTCCTACTTGTTTACACTAACAAGAGTGTGTTGATAACGTGTGGTGTTAGATATCCATACTATTTTGTATAAGTCTTGAATTAAATCAAAAGAAGAGAAGAAAATAGGAGCTTGCGTAGAAAAGGAGAGTTTGTGTAGTAAAAAGGGAATGCCAGAGAGCTTTTTCAAGATCCCTGAACCTAAAGCTAAGCCACCAATCCTTAAGGTTCGATAAGTTTAATGGACATACCCATTGAAGTCCCCACCATTTCAAGATTTTAGACCACATTTGCCATGAGAAGCTGCAAGATAATAGGAGGTGATCTGAGGTCTCAGGTTCCTTATAGCAAAGAGCACATAGGGTATCAACACCTATATGCAGGCAGGATTTTTCAACAAGCATAACCTTCAATTTTGCTCTTCCCATCAGAGCTAGCCAACTGAAGAATAAGGACTTAGATGGAGCTTTAATTGACCACAAGTAACTGAATTTGAATTCAACCATACCTTGACAAGATTCAAAAGCACTGTAGAAAGACTTACAAGAATAGACCCCAACCTGATCAACCAGCCAACTTATTAAATCCTTTTTTATAGGGTAAGGAGAAGTATGAAGAAGAGAATGCTTTAATTTTGTCAAGCTCTCTAATTCCCAAAGAAGGAGATTTCGCCTAAATAATAAATTCCAAGAAGCACATGCTGAGATGAAGACAGAGTTAACATAAGCATCCTTTTTAATGGAAAGTAAGAATAACCTTGGGAATAAGAGTTTTAAAGGCACACTCCCCAGCTACTTGTCATGTCAAAATTTGATTGAATCCCCAGATCCTAGCTTGAGTTGGAGGTTGGATAACAGGATGGAGCTTAGAGTATTTCAATTGTTTCCAACTGGTAAAATGTCATACCAAATATTTGAACATTTCTTATGAGCTACCTTTGAAGGAGACCAGTCACCAACATTCAGATTATACTTTGGACATAAAATTCTTCTCCAAAGTGGCTGCTTGTCACAGTTGAATCTCCACCACCATATTGTAAGAAGTGAGTGGTTTCTCACCTTCAAAGATGGAATACCTAGACCTCCATATTTCAAACTTACTGATACTTGGCCCCAATGCACACATCTAATCTTCTTCTTAGAATCCATGTCCCCCCATAGGAATATTCTCTGCAGCTTTTCTAACTCCATACAAACTTTTTTGGGGCATCTTGAAGAGTGATAATGAATAAATTAGAAGATTTACCAAGGTTTCTTCCTCCCATGGATAATTGCTTCTTGTTCTAGATGGAGTGTTTTTTCTTAAAGTTTCCTACCACACCATCCCATGCTTTTACTATTCTAGGAGTAGCACCCAAAGGGAAGCCCAAATACTTCAAGGGAATATGCACATATTTATATTTAAACATATTTTCAACTTTAGCAACAAAAAAAGGGTCCTTTATTCTAACTCCCCTTACCAAGATTTTGCTGAAATTTATCGTAAGTCCTAATATCATTTCAAAACATCTCAATAGCCTTTTCCAATTGGTAAGTACCTGCAGATTAGCATTGCAAAATAGTATGGTATCATATGCAAACTACAGATGAGAAACTAATAATCCATTTGATCCATTGATGCCCTTGATGACTTGCACCAAACAGTATCTTCGGGTAATCCCAAGCGTAGGATGGCAAAGCAGTATAAACCTGGCGAAGGCCAAGGTCGAATCCTCAGGGAATAATTGACAAATTGAAGAGACTAGATCATTCTCTCAAATCACACACAAAATCTCACTAATTATTTTTAAAAAGACCAAAAATTATTACTTGAAAGTTGGATTATTTATACTAAACTAAAGTAAGAAAATTGATTTGTATTTAATAAAGAAAAAGTCTTGAAACCAATTGATCCAACCAACTGCTTCACTCGGAATTCTAATGGAGGTATTCTATAACTCAAATCATTGACTACATCTTGAGTTTTTGATTTGGAAAATTTAAAAGTAAAAATAATTATTCTTTACAAATAAACTTCTAGATTTAAATCTGGTTTTAAAATCAAATATGCATGCCATGGATTCGTGCATTATATACACTGAACATGAGTTCATACATAACCATTACCGAACATAGTCAAACAGTTAGATTTTTTATGCTATTTAGAATATTGATCCCAAATAATTAAAACGAAGAAGATTTAAACCTTGAAAACCTAATTACCTCTATTATTCCTCCAAGATCTTCAATTTGTCTTCACAATTGATCCCAAGAGTGGATTTAACTACTTGTCTCTATAAATAAATAAATAAACAAAATTGTATAATAAAAAATATGTTGAATTGACTGAAAGCCTGAAATTCTTATTACAGGAATTGAGAAAACTATAAAGAACTAGAACTAAAAGCACTTAGAAAACTCTCAAAAGTGCTGCTAAACTCTCCTAAACAAATAATGAAAAGCTAACCCTAAAAATTACTTTAGTCCTAGCTTTTATAGACTTCCAAATTTGTAGATTTTCGTGAACCGTTCGAACACCATTGTATACCATTCGAATACTCTTCTATACCATTTGAACTGACATCAAACGCACTTCGAACGGGATTGTATGCTCTTTGAATCTCTCAAACGGTCTTCAGACATGGTCTTGACATAACTCCGCTTGACGTACCGTTCTAACGCTCATGTTCACCATTTGAACACTAAACTCCACCATTCGAACAGCTTATATGGGCTGACGTCATGCGTTCGAATGCATTATGTAACCATTCAAATAGTTTTTTTTCCTTTTTTTCGCCCAACTTTGTACTTTTTAAGCTCGATATCCTGTAAACATCAAATAAACTAAATTAATGATTAGTTAGAACTAAAATAAACCTAATCTAAGTCTAATAAAGAACTAAGTAAGGCATGTAGACTGCACAATTAGAGTACAATCACACCCCCCCTAAAAGAAAAACCTAGTTTTTTGCTATTCCCTAACAAAATACAAACAATAAAAGATATCTCCACTTTTGTGGGAGTCACGAGTGCATTTAACTTATGCACCAAGTCTTTAAACACCTAGATTACTCCTAGTGGACGAGTGATGTCTTGTGACGGTTTCTAGTGATGGTACCCACAAACATGTATTCTTGTCATGTGAAAGATTATAGGAATATATGAGGCACACATAACTTGCTTATGATAATCTCAATTCACCCTATATCTTGAATCATGCAAGGTTAATGCATAAAAACTCATAAGAACAATTCACATAAGAGTGTACTAGTAATGACAGATAACTCAATTGTTTCAAGATCATGCAATTATATCCTTTATGCTGCAATTCAAATCTCACAAGTCATACACTCACAAAGAACATGAACACAAGGGTCTCTCCATGGAAAGGTCATTGTAAGAGTAAGTGTAAATGAAACATCAAAAGAGCAATCCAATATAAAAAAACTGTACAAATGTAAGTGTATTGACTTGGCATAGTTTTATAAAAATATATTCACAGTTTAACTGTTAGCTAAAAAATATACATGTAATGAGTTATACTCAAAAGAATTACCATCTTTATGTATATTCCGGATAACTAAGGGCATGTGAAAGAACAGCCATGATTAAGGAGAAAGAAAGGGGTAGAAAGACTCAAAACATGCATTGTACACTAGATGTGATGATCAATAAGCATACACTTCCAATTTCTCAACTTTTAAACAAAATTGTACTTTTTCTTCTTCTCACTTCTTCCTCTTCTACATTTTTTTTTGTTTTTCAATTCAATTGCATTTTTCTTTTTCTACCTTTTCTCCACATATATATATGTATATATATTTCGTTCTTTCTTCTTTCTTTTTTTTTTTTAAACTCTATACAACTTTTACTTTTTCAAGCTCTTATAAGCAATAATATCAAAGGTCTCATCATGGAAAGTATTTCAACAATGATATGCATTTCAAAATTCATTTGTATGAGGATAAAAAGAAAGAAACTAGGCATGAATGGCTCAAAAAGAACAAGATGGTCTAGCATGATATCCAAAATACATCAAGTTTGAAATTCAAGAGAGAACAAGTATCAATAACTCCAACTATTACCCAACATATAAACAAAACTAAGTATAATGAAACTATTAAAAAATGGAAGATCAGGACATTATTTTTGAGTAAATGTATATCCACTCCAAAAGAAGATAAATTGGCTCTAGAACTCATAAGGTACAATCTCTACCCTTCAAGGATATGCATGCACAAAATATCAACATAAGACGTCATATAGCATAATAGTGCACAATGATGTAATTTCCCTCTTATAATAATTTTATGATAAAAGCTTGCAATGCATTATAATAGTAAGGTGAATCAACAATTAAACTCAAGTATAATCCAATGTATGACTCAAAATATCCTTAATGTAAGATTGCATTGACATGAATATAGCTATAGTTTTTACAAAATCCTCTCCAACAAATCCATATATCTAATCAATGAAAACATGGACAAATGTGCCAAAGATACCAATCATGATACTCAAAACCATAAGATACTCAAACGTGTACCCAATAACTCAAGTGTCTGAAAGATAGGAAATATAAGGCAATACCTGAAACTAATCTATAAAACATGGCAAGGTTTGAAGTATAATAAACTGAAATAGCAAAACATTAAGCACATAGGAAAGATAAACATAAGACATATCCACTAATGTGCAAAAGGGTTTTAGATATATGAGATGATATGAACATGCGAAAATAACCTAATATCTAAACTCTACTCCTCATCATCCTCATCATCGTCACTAGGTGGCGGCTGCATACGTCGATCTATATGTCGAACCAAAACCATCATCTGATCAAATATACCCTACTGTGCACGGAAATGACCCTCTAGCATACTAAGATGATCTATATATGCCTCCTGTGTTGTTGCTTTTGTCGCCAAAGCAACCTCAATCCTCTCAATCGTAAGTCCTTGCTGAACAAGGACCTGACTTTGCTACTCTAGTATGACACTATGAGCTGCCAGTGCCTCAAACTATTGCTCAAGTCTCTCTAAGATAGTCTGAATACTCAGAATATGGTCCGGACCCTACTGATCTGGCTGTTGTGCAGGAGGAAGACCCTTTGGTTACTGCTCGACATATTATTACGGAGCAAGTAAATGTGCCTCTGAACGCCTCACAATCGTTCCATCTATAAACTGACGATGACACTTCCGAATCACACCGAGAATACCAACAACTCCAGCCGCCTCAATAAGACTAGTAAGCATCCATCCAAAAGGTATAGCTCCCTATGGTCTGGTACTCACATGCTCAGCATGTAGGGCCATGAACATAAAATGGGGTACGTCTACAGTCTGACCTGTCCGTATAGCCCAAAGAAGTGAAGCTCCAAACCAATTCACCTCGGTCTAATGGGTGGTCAAAAGAAGTGAATGGCAGACAAATAAAAAGAGAGGCCGATAACCAAGAAAGAGGACCCTAATTGGTAATTGCCTACAAGCAAGCCACTATGTCCTAAGGACACACACCTTAGCTGACACAACCTCAAAATCCTCAGGGGCACCCTTAGTCAGGTGTCCATATTGGACATCAGAAACCCTAGGAATATGGTAAACATGACCTATGATATTAGGTGTCACTTTTATCTGATAGCCTCTAACCCATGACTCAATCACCTCTTGCCCCAAAAATGTCACAGTCCTCTGAATGTTCACCACGAACTCGGTGATCAACATAAATACACACTTCCCCTGAAAATCAGCCAAACGAGTCCACTACCTAGCAGCAAACTGACCATGTCATCTGAATGTAGTATCCGTAAAATCATGGAGAGTAATTTGTCTTTCCATCGAGTTTCCCCGAACACTCCACGTCTCGTCGAATGCACCTGAAGCATCCAAACTAATGAATCTCTTTACTTCATAGGTTGGCACTATCGCCTGACCCTGACTTCTACTAGGCTGGCCCCTTCTTGTAGCTTGGTCAGCCATAAAATAAAACTAAGTACTCCTCTAAGAATATAAGATAATGTAAAGAAAAACTCAAAAGGAATACCTAAGATGACAGGAATGCACCAGAATGAATAGTAGGCCAGCGCTCGAACTCTGGTAGGGCCTCGCTATGGTGCAACAACTCAAAACTCTTAAAAAATGGAACTTGCTACATTTGAATTGAGTTTAAAATGAGCTTGTGAACGCCCCTTATTTATAGAAATCTTATTTTCGTTTGATGGTCATTCGAATGACCATTCAAACACACCATCAATCACGCGTCAAGAGGATGGTAAGCATTGCTGACGTAATATCATTTCGAACACTTACTTGGACGTTCGAACATACCGTTTGAACACATGGTATACTGTTCAAACGACAAACCTAAAATTCAAAGAAAAAGAAGAAAAACGAGAAAAAAAAATCCTAAAAACTAAGCACAAACTACCTAGAACAGAGCGAAAACAGAGCTCCCTCCCCCCCCCCCCCACCTAAAACTATAGTCATGTAATGCCCCTAATGCATGAGAACAAAGCCCAAAAAGCTCAAAAGGAAACGGTGGGATAACCAGGGATACCAAAAGACACCCACCCAATCAAGGAAAAACTAAGACACAAAAACTACAAAAAGAAAAGAGAAAAACACTAGATATTCTAGACTACACTAATATACAAGGATTTTTGCTATGGTCATTCAAAAGATGGTGGATCCTTAAGATCCACACATTCAATTTCACCCACTTCTAACTCAAGACATGGATTTAATCTTTGCCTATTCACTTTAAAGCTCTTAGACTTTGTGAGATTTTCAATCTCTACCGCCTTATGTGGTGACACCTTTTTAACAACATAAGGTCCAGACCATTTACTTTGGAGCTTACCCGAAAGCAAATGCAACCAAGAATTATATAGAAGAACCTTTTGACAAACCTCAAAAGATTTACGGATAATGTGTTGGTCATGTAGGGATTTCATTTTAGCCTTAGAGATCTTAGCATTCTCATAGGCATCGTTACAGAGTTCATCTAGCTCGTTAAGTTATGGCCTCCTATGGTGGCCCGCCACATTGAAACTCTCATTAAATTGGCGAATGACCCAATAGGCCTTGTGTTCAATTTCAACCAAACGGTGGCATGCCTTTTCGTACACAAGTCAATAAGGAGAAGACCCTAAGATGGTCTTGTAAGCAATCTTATAGGCCCACAAAGCGTCCACTAACCTCAAGGACCAATCCTTTCAGTTAGGGTTAACAATTTTTTCTAGGACTTGCTTAATCTCTCTATTTGCTAAATCAACTTGGCCTTGGGTTTGGGGATGATGAGATGTACCGACCTTATGAATCACCCTATACTGATGTATTAAAAGACCTATGAGTCTATTGCAAAAATGGGAGCCACCATCACTAATAATAGCAAGTGGCATACCAAAATGAGTAAATATGTATTTTTTTAAGAACTTGATCACCACAAAATGATCATTAATATGCGAAAGGATGGCTTCTACCCACTTAGACACGTAGTATGTGACCACTAGAATGTACAAGTACCTAAACGAACTAGGAAAAGGACCTATGAAGTCTATACCCCAACAATTGAAAACCTCTAGAATAATAATGGGATTGAGAGGCATCATGTACATCCTCGAAAGACTACCTAGCCTTTGGCACCTAACACAGGATGTGCAAAAGATATGAACATCTTTAAACATCATCGGCTAATACAAACTGCTTTGTAAGAACTTTGCAATGGTTTTGCGTGAAGAAAAATGCCCACCACATGCCTATAAATGACAGAACTCCATAATAGTTTTAACCTTATTGTCGGGAATACACTGACGAATCACCTGATCGAGACAATACTTAAACAAATACGAATCCTACCACGAAAAATACTTCACGTGTCAAAATAATTTCTTTCTATCAAGATTAGACCAATGCGAGGGACTCTTACCGGTAGCTAAGAAGTTAGCTATATCTGCATACCAAGGAGTGGTAGCATGTGAAAGTGCCTGCACATGAAAAAGATGCTCATCCGAAAAGTGTTCATTAATGAGAAGGGAGTCTTGGGCATCCCCATTATTAAGGCGCCTTGAAAGATGGTCAGCAACTACATTCTATACCCCCTTCTTATCTCTAATCTCAATGTGAAACTCTTGTAGCAAGAGAATCCACTGGATGAGTTATGGTTTTGTATCAGGCTTACTCAAAAAATACTTAGGTGCAGAATGATCAATGTAAATTATAACAAAGGATTCGACTAAGTGTGATATAAATTTATCTAATGTAAACACCACGGTAAGGAGCTCTTTTTCAGTTGTGGCATAGTTCAATTGGGCCTCATAAAGGGTTTTGCTAGCATAATAAATCACATTTGGTTTCTTATCTACCATTTACCCCAAAATTGCCCCAACCGCATAATAAATAGCGTCATACATCAACTCAAAAGGTGAAGACCAATCGGGTGATTGAATAATAGGTGTGGTGGTCAAATGCCCTTTAAGCTTCTCAAAAGCTTGTTGGCAAGAAGATGTCCAATCAAAAGGAACATATTATGACAATACGTGGCACAAAGGACGAGATATAGCACTAAACCCTTGAATGAAATGCCGATAAAAACTGACATGCCCAAGAGAAGATCGAATGTCCTTAACATTTCTAGAAGTACGAAGTTTTTGAATCAATTCTACTTTGGCCTTATCTACCTCTATCCCTTTGTTAGACACTATATGTCTAAGAACTATACCTTGTGTCACTATAAAGTGACACTTCTCCTAGTTGAGCACAAGATTGCTCTCTTCACATCTTTCCAACACCTTCTTAAGGTATTCTAAGCGTGCATCAAAGGTATCCCCATAAATTGAGAAATCATCCATGAAGATCACTAAAAATCTCTCAACCATGTCGCCAAAGATAGACATCATGCACCTTTAAAAGGTGGCCGATGCATTGCACAGGCCGAAGGGCATTCTCCTATAAGCGTAAGTGCCAAAGGGGCACATGAATGTAGTCTTATCTTGGTCTTCTAGGGTGACCTCTATTTGTTTATACCCAAAATTCCTATCTAAGAAGCAATAAAAAGTGCAATCGGCCACTCGTTCATGGACTTAGTCTAAGAAAGAAAGTGGAAAGTGGTCCTTCCTAGTTGATGCATTCAGTTTATGGTAGTCTACACATATTCGCCACCTAGTTTGTATCCTAGAATAAACTAGTTGATTAAGCTCATTCTATACTACTGTGACACCAGACTTCTTAGGAACCACTTGGGTTGGATAACCCACTTGGAATCAGAGATGGGATAGATAATACCTGCATCGAGAAGTTTTAGTACTTTCCCTCTCACAACCTTTTTCATATTAGGGTTCAAGCGTTGACGCACGGGCTTAGACTCTTCCTTAGGATATATACAATAAGTACACATAAGAGGACTTATGCCACTCCTCCTAACCCATATACTATACCTATATAACCTTCAATGCCATAGAAGACCTTATTCCAGCCCCCTCAAGCCTATTCAAGGATATTCAAGCTCAAGTCAAGGCATCCATGTAGGTTTGAAAGTGTTTGAAGGCAGAAGGTAGTATTCCTTTTATATTTTGGCAATCCTCACTCCTTTCTTCTCCCTCCTAGCTTACTTAGGCTATTCTCTATTTTAATCCCCATCTTCTACTCCCCTTTCTTGCATGCTTGAAACCAGAAAACTCTTAGTTCATGCCTAAAAGAAAGTTTTTTAGAGCCACCGTGTAGGGAACTTCTCACAAACCTACTTTAAGATGGTATGGCCTTAGAGCACCTTGCTATATAATGAAGCCTCTAGCCTTATATGATTTCATGACCTTTTTGCATATAATTATATTGTTTATGTTTTGCATGCTTAGCTTTTTTTGCCTTTTCTAAAGCTTTCACTATCTCTATTTCATGGCATTCTCAAGCTCTATATTCAAATGTTTTCCTAAAAATGGTCCTAGAGTTGGCTTCGTAAAGCCTAGGTCAAACTCTCAATTTCTACACTTTAGAAAGCCCTCTTTATGCCCCTTGACTTGATTTTGCAACCTTACATTTCCTTGTTTTTCAAAATTGCATGAAAATAGCTTTCAGACACTCTTCTGTCATGTTGATTTTCAAGGGTTTTACTCTCTTAAATTTTGTGGTTGAAATGGTCCCTTGGAACCCTCTCTTGAGTGGTCTTCCCTTTATTTTCACCATATAAACCCTAGTTCATTAGAGTTGGCTCTATTCTCTTTAAAATTGTTTTCAAAACAATTTCCTTTAAAAAGGTTTTTCAAAATTGCACTCTCTTCAACTTGCATAAATATCATTTCCTTAAACCATCATTTTTGCCTTGATTTTAGAAGTCTTGCTCTCTCGGATATTGAGGTTGGAATGGTCCTATAAAGTCCTCTTTGGCGTGGTTTCCTTCAAATCAACTATATGAACCCTTATTCTTTAGAGTGGTCTTCAACTTGTAAAAGTGATTTTGCAAAACCTCCTTCCCAAAGCCAATTTTTAAAAGGTCATTCTCTATAATTTTCAAGTCTTCAAAACGATCTATTCAATGTCAATTTTCACAAGTTTTACTCTCTTGAGTTTGTGGGTGAAATGGTTCCAAAGCAACCCTCTCTTGTGTGGTTTCCAAATATCAATCATAGGACCCCAACATTCACTTGACTGGCTTTCATAAAATGTTTTTCAAAATATACTTTCAAATTTCATGCATAAAACCATCCTTCCAAAACCACTAGTTCCAAACCCTAGTTCAAAACCATCTTTCAACCTTAGGTTAACTTGACCCTAGGTTTACCTAATTTTAGTTAGTTAACCCTAGGTCATCCAACTCCTAGGTTAACCTAACCTTAGTTAGTTAACCCCAGTTCACGTCAACCTTAGTTAACCCAACCCAAGTTAGTTAACCCTAGGTTACCTTTACCCTAGGTTAATCTAACCCAAGTTAGTTAATCCTAGATCACCTTAACCCTAGGTCAAGTTCTGAGTATGTGTTTGAGTGAATTGGAAGCTAGAGTACAAGTTGCTAAAGCTGCAGTACAAATCTTTAAAACATGTAGAGTTGAAACTTTCAAAGGTCATATCTCAACGCTCAGATCTCCATTTCGAGTCCATAATATATCGATTTTATATAACTTGTCGAGATCTATAAGAATATAAAATATTTGAGGGGATGCAAAGTTCGCCACCTCCTCGCCCCCGCAAGATCTGAAGATTTTGGCTAGTGGTTATCGCCACCTTCTTGCCCCCACGAGATCGTGAAGGTAGTCTCATCACCTTCTTGCTACCTCCTCACCCCTGCGAACTCCAGGACGTATTTTTAGAAAACTACTCCTATTTGTTTCCAAAAAGCTTCAATGCCTATATATACTTGAAGGATGGGTCTTCTAGGGTTTGAACACACTTAATAAATATATTGAGAGCCTCCAAAGAAAAAGAAAAACCCTAGAGTCTCCATAGCAAGTTGAAGAACTTTAAATCTTCATTGATCTCAAAGAGTTTTGGTGGTGCATCAAGGCAAGAATTCACGGCGTGGTGCTCGTCGTGGTTCAAGCATGGGAGAATAGTGAGTTACGAGGTATACAAGCAAGCTTCGACTTCAACTTAGATTTGGGGGATTCAAATTAGTACAATTGTAAGTGTTCTTGTAACTGTTCAATTGTTGACAGTGCTTGGAACTAGGGCTAACTAGGTCTCGTGATTTTTTTCCTGTTTGGGTTTTCATGACAAAAATCGTGTGTCTATTGTGTGATTGATTTACTTTTCATGCATGCTATTTTATTAGTGTGTGATTGATTAGATTGTTTAACAAGGATTAATCAAACGCGCCTCCAAGTGATTGTAAATCCAAGTAGATTGGAAATTTCAGCACTCATCGAGGAAAACTTGGAATTGAGGTTAAAGCAGCAAGCAAGGCTGCGTAGGCTGTCTAGCCAAGCTCTTCCCTTCGCATACATTCAAATGAAATGATCTTTAAAGTTAGTAAGCACCACAAAGTAGCACAACTTAAGTAGTTTGTGCCAAGAGTCCTAGTGGGCAAAGGACAAACAATTTTCTCATTAAAATGAAGCTGCCACGCAAGACCCACTGTTTATTTTGTCTGTTTATTTTGTCTGATCACGCTATAGCCTCTATGAAAAAGCACTTCACTTGGAATATGCCCAAAAACCCTACACTTCAGTAGCTATGTCTGAGACTCGTCAGTGTAGCATTCAGTGTGCAAAGAACAAGAAACACATTCTGACAAATTTGAAGGCAGAAACAGAAATGTAGTCTAAGCTGCTTAAAGATTTCAACAGAAATTAACAATGAAACCCAGTTAACAGGCACATCATCGATCATTTGTGAAGGCGGTAAGTTGGAATAGCTAAGAGATGCTTGGCTCTGGCAGTTACAAGACCAAACTCCTCAGTCATGTCCAAGTCCGTTGCCGACATATTATCTGGAAGCTCCCAATCAAAGCAATGCACCAACTGCGCCACCACCAACCTCACCACCGTCAGCCCCAGTTGAATCCCGGGGCAACCTCTCCGACCGGCACCAAACGGGAGAAGTTGGAAGTCACGTCCCCGAAGATCTATGTTATTCCCGGCAAACCTCTCCGGTAGAAACTTCTCTGCGTCGGTCCATGCATTTGGGTCCCTCCCGATTGCCCATACGTTTACGAAGACTCTTGCCTTTCGGGGTATATGGAAGCCGTTAATTATGCAGTCTTCTGTAGCTTCGTGAGGGAGCAGTAATGGGGCCACTGGATGGAGCCTAAAGGCTTCCTTCACAACCATGTCTAAGTATTCCAGGCTCTCCAGGTCGGATTCTTCCACCATCCTCTCCATGCCTACCACTTTTTTTAATTCGTTTTGGACATTCTTCAGCACTCGCGGATGCTTTAAGAGTTCAGAGAGGACCCAATCAATTGCTGTTGCTGAAGTGTCCATTGAGGCTGCAAGCATGTCCTGCACAGAAAATTATTGTAGTTTAAGAATGTGAGTTACAGAACATTTGGTTTTATAAATAAGAGTCTAGTTTTGATACTATATAGAACTTTTTACCAAAATCGACATATTAAAGAATCTTACTTTTTTTTTATGTTATATTTAAACTCTAAAAGAAACACATCACATTTTGTTACCTACTTGTGTTAAAAAATTCCATGATGTTAGTGCATCAACATTAAACTCTTTAAAAAAAATGACATATGTATGGATTTGTTACCTGATTTTCGGAGACAAGCTACAAGATTTTGTTCTGTCTTAGGTGTTCCCTAGTATAATACCTAGCTCAATAGATGAAGTTACAACTGGAAATACACTTGTTTGTTGGGCATCTACGAGTACAAATCTTCACAAGTCAAGGGAGAGATATGTGGATGGGTGATGTTTCCTGTTTTGAACGAAATTGTATAACAAAATATTGAACTTCCCTTTGCCTAATACAAAATCAATGCCAGCACATCACTGAGATGAACCAAAAAAAACACATGCTTTACAATTGACTCTAGAAATTGAGTTTAGAGAATCTGCACTCTATTTTAGCAGCCTAATTCCTAGTATTTCAAAAATTCTTAACTAGTTGATTGAGAGAACAAGATATGTATCTACCAGAATGTTGCGAGGCATGAATACAAAATTAACAAAAATAAACAGAACTGATGAGAGACTATGGTGTTGATTTAGTTAAATTACCAACATAATGGCTTTGACATGGCGACGGTCAATACGGAACTCAGCTTCTTCAGATTCCATGAAGGCCAACATGATATCAACAAAGTCCTTGGTTTTCCTTGAGTCCCTAGACTCAACATGCTCATCAATGATCTTCTCAAAGAAACCATCAAACA
Source organism: Euryodendron excelsum (assembly GCA_033060915.1). Classification (NCBI taxonomy): domain Eukaryota; kingdom Viridiplantae; phylum Streptophyta; class Magnoliopsida; order Ericales; family Pentaphylacaceae; genus Euryodendron; species Euryodendron excelsum. The sequence goes on from CM065383.1 coordinate 44,400,561, forward strand.
CGTTGCTCACAGCCTTCATTCGCCGAGTTAGTCCCTGGAGGTCAAGTGCCCCAACATAGGGAAAATAATCACCAAAATTAGGAGTCGCCGCCAAGTGCATACCCTCTTGAATAACAACTTTGAAACCCCTCTGATCAAATTCCTCATGCTCATACTTCTTCCCAAAAACCATCCGGCAACTCATATCCGCGCTCATGGACGAAACCTTTGCGCTAAGATCAACAGCAACACGATCCTGAGCCTCCTTTTCAACCGACATAATCAAAAGATCAAGCTCTTCCTTCCTCATGGATTGGAATGAAGCGATTTTGTTGTTGCTAAGCAACTCTAAGGTGCACAATTTACGCATGTTGCGCCAGAAAGGACCGTAGGGGCCAAAGGACATGCTCCTTTGCTCATATGATATGTACTTGGAAGCCTCATGCGGTGGCCTACTAGCAAACACAAGGTCATGTGTCTTGAGGAACTGCTCAGCTGCTTCAGGCGATGAGACGATGACATAGGGGACGAAGCCGAGGCGCATGTACATGATGGGGCCATGTTTCTTGGCCAGTTGGTGCAGATCTTGGTGGGGAGACTTTCCTAACAAGTGAAGATGTCCCAAAATTGGGAGTGCTCTTGGCCCTGGAGGTAGTCTCCTATTCTTGTTATTCTTCAACCAGGCTTGTATGAGATAGGCAAGTGCAAACACTATGAATAGGGTTGTCCATGCCCAAGAAGCCATAGCCAGCATGATTTGGTTGCCACAAAGCTAAGATCACTTTTGTTAAATGATGGATTTAGTCGTAGTTTATATACCAATCATCAGAATATGACAAAAAAGAGAAACAAATTAACTGAAACTTAGTTAAGATCGACTCCCAATAAATGATACCATAGTTGATTGAACATTAATGTTTTGTTGGTGATTCACAAAGATAAGAACTTTCATACAAAAAATAATATAAAAACAGGAAAATGCAATTCTTTCTGATGTGACAGTGACATTATTATAATTAAGAGATATCATAATAAGTATTTTATTTTAAAGTAAAAGGTTTTTATCCAACCATATTATTCTCGTGATAAATTCCGTATGAATTTGTATGCTTGTATAGCATTATCCAAAAGAATTCTTATCTTACTCAAAAAAATAAAAGAAAAAAGTCAACAAAATGACGTGACAATAACATTATTTTGTAATTAATAAGTTTTTTGTTTTAGAATAAAAAATCCTAATTCAGCAACATCATTTTGTACAAAAATTATGTTACATACAATTTTTTTTTCCCTTTATTTATAGGTACTGTGACATAGAGACACTGAGACTGGGACTGTTTGTTTAATCTTTTCCCTTTTGTCTGATTTGCGGCATCAATAACCTAAATTTCCATTTTTCTGCTGAAATGTTTGTTTTGCTTGCTTGGAGGAATATAAGAAAACAAGACAATTACAAGAAAAGGTACCTACACTTCCAATGCGAGACGCATTGACACTTTCAACAGGATGGCATTCTCTATGTTATTTACCTAATGTTCCAAAAGCTATATAGGGGAAATTAAAGAAAGTCTGAATAAGCACATGCGTAGGCCCTATGAGCTTAACCTTTTGCCTAAACTAGATATATCATTTCTAACATAGAGAATCAATGCCGGCATAGCTAGGGATGATAAAACAGCTGTACACATTGTGTCCTTGTCCCGCTCCGTTCTTAATGGGATGGGTACAAGGAGATATTAATTGGAGATAAGGTGCAATAACCCACCATGACCCACTCTTATTGGGATGGGTATAGGATGATACTAATTGGATTAGGATTGGGTTGGGAGACAATGTATAATAACCTGAATCCATCCATATATAGATATATATATATATATATATTCGAATGGGAATATTGTGATTTTTTTCTTATTTCAATAACTGTGTCCCTTTCTTTAACCATGATGTGTTTAAAAAAATCATTAAAATAAAAGAGGGAGGGTGCTGGAGAGGGGTCATCATGTCGGGACAGCAATGCGGTAAGAATTTCCTGAACCAAACCCGCCTGATTGCCATCCTTAGGCATAATCTTGAAGCTTGAGCTCACATGACCATGCAGCTAGCATCCATCTTTTGAGAGTACTAGCTACTTTCGCTATGATCTTTTACCCTTCATACTGTAATACTTAAATCTTAATGGCAATATTTTGTACTACATTATTACTGAAAATTTGTTCAAAAGAAAGGAAAAAGAAAATAAAATAAAAGCTAGTCTAACGATCTGACCCTCACACAACCCACTTGATTCAAAATAATTGTTGCCTTAATTAGAGAGCCATAAACAAGGATTTCCTCCAGTTTAAGATGAATAAATTCCTACTATGCCGTGTATGTGGCAGCACATCAAGCTGTCATGTATTAAAGCTGTGTTGTTAATCTACTTTTATTCCTTCTAGATTCTTCACAACATTCATGGAATTACAAAATATGTAAAAGATATTCAAATAGAAAATAAAAATACGTATATATGATAAATGGTATGCTTGCCATGTAGAAAGGGTAGTAAGAATTTCTACAGACCAAGTTGCAAGAAATTCTTATCCATTCTCCGAGTCACCTTGCCTAGGTGTTACACAGACAAATAGGAAAGAATGGCAAAGAATGCCATGCAATAGAAAGAACCCCTGCATTTTGCCATTGATAAGGTATCAATACCACAATGGATGAGAGAATGCCACACAAACAAAAGCGGAAAACCTCAATTTGCATTGTGGCGACTCAGGAGAGATAGATACCAATGCACCCTCACAGCCCTGTTTGGAATTTGGGAGACAGAAGGGACGAGAAAATTTTAAAAAAAAAATGCCTTTCCGCGCTTGATTCTACCTAGGAGAGAAAGGGAGAAAAAAGTGAAGGAAAAAATAAATAAATACACACTCTCTCTCTCTTCTCTCCTTTTATTTTCTTTTATTTTCTTTATAAAACCAAACAAGTAAAGAAAAATAATTTTCCTTCTTTTTCTCTTTTCTTTCACTTTTCTTCCCCTCCTTAAGTTTCAAACAGGCTATTAGAGTCACTACCATATGACAGGTATATGTAGGATATTGCAAGATACTATTGCATCTCGTAGCAATGATGTTCAACTTAATGACAAATTGCATTGGTATTCAATTCTTGCCATTGTTATCTCCTACGATTTGAGATGGAGACCTACATGGTAATCTTTATTCACAAAGGAAAGTCTCAAAAAGAATGAGACCTTTCATGTTTTTTTATTCATTCCTTCATTTTCAGCTTTCAGTTGGAAGGTTGGTTTTCTATCTTCTTATACATCAGCCTAGCTAGGAGATAAAGATCACTTATTCTGCCTCATCCTTAACCACCACAATAGCAAGTGGTTGAGAAACATATATACATATACATTTAATGCACATCACGTAGAGAGAGAGAGAGAGAGAGAGAGAGAGAGAGAGAGAGAGAGAGATATGAAATTGGGAAAGACAATCAACACTGATTGAAGGCAAATCCCAAAAGTAAAGAAGAATGGGGCAGAGAACCCTAAGATAAAACGATTATATCCACACAAATCTACATGTTTGTATATATAGAAAGAGAGAGGACACTAACAGTGGAAGAGAGAGACCATTAGGCGAGAAGCCAAAGAGCGGAAATAGAAGCTAAAAGAACAAAGGAAATAGTACATTACAACAAAATCTTCATTCACTGGCAACTAAAAGTGTCACTACAAAATGCTTATAGTGGCATTTTTCAATGTAGTGGCATTTTCAAAAAATGCAATGGATACCCATGCCACCCTAGTTATTAGAAGCATTTCATTCACTTGTATGTGCCACTAGAACAAGATGGATTGAGGATTTTCATGACACTTTGAGTGTCATCTTAGACACCATTAGTAGTGCTTCCAAACACCATTAAAGATTATTATTATTTAAAAAATGACACTACACGATTCCTTTAGTGGCACTATAAATGCCACAGTTGATTATTATCCAAACGCTTGTAAATGCCACTACACTCATCTTTTTGTGGCCTTCAAAGTGTCATTACTCCTCTTCTCAGTGACATTCAATTGTGCCTCTAATTGAGATGACAAGTTGATTGCACCTCAAAAGTGTAATTATAACACCTTAACTTATTCTTTGTTAGTCTTAATTTAGTATTTTGTAGACCTTTTTAGTTAGATTTTAGTGTTAACCTACTTTCTTTTGCGTTGGACAAGTTTTAAGCCTAATTTGAAGCAATTCAGGCGCAATTCGACAAGGTGAATAGTGCCTGGGCTTACAGATGAATAGTGATTCCCACAAATGAATAGTAATGTGCGCATGGCGAATAGTGATCCTACTGTGAATAGTGACTATATGCATAGATGAATAGTGATTCTTACGGTGAATAGTGACCATGCACACAGATGAACAGTGATTCTTATGGTTTTGGAGATTCAGAGAGCCCATTTTAGTGTAACAGTAACCGTAGGCTAACCGTACCTACGGTACCTAACTGTAGGTACAGTAGTGGGAACCGTACCTACGATCTACGGAATTCCTATTTTATTTCTAGCCATAAATACAAGTTTGGTCAAGAATTTTGGAGATCTAGCTTTATTTTCTCAGCTTCGTAAATTTTCTCTCCTTAGAATCTTTAGAACTTCAATTGTATTAGTTTAGTTGATTGTAATTTCTTTATATTTCATTTGTAAGAACATTAGAGATTTGTTTTCAAGACAAATTTCATTTCAATTCTCCTTAGATTTCAATTTCTTGTTTTCAAATGAATTCCATTTCAATCTCTTTCATGGATATGAGTAGCTAGACTTCAAATTGGGTTCAATTGTGAAGAATACTTGAAGAATTCAAAGAACCATTGAAGGTAGTTGTGAAACCCTAACTTGTTTAATGTCATGTTTAGCTTAATTGCGTATGTTCTAATGTGTAATTATACTAATTGAGAAGCTTGATTAGCATATTTTAATGAGAACATGCCATAGGGGGATTATCATATTTTTGAGCATGATTAGTAGGCTTAATCCATAATTAATTAGGTTAATTAATCTATGTGCTTAACTTAGTATTAATGATAATTAATTATGATAAATGTGATTAATTATTTTAATCATGTGGATTAGTGAGGCGCTAGGTGTGCATGTGTGTGTTTGACACCTAGGTGTGTGCTTCATTAAGTGAGGTGTGTGCTAGCAAGTGTGTGTGTGCGCGCCAATTGTGGCTATAGATACAAGGTGTATTTATAGTTGTCTTCAAGTGTAGGGGGGAGAGAGGAGAGAAGCTTGTGTAAAGAAATTGTGTTTGGTGAGAAAAAAAAAAGTGAGAGAAAAGAGAAGAGAAAGCGAGAAAGGAAGAAAATGAAGAAGGAAGTGCAATGGAAAGCTTGTGTGATCATTTCGTGAGGTGAGAATCTTATGTTAATGTTTGTTCCATAATCTATATGCGGATTCTTGCATGTTGTTATTTTATGCCATGGTTATGGATTGGAGGTGGGGTGTGAAGGAATGTTCAGGGTTTTCAAGAGAAAGCCTTGATTCTTGCATATTGTGCATGTATTGTGTGTTATGTGTTGTTGGTGGTCTTAGAGTTTCATTTTGAGTCTTTAGAAAGCTTGTGGCTGTGTTGGGATGGCATGAGAAACTTTGGAGTCAAGTTAAGAGATTGTATTTTCAAGCCACAATGGATTCTGGGCATCAAGACAGAGGTTGTGACCATCCTGATGGTAAGTTCATTAATATTATTTTGTTCTCAAGACGTCGTAACAGGGCTTAGGGCCATCATGACGGGCAACCAACCCTTCTCTGGTTGTGCTGACGGGGCTCAGGGCTCAACAACGTCCTGACAGGCAACATCATTACATTGTTATATTTTTTACCTTGCATTGTATTGGGAAAGGTTTAACATGTTACATTGTGTTTTTAATGCATCATTGATAATCTAAATCATATATTTAAGGAGAATAAGCTATAATCATGCATTGATTATAAATTATAGAATTTATTTCATCAAGTTTGAAGTGGTGGTGTTTGGTAAATTCGAAAGCGGATCAAAGCACTCCAGTTCAACCAAAGGAGTGACTCGATTGTGTTTGTCACCCCCCAGTTTTTAGGTCCAAGCTCCTTTCGGCTTGGAGACAAAAGCACAAAACTCTGTCACTAGAACTCATCCTCCTAGAAGGACAAGTGCAACTAGGTTTGATTTGAAATTGGTTTAATTAAGGGCTTTTTAGAAAAACAGGAGTCGCCACCTAACTTAATTAATGTGAGTTAGGACACTCAAAACTAAGTGTTAATCCGAAGATTAAACTTAGGGTTTTTGGAAAAGATTTTGAAAACTTCCTTAAGAGAGGATTTTTAAGAAAATAGGTTGTTTGGCAACCTTTGAAAAAATTTAAGCCCTTTTGAAAAATAACTCCATTTTGGTTATTCAAAAACAGAAATCTATGGTCCGGGAGTTGGTTACGTGTAGGAAAGATATCCTAGGATCATCAGCCTACCCCGTCCTTTCGATACCTACATGTCTAATCACCCTTTGTTCACTCACTAGAATAACTGGTTACCATTCTCCACTTAATATCCACTTGAAAATTTTGAAAATGAGGTTTAGTCATCACTGTTTGGATGAATGATGCATGATGCAAGTTTTGGAAGAAATTTGAAAACATGGGAGTTTGAAGGGGTTTGAGATAGAAACTTTGAAATGATAGAAACTTTTGAAAAGAGGATTGGGGTTGAAATAGAAGTTATAACCGTACCATTTTAGGTTGCCTACATATCTCATTTGACGAGAATCAGGTCGTTCGTAGTTCAGGCAAGGGCCCAATGGAAAATAAGCGCATTAGGGCCTTTGGAAAGTTTGAAGACACTCTGTGATCTTTGGAAAAGTTTAAAGACACTTTGAGGTCTTTGAAAGAGTTTGAAGACACTTTGAGTTCTTTGAAAACATGTCTTGAAAATTTTGATTTGAAACCGGATGTTGGAATGTTCTTAGAATTGGACTCGAAAGTTTTTTAAAACGTTTTGAAGTGTTTTTGGAACAACTCAAGAGAGCTTTGGAAATGCTTTGGAGTGACTCAAGAGAGTTTTGAAAATGTTTTGTAGTCATATTTTGAAAACCTTTGAGGTATGATTTTGGAGTGTTAAAAAGTTTTCGAAAATGTTTTTTGGGAACACCTAGGGCTTTGGACATCTAATATGGACAACCTTGAAGGTTGTTCTTGATATATCACCGTCCTTTGGAATCCCTAACCATGGAAAGGGTAGGAACACCTTAGGGTTGTGAGTTCTGAAAAACATTTTTGGGAACGCTTTGAAGATAGAGTGTGGGGGCATTTGAAATGGTTATGAAGTTGATTTTTGAAATCTCAAGAGTGTATGAGGTTTTAGAAGAATGGGTTATGAGAATAGTTTTAAATAAGGAGAATCTTGAAAAAAGGTCCATGAGTTGGAACCTTGAAATACACTAACCTAAGTTGGGTTGGTCTAAGGTTAGGGGTGACCTAAGGTTAATTAACTCCGGTTAGGTCAACCTAGGGTTAAAGAGACTTTGGGTTAACTAACTTGGGTTTAGTTAACCTAGGGTTGGACAACTAGAGTCAAGTTAACATAGGGTTGGATAACTAGGGTCAAGTTAACCTAGGGTTGAGATAACTAGGGTCAAGTTAACCTAGGGTTGGATATCTAGGGTCAAGTTAACATATGATTGAATTGGAAGATGGTTTTGAAATGTGGTTTAATGCATTTTGAAAAGGGTTTTGAAAAACAAGTCATGCTATGCAAAGGACTTTGGTAGACAACCTTTTTGAAGATCATTTTCATGAAAATTTGACTCTAGCCAAGAGTATGGTTTATATAGTTGATGTTTGGAGACCATTCCACAGAAGGTTTCTTTATGACCACTACAACCATTATCTTGACAAGAGTATAGGGTTCAAAAATCAACATAGTGATGACAACTTTTGAAAAACCATTGTTAATGTAAAGATGGAGATAATGAATTTTTTTGAAAATCATTTTTGGGAAAAGGATTTTGAGAACCATTTTCGAAAGGAATTATTCTAAGAAGTTAGGGTTCCTATGGCCAATATAATGGAGAGATCACTCAAGAAAATGCTCCATAGGCCATTCCAACCACTAAACTTGAGAGAATAACAACCTTAAGGATCAAAGAGTTAGAAAATCATTTTTGTGCAAGAAAAAGAGAAGGGAACCATTCTAGTAATTTAAGGGCACATATGGCCAATATAAAAGGGAGACCACTCAAGAGCGAGTTTTATGGAACCATTCCAACCACCAAATTTGAGATAATAGAATCATTAGGGATTAGAGAGCTTGAAAACCATTTTTATGTAAGTTGGAATGCAAAGATGCCAAAGTGTGAGCTAGGGGGTTAGTGGGAGATTTTCTAAGGCATGGTTTCTAAGGTCTCACCCTAAACTTCAACGAGCCAACTCTTGGAACCATTTTGAGAATAATATTGAACTTTGACAATAACATGGAAATATGAGTAATGCAAGCTTTGTAACACACGGTTAGAAACATGAAAATGAAGCCAAGCACACAAAACATGATCAAGTTAGCAAAATACAAGGGGGTCATGAATACATACAAGGCTTTTAGGCTACACCACATAATCAAGGGGCTCCTAAGCCATACCATCTTAAAGTAGGCTAGTGAGAGATTCCCCTACACTGTGGCTCCCACTAGCTTTCCTCTAGGCATGAACTAAGAGCCCTCTTGGCTCAAGCATGCAAGAAAGGGGGGTTGAAGATGAGGATTAAAATAGAGAATAGCCTAAGTAGGCTAGGAAGGAGAAGAGAAGAATGGGGGAAGACAAAAATGTAAAAAAAATACCACATTTTGCCTTCAATATACTTGTAGACTTCTATGAATGCCTTAACTTGAACTTAAATGGCTTCAAGTAGGCTTGAGGGGCTAGAAGGTGATGTTCAATGGTGTATAGGTGACACGCCTCCAGATGTGCTTCAACTGGAGCCACTCCGCAAGGGTACGGAGGTCGCGCTTGTAGTAAAACCGGAGGATCCGGTGTCGTTCTCTCCCAAGGGAATTCTGCAAATATAGCAACAAAGCTCAACTAGCACAGGTACTTATCTTAATGGATTGCAAATGAAAATTCTTAACATAAAAGAGACCGAAAATATGTTGGTTTTGAGATGATGATGGTTATATCCTTCATACAATAATTTAGTGACTATGAAAGACAACAAAAGCTAATCTTATGTAATTAAAGGGAAAAGCTTGGACATGGTTGTTTTGATCCACCAATTCACAACAAGGGTTTCCAATGAGAGGTTTTATAACTCAAATCAAGAATCACACCTTGGATTCTTGATTCGAAAAATGTCAGCTATAAAAATGTGGGTTTTGTTTGATTGAGCCTAGAGAGAGAATATATAATTGGTACCCTAGAATCAAACCTTAAACATGTGCAATACCTATACCAAATATTGATTTGTGCATAAATATTACCAAAGGGTTATGAATCTAAGTTTTTCTAATGAATCTCATGCTAAATCAAATGAAACCATATAATTTTGAGGATATGACTTTGAAGTTCATATAACCCATTTTCAACCCTTTGAAGATCCTTGGTGGATCTTCACAACCACATCCAAGGGGTGTTTAGCTACTAGAATCCATGTTAACTAACATAAAAGGAGCCAAATCTACCATTAAACTATAAAGAACTAGTGTTTGGTTGCCAAGAAAATGAGAGAAAGTGCCAAGAAAATGATGGAAAGTTGCTAGAAAATGTAGAAAATCATTCACTTCATATATATATCAAACATTCACTTACAATGATCCAAAAGCCATAAATGACATTAAATACAAAGCATTAAGAGTAGATCTAACTAAAAACCTTACAAGATAACAAAAATCCACTTTTTGGAGCCTTCTTCCCGTCCAAAATCTGCAGAAAATGACCTATATCCCTTTTTGTCTCGAACAAAAGCTTTTATACTCTGCAGCCTGTACACACCGATCGATCGCAAAACTGACCCCTCTGAAGTTTGCTTCTGTGTCGTCTGTTGAGAGAATTCCGACGTCACCGATCGAACGCCCGATCGATCGGAAAAACGCCCTCTCTGAAGTTTGCTGTAGAAGGCTGAACAGAGCATCACCGATCGATCGCAGGATCACCGATCGATCGGCCGATCGAACGTTCCGTGGACCGTTCGATCGGGCGATCGATCGGTCATACTCATATTTGCCCATTTGCCTTAGTTTAAGCTCCAAATCCTGCAAAAAGTGTACAAAAAGAGTTTTAACGCGTTTTAGGAGTTAGAATACTAAATTAACACCAAATTTAACTATTCAACTAACAATTTAAGCCAAAAGATTACTATTTCTAAGGGTAATCAACACCCCCCAACTAAACCTTTGATAGTCCCTATCAAAGTATGAGAGGAAAACAAAAATATACACATGCATTAATCTTATTCAAGTCAAATCTCCATCCACCTAGGTTGTGAACCAAAGCAAGGTAAAGGCATAAAGTATGGAAGAAACAAAACATATTGACGCGTACTACCAATGACATATGACCCTAATGATTCAAAACTCGTACAATTACGTCCTCGATGCTTCGGTCCAAGTCTCACAAGGCATACACTCAACTTTAAACATGAACACTCTGGGTCCCTCAATGGAAAGCTCTTTTAACGAGTAAATGTATAAATCATGCAAGTAGAGCAATTCCAAAACCAAAGACGAATAAATTGTAAGTGTATCGACTTGGCATAGCTTCATGAAGGAATATTCACAGCTTAAGCATAATCTAGAAAATTGACATAAATGTCTTATACACAATTGAATTAAAGATTCATGTATCTTCGGATATCAAGGCCATAAGGGTGATGAATGAGAGAAGAGCCATGTAAGAGGATAGAAAATGAGAAAAGGGTTCAACATATGCATGCACATTACACATGATGATCAACGATATTCACTTCCACATTTCTACTCTTTTGAATCACTTTTACTATCTTCCTTCATCTCACTTCTTTTGTATTTGATTTTTTTTTTTTTTTTTTTTTTGAACACACCTTTTCATCCCTTTCTATGTATGTATGTAAATTTTTTTTTTTTTTTTTTTTTTTTTTTACTCTTCAACTCCATACACCTCCAACTTTACAAAAATAAGAGTAATGCATCTATTGGCATTGACACTCTTTAAACTTATGCACATGCATATGGATATTAAAAAGAAGAAAAATACACATGGAATGGCTCAATGGAATGAAATGGCCTATGTGTTTAGAATCCGAAGAATACAACAAATCAAAACTTCAAAAGTGTATAAGGGATCAATAAATCTATATAACACTCGAGCATGTAAACCAACATCAAGAAATAATGAAGCTATTCAATGAATGAGGATCAACAAAAATAATCTTGAATAAATGTGATTCACTCTTCAAAGGCGATAAATAGGCTCTAAAGCTCACACGGTAAAAAATCTCCACCTTATAAGGACATGCATGCATAAGAATGAAACACAAGGCATCACATAACATGTTAGTGCGCAACAATGTGAATTGTCTCTTATAATGATTTTATGCCAAAAACTTGCAATGTATCATAATCTCTAAGGTGGGTTAATCATCAACTCAAATTTAATTAAAAACATGGTATGGTATTTATTTGAAACAACCTTGACACCTCCATCACAAAAATCCAAAAAGAAATGCTATCAACAATTAAGGACATAGCTAAGGTGTCAAGTTATAGAAAAAGGGTGATACGAATACCATACAATACCCATTATCTCGGTTGGAACAATACATGCGATATGGATATCAATCAAAAAGTACACCTGTAACTGAACTGCCAAAAATATACACGAAAAAGATAAGAGAACACAACAAATGTATACAAAAAGGGTATGCCACAATAAGAAAAATCACTTTACAAACAGCTCAAAAATAAATACATCCACTATAATCAAAAAGATTTAGATACATCATATGAAATGAAATGCTATGAAGTGCGCAATGCATCTAATCTATCTGAAGATCCGAAAAGAGGTCTCCATCATCCGGAGGAGGCTGGCCAAGGTGCTGGATAATCTCCTGGAGTCGGGTGGACTGGGTCTGCTGCTGCTGCTGAATGTCAATCAGCTGACCCTGAAGTGCAGCAATGGCAGTGTCCTGCAGATCTAGTCTAGCCATAATGTCGGCCTGCCACTGCTGGCGCTCTGCCTGCTGAGCGGTCAGCTGCTCCTGAATAGCTGCCAAAGTCTGAAGTAACGTCCCCGGAGCTGGCTCCTCCTGAGCCTGAGCCTGAGTCTGAGCCTGCACTGGCTAATCCTGCCGCTGCTCCCCTGACTGGGTCTCCTCTTGAGTCTGAGAAGCCCCCGCCCCAGCTGTACCCTCAGAACTCCTAGTCTCGACCATAACTCTCTACAAAGCTAAGTACAGCTGGAAATGAAAAGAATGGACAGAGATCGGCGGAAGGAATACCTCTCGAAGCGCAGAAAACCGTGAACAGACGAGACAATGTCCACCAAAGTGAGCTGGCAGGGCCTCGCTGCTCCGACAGACAAAAAGACTCTTTAAACTCTCAAGTATGCGCGAGCGAAATGAAAGTGAACAGTGAACAGTGGCCTTTATATAGAGAACTCGGTCACCGATCGATCGGCCCCCTGAACCGATCGATCGCCTCGCGGACCGATCGAAATGGAGCGCCACCGATCGAACGGCCGATCGAACGGCCGATCGATCGATACCGCTCCCTTTCGATCGGTGCGGTAACAACCCCGATCGATCGCAGTCGTCACCGATCGATCGCTCGATCGATCGAAACGTACACGATCGATCGGCCAATCGATCGGTTTGGCCCACCGATCGATCGCAAAAACAGCTTCTCTGAAGTTCTGCAGAAATTCTCAGAATGGTTCACAAAATCATGCAAATGGTGCCCCCCCCAACTGGAATCAGGCCATGACCTCAAGGCATGAGGAAAATGAAATAGGAAAAGAACAACGGGGAGGGCGGGACTCTCGGGAATACAAATGTACACAACTAACTACCAAAAGAAATGAGAAAGAAACCTATAAAAAGAAAAACAAAAGAACTACTCCTAAATTATGAAACACGATAATCTAATGTCACTCAAAGGACGGTGGATCGATGAGATCCACACAGTCCAACTCCCCTTGAAACGTCTCAGAATACGGCTTTAGCCGCTGGCCATTTACCTTAAATGCCGAGCCATTCGTGAGGTTTTGCACCTCAATGGCTCCATGGGGAAAAACTTCTTTAACAATGTATGGCCCGACCCACTTACTCCGCAATTTGCCCGGAAAGAGATGCAAGCGTGAATCATACAATAACACTTTTTGGCCAACTTTGAAAGTTTTTCGAATGATATGTTGGTCATGAAAGTGTTTCATCCGGGCCTTAGCAATTTTTGCATTTTCAAATGCATCATTGCGGAGTTCATCTAACTCATTGAGTTGGAGCTTTCGGTGGGTACCCGCAACATCAATATCCTCATTACATTGACGAATCGCCCAATATGCTTTATGCTCAATTTCGACGGGAAGATGACATGCCTTCCCGTACACAAGTCTATAGGGTGATGCACCAAGAATGGTTTTATAGCCCGTGCGGTATGCCCACAACCCATCGGTCAATCTAAGAGACCAATCTTTCCTATTTGGATTGACGGTTTTCTCTAGAATGCGCTTAATTTCCCGATTGGCCAACTCAACTTGCCCTTGCGTTTGAGGATGGTATGGTAATCCAACCTTATGGACCACACCATACTTATGCATTAAAGACGCAAAGGGCTTGTTACAAAAATGTGAACCGCCATCACTTATCATGGCACGAGGTATGCCATACCTACAAAAAATGTTCTCTTTCAAAAATCGCAAGACCACTTGGTGGTCATTGCTTCGGGTGGCAATTGCTTCCACCCACTTCGAGACATAATCTACCGCAACAAGAATAAAAAGGTACCCAAACGAGTTAGGAAACGGTCCCATGAAATCGATCCCCCAACAATCAAATATTTCCAAAATAGTGATGGGGTGAAGAGGCATCATGTGCCTCTTAGAAAGTGTTCCTAACCGTTGGCACCTATCGCAAGCTACACAAAAAGTATGTACATCCTTGAACATGGTGGGCCAATAAAGCCCACATTGCAAAATTTTGGCCGTGGTCTTCTTGGAGGAGAAGTGTCCTCCACAAGCATGAGAGTGACAAAATTCTATCACTTGTTGGAATTCGTGATTTGGGACACACCGGCGAATGATTTGGTCCGGACAATACTTAAACAAGTGGGGATCATCCCACGAAAAATAACGCACATTCCGGAAGAATTTACGCTTGTCAATGGATGACCATGTGGAAGGAACCTCACCGGTGACAAGGAAGTTCGCAATGTCCGCAAACCAAAGGATTGAAACTTGCTCAACGGCACTCACATGCATGAGATGCTCATCCGGGAAGTGCTCCTTGATAGGGGTTGGGTCCATGGCTTGCCCATTTAAGGGAAGCCGAGACAAGTGGTCCGCAACTACATTTTCAACCCCTTTTTTATCACGCATTTCAATATGAAATTCTTGGAGCAAAAGTATCCATCGAATGAGGCGCGGTTTTGCATCGGGTTTTGTGAGGAGATACTTTAGGGCGGCATGGTCGGTGTAGATGATGACCAATGACCCAATCAAGTAAGACCTAAATTTATCAAGTGCAAAAACCACCGCAAGGAGTTCCTTCTCAGTTGTGGTATAGTTGATTTGAGCTTCATTGAGAGTTCTAGAAGCATAATAAATGACATAGGGCTTCTTGTCAACTCTTTGTCCTAGGACGGCCCCCACGGCATAGTCGCTAGCATCACACATTAGCTCAAATGGAAGAGACCAATTGGGTGCTCGAATGATTGGGGCGGTGGTCAAAAGTCCCTTCAACTTGTCAAAAGCTTGTTGACAAGAAGATGTCCACTCAAAGGGAACATCTTGGGACAAAAGATGACACATGGGCCTAGAGATTGCACTAAAACCCTCAATGAAACGCCGATAGAAACCGGCATGCCCAAGAAATGATCTAATCTCCTTCACACACGTTGGGGCGGGCAATTTTTGAATGAGTTCAATTTTTGCTTTATCTACTTCAAGGCCTTCGGCCGACACAATATGCCCCAAAACTATACCACTTGTAACCATAAAATGACATTTTTCCCAATTGAGTACAAGGTTACTCTCCTCACATCTCATCAAAACTTTTCCTAAATTACCAAGGCAACCTTCATAAGTATCCCCATATACGGAAAAATTATCCATGAAGACTTCGACAATTTGCTCAATCATGTCGCTAAATATGCTCATCATGCACCTTTGAAATGTCGCCGGTGCATTACATAGCCCGAAGGGCATACGTTTATAAGCATATGTGCCAAACGGACAAGTGAATGTTGTCTTGGCTTGATCCTCAAGGGCTACATCGATTTGATTGTACCCCGAATATCCATCTAAAAAACAATAGAAAGCCTTACTGGACACCCTTTCTAGGACTTGATCAAGGAAGGGTAAAGGGAAGTGGTCCTTTCGGGTCACATTATTGAGGCGGCGATAATTAATGCACATTCGCCACCCGGTTTGCACACGGGTTGGCACTAACTCATTGTTGTCATTTCTTATCACCGTGACACCCGATTTCTTAGGCACCACTTGGGTCGGACTAACCCATTTCGAATCGGAGATGGGGTAAATGATACCCGCATCTAGCAATTTTAAAACTTCACCTTTAACCACTTCCTTCATATTAGGGTTCAATCGCCTTTGCATTTGACGAATGGATTTAGCCTCCTCTTCTAAAAAAAAACGGTGAGTGCACACAAGAGGACTAATCCCATGAAGGTAGGCGATAGTCCATCCTAGGGCTTTTCTATGTTTCCTTAGCAACGCTATCAACCCTTCCTCTTGGCTCCCAGACAAGCTAGAGGAAATCACAACCGGGTATGACTCCCCATCCCCTAAAAATGCATATTTTAAATTGGAAGGCAAGGGCTTCCTCTCGGGAATGGGAGGCTTCTCCTCCGAAGGAATCGGTTTCTCGGCACTAGGGTGGAGGGGTTTAAAAGAAGGGGTCCATTGACCCACATGTAAACACTCCTCTCTCGCACCCTCTAAATGAGACAATTCACTTGACACCATGCCCTCACTATCAAGTGAAGCATGCGGTTCACTTCTCACTATTGCCCTCTCCAAAGGGTCCTCAAAACTCTCCCGCTCAAAGTGTTCTTGAACTATGCTCTCTATGATAGCTAGCTCCCGGATATCCTCACATTCCCCCTTTTGTTTGGCAACCGAAAAGATGTTAAGCTCGAAGGTGGTGTTGCCAAAAGACAATTTCACTAACCCATTCCTACAATGTATGATGGCATTGGAAGTAGCTAGGAAAGGGCGTCCCAAGATCACAGGAATTTGGTTGTGAGCTATGCAACTCTCAACAGGTTGGGTGTCTAGGACAATGAAATCGACCGAGAAGCAAAAGTTATCAACTTGGATGAGAACATCCTCGATGATACCTCTTGGAACCTTTATAGAACGATCCGCCAATTGCAAGGTAACACGAGTAGGGCTCAACTCTCCTAGGCCAAGTTCCTTATACACTGAAAAGGGCAAAAGGTTGACACTAGACCCTAAGTCTAACAAGGCACGATCGATCTTGGTGTTCCCAATGGTACAAGAAATAGTAGGACATCCGGGGTCCTTGAATTTCGGCACGGTTTTACATTGCAAAATCGCACTTTGGTTTTCATTCATCATGGCGGTTTCCTTGACATGCAACCTTCGCTTAAAAGTGCATAAGTCCTTCAAGAACTTAGCATAAGAAGGTATTTGCTTAATTGCGTCAAGGATAGGGATGTTGACCTTTACTTGTTTAAACACTTCATAAATTTCCGCATTTAGAAGTTCATTCTTTGGTTTGGTCAACCTTTGCGGGAAGGGAGCATGTTTGACTATGTCCCTTCTCTTATCCCTCTCACTTTCACTCAAAATCTCAATGGGATTGGCTAAGTCCCCCCCCCCTTTTCTCTCGGCTCTTTTTCCTCTTTCTCTTTTTCTCTCTCTCCTTGACCAACACTCTTCCTAGAAGTCTCATCCCGAGGTAGGATAGTTTTATCAATGGTCTTGCCACTTCTAAGTGTGGTTATGGCTTGCACTTGGTCATGACTCGTACTAGGGTCACTCTTACCCTCGGTTATGTGCACTTGCCTCACCGCCGGGTTAGGTTGAGGTTGAGCCGGGAATCTTCCCGGGACATTTTGGGTCAAAGCTTGTGTCAACGTAGACATTTGCTTTTGGATGTCCTCAAGTAACCTATAGTGTTGGTCTAGCACTTTTTCTTGTTTATCAACCCTTGAACTAACCCCCCTCATGTCATTGGCAAGTTGGTAAACATTGTCCTCTATGGGCTTCCTATGGAGGGGTTGGTATGGCCTTGGTTGATTTTGGAATTGGGGCACGGGTGCTTGTTGGTAAGGTGGAGGTGGATGTTGTGGTGGAAGTGCTTATGGAGGTGGATGTTGTGGTGGAAGTGCTTGTGGAGGTGGAGGTGCTTGGTATGATTGAGGGTTTTGATACCCTCCTTGATAGTTGTGGGAGTTTGAAGTCCCTTCATTGTTCCTCCACCCAAAGTTGGGATGATCTCTCCACCCCGGGTTGTATGTGTTTGAATAGGGGTTACCCCCTCCTCTTGAATATTGGCCAATTGCGTTAACTTGGCCGTGCAAAGCCTCCTTCACACCCGGAATGATTGGGCATGAAGCGGTGGTATGGTCCGAGGTTTCACACACAAGACAACATACTTCCCTCAACTCCTCACTCTCTACCGATTGAACTTTTTTCACCTCAAGAGCCTCTAATTTTCTTGCTAAGGTAGCCACCCTAGCATTGACATCATCAACTTCCTTGAGTTGATATCTCCCCACCCCTTGTTGGATTGAGCGACCCTCGGGATTTTGGGTCCCGGTAAGTGCCCAATCTCTAGCCTTATTTGCCAAGTTATCAAAGTAATCGTATGCCTCATGGGGTTGCTTATCAAAAAAACGTCCCCGCACACATGGACTCGACAAATTGCTTGAGTTGGGGTGTCAAAGAAGAATAAAATGTGTTGATGACGTGCCAATCGGCGAAACCGTGATGGGGGCAAGAATTTAAAAGGTCTTTGAACCTCTCCCAACATTGAAAGAAAGTTTCCCCCAACAAAGGAGAAAACTGTGAAATTTGCCTTCGAATGGCCTCAGTTCTATTTTCGGGAAAAAATTTGCTCAAAAATTCCCCTTGGAGAGTAGCCCAAGAATGGATGGACATGGGTCGCAAGGAATTGAACCAAAGCTTAGCTTTGTCCTTCAAACAAAATGGGAAGAGTTTCAACAAAAATACTTCCCTTGGACATGAGTTGTCCATAGCAATTGAACAAGCATCCTCAAATTCCTTAAGAAAAATGTAGGGTTGTTCCGAATCCATCCCATGGCATTGAGGCAACATTTGCATCATTCCCGACCTAATGTTTAGAGTGTTGTGATGGGGCGGGAAAACAATGCATGATGTTGGTGCTTGCCTTGGTGGGTTTAGGTAGTCCCGGAGAGTCCGTATAGGGGGAGCCGCCACGTCGCCATGATGGCTCCCTCTTTCAAACTCCTCATGACCTTCCAGGTGGATTTGGACATTTGGATGCAAGGGTTGAATGTTAGGTAAGCCGGGTTCATTGGGATTTGCCATTGGAATGAAACCTAGGTCGACCACTAAAGGTAAGCTAGGTGTTGGTGAAGATGTGCTTGTGCTCTCAATGCTCTCTATCCTCACAAGGCGATGATGTTCGTCCCGCGTGAAATATGACATGCAAGAATGAATGCACACATAAGGTTGGACCGATAAAGTCGTTCAGCACATCATACACAATTCCCTAGGCCGGACAACGGCTTTTTTTTTTTTTTCAATTCTAGGCCGGACAACGGCTTTTTCTCAATTCAACTCCGTACCTCCAATCTCCACATACAATAAGCGTACCACCAATTTGAAACTTTCACACACTATCCTAACTCCACTAAATACTCCCGAAGAGGGATAAGTTCCTAACAAAAATGCAATGCAATTATACTATATCAAACAAAAGAAACTAGAGAAAAGAAGAAATAAAAATAACCCTAAAAATAAAACACCTTAAGGGAAATGAGAGTGTACCGGGGCCCGAAGCCCGTAGATGCTTCCCTCGGGGGTGGTGATGAAATCCACCATTTTCGTGTGTTTTTTTTTTTTCTTTGCTTGCTCTTCTTTTTTTTTTTTTTTTTCAATTTTCTTCCGCAATCCTTAGCTTTCGTCCGGTGTAGCTTTTGCCTATGAATTCCCCGGCAACGGCGCCAAAACTTGACACGCCTCCAGATGTGCTTCAACTGGAGCCACTCCGCAAGGGTACGGAGGTCGCGCTTGTAGTAAAACCGGAGGATCCGGTGTCGTTCTCTCCCAAGGGAATTCTGCAAATATAGCAACAAAGCTCAACTAGCACAGGTACTTATCTTAATGGATTGCAAATGAAAATTCTTAACATAAAAGAGACCGAAAATATGTTGGTTTTGAGATGATGATGGTTATATCCTTCATATAATAATTTAGTGACTATGAAAGACAACAAAAGCTAATCTTATGTAATTAAAGGGAAAAGCTTGGACATGGTTGTTTTGATCCACCAATTCACAACAAGGGTTTCCAATGAGAGGTTTTATAACTCAAATCAAGAATCACACCTTGGATTCTTGATTCAAAAAATGTCAGCTATAAAAATGTGGGTTTTGTTTGATTGAGCCTAGAGAGAGAATATATAATTGGTACCCTAGAATCAAACCTTAAACATGTGCAATACCTATACCAAATATTGATTTGTGCATAAATATTACCAAAGGGTTATGAATCTAAGTTTTTCTAATGAATCTCATGCTAAATCAAATGAAACCATATAATTTTGAGGATATGACTTTGAAGTTCATACAACCCATTTTCAACCCTTTGAAGATCCTTGGTGGATCTTCACAACCACATCCAAGGGGTGTTTAGCTACTAGAATCCATGTTAACTAACATAAAAGGAGCCAAATCTACCATTAAACTATAAAGAACTAGTGTTTGGTTGCCAAGAAAATGAGAGAAAGTGCCAAGAAAATGATGGAAAGTTGCTAGAAAATGTAGAAAATCATTCACTTCATATATATATCAAACATTCACTTACAATGATCCAAAAGCCATAAATGACATTAAATACAAAGCATTAAGAGTAGATCTAACTAAAAACCTTACAAGATAACAAAAATCCACTTTTTGGAGCCTTCTTCCCGTCCAAAATCTGCAGAAAATGACCTATATCCCTTTTTGTCTCGAACAAAAGCTTTTATACTCTGCAGCCTGTACACACCGATCGATCGGTGTACGACCGATCGATCGGCCGATCGATCGCAAAACTGACCCCTCTGAAGTTTGCTTCTGTGTCGTCTGTTGAGAGAATTCCGACGTCACCGATCGAATGCCCGATCGATCGGAAAAACGCCCTCTCTGAAGTTTGCTGCAGAAGGCTGAACAGAGCATCACCGATCGATCGCAGGATCACCGATCGATCGGCCGATCGAACGTTCCGTGGACCGTTCGATCGGGCAATCGATCGGTCATACTCATATTTGCCCATTTGCCTTAGTTTAAGCTCCAAATCCTGCAAAAAGTGTACAAAAAGAGTTTTAACGCGTTTTAGGAGTTAGAATACTAAATTAACACCAAATTTAACTATTCAACTAACAATTTAAGCCAAAAGATTACTATTTCTAAGGGTAATCAATAGGGCTATGTAAGTGAATTGTATAGATTAGAGGGAGGTGGCATCTAGCCTAAGTGTTGGAGGAGTGGAATGCATGTAGAGATTCGAGGTTCTGGAGCAGTTTGAACAGAGTTTTGCATCAATTTTTGGTTCTGGAATATGTAAAGGGGGAGGCTAGTATTTATAGGCAACTTGGAATAGGCCTAGCGCATGAGCTATATGCGCCTAGTCAATATTTGCCCTAGCGCATGAAGTATATGCGCCAGTACTGTTCCATTGCCAGAATGCCACGCGGCACCCATTGTACTGGTTAAATCCTAACAGTTGATCAAACTTTTGTCGATTTGATCAAAATTTGGGTGCATATAGCATACACTCTGTCGCTAGGAGTGTTCGTTTAAACTATGCCTTGATAATTGAGCCAACCGAGAAGGTTATGGGCGAATCGATTGCGTCCGCGGTGTTCTCCTAGGGTTTCTCGTGAACTTTTATATTTTTGAGAAGTTGGAATGATGTACAGAAGTGTGGGATATCGTCTCAGGAAACGTGCATAAAATGGCATCTATACAGAGTGTTTGTGATACGCTTCATGGGGGTTCGAAAGTAGCTATTTTTGTGTCGCGGGGTCAAGGCCTTCGGGAAGTGATTTCTTATATCGGACCATGCCGATGGAAGTACTCTGGAAGTACTTTTAGAAATTTTCTAATTTACACATTTCTCAAGTCGTTTGACGGTGTGTTTCAATCAGGGAATTGGAGAAAAGTCAACCTTGGCAGAGCGTCTGTGAGACTCTCCAGGGGTTGCTCAAATTTATACTTTTCAAGCCATACGATGAGGAGCTTCAGGAAGCGATCTATTCAATCGAGCCATATCGATGGAAAGGTCTACATATGAGATTTCAGAAATTCTTTAGTTTACACATTTCTCGAGTCATTTGACGGTGCATTATAACCAGTGAATTGGGAGAAAAGGCAATTTAGGCGAAGCGTCAATGAGACGCCCTAGGAAATTTTTATCGAGTCCTGAGTGTTTAACGTCGTAAGGTCTTCCTTAGGTTAAATAGAGGCCTATGGCCAGGCCCGCTATTCAGTAACCTAGGATCGGTATTGTTTTGGGGCGCGTTTGTGTTGCTAGGGGCAAAATGGTCATTTAACCAATTTCAGTTGAAAATGGTCAGGAATGGATCAGAATGTCATGTTAAGCATGCCGGATCGTTTAGGGATGTTTTCAAAAGAGTCTTTTACCGTTCGGTGGGGTTTATGCAGTGCTGGGGCGTTCAGGGGCAAAACGGTCATTGTGACCGGGGTCAACCAGAATTGGACCAGATGGCATGTAGAGTATGCCTAACCATTTAGTAACATTTTGAAAGGGTGGACTTATTGTTTTGAGAGATTTTGAACTTTCCCAAAATGTGCCTAACAACATCGTCGCATCAACATTTGGTTATTCTCTCGCCTTATTCATGCTACCACTTTTTCATAATCTGCCTTGTTTCTCCTTGGCATCTGCTGAGAGCGTCGATGCGTTATTTGAACCCCAATATTTTGTAGATCTCTTACCAATCCCTCTTGCTCTTTCACCCTGAATGGCCACTCCTGTCGTAAGCCAATATAATACTCCTTTGGGTTAGAGTATTTTTCCCACCAATACTCATCATGGAACGGAGGTAGGATCCACACTCGAGCATTTGGTGACTACTAAAACTACCTGCACCACTGGTAGCCATTAATTTATAAATGACAGTGAGTAAATGAGGATGTGAGAGATGATGAGGCGTTGTTCGTAGATGATGGGGGGCATTATTTATAGAAAATCGTAATACCCAATTGACTATACATTATTGTAGTGAACGTTGTCCACCGGCTTTTACTTTATGGTTATCAACACTGTCCAATAATAGCCTTCTAGTGCATTGATAGTCACATGACATGTCATTACATTTGTAATATTTGTAATATTGTTATTTATTTATTTGCATTATTGTAGTTAATTCTCAGTCATTTTTAGCTAACTTTATAATATGTGTACATCACAGCTTTTATAGATATAGACGTGGCTGGACTACTCGGACCTGTTGACCCATCAGTTTTTACTTTACAGGAGCATCACAGGTCCTCTAGTGTATCGGTGAGATCATCGATACCCTCCCTGATTATTGTCGTGCTGGGAGTGACATATGGATGGCTGAGGTTCCACTTATATGCTTTGACGTGGTCGAGTGGCATTTGCCTAGTCGTGCTCTTCGACAGTTTGGTCGTCGCCAGGTCATACCTACAGCCTTCAACACTGGTATTGGTCTTCATAGCATTGACAGGCAGGGTAGGCTTGACACAGATTAGTTGTAGTTCCATAATCCTTTTGTCACTAGATGGAGAAAGCAACGGTAGCACATTATTGCTGGTGACCTTACAGAGGAGCCTATGTCACACCATGACCCTTACGTAGAGTGGTACCGATCTATCACGAGCCACTTGATTAGGAATCCAGCGCACAGGCCTTTGGCTGGCTACCTTGAAATGAGGGGGAGATATGATATTTTGGTAAGGGTATTGTATAACAGTATATAAAGTATACTACTATTGAATAAAATAAATCTCTTCATTGTGAACATTTCTAATATAATATTCGTTATGATTTATTGCGCAACAGGCCCAGTGTGTCACCCTTATATAGCAGCAAGCGGCCGACACCATTCACGGATACGATGCTGATGCAAGTTTAGAGACGCTTGTGTTCATCCGTGACATGTGTGACACGACCCTACACATTATACGAGAGGATTACCGTATACATGCGACTGTACCTGTTGCTCCAGCCATGCCACCCCCCGTTGTAGTGCCACCCCCTTCAGATAGAGCTGACCCTTCCACTCCCGTAGGTCCATCACCTCCCACAGCAAGGCCTTCCATGTTCAGTCACATGCCACACCGGTAAAAGGCTGTACCTGCTGATGCAGCCATGCCTTCCCCCGCTCCAGTGCCACCCCCTTCAGATATAGTCAACCCTTTTACTTCGATGGGTCCATCGACCATCACATCAGGGTCATCCTCATCCAGTCAGGTGCCATTGCAGTCCACTGATGTTGGGTCGTCCACATCTTATATTCAACCAGATCCTTTGGCGGCCCCTCATCATCGTGTCTCCCTGGTACAGTATCATCAGGATTCAACAGCACCGTCTACATGCGGGGGCGACGTTATGCCACAGGCAATTGAGCCACAGCCGATTGGCAGGGGGAGAGGACGTGCGGAACCTCCGCGCAGAGGTAGAGGTAGGGGCAGAGGTAGAGGGAGAGGTACAGGACAGGCAGAAGGTGGATCTTAGATGCATGAGTTTCGAAGGATGATAGCTACTACCATTTTGGATAGAGTCATCATACCGATCTTCACCGGCCCGTCATCATCTTTTTTAGGGTTAGATGATGAGACAGTGCACCATTCACCTCCACCAGCAGAGTGGGCCTCACAGATCATGTAGGAGCACCCACCATCAACTTCACAGGCAGATGAGACGAGAGTTGGAGATGTGCACCCGTAGATAGATGAGACATCACCTGGACAGATACAGACTCAGCAAGGGGTAGGTGGAGATGACCGGCCACAGGCCTCACAGATCACCCAAGAGTAACCAGCACCCACCGCACAGGTTAATGAGGCTGTTGTAGGGCATATGGTCCCACAGGCTGAGGCACCCACAACGCTCCCCATTGTATATCGCAAGAGAAAGAGACCTAGACGAGCACCTGCATGTGGTACATAGGATGTATTTTATATGCTTTCTTATAGCCGAGATGTGCTCACTTATGTTATCTATTTTTTTGTACATAGGATGTATTTTTTTGTACAAAACTCTTGTATATTTCGTTAGTTTTCAGAAATATATTTTCACATTTTGAAACATTTATGAGTATTAAAATTCATAAACACATCAAAAAAATTTCAAAAACTAGCAAGACTTAGCAATTTTTCCTTCCCAGAGACTTGGCGATTTGAAAAACTTTGGAATAGAGGTTGGGGAATACCAAATCTTGCAAACGGCCTCTGTTTGGCACGAAACTTGACACATAGCACCGTCTCGACAAATTACAGCTATGGGTGCTAACGACAAGTCGAACGAAGTCCCGGTGAAGGACTTAGTGCATTTTTCCTTCCTAGAGACTTGGCGATTTGAAAAACTTTAGAATCGGGGTTCGGGGATGCCAAATCTTGCAAACGGCCTCCGTTTGGCGCGAAACTTGACATACAGCACCATCTCAGCAAACTATAGCTGTGAGCGCTGACAGCGCATCGAACGAAGTGCTGGTGAAGGACTTAGTGGTGAAAAAGTTAGTTCATTGTGAATCAGCCAAAAAAAAATTTTTGCTGGTATGAAAACGTCATTCACACTGACGTTTTTAGTTCAAGCTGAAAACGTCATTGTAAATGACGATTTTTTTTGTAGTATAGAAATTGTTAATACGCATGACGCTTTTCGGTATTATTCGAAAATTCAAATTTGGTAGAGAAAATTAAATGTAAAGCATCATTACGTTTAACGTTTTTATTAAAAACGTCATCCCTAATGACGCTTAGCTGGGGTTTTGTAAATATTCAAATTTTAACTCTTATTTAATTTATAGTGATTAAAATAAATATGTTTTCGTAAAAGACCCCTTTATCAGACAGTAGAGTTCACTTATATAAGGAAGGCCTATAACAAAAAAGAAAAAAAAAGTTATGGAATTATCAGCTCCCTTAATGTAATTTAAATTATATTTCATACTAAGAATAAAAGTCTCACAATCCAGCTTCTCACTTGCTATTTATAGATATAAAAACATATAATCTATATACTATAAATCATACAAGTGTAGATTTTGTATAAGACAGATGGAAAGAGCAAACAGAGAATGGGGAGAGTAACAAAGAAAAAAAAGTTAGGTAAATAAATTAAAACTCTATTTTTTTATTTTAAATTTTATATTAATATTTGGGCATTTGATTGTCCATGGAAGAAAATTTCTGAAGCTGTCACAGTGGGTGGAAGGCCAGATTCCTAAGAAATTTTGGCATTTAAATTTCTTATTTTACATTTGGTACCTCTAAAATATTTGAATATCCACCGCTAGCCAGTAATGTAGGTTGGTTTGGATTACTTTAGTGTTGCATTTTAAAATCTTAAATTAATATTTAAAAATTTAGTTGTTCACAATGGTGTAATTTTATAATCTATTATGATATTTCATCAATAATACCGTAGTTTCGGCATATATGGCCTGCTTTTAACAGGATCAGAAAGAGGATTAGTCGAGGTGCGCACCCTGATAGCTAAACCCAAAAAAAAAAAAAAAACAAAAATAATCTATCACTCCACGATTTGTTATGTTATGGTGGTGGTTAAGGATGAGATAGGATCAGGGATCCTTGTCTCCTAGGTTGATATATAGAAAGAGAATATCTACCCTTCCAGCTAAAGCTGAAAATGAAGGAATGAATAAAAAGCATGAAAGGTCGCATTCTTTTTCTGAAGCTTTCTTATGTGAATAAGGGTTATGAAATGTATCAATATATGCATGCATATATAAATATATATAGGTCTCCATCCAAGTCGTAGGAGATAACAACTGGAACACTAATATCAATAAGAAGTCGATGCAATTTGTCGTGTAAGTTTTACATCATTTCTATGAGGATGCAACAGTATCTGGCATCCTATTTATGCCGGTCAATCTACTTGACTGTTATTGCAGTCGTGGAACCAAGATTTTATTTTGAGGCGCCAAGACGTAAAACAAAAATTTTTAACTCTACATTATGCTGCACGTATGAAAATTTTATAAAAAATGATGGAGTTGAATCTTAGCCTTTCATATTTTCTATTGATCAAAAAAATCTTAACCTTTTACTTTAAATCAAAATACCCATAATGGTATTTCTCAATTATAAAAGAAAAAAATATTGTCACATCATTCCCTGGGGGAATATGTACAAATTTTCGAGAAGAATAACATTTCTCCAAAATTAGCATATGAAACATTCTATTCCCACACAATTTTTATATAGAAATAAAACTCCACTAAAATGATTGGACAATGACATTTTTGTATTATGAGTCCAAATAATGGCTGTTTTAGTTTGCAATGAATGGATTACAAATAACCCAATCATTCAGTACAAAGATTTTATTTGTATATTATTACTCTAAGTATATTTTAGGTTTTCTTTGCACATAGTTTTACCTTCAAAATGAAAAATAAATTAGAATACGAGATTAAATTCTTACATGAAAAATAAAATTGGTTTCTATTTTTAGTCTTAACAAAACATGCAAAAACAAATTAATTGTTTTTTAGACAATTTAGGTAGGACTCACAATCCATTATACAAAAATTTAGCTATTCTATTGATTTAAGAATTTTAAAGTTTAAAGAATATTTTAAATTATGGGAGTGTCGGCAGAATAGAATTCCGCTTCAATATTATACATATACATAATATATAGAAAGTTTAATCAAAACCTAGGTTGCCATGGCCCGCTCCCCCATAGCCTAGTTCCGCCACGGGCAGTGGCAATTCCATGATTTCTTTTCAGTAGGTTGTTTAACATTTAAATATTATGAAATTAAATTAATCATTAAATATCATAATAGATCGTAAAATTATGCCAGTTTGAACACTAATGTAATCCAAATCGTAGACCGAATATGCCTCTTTATTAAATTCTAGACCAAATCTCAGAATATAGGTTTTTTTTTTTTGTTTTTTTATGACCAGGTAGGGGTGGCCATGGCCCGAGAGCCTGATAGAGTTTGGAAATTTTTTTTAGGCCTTATTAGTTTAATGAATGGGTTTGAAAATTATATTTGAAGCTCAGCTTGAAATATTTATAAAATAATATATTTTTAATATTTTAATATTATATATATGTAAATATATATGTGCATATGTATATGTAATTTGATGTTATGGTATTCAATATTATTTATAGAGAAAGAAATTATATATTAAACAAATTTTATGTTAAATGGGCGGACTTAGGATTTCGTTTTCGGCCTTATGGGAATTTTATTTCGTTTTTGGCCTTTCGGAATATGGATATTAGACATAAATACACAATCCCGAACAATAAAAATGTACGGGAATCCGAACTATATAAGTAACCAAGATGTATTTTAATTATATATATATATATATATGTGTGTGTGTGCGTGGAATTCAAATCTTTTTGGAATTCAAAAAAAGTAGATTATAATCTGAAAGGACACCATGCCTTTAGGTACAAATATGGAATTCAAAGATGGAAAACATTTAACTGATGGCACCCCAGGCAACTGTAATCCTTGAAAATTGACATACCTTAAGTCTTGTAATCCACCCAAGCCTTTTACGTATTCGAAATCTAGTTAACTCACCAGCATATCAAAATTTGTTGGGGATGAATATCAAGTACAATATTGGAGATGAATACCAAGTTTGATATTTCACTCCCCACATCTTTTACTATCTAGTTTGTAGTTACCCAGTTTAAATGGATTTGAGGTAGTCATATCCAGTGCGATTTTCACTAGCCCACTTCAAATGCTTATTCTTGTTCTTCCATGTTGAACCCATAATAAATGAGCAACTGAATTATCCCATCTCAAAATTTCAATCGAAAAATTATTGGGACTAGCAACCATATATATCTTTTCTCGTTCTAGGAATTAACTTCTTTGTTTAATTGGAAAATCACTCCTGAAATCCGAGATCGTTCAAATATTTCTTCTACTCTCCATCTAAAAGATCATAAACAACAAAACCCAACTCAAAAATTTTATTTCTAAAATGTAAATATCAATCCCAAACCTTAACACTATGTTTGGATCTTGGATTTGTAGAGGGAAAGAAACTAAATGTCTTTTTTTTTCACTTGAAAATGAGAACAAAATAGTAGGTATTTATCTTAATATTTCATTTTTGGTTTGGTTATTCACAAAAGAATGGACAGTATAAGTAATTTCATTTTCATTTGTCTTGACAAATCCAATATTCAAATGTACAATAAAAATGTGGAGGAATTCTGTCCATTTAAATAACCAATTTGAAATGTGTTAAAAGAAGTTCACAATCTTCAATGGCACCATAGATATCCTTAACATACAAAAAATGGAATTCAAATAAGGGAAATGTAAGCACTTGCTTAGCCTTCAGCAACGGTAATCCTTGAAAACTAACAATAACTTCTCCACACAGGCCTTTTTTGGATTCGAAACCTACTTGACTCGCCAACACATTACGTCCTACGAATTACATATCGTAAGGCAGTTCTACTTTCAAGTTCTCATTCCAATGATAAATTTCTTCTTTGTCTAAACGTAAGTAGACCACTCCTAAAATCAGATCTCTTAGTCTAAAAAAAAAATTTAGTGATCAGGTAGTACCGAATATAATCCCTATTAAATTGTGACACGTAGCATATGAATACATCAGCAACTTAAATTTTTAGAGTAGTGGAAAGACTTTCAAAAAAACATTCTACCAGATTTTACCAAACACTATTTTTTCCTTAAAAGTTTCTCTACTACTCCACTGACTCAGGTTGCTAATATATACACACAACATGTGTCACTGTTTAATAGAGATTACTATTGAATACTCAATACTACCTGACCACAAAATTTTTTTTCCTTTTAGTCTTTTCTTCAATTCTCTATCTCAAATGTATAAACATTAAAATGCCAAATGGAAGATTTTTCTTTCTTAGATATAAATATAGAATCCGGAACATTATAAACACTAGAGGAATCCAAACGTGTAACCAATATGAGGTGTATTAAAAGTAATTCAAAATATGGAAATGAAATGAGGAAAACCTAGAAATTTGCAAAACCCTAAGCAAGCTTAACCACCGAAAACTAATAATATCTTAAAATTTGTAAGGCCTACATTATTGCCCTTTCTACACGGAGTTCTCACATACGGAGATGAATATCAAGTATATTTTTCACTTCATCTTTTATTTTATTACTTTTCTTCCATGCCTAACACTTAAAAAGCGCATCCACCATATTATCTCATGTCTCAAATTTTCAAATAAAAAATTTTAGTGATTAAATAGCATTTTCCATATCTATTTTCTTTTTGTCTAGTTCAAGAGATTTTCTTCTAACTTTAAAAATTAACAAAAATAATAAAAAAAAACTTTAGACTCCTAGATCTTTGAACCCTTACTTCAACTCCCCATAAAAAAAAAACCCATATTTGTATTTGTATTTGTATTCTACGTACCGAAACAATTTGGATTCTAAGTAAGCACTTTAAAGTAACTTGTAATTTCAAGAATACTAGTTTGATGTCATTAGTATTGTAATTAGAATTTCATTTACATATTATGTATTACTAGAATTTCATATAAAGTTGCATACATTACCAATAATCCTTTGTGAACTTCGTAGACGGAAATCTCGGAATCACTTTTTTAGAGTCTCATACAAAAAAAGGCCAATGACCGCCAAGTCATGGATTCAAGTAAAAGCCAATAAAAGAGCATGCAACTGATATGTGCCCTTTGCACAGATAAAGGTTTCTTTACTAGAACCTATATTAATTGTTGAGACCAATCAACACTGTGGATCCAAGCCGCAATGGTAGCGCGTCTGACTCCAGATCAGAAGGTTGCGTGTTTTGGTCATTAGATGCTCTCTCTCTCTCTCTCTCTCATATTCAACTGCACACATGTTACTTTTAATTGTAATTAAAAGTAACATTAATAAACATTTATAGCACCAAAGAAGATGAACAAAAACTATCCAATTCAATTCTAAAATTACAGCTGCCAATATATTGCTAAAGTTCAATCTCAACCTGCATCTCTTCCAATTACATTTAGACAAAACAAAAGGTTCAAAAGAAAATATATCTCTTCACAGTGTTTGAAAATTCTAGGACCCCTTTTCACTCCAATATAGAAATTCCATGAAAGTTTTGAGGCAATGATATGTCTAAGATTTTTTTTTTTTTTTTTGGGGGGTGGGCCAAATAGATGAGATTCATTTCTATTGAGGAAGAAAGGTACATGAATTTGGTCATTAGCTAAAGCTTGATCAACAGCTAAATCCAGACCTAGCTAACCGTGTTTGGATATCAAATTTGTTGAGAAAAAAGAATATGAAATTACATCTTATATTTAGCTGTGAGAGAAAGTGGAGGATAAAATAAAAAAATAGATAAAATTTTAAAATTCCTTATTTCCTTCTCTTGAACCTACCAACTGATCAGAGTAAGTTTTCGAGTTAGTGAAGAGATTAATACATTGAAATGAGTGAGAGAAAGAGTCCTGCAAAAAAATAAGCACAATCTGAAAGAGCAAAAACGGAGGAAAATGAAGACTCTATAAAACCATGAGCATCTTTAACAATAATGATGCCCATTCTGGAGGAATGAGACATCAACAACACTACTAGAAGAAATGTTCATTAACGTTGTGTTCAGATACCAGATTTATTGAAGGAAAAGGATATGAAATTTCATCTATGTTTGGCTGTGAGAGAATTTGAAGAGTAGAAGAACATAAAAAGAAAGTAAGTAAGAATTTAGAATTCCTCATTTCCTTTTCAATTTCTTTTCTTTTCCCTCTAGGTAAGAAATAGAAAGGTGACTTGGCATTCTAGGAAATTAGCATGCAACCTGATTATTTAAATTAAATTTGGCAGGGAAAAAAGAAAAGAAAAAAAAAAGGAAAGAAAACTTGTGTAGACGATATAAAAGCTGAAAGAAGAAATTGATAAAGGACAAATGAACCAGTATGTACACCCCATAACGAAGGAATGCATTTAACCAACGAAGGAAACATGAAATAAGGAGGCCACCTCATCTGGGATTTGAATAGGAATTTCGAAAAGGTATTAAGCTTTCCAGGAAGTGACAGGATCAGACAATCATTCTGGCACGATGCTTTCGTGTGTTTCCCAAGACTCTACAGCATTGTAAGCATAAGAAAGCTAGACCACCATATTAGTAAAGAGACACTGAAAACCAAGGTTTGTGAAACTAATGCAAAATGGGACTTTCTGGACACAATTCTAGTTGTGCCATTGCATACGGTGGAAATATTGTTTCCTTGGAACACACTAAAATATGCTTGACCCTTTTGGAAAACAACATCCTTCACTACACAGTTAGAGAAAGGATCAAGATAGAGAGGCTAATTTATGCCAAGATGGCTGATCATCACCCCATTCACTAATGGCCGATTATTGTCTCAGTTTTGGGTTTGAACAGGTGTTTCTATTTTATCCCGTCATTTATTAATTTTTTGGTTTATATGTATACATAAAAATGACCCAACTTTGTGAAGTAGAGTTAGAGCGATATGAACATACAACATCTAGGACTGATCAGATATGAGCACGAGGCTGTAAGTAGATCAGAATAAACTTGTAGAGAAGCATACGTTCATGGTCTCTGGATGCATCTTCTTTCTTTTCAATTGGGGGCTTCTTCAGACCAGCAGTATCTAAGTTGCATGCGGGAGATGAGGCAGATTTTTTAACGGCTCTCTTAACTCTTCGTTTGGCCATTGAAAGGATAGCCTTATCGCAAAGGATCCAATTTAATTTGCTGCTTTCACCACGAACTTCTCTTTGTACAAGTGAGAATGGTAGAATTATGTCCTTTACAATTTTAACAGCTGACCTGACATAAAATATTTATTAATTAGTTGACTGAACATTGATTTAGAAAATAGTTTGAAACTGGTAATACCCAATCAATTTGTAAGTCAGTGCAGAGGAATCATTTTATGAAATGATGCTCGTGTTTTGTAATTTTATGCCAATCTTGAGATAATGTTGAACAAATGGATATATAAAAGCAGCAAAACACAGAAACTATAGGCATTAGTAAGTAGCTCCAGAAGCTCCAATCAAGAAAACTAGGCCTTTAGAAGTAAAAAGGATGAGAATAAGAATCCCAACATTTGAGAGAGGGACAGGCCACTGGCCACAAACCTGTAATTTGAAAAATTATCATTCTAGAATCTAGATATTATGGTAAATATGCCACGGAAGTGGAATAAGAGATGCATGCAAAAGTGTATTCCTGTTAGCTAACAACACAACAAATGCAGTGAGGTTGGGCAGGTTCGGTTAGCAAAATGGTGATGGTGACATGGCCAAAATGAAGCCATGGTGCAGTGGTGGCATTATTTTTTTTTTTTCTTCAAATAGCAGTAGTTAATTTCGATCAAATAGTACGAAATATGAGGGTTTCTTAATAAGTCTGAGTCAACTACAATTACCTGGACACACCCTATTAATTTTATTGTTTACAGAATTACATTAATTAATACGGCTATGCAATCAGTACACTGCCTCCTGTGAAGAATGAAGTTCTAAGGAAGGTACTAAGCAGTCAGAATGCACATACTCTGATCCTGATCCTGACGCTTTATGAGTAAAGCAAATAGAAGGAAACTTTAATAAAACAGAAATAAATAGACTATAGCTATTACCATGGGGATATTGCAACAATTCCTCAATGGTCACTGCACAAGGCTCCTGTTTCTTCTGGAATAACATAGGGGCCCTTCAACCTTTCCCCCAGCAAGACAGCAAGAATCTGCCTTATAGGCTGGAATATAAATAGGCCTCAGTGAGATCCTGAAACTCTTTTGTGAGCTCAAAGGTAATTGCTATAGCATCAGGAGGATATCTCACTTAATACTTATCAACATATATACCATTTATGCATCAACATAAATATACAATTTGCAAAATCAGTGAACAGAATTACAAAAAACAGAGACCTGTGATAACAAAGAACATCATTGGGGTTGTTTTATCATCTTGTCAGAATTGCCATAGGTCCTTATCTTTAAAGACAAGTTTTGTGCCAATGTGATAGAATGAGCATGAACAATGAACTACTATCACACTAACACAAGTTGACAAGATATTTCCAACACATCACTATTTTGCCCTAATTTGTCAATGTCTCTTTCCCTCACAATAATTGGGATTATGCATCAGATTATATAGAGGAGTAGTAGTTACACTGGGTTAGTAACTTGTAACAGAGTCCATGAATACTGAATTCAGAGGTCCAGAACCACTACTTAATATTACGTGTGAAGACTGTTTTTAAATGGGTATACGTCATAAGATCTATTCCCCTACCTCCAAACCAAGCACAAGTCAAGCCCATCAGCTTGTCAAGAAGATGGATTCCCATTTTTACCAATGATGATAAATTTTAATAAGAAATTAATGATCGTCACGTAGTGTGCAAACCCAAAAACGAATGCAAAAAAGTTCCCCATTGCTTTTAAAATCCCAATCAGCAACCATGCACAAAAAAATAATAATAATAAATATTCAAATCAGCAAGTATACAAAAAAAAAAAAAAAAACAGACAAAAGAAAATTACAAAAGATAAAGAAAACTTTGAAAAGACAAGTGCTCACAACAGAAACTCAAATGAAGCTTCAACCATACAACACAATCCTAACCCATTTTTCCAGGTAATGAAAATTGTCAACATCAAAAGCAAGGATGCCAGTTAACATAGGACTGCTAGGGAATCAATAATCCAGTCACAAACCTGAACTTCCCTGCACCTTCTGAGTATATCTTTTTTTTTTTCTAATATATAAAAGGTTTTAAGAGCATTAAAAGAGATGCAACCATGTAACCCCATACAATACAGCACCAACTTAAAACTAAGCTCCAGCCATCAGCAAAGTAAAATCTACCCCAAATTTGCGGAGCGATATCAGTATTTAACCAAGAAACTCTAAAATTTTAAAAACTTTGAAATGACTTACACCTGTGGTAGATAAATGTTACAGAAACATCAAAAGAGCAAGCAGCCATGATTTAAATCAAACAAGTTGCGGGCATTTCAACAAATTTGTAATGGTTTGAACGTGTGGTAAATAAAAGCTAAGAAGGTTATGGACACACCACTTAACAGATACTCCTCCAAACATGATGGACACATGTCCTATTATTTTTTAATTTTTTTAGAACCAGCCACATTTTGGACACTTGCAAGACACGTGTCCATCATATCACATAGATATACACAAAACACATTGCTAGTTTGAAGAAAATAATTGGGGATCAAATTATAAAGTAAAACCAATGTGATTTTATATATAATTTGATGTGTAAGCTATGAAATACATAGTTTGTAACTTTCATTGGTATTATTTTGCAAATTTTTTTTTATTATCTTTGAGTAAAGAACTCATAGATATACACATGTAATTATGTAAAATATATACTTTTGAATGTGTCCCGCCGTGTCATTTCTTGCATTTTTCAAAAATTATTGTGTCCGTGTCTCTGTGCTTCTTAGAATAAAAGTGAAAACACTAATCCAATTTAGTGTTTAATGCTGCCCTTAAGGAATGAGCATTAATGTGAATTCATGAAGTTAGTGCCAATGCTACTGCCAAATCTGTATTAACAAACTTGACGCAGGCACAAACTTCACCAACAGATAAAGAATTCCAAATCAACGACCCAGAAAAAAAAACCTAAATCAGTTGTTGAATACATAAATGCATTCAGAGAATTTTCTAATAAAATCAAAGTGATTTGAGAGTAAAAGTGATTGGAAAGTAAATGCTTCTCAATAGCATTCAGCTTGTTTCCACATAAATTGTTTTACTTCGGAAAATACTTTAGTGTCAAGTATTTTGCGTGAAAAGGCTAGTTTTTCTATAATAAAAAAATATATATTCCAGTGTTTGGCTGAAATCCTGCAAAATTTTTCCTAAAAATGTGGTTTATCTTTTTGCTTGGAAAACTTAACCATTTACAATATCCAAAAATCCCACAAACCCAGCTCAATAAAGACTCTAATCATTAACAACTGATTTTTGAAGTTCAAATTAATCAAATTTGCCGCTCAAAGGCCCAAAAAGATCCCAAAAAAATATTCAGACGACAACAATAGTAGACACATTCTATCAAACACATAGAAGTCAAATGAAAATGGATGCACACGTGTAGCTTCCAAGTTCCAACAGAAAGTAGACAGCCATAGAAACAAACCACCCAATTGAGAGCAAATCATCAATTGATTCGGCCTTAGCAAAAATAGAAAAAATTTAAGCTCCATTCATCAATCAAAAGATCTCCAAAAAAAAAAACAAAACAAAAGAATCACTGAAAATTTTGGAAAATGATTTTCAGAAGATATATGTATTGGCCAAACAAAAGGAGCGTATATGTCTAGACAACAATCTTATGCTCAAGGTCGTGGTGGACAATATCTGCCGTTCGCCTGTCGCCGGAGCGAAATCACCTGAGAAACGAACGTTACCTACTTGTATGGTGTTGTGTGTAGAATCCGTTGAAATTTGAAATTCTTGTGCGCATTGAGTTTTCCCCCTATTCTAACCGGTGCGGTTTTGAAGAGAGCGGTATTTGAATTCGGTTCACTATTCTTTTGACCCGACCCATCAACCCAATTGGATTTGGATCGGCGGTTGGCCTTCCAAGACTCATATACTATATCTTTTTGTTCAATGTTTATGACATAAAAATTTTATTGACTCTTAATTTTGTCTTCGATAACTTACTTTAATAAGTAACAGTCACCGAAATTTATTATTATTGATAATAATTGATTGTAAGTTTTGTTGCTAAACAAATTAAAGGAGAACATTTCATGTATTTATAATATATACTATTATAAAGCAAACTCGAATTTTGTAAAGATCTGTAACGCTACTTAAACTTTCCAAATTATCCTAAAAAGTTTAAAAAGATTACTTCAAAAATCTTATCAGTTCAAGGATAAAATAATAGTAGTTGATATTCTATTTACATGTAACCCACCTTCTCACCTTGTATACGGTTACACAATTTAATAACCACTAACAGCTTATTTAGTGGTAGAGAAAATGATTAGGTGAAAAGTAACACACACACATAATACGTGTCATCCTTCTAGTAATATAAGAAAACAAAGTAAAACCATAATTGGGTTACACAATCCAATAACTACTAATAATTTATTTAGCGGTAGAGAGAGTGATTAAGTGTAGTATAACACATGTATATAGTGCGTGTCACCCTTCTATTAATATAAGAAAACAAAGTAGAACCATAATTGGATCAGTACTTCTATGAGGATCAAGCATTCTCTTTATTTTTGGATAATTTCAAAAATTAAAGGACAACCTTCTAACTTTTTAGGGACCATATACTTTCACAAATGGGTGAACCATGTAATTATGTTATTTTAGATCTTTTTTTAAAAGATAATAAGAGTTGGCTTTTAATCTCACTCTTACCTTTTTAGTAGTTGCAATTATGTTATACTACATCAGAGGGGATCGGGGTTAGTTTAATGGTAAACTGTGCCTTCACTCATGTTTATGATCATGAATTTAACTCACTCATCATCTCCCCAAAGCCCTCCAATGTACCAAAAATAAAATTTATATTATATTAGAACAAATTGCAATAAAGATAATCTGAATTTACCTTATTTTGTGGATGTAGCGCCAATGGTGCACCAAATTGTCAACATGTGCGCCAATTCTTAAAATCAAATGAAGTCCTCAAAATAAATTGGTCGTAGCATTGGAAAAAATTCGGGCTTGTTTATTTGTTTTCTCTCTGAAAATGAACTTTGATTTCAAGATAACAATTTCTTTTAAAAGGTTCTATTAATTCATGTTTTTGGAACCATTTCATGACCAATTGATTGATTAATATATAGTATGTTGCACAATGAATGGAGTCCGTAAAAGTCTTTTACCCCTAAATCTTGTAAAAAATGAATTCCATGTCAAAGTAAGGAATAAACTTATTTCAAAATTCTCAAATATTAATAACCCTTTAACATGAAGAAAGTTAATTTTTCCTCCCTGTTATTGCTCCGTTTATTTTCTTCGGCATTAAAAAGTTGGCTTTCAAGGCAACACAGCCATATTTTTTAACTAGTAATTTGTTCATTGGTATCATTTCTAACTCTCTCCTAGTATTGCTAATGACCATAATTTTCTTCATTAGTAGTAAGTTTTTCATTAGAAATCGAAGTTGACAATGAGGAAAATATATAATAAATATATCACTTTCTCCTCCTCTTCGCTGATCAATAATGAAGGAAAGGAATAGAAAAACACACAGATGATAAGTTGATAACATATTTGTCTGTAGTGGCGACTCCAGAATTTTTGCTAGGGGTGTCATTCAAAAGTATAAATTCTACAAATTAAAAAAATGACTTTAACAATATCCATTACCTATTCCAGTAAATTGACAAGCTAATTTAAACTTCTCAAATCATAAACAAAAGGTGATTTTCATACATTGATACTATTGTTTTAACAAAAATAAATCTAAATACATGAACTTTACAATTGCCCTTGAAGAGATTTCATATTTTGAAATCGTTGCATAATAAGCTCATTGTCAATACTATCAAATACATCCTTTTTAATATATGTAATCAAACAATCATTCATCCATTGAAGTCCCATTCGGTTATGCAAATAGTTCTTTATGAATTTTATTGTCAAAAAAACTCTTTCCACGGTTTGCATTCGTAACGGGTAAAAGTAATGCAAATTTTATAAGAAAATAAACTAATGAATATATGATATCCTTCTTTGTCTCTACTAACTTTCTAATAAGATCACCAATTCCTTTGAGTTCAAAAAACTCATTGTTGGAGCGCATATCAATAATGTAGTTTATGAAATTAATTGTCAAGTGCCATAAAATCTATCATAAAAAAATTTGATGGATAAAACTCAGCAAGTTGGATAAATATTTACTTATCAAAAGTAAAAAATAAATCACTAGGGTTCAAGCAAGCCACACAGAGAAGTAATTCTGTACTCCCTTCGATATGAGGATAACTATTGGGTTCAAGATCAATATCCAGAGGGTTCAAAGATTCTATAAAAAAAATTACAAAATTTTACTCAGTAAATTTTCTTTTTCCAAGGGATTCAGATGACCCCTTTAGGTAAAGGGTAGAGCCGCCCATGTTTGTCTGTATAGTTTATTTCTGGTGGTATAACTTCTTTATTCTAGATGATGTTCATCAAGTTGCCAAATTGTTGTACGTGTGTGTGTGTGAGAGAGAGAGAGAGTGTGTGTGAACATGAAGAAGCAGATAAGAAGAGAGAGGAAGCCCAACTGAGAGGAGAGAGAGACGAAGCCAAACCCACAGTACAGCTCCAGTTGGCCACACAACCACCTGCGACACTATTTAGGTGTCAACCCTGTGCCTGTAATGATTAGGTCTCACTTATGAAATGATAATTTCATGCTTTGCATTGAGAAACATTTCATATATAATATAGAATTGTAATGATATATAGAAAGGAGAAGCACATTAGTGAGAAAAAACAATCATTATGTTTTTGTTTATTTATGGACCCAATTCAGTAATAGAAAAGTTTCAAAGTAAACCTATTATTATAGGTTCTAATAATTTACTTTAGAACATCTAAAGATAGATAAATAAATACATAGCAAAAAATACAAAGAGAGATAGGAAGATACTTTTGTTGGAATATTTGAAAATATAGAGCATATAAAGAGAGATAAATTAATATATAGTAAAATGTACAAAGAGAGATAGGAGAATAACTTTGTGGGAAGATTTGAAAAAGTTATGTCTGTTTTACCGTTATATATTTACAAAAGTACTATAGAGATCATGAGTTTATATCAATATACCTATTAAAAAGAAAAGTGTTGAAACCTTTTGACAATTAAAACTTAAAGGAGCTCTTTGCATACGAGATATATTTATATTTCTCACGTTATGAATTTGAATGAAAGTAATATTTTAAGAGATATTTATCTACATAGTTGGATCGTAATTAAAAAAATATTATTTTATGTTTAACTAATTATATTAATTTAGATCATATAAATTCTTTCAAGTGTATAGATCTAATATTTTTATACATAGTTGAGTATATCGTTGTTCAATAATTAAGTAATGTTTAAGATTATTTATTGAGAGATTATGGAGGAGATAATTTGTAGGAACTTAAAGCTACCTATTTAAATAGGAAACTTTATTAGTTAAGCCTTCATATTTAAATCAGTTCTGTAAAAAGTCCAGCAGATAAGAAAATTTAATTTAATCAAATCAAAAATGAGGCCGGAGATCTATCTCTTTGTTGACTCCATCATTGAAGAGTCCTTTTGTGAAAATTCTGGCAGGTAATAGAGTGGGCTATCATATATATATATATATATATCTTATATTATCTTGCCAATTACCCTGTAACATGGCATTTTAAAGTATCAGAATATTTAGAGCGTTGCATAAGAGAGAAGCAAAATATAAAAGCAAGCACAACTTTTATATATATATATATGATGAGTGTATATATATAGACACATATATAGCATAGACTGTTAACACATGAGCGGCATAGGTTCAATGTTGGGCAAAAAAAGGCTGTCATTTTGCTATTATACCCCTCAATTGCTTACGCGTGCGTGACATGGGCATTTTTCCATCTTAATTCTAACATCAGTTGTCAATTCGATCTATTAGAAACTAATTGTAAAATTAAAGGGTAAAATTGTTGTAATTGAAACTATAAGAACTAAATTGAGACAAGAGTCAAATTATAGGGACCACCGGAGTAATTCACTAATGTTAAGCTAATTGGAGGAACCGTTTCTCTTTGTTACTCCTATATTCTGTATAAAAGAATTAGCAGAGGGGGACTTCCTTTGAATTACCTTCCCTAATACTACTCTATTGTATGAATGAAATCCAAGACAAGGTGGTACTGCATCCCCCATAATGCCTATAACCCATATGCCTAATTTTCTTAGATAATGCATAAACATAATCTAGAACCAAGAATCCATATAGACAGTAATATGGCCAATTCATTGCTCATCATACCAAACACTGAACCCCAAAATAAGAGTTAGATTCATGAAACCCTGTTATTTCCAAGTTTATGATTCATTTAATTTACTTATACAAAGAATTAAACTCTACCACAATTACATGCCAAGCTTAAGAAAATAAAACAATCAATCAACATATATGACACGATATTTTAGCGTAGAAAGCTCTTGGGAAAGGAAAAAAAAACCATGGTTCCAACGCCGGACCAAGTCAAGCCACTAATCAAAACTATAACAGTTACAAACTGCCCCTTACAACCAACAACTCGTTGAAAAAATAAGGACAAACAATTATTTTATCCGTCCAACTTTGATTTAGAATTTAATGTCATCCCTCAACTTTAATTTCTTCTATTTAAGCCCTCAAACTTTTTAAAGTAATTCATTGTGGTCCAATATTTTAAATAGACAAAAAAAAAATCAAAATTAATTATACTTTGACCCTCTTGAGTCTCAACACAATTTCAGTTTCATTTTAATCCCTAAATTAAAAATTGTTACATTTTTACCCCTAAACTATTAGAATTTCAGTTGTATTGACAATGTTAATAAAAGAAACACAAATGAACATTTAAAGCATATATGATCAGATACAATATAAGTTTCTTTTTTTTTTATCTCTCGTTAGCAAATGTGTAGGTTCAAAAATATCCTTGATATTGGCTAATTATTGAACAACAAAGATCAGATTTTATGAATACTTTTGGTCATTTTTTTAGGCATTTTGCGAGGGTTTGTAACATTTCATAACCATGAAATTAATTTTTTCTCGTTGACTCATAGATTTGCATAGAATTTTGACCCGAAAAGACCCTAATTTTAAATTTTATGAGGGTAAAAAATGTAACAATTTTTTTGATAAAGTGATATTAAGTCATAGTTTAGAGGACTAAAGTATAATTAATCTTTAATTTTGCCTATTTAAAAATATTAGACCACATTGATTTACTTTTAAAAGTTGAAGAGCTCAAATAGATCAAATAGAAAAAATAAAAGTTAAGGGATGATATTGAAATTTGAGATAAAATTGAAGGGACAAAATGATAGTTAACCCAAAAACATAATAATGTGGAAAACATTTATGTTGGGACCTCAACCTCATTGCCTCATGCCATTCATGTTCGCCCTCTGCTTGTTCAAAGGATTTAAGCTCCAGAGGGGGGGGGAAATCATCTTTGTCCCTGAAAATGAAGTTTTTGGTAGCCTCTGCAGTAGAAATTAATTTTGCACGTTCACAGTGGGTATTCTTCTTCTTTTCCTATTGGTGACTTGGTTACCGGAGAATGTATGAGAGGCTTTATCGCCGTGTCACGGCTCACCAAGTCACCGCCACACAGATGCCTACATAGTAATGCACTTGGCCTACTAGAGCCTTCTTATTGTAGGTTCATGTACTAGCTTCTTGATTAGAAAGACTTGTAGAGAATTTTAGAAGCATATGGTCCCGTGTGTAGATGTATAAAATATTCTAGAATCATGGAGACTTGTACAGGAAGTAGAAAATTTTAGATACTTATACATATCTCTAATAGGAGATATTTGTAATTCTAGAAAATAATCTTCTACCCTAGGATCAAATAAATCTCCACATTGTGTAGAGTTGTAGAAAAATATTATAAAGGGAGAATCATGGAGACTACAGAAAATTTTAGATACTTATACATATCTCTAATAGGAGATATTTGTAATTCTAGAAAATAATCTTCTACCCTAGGATCAAATAAATCTCCAACATTGATTGAGTTGTAGAACTATAAAGGGAGGAATCCTCATTTATAAATCATCAAGTGACATCGAGTAAATCAAGTTCAAGTGTTTTATCCAATTCTTTCTTGCGTTCTCCGGTGTACTACACAGGAGTAGGAAAAAAATACAAGCCCATGACATCTGGTCTGGTGAGAATTTGCGTGGCTGTTTATGGTCATCCATTTTCCTGAAGGTGATGAAAATCCTGCAACAAATAGAGTAAAGAAAGATATTCGAATAAAGGCTGCATAACAACATAGTAAACATCAAGATTTGATTATTCGTAATGTGTTTCCAAATCAAAAACCAAAATAAAAAATAGAGGATATGTTTCAGAGATATAATTCTTAATGCATTGACCCATCAACACACAGATGCCTACATAGTAATGCACTTGGCCTACTAGAGCCTTCTTATTCTAGGTTCATCTACTAGCTTCTTGATTAGAAAGGCTTGTAGAGAATTTTAGAAGCAAATGGTTCCATGTGTAGATGTATAAAATATTCTAGAATCATGGAGACTTGTACAGGAAGTAGAATATTCTAGATACTTGGACATATCTCTAGTAGGAGATATTTGTAAAGTTCATTCTAGAAAATAATCTTCCACCCTGTGATCAAATAAATCTCCACCATTGTTTGAGTTGTAGTACTATAAATAGGGGACAAATCCTCATTTATAAATCATTAAGTAACATTAAGTAAATCAAGTTCAAGTGTTCTATCCAATTCTTTCTTGTGTTCTCTAGTGTACTGCATAGGAGTAGTGAAAAATACATATTGACAATGCAGCTGTTGGGACACATGTTAGGGGCAAAACATACATTTGATCATCCTCTTGATCATTTGCTTGAATGAGGGAGGTAGCGAATCAACTTCGTCATCCCTAACTATGCCATGTAATTCCCATTTTTGTCCTCTGAAAGTTCATTCGTTTAATGTATGTCTTGTTCCTGTATGTAATAAAAGACCGATTAACTGCTAGTTTTCTATTTCGAGCAACTGAAACACGTTTTAGGTCCACGCTTTGAAAGCCTAGTCGAGTAAAGAAAAGGAAAAAGAAGAAGAATATCAACTGTGAAAGTGTGAACAATTGGCTTTTTCTCCAGTATTTTTGACATTCAAAAAATTTCAAAGTAATTTTTGTTTACCATAACATAATATTAAAAACCTCAAATGGTTAACCTAGGTGGAGGAACCATTTCTTTTTTCCCTTTTTTTGTTGTTTTTGCTAATCTACAATCTGGGTCAACTTGCGTGCAACTCGACTAATCCTAAAATCTGTATAGTCTTCTCGTCTCACACAAATCGGGTAATTATTATGCCAAACACCCTGCGGGTGGCCCAAGAGGAACCATTTCTTTTGGTTAAACATTCCTTAGCAAGCATATTATATTGCTAAAGTCGGATAAAAAGGGGGAACTGAGAAGATGTAAATTGTATGCTTTAAAGTGACCCTATAAGTACATTTAGGCTCTATTCGGTATGACTTTTTTTTTGTGAAAAAGCTGCTTCAAAAAAGCACAAAGAAACAGTTGGCTAAAAATAAGCTTCTGTAGGGTGTTTGGTAAGCTGTTAAAAAAGCTGGCTTATTTCGGAAAAGCTGATAAAGGGTGTTTGGTGCCTAAAAGCTTTTTTGGCTTTTTTCTATTTAAATTACCATTATACCCTCAAGTCCTGGGTAAGTTGTCCTTAAGGCCCTTGTGATAACCATTAACATATAATTATAGCAGAAAACCGGCATGCGGGAAATGACTATTTTATTATTACAAATACATAATAAATATAAAAATGACTTATTAAATATTTATTTTTAATAATTACATAAAATTTATTAAAATTTTAAACTCTTTACAGTTTTTATTATTATTATTAATTATATTATACAAATTATACTCTCGTATTGTTAATAAATAAATAAAAGGTTAATGAAACTATTATTAAAGAAAAAAATTTGCGTAATAATTATAAGAAATTATTAAATTGCTATACATAATTTAGATAAGCAACATTGTAGGTGTCCAAGGCAAACCCCAACTGTCAGTGAGGCCTATTTGCACGTTGACAAATACGGGCTCG
Source organism: Euryodendron excelsum (assembly GCA_033060915.1). Lineage (NCBI taxonomy): Eukaryota > Viridiplantae > Streptophyta > Magnoliopsida > Ericales > Pentaphylacaceae > Euryodendron > Euryodendron excelsum. The sequence continues at coordinate 44,445,069 of CM065383.1, forward strand.
AATTCTATTTCTATATGCACTTATTTGTTCCTCATCATCAATCATTAAATTGGATGATTGGCCTGCAATTATATTTCCATCATTGACTTCGTCATCCAATACAAAGTCCACATCGTTTGCAATCTTATCAAACACCTCATTGCGTTTAGTACTTTGTCTAATGAAATTATGAATGGCCATTGACGCATCTACAATTCCAGTTTGTGTCTCCATGTCATAGGTCGACATATCCCTCAATATGCCGAATCTTGCCTTCCATACTCCAAATGTTCATTCAATTACACTTCGCAATAAAGAGTGTACTTGATTGAAACTCTCATTACTAGTAGTAGGAGGTTGTCCTCGATTAAATTCTTGGAAGTGATATCATTCGCCCCTGTATGGGGCAAGATATCCTTTTTTATTAGGATAACCCCCATCAACAAGGTAGTATTTATCTACAAAGTATGTGAATGTTAGCCTTGTTTTAACAAAAGAATTGAACTTAAAAAATAATTTAACAACCTACCCCCTTGTGGATGCGAAAAGTGCTTGTTCGGATCCATTACAACGTTGTACAAGACACACGTGTCATGCATGCTACCTTCCCATCCAGTAGATACAAAAGTGAAGCACATGTCAAAATTACAGACTGTAAGAATGTTAGAATGTTTTGTGTATGATAACCTTTCCTACTAAAATACGGGATGGCATCCTCTGGTCGTATCCGTGCTTTCACATGTGTGTCATCCAATGCCCCAATGCAGTCCTACGTCCGAATAATTAAAATCACAAACACTTATTGGGTAATCGTGCACAGCGGTTAGGCACATTTGTAAGAACATGATGTACCTTAAATGGATGGTATTTTCGATTATTTGCAATGTAGGGGTGGACATAGTTTTGATGGTAAGTTGGTCGACACACAACGACTACCATTTTTTTTACTGCTTTCAAAACAGCGTAAAAGTGGCAACTTATAGTGTTGCCAAAATGTTGGAATTGTTCCTGCATATCTCGATTATGCACCCCCTTACTTATGGTGTACAAGAAAGTTGCTACACTCTCCTCCACTGTTAACCCCTTTGTAGGTACTTTCAAGTTATATTTATTGACTAGTTCCCCGCACAATTTTAGAAATACATTGCTCTTCATGCGAAGATTTTCTTGACAACGACTGTCGTGGCTAGTGAGTAATTTCATCACCCAATCATACCCTGTTAGAGCTGATGTGCGGCATAGCACCTTGTCAACATACGACATGTGATATTATTGTAGACAATGGAAACTGGATTGCAGCAACATATTGGTAGTTGTGCGATGTTGCCGACCATAAATTAATTCAACTTCCTCATTCGTGACACTACTAGCTGTTTGAACCATCCTTATTACTGTAGGGGTTCATCCTCACTGATGTGAATGAAAGGTTTGATAACTTCTAAAAAAAAGTTAACTTCAAATGACTTAAAGAGATTTGCAAATGCACATGAATTATAGAAAAAGGGAAGAACATTTCACTGAGAGAGAGAGAAAGTTCTGTCGTTGTTGGCTTTGCTTTGAATGGATATACTTACAGAGGTAGACATGCGTATATATCTATGTTAAAAGTATAATGCAAGTCTTTGCCCAGGCCTTTTTTACACAACCACCCGTGACTTCCCTACAATGGCTAAAAGCATGGCAACCACATAACTTTGTGTCAGGTATTCCTAGCATGGTAGCCAAGCTAGCATGGCAACCATCCTAGCTTTGGCAACCATCCATGACTTCCCCACTTTTGGCTAGTGTGGGAACCTTTTCAGAACCCAATTGTAAAATAGTCCAAAACCTACATGTGACTTCCCCACTATTGGCCACTGTATGGGTTTGTTGTTGCAAAGAAACAATTAAGCACATCTAATCGTCACCTTACACAAAGAAAAAATTAATCCACAGCCTAATAACTACAAGTTGTGTCCACAACTAACAAATATGCACTGAAATTTCCCTCCAACATCCAATCAAGAACTGCACTTACATAAAATACATCATAATGACCATGTCCTGCAACAATGAATAACCAAACATCATAATATGCACTAAAATTTCCTGCAACAATAAAAAACCACATCATAAAATTTTAAAGCACATCACAATACCCAAGTCCACCTAACAGTCCATACCACAACAGAATAAAGAAACAGAAGACATAAAACAACCCAAGTCAACAATGCATACCACAACTGTGAATATTAAACAAAGCAGACATAAACAACCCAAGTCCAAACAGAGGCAAAAATGCCCCAAGCAGTCATCATCATCAGGTAGTAGGAGTGGACTGGCCACCATTCATCGCATCACGTTCTTGCTGTAGCCAACAAAGGAGGACTTCATCATCAGGGAGGGCCATCAACACTTCCCGGTTAGCCGAGAAATTCATTAGTTGCACTCCAGTCATGTACAATGGATGACCAGGTTTAAGCCCTGGGAGTGTTCCCAACTTACGAATACATTCGGCAAACGTCGCATTTTGGCTATCCGCAAACTGCTTCACTATCAACTCACTATTTTAACTTTCAACCACATCAATCATGTGATCCATTGTTCGACTCAACTTGCAGCTCCAGACAATTTCTTCTTTTTGCTCAAATCTTCCTTCGTGCCCTGTTTCTCACCCCTTTTGTGCCCTACCACCTTCTCAGCTGAAGAGCCACTAAAATGAGCACCTTCATCCATTGTCAAGTCAGTGATCCCCACATTCTTAGCCCCTCCATCTTCATCAAGATTGGTGTCTCCACTACTCTTATCAAGAAGGCCTGTGGTAGGCAAGCTCTCACCTGGTGTCCACTGTGACTTGCCAGTGGCAGCCAAACCTCCAAATACAATTGCCATCAACTCCTCATGTTCAATGTGTTTATCCCTGAATCTCGCATAGTGCTTGTTCATCTGATAAGAAGTCATAATTTTAATGAATATCCTATAACTTTGGCAAATGAACCAGTATATATTCAAATAAATGGACAAGTAAGGAAACCGTACCGATATCATCTTATCCTACCAAAAATTTGGCCCAGTGAAGGTTTTAGTCGCATCATCCCAACCAAGTCTAGTGCTTCCATGCATTGAATTTTTTAGATGTAGCCAAGCAGTCCAATCTTTCTTTAGATTTTCGTATTTGTTCTTCATTTATTTTTGATCATGAAACTTGTGCATGATATTGTAGTAATTTTCCATAAGTCTTGAATACCCCTTAGTACTCAAGTCCTGGTGAGGCCTATTACCTTGTTTCATTTGGTATATCACGCATTGCAGGAATATCTTTGTACTATTCGAATCCCAGCTTGCCTTAGATGGTTGTACATTAGGTGGTCGAAAGTACTTTGGCCGCTTAGTAATTGGAGTGTGGCCAACCCTTTGTGAGTTTGGTTTAGCCATACTACTTACACCATTTAAATATAAACCATTACGAAGTAGGCACACAACAGAAAGTACATTCATACAACAAATATCCAAGTGATTAAATATTGTCCCATACACACAATATTAATTACTAAGGATTATTACAAACATAGTAGCAGAATTAAAATAAGAGCAAAAATCAAAAGTATAAATACTTTAAGGACACGTAAGGTATGTTACAACTAGACTACATCAACTTGTAACTTCAGCATCATATCAGAACTTGGGTGTACCATGTTCTGATTATTTGCATCATATGCAAAAAAATGTCCCACGAGGAGTTTTGTGACTAGCTGTTAGGTCACACCAACCAATCCAATTAGCACATGTCTGATGTATGAGGTGCAAGTATTAGTGTTATGACCAATAAGATTCAATCGAAAATTACAATGGCGATTTAATTAATTACACTCACCACTAGACAAGGACACGAGTAGTAAGCTTGTCCTGGATTATCTTTTGATCTGGAAATCTTGACAATGCAATATCTATAACCACATTTGCACAATCTTGGTGGCCATACAGATGTGGCAGTAGATGAATGAGATGTTATGTTTCTATAGGGCCACCAGTTTGAGCTAATTATCTATTTATCTACAAATTTATTTAGACACACTATTACCTAAATGGAATTTAAATAACTAATAACATATTTAAGAAAGACAAGTATTATCAACTAATTAGAGCATAACAACAGTTTCTAGGTGACTAATGCAAGAAAAGAATACGTAATTATATATAGTAGGTTAATTGAAGTTAGAGAGAAAACAGAGGCTAATGAAACAGATATAACAAAAACAGGTATAAAATTCATAGTTCAGGTTTTATCATGTGCTAATGAAACAGATCCAACTTATAATATACATACATTTCAAAGTCAACAAACAGCAAAGATGAGAAGGTCAGAAAAAGGTCGTATTTATTTTCGAACTAGAAAATAAACCCCCAACTTAAAAACAAGAAAATTTCATATAATCTGAAACCGTACAAACGTTTTCATACCAGAAAGAAGAGAAGGTCATAGAAACAGCAGAGATCAGAGACCTTAAGCACTGCAGAAGCAGCAATCGCGAGCTCCTGTACAGGAATATGGTACAATTGTTGTTATACATCACTCTCTGACGAAAGTTATCAACAATAAACGAAAACCAGAACATTTTACCCCAAATATTTTTAGATGATTAGAAACCTTAGAAAAAAACTTTGTTGATCAAAAGTAAAGAAAAAATGCTTCAATAGATGATGAGAGGAGAGAGCGCGTACTAGAGGGACAAGGTGGTCACAGATCGAGCACAAAACTGCAACAGAAGCACGAATGTGTATCACTTGTATGCGAGATCGAGCAACAACGGAGGGAGACCTCTCCTTAAATGTCGATGGACTGGTTTTATGTCGAGAGAGGGGTTGTAAATATTTAACTTTTGTAAGTGTACTTCTGTAATTGCGCAGGCCTCTTTAAATAATACTGTAGCTCCACTAGACTACCAAAAGGCCGAAAAGCAAGTTGGGCACAAGCTTATTGGTTTCAAGCTTTTTGGGCTTCAAAAAGCCAAAAAGTTACGGGCCAAAAGTACTAACCCAAAAGCCTTGGGCTTTTTCCTAGGCTTTTAAGCAAAAAGCCCACTCTAGAAGCCAAACCAAATGCCACCTTAAAAAAGCAGGTAAGCTAGGCTATGCCACAACTCCGTCAAAGCACCTCACAACGTAAGGAACGAGGGAGGGGTAAGAGCCCCCAGGTGAGACCCGGCCCAGAAAAACTCCAACCCAAGCACTTAAGACGAGGAGGACAATCTCTTACCAATGAACCAACCCCTAATTAGTCTATCAAATAGTATTAATATTTTTTAAATATTATAGGTTTTCTTTTAAATACAGATAACTCGACCCCATGAACTACAAGCTTGACCCCTTACCACAACCCTTCTCTAGACAAAAAGCAAATCAGTGTCCTCTCTCTCTCTCCTTCCTTTTATTCCTTTTCTAGTTTGCCGAGTCTCTTTTATTCCCATCTTGATTTGCAAAATGTTTTCATTTTTTAAAAATTAGCCTAGTTTGTTTCTTGTAAAGAAAATGCTATTTTTCCAAAAATATGTACAAAATTTATTTAATAGAAAGATGTGACAATAATAATTTTATAATTAAAGCCATCACGATGGCCATTTTGTTTTAAAATGACATGATCTCATTCCTTTCTTGAATTGAGAGTGCACTTGGTTTTATCCCCACACACGTGGTGGCTTCACTCCCACCTGTTTTCTAATAGCTGTCCTCTCCCAACCCCCCTAGAAGTAGGTTACATTCCTAACTATTGGTATAAAAAGTAAATAAATAAAAAATAAAAAAAAGCTCTCATTCGACCACATAATTTTATACAAAAATTTTATATGAATTTTCTAATTGCATTGCAATACCGTTAGAATAGTTTAGTACTAATCGAAACATCTAGCTACGTCATTTAGGTTGACATATGTGAAATTCACCAATTGGTTTTTCTTCACTTAGATTGTATATTGACATGAACCCAACAATAAAAATTTCTTCAGCCACCACTGGAAGTGACAAATCCTTTCTGTGTTCCTGATTAAACAGATTCCGGGGTTCGGGTAGAGCTCCATAATGAGTTCTTAGTAGAAGATTTTGAACTTCTCTCTAACGAAGACAAGCTAGACGAATTTGCAGACAAGAGCTCTACAAAACTTTCACTATTACGATTTGATACTGGAAGTTCACTCAATTTCTCTGCATAAGTAACGAAAGACAAATTAATGTTAGAGTGCATTACTGCCTCCAAACAGATCATACAGAAAGGTTAGCATCAAAGGCCATTTGTCTATTTATTCATGTCATTGACAATAAATTTTCCACAGATGAAAATCAATATATTGCCTCTAAATCTTTTCAGAAAAGCACAAAAAGAGGGAAAAAAAAAGTCACCATTTCTTTCAAATTTAAAGGGTTAATTACACTTTTTACCCTCGCAGTTTACACCGTGTCCCACTTTAGCCCTTGAACTTTCAATTTTGGCAATCAACACCTCACACTTGGGATTATGCTACAATGTGGCCTTTTGAGTGGATGCCGTTTAAATCTTTGACAAAAAACCATCACGTGATGTGCACATGCACGACCAGCCGAGTAACTGGATTAATTACATTTTCCTCTCTTGCAGTTTACACGTTGTGTTACTTTGCCCCCTGTCCTTTTCATTTATGCCTTCTGAGGGGCTGCTCGTGTGTGTCACGTGGTGTCTTGCCGTCAAAGATTTAAACGGCATCCACTCAAAGGGCCACATTGTATCGTGACTCAAAGTGTGAGGTGTTGACAATCAAAACTGAAAGCTCAGGGACCAAAATGAGATACTGTGTAGACTGTGAGGGAGAAAAATGTAATTAACCCCAAAGTAAATGTAGCTTCGAATTTAAAAGACAAAAACACTAATTTGCTGTGAGCTTTAACAAGTAACAACTTCAACAGATAATTAAGAATAGTTTTATCACACCTTTGAACCTTTTCAATCTTAGACAAAACTTAAATTTTTTAGTAAAAATTTTCATATTTTTTAAATACTTCTTTTACTTTTTTAAAATAAAATAGTACTTACAAGTTAAAATATAGCATTTTATGCATAAAATTTAAGTCTTATACTTAGTTCTATAGTAAACATAATTACTTATACATACTTGTTAGATATATGTCCAAATAGAAGGTGATTGGAATTCTTACAAATAATAGTGTTGTGAATACGAGTCTGCAAGAGTGATTGACAGTGTTGGCAAAACCCTTCGCCTCCAAGACAAAACCTTCAAAATCTCTTCACGCCCGAAATACTTTAATAGTTCCAATGCAGTCATCCCCACTGGATTCCGGCACCTCGCCGGAAGATTCTCTGGCATCTCCGCCATAGTTCTTTTGCTTACCAAAACAAGATCGATTGACAGCGAATATATAACAACACAGAAATCGAACAATAAGCTTGGAGAGGATTATCCAGAGTTTGATTAGTGTTTGTTACATTAAATAGGCAAGCAATACAGAGGTCTCAGATATGGGCATGAAAAGAGTGTAGTTTCAGCATGCATCCTTCATGCAATGAGCATTCAACAACTCTCTCTCTCTCTCTCTCTCTCTCTCTCTCTCTCTCTCTCTCTCTCACGCACTCACACACACACACACGGGGGTGCTTAGGAATACAAATTGAGGTTTCGAAGAATTTATAACTATGCCACTTTCACTATTTCTTAGTTGGTCATAGAGTAGATTTTTAGGTTCCAGTGATGTTTGAGTTTGTCTTACAGGTGTCTTGAATTTTAACCCTGTGATGCTATTTTGTAATCTTTTCAAATGAAAAAATAAAATAAAAAAAGATGGAAACAGTTGCCAAAATTGAAGCAGAGTAATATGTCACTGCTGTTATATTTCGCATTTTGTACATTGGGTAAGAACTCTTGCACGTATTTCAAATTTTTTCTTAGTTCCTGAATATTTTCTTAATTTCTTAACTTTTTCCCCTTTGATTCTGTCCATATAATTTCTCCTCCTTGTGCTACAATTTGATAGAGAAACGAAACCTTAGTGCAGCCACAATATTTGCAAGTAGAACCACTCTACTACACATCATGCCCTGATTCCCTGAGCTTAACAACCTTCAACTTGCGTCGAGTACTTGAAACACTTAAAACAGGTTTAAGCACCACTCCACACTCATATTGTTAGCAGAGTTGGTGGTTTCTACTTTCTAGCATACATCTCTTAAGAGAATACATTTCAATCTTAAAACCAGAGCTAGACACGGTGGAGAAAATTTTCAAGTACGGACATGGATACTCGACACGGAAACAGACATGCCAATACGATAATTTTCAAAAAGTGTAGGACACCAAAATAACATATATTTTATGTTTTTTATATGTCATTTATGTTAATATTTTACTCAAAGATAATAAAAAAAATTACAAAATAACACTAGTTATATTATAAGTCATGTACTTTATAACTTAAATGTCAAATTAGGTAGAAAACTATGTTGCGTTTAGTTTACAATTGGATCTTAAGGTAGTTTTTCAAACTTATAATCTGTTTCATATATGTTTAAGCCATACATACGAGTGTTGCTCAAGTGTCTGGTTCTTAAAAAATTCAAAAATAATATGACATGTTATGGACGTGTGTTCGACATGTGTCAGATGAGTTTCGACAAGATGTCCAACACGAACACGGTACCTTTTTAGAAGTATCTGTGTTTCATAGATGATAATGTACTCTCATCATGTCAAACTACAACGTAAATTGTCATAGACACTAATCAAGCTCATAACGGCATCGGGATCAAATCAAATCAAATCACCAAAAAGAAGCACTCTTTTCTTAATGCCATGAAGTTACAACCACAATTTTTGTACAAAATTTTTATAGAATAACAGAGTTATTTGTGGTCCTTTTATTTCATGTCAAAACACCCACCATTTTGATTAATAATTTTAAAATTGTCATTGCCACATTAATCAAGTTGTGTTTTCTATAAATAAAAAAAGTTTTTTAAGAATAAATTTTCCATTTCTTATAATCGAAAACAGGACACTTGACTTTCGTATAGTTATATCATGCATATAAGTGCGTCTTTAAAGCAAATTAGGTATTTAAGAGGGATATTGATAAATTATCAAAGGGGGCAGATTGAGACATATTTTTATAGTTTAGGTCAAAGAGTTTTTAAAATATAAGGGGCATTTATAAATACTAAGAGGAGGCAAATTGAATGAAATTTCTAAAGTAGTAGGCAATAGTAGAATTTTAAAAAATCTGAGGGGGCAGTTGCGCAATCTAAGCCCTGTGTGTGTCTGCCCCTGGTTGCAACAAGGAGTTTGTTACCAGCAATAAACTGTTCACAACACGATGCTATAATCGATTTCATTTATCTTGAAACTTAACGAATTTTTGTAAAACAAAAGCCCCAAGTCCTAATACTGATACTCACAGTTTTTTGGTCTACATGCCCCTTGATGTTATTAGCACAGTTAAATAAGCTTGCATAAACTAGTACTGATTTGATTCTTCCTTTTATCTTTATTATATAATTGTGCTAAAATTCAGAAAACTAGGCTGCCGGTTATTAATTAAGAAAAGAAAAAGAATGAAGAATGAAAATGTTTTCTATTTGCAATCTGCACTCTGCATTGACCTTGAACAAATTAAATTTATCGGAAGATGAGTTCGAGATGAATAACTTGTTTTAATTAGTTTTGTATCTTTTTTTTTTTTTTTGGCTAGGCTAATTAGTTTGTATCTTGCTGCCTGAGGTAAGGTACCAGTGAACAAGAAAGGTGTGAAAGTGCTTTACAACACCATAGGTGTTGGTAAGAACGGCAATTTAACCTGAAAAACCTGAAACCTATTTCACCCCTGACACGCCTCCAGTTGTGCTTCAACTGGAGCCACTCCGCAAGGGCACGGAGGTCGCGCTTGTAGTAAAACCGGAAGATCCGGTGTCGTTCTCTCCCAAGAGAATTCTGCAAATATAGCAACAAAGCTCAACTAGCACGGGTACTTATCTTAATGGATTGCAAATGAAAATTCTTAACATAAAAGAGACCGAAAATATGTTGGTTTTGAGATGATGATGGTTATATGCTTCATACAATAATTTAGTGACTATGAAAAAACAACAAAAACTAGTTTTATGTGATTAAGGAGAAAAGCTTGGACATGGTTGTTTTGATCCACCAATTCACAACAAGGGTTTCCAATGAGAGGTTTTATAACTCAAATCAAGAATCACACCTTGGATTCTTGATTCGGAAAATGTCGGCTATAAAAATGTGGGTTTTGTTTGATTGAGCCTAGAGAGAGAATATATAATTGGTACCCTAGAATCAAACTTTAAACATGTGCAATACCTATACCAAATGTTGATTTGTGCATAAATATTACCAAAGGGTTATGAATCTAGGTTTTTCTAATGAATCTCATATTAAATCAAATGAAACCATATAATTTTGAGGATATGACTTTGAAGTTCATACAACCCATTTTCAACCCTTTGAAGATCCTTGGTAGATCTTCACAACCACATCCAAGGGGTGTTTAGCTACTAGAATCCATGTTAACTAACATAAAAAGAGACAAATCTACCATTAAACTATAAAAAACTAGTGTTTGGTTGCCAAGAAAATGAGAGAAAGTGCCAAGAAAATGATGGAAAGTTGCTAGAAAAGGTAGAAAATCATTCACTTCATATATATATCAAACATTCACTTACAATGATCCAAAAGCAATAAATGACATTAAATACAAAGCATTAAGAGTAGATCTAACCAAAAACCTTACAAGATAACAAAAATCCACTTTTTGGAGCCTTCTTCCCGTCCAAACTCTGCAGAAAATAACCTATATCACTTTTTGTCTCGAACAAAAGCTTTTGTACTCTGCAGAAAAACAGAGCCTGTACACACCGATCGATCGGTGTACGACCGATCGATCGGCCGATCGATCGCCCGATCGAACGGTCAGGGCGATCGAACGCCCGATCGATCGCAAAACCGACCCCTCTGAAGTTTGCTTCTGTATCGTGTGTTGAGAGGATTCCGACGTCACCGATCGAACGCCCGATCGATCGGAAAAACGCCCTCTCTGAAGTTTTGCTGCAGAAGGTTGAACAGAGCATCACCGATCGATCGCAGGATTACCGATTGATCGGCCGATCGAACGTTCCGTGGACCGTTCGATCGGGCGATCGATCGGTCATACTCAAGATTGCCCATTTGCCTTAGTTTAAGCTCCAAATCCTGCAAAAAGTGTACAAAAAGAGTTTTAACGCGTTTTAGGAGTTAGAATACTAAATTAACACCAAATTTAACTATTCAACTAACAATTTAAGCCAAAAGATTACTATTTCTAAGGGTAATCAACACCCCCCAACTAAACCTTTGATAGTCCCTATCAAAGTATGAGAGGAAAAACAAAAATATACACATGCATTAATCTTATTCAAGTCAAATCTCCATTCACCTAGGTTGTGAACCAAAGCAAGGTAAAGACATAAAGCATGGAAGAAACAAAACATATTGACGCGTACTACCAATGACATATGACCCTAATGATTCAAAACTCGTACAATTACGTCCTCGATGCTTCGATCCAAGTCTCACAAGGCATACACTCAACTTTAAACATGAACGCTCTGGGTCCCTCAATGGAAAGCTCTTTTAACGAGTAAATGTGTAAACCATGCAAGTAGAGCAATTCCAAAACCAAAGACGAATAAATTGTAAGTGTATCGACTTGGCATAGCTTCATGAAGGAATATTCACAGCTTAAGCATAATCTAGAAAATTAACATAAATGCCTCATACACAATTGAATTAAAGATTCATGTATCTTCGGATATCAAGGCCATAAGGGTGATGAATGAGAGAAGAGCCATGTAAGAGGATAGAAAATGGAAAAAGGGTTCAACATATGCATGCACATTACACATGATGATCAATGATATTCACTTCCACATTTCCACTCTTTTGAATCACTTTTACTATCTTCCTTCACCTCACTTCTTTTGTATTTGATTTTTTTTTTTCTTTTTTGAACACACCTTTTCATCCCTTTCTATGTATGTATGTAAATTTTTTTTTTTTTTTTTCAACTCCATACACCTCCAACTTTACAAATATAAGAGTAATGCATCTATTGGCATTGACACTCTTTAAACTTATGCACATGCATATGGATATTAAAAAGAAGAAAAATACACATGGAATGGCTCAATGGAATGAAATGGCCTATGTGTTTAGAATCCGAAGAATACAACAAATCAAAACTTCAAAAGTGTATAAGGGGTCAATAAATCTATAAAACACTCGAACATGTAAACCAACATCAAGAAATAATGAAGCTATTCAATGAATGAGAATCAACAAAAATAATCTTGAATAAATGTGATTCACTCTTCAAAGGCGATAAATAGGCTCCAAAGCTCACACGGTAAAAAATCTCCACCTTATAAGGACATGCATGCATAAGAATGAAACACAAGGCATCACATAACATGTTAGTGCGCAACAATGTGAATTGTCTCTTATAATGATTTTATGCCAAAAACTTGCAATGTATCATAATCTCTAAGGTGGGTTAATCATCAACTCAAATTTAATCAAAAACATGGTATGGTACTTATTTGAAACAACCTTGACACCTCCATTACAAAAATCCAAAAAGAAATGATATCAACAATTAAGGACATAGCTAAGGTGTCAAGTTATAGAAAAGGGCGATACGAATACCATACAATACCCATTACCTCGGTTGGAACAATACATGCGATATGGATATCAATCAAAAAGTGCTCCTGTAACTGAACTGCCAAAAATATACACGAAAAAGACAAGAGAACACAACAAATGTATACAAAAAGGGGTATGCCACAATAAGAAAGATCACTATACAAACAGCTCAAAAATAAATACATCCACTATAATAAAAAAGATTTAGATACATCATAAGAAATGAAATGCTATGAAGTGCGCAATGCATCTAATCTATCTGAAGATCCGAAAAGAGGTCTCTATCATCCGGAGGAGGCCGGCCAAGGTGCTGGATAATCTCCTGGAGTCGCGTGGACTGGGTCTGCTGCTGCTGCTGAATGTCAATCAGCTGACCCTGAAGTGCAGCAATGGCAGTGTCCTGAATATCTAATCTAGCCATAATGTCGGCCTGCCACTGCTGGCGCTCTGCCTGCTGAGCGGTCAGCTGCTCCTGAATAGCTGCCAAAGTCTGAAGTAACGTCCCCGAAGCTGGCTCCTCCTGAGCCTGAGCCTGCGCTGGCTGATCCTGCCGCTGCTCCCCTGACTGGGTCTCCTCCTGAGTCTGAGAAGCCGGCTGCTGAGAAGACGAGTGAGCCGAACTAGCTGACCCCCCCTTCTTCGACAACTGCCCTGCCGCTCTCTTCTCCGTCTTCCAGTCTATATCAGTCGAAGAGAAGAGCAGTACAACATCCGCAACACTAACCCCTGCCGCCCTAATCCTCGCTGTCAAAAAACAACCAAAAGGGACGCTGGACTGGGGAGTAGCAACCTGAGTCGCGGCCCACAATGCCATATACATAAAGTGGGGCAAGTCAATAGTCCTGCCCGTGCCAATAGCCCACATCAACTGCCCCCGCATCCTACTGCACTCCACCGTCCTCCCTAGTGGAAAGATCGAATAGCAAGTCCAAAGGAACAGCGGGTGGTATCTGGGGGCAATCTGCCTAATCCTGATCTGGGAAGCGGTCCAGGACTCTCCCGGCGCTAAAATCTCAGCGCACATCTCCTCATGAGATGGTGGATGCTCCCCATCATAAGAGAACTGAGGGTTAGCAACCCTCGGTATACCAAACTGCTCAGCAAAGGAGTCCGGGGTGATAACAACATCCCTACCCCGAACCCAAGAGCGAAGAATATGTCTGTCGCCACCAACGGGGTCCGATGAAATGTTAGCCATGAACTCTGCCACGAGGGTGGCTGAGTACTGGCCCCTAAAAGAAGCTAACCCCAACCACCGGCGGTCGGTCAAAGGCTGGAGCCAACCATATGGCTCAGCATCAAACTGACTCACTATCCAACGCCTCTCCACTACTATCTTACGGGCGCTCCACACCCGTCCAAACTCTCGCTCCTGATCCCTCCCCCGGAAGTGAGTGGAATCATACTCTCCCTCTCTCTCCCTCCTAGCATGCTCACGCTGGAGCTGCTGGAACTGGGCCAGAGTCTGAGAAGTCCCCGCCCCAGCTGTACCATCAGAACTCCTAGTCTCGACCATAACTCTCTACAAAGCTAAGTACAGCTGGAAATGAAAAGAATGGACAAAGATCGGCGGAAGGAATACCTCTCGAAGCGCAAAAAACTGTGAACAGACGAGACAATGTCCACCAAAGTGAGCTGGCAGGGCCTCGCTGCTCCGACAGACAAACAGACTCTTTAAACTCTCAAGTATGCGCGAGTGAAATGAGAGTGAACAGTGAACAGTGGCCTTTATATAGAGAACTCGGTCACCGATCGATCGACCCTCTGAACCGATCGATCGCCTCGCGGACCGATCGAAATGGAGCACCACCGATCGAACGGCCGATCGATCGATACTGCTCCCTTTCGATCGGTGCGGTAACAACCCCGATCGATCGCAATCGTCACCGATCGATCGGGCAACGTACACGATCGATCGGCTGATCGATCGGTTTGGCCCACCGATCGATCGCAAAAACAGCTTCTCTAAAGTTCTGCAGAAATTCTCAAAATGGTTCACAGAATCATGCAAATGGTGCCCCCCCCCCCAACTGGAATCATGCCATGACCTCAAGGCATGAAGAAAATGGAATAGGAAAAGAACAACGGGGAGGGCGGGACTCTCGGGAATACAAATGTACACAACTAACTACCAAAAGAAAAGAGAAAGAAACCTAGAAAAAGAAAAACAAAAGAACTACTCCTAAATTATGAAACACGACAATCTAATGTCACTCAAAGGACGGTGGATCGATAAGATCCACACAGTCCAACTCCCCTTGAAACGTCTCAAAATACGGCTTTAGCCGCTGGCCATTTACCTTAAATGCCGAGCCATTCGTGAGGTTTTGCACCTCAATGGCTCCATGGGGAAAAACTTCTTTAACAATGTATGGCCCGGCCCACTTACTCCGCAATTTGCCCGGAAAGAGATGCAAGCGTGAATCATACAATAACACTTTTTGGCCAACTTTGAAAGTTTTTCGAATGATATGTTGGTCATGAAAGCGTTTCATCCGGGCCTTAGCAATTTTTGCATTTTCAAATGCATCATTGCGGAGTTCATCTAACTCATTGAGTTGGAGCTTTCGGTGGGTACCCGCAACATCAATATCCTCATTACATTGACGAATCGCCCAATATGCTTTATGCTCAATTTCGACGGGAAGATGACATGCCTTCCCGTACACAAGTCTATAGGGTGATGCGCCAAGAATGGTTTTATAGCCCGTGCGGTATGCCCACAACCCATCGGTCAATCTAAGAGACCAATCTTTCTTATTTGGATTGACGGTTTTCTCTAGAATGCGCTTAATTTCCCGATTGGCCAACTCAACTTGCCCTTGCGTTTGAGGATGGTATGATAATCCAACCTTATGGACCACACCATACTTACGCATTAAAGATGCAAAGGGCTTATTACAAAAATGTGAACCGCCATCACTTATCATGGCACGAGGCATGCCATACCTACAAAAAATGTTCTCTTTCAAAAATCGCAAGACCACTTGGTGGTCATTGCTTCGGGTGGCAATTGCTTCCACCCACTTCGAGACATAATCTACCGCAACAAGAATAAAAAGGTACCCAAACGAGTTAGGAAACGGTCCCATGAAATCGATCCCCCAACAATCAAATATTTCCAAAATAGTGATGGGGTGAAGAGGCATCATGTGCCTCTTAGAAAGTGTTCCTAACCGTTGGCACCTATCGCAAGCTACACAAAAAGTATGTACATCCTTGAACATGGTGGGCCAATAAAGCCCACATTGCAAAATTTTGGCCGTGGTCTTCTTGGAGGAGAAGTGTCCTCCACAAGCATGAGAGTGACAAAATTCTATCACTTGTTGGAATTCGTGATTTGGGACACACCGGCGAATGATTTGGTCCGGACAATACTTAAACAAGTGGAGATCATCCCACGAAAAATAGCGCACATTCCGGAAGAATTTACGCTTGTCAATGGATGACCATGTGGAAGGAACCTCACCGGTGACAAGGAAGTTCGCAATGTCCGCAAACCAAGGGATTGAAACTTGCTCAACGGCACTCACATGCATGAGATGCTCATCCGGGAAGTGCTCCTTGATAGGGGTTGGGTCCATGGCTTGCCCATTTTAGAGAAGCCGAGACAAGTGGTCCGCAACTACATTTTCAACCCCTTTTTTATCACGCATTTCAATATGAAATTCTTGGAGCAAAAGTATCCATCGAATGAGGCGCGGTTTTGCATCGGGTTTTGTGAGGAGATACTTTAGGGCCGCATGGTCGGTGTAGATGATGACCAATGACCCAATCAAGTAAGACCTAAATTTATCAAGTGCAAAAACCACCGCAAGGAGTTCCTTCTCGGTTGTGGTATAGTTGATTTGAGCTTCATTGAGAGTTCTAGAAGCATAATAAATGACATAGGGCTTCTTGTCAACTCTTTGTCCTAGGACGGCCCCCACGGCATAGTCGCTAGCATCACACATTAGCTCAAATGGAAGAGACCAATTGGGTGCTCAAATGATTGGGGCGGTGGTCAAAAGTCCCTTCAACTTGTCAAAAGCTTGTTGACAAGAAGATGTCCACTCAAAGGGAACATCTTGGGACAAAAGATGACACATGGGCCTAGAGATTGCACTAAAACCCTCAATGAAACGCCGATAGAAACCGGCATGCCCAAGAAATGATCTAATCTCCTTCACACATGTTGGGGCGGGCAATTTTTGAATGAGTTCAATTTTTGCTTTATCAACTTCAAGCCCTTCGGCCGACACAATAAGCCCCAAAACTATACCACTTGTAACCATAAAATGACATTTTTTCCAATTGAGTACAAGGTTACTCTCCTCACATCTCATCAAAACTTTTCCTAAATTACCAAGACAACCTTCATAAGTATCCCCATATACGGAAAAATCATCCATGAAGACTTCGACAATTTGCTCAATCATGTCGCTAAATATGCTCATCATGCACCTTTGAAATGTCGTCGGTGCATTACATAGCCTGAAGGGCATACGTTTATAAGCATATGTGCCAAACGGACAAGTGAATGTTGTCTTGGCTTGATCCTCAAGGGCTACATCGATTTGATTGTACCCCGGATATCCATCTAAAAAACAATAGAAAGCCTTACCGGACACCCTTTCTAGGACTTGATCAAGGAAGGGTAAAGGGAAGTGGTCCTTTCGGGTCACATTATTGAGGCGGCGATAATCAATGCACATTCGCCACCCGGTTTGCACACGGGTTGGCACTAACTCATTGTTGTCATTTCTTATCACCGTGACACCCGATTTCTTAGGCACCACTTGGGTCGGACTAACCCATTTCGAATCGGAGATGGGGTAAATGATACCCGCATCTAGCAATTTTAAAACCTCACCTTTAACCACTTCCTTCATATTAGGGTTCAATCGCCTTTGCATTTGACGAATGGATTTAGCCTCCTCTTCTAAAAAAAATACGGTGAGTGCACACAAGAGGACTAATCCCATGAAGGTCGGCGATAGTCCATCCTAGGGCTTTTCTATGTTTCCTAAGCAACGCTATCAACCCTTCCTCTTGGCTCCCAGACAAGCTAGAGGAAATCACAACCGGGTATGACTCCCCATCCCCTAAAAATGCATATTTTAAATTGGAAGGCAAGGGTTTCCTCTCGGGAATGGGAGGCTTCTCCTCCGAAGGAATCGGTTTCTCGGCACTAGGGTGGAGGGGTTCAAAAGAAGGGGTCCATTGACCCACATGTAAACACTCCTCTCTCGCACCCTCTAAATGAGACAATTCACTTGACACCATGCCCTCACTATCAAGTGAAGCATGCGGTTCACTTCTCACTAATGCCCTCTCCAAAGGGTCCTCAAAACTCTCCCGCTCAAAGTGTTCTTGAACTATGCTCTCTATGATATCTACCTCCCGGATATCCTCATATTCCCCCTTTTGTTTGGCAACCGAAAAGATGTTAAACTCGAAGGTGGTGTTGCCAAAAGACAATTTCACTAACCCATTCCTACAATGTATGATGGCATTGGAAGTAGCTAGGAAAGGGCGTCCCAAGATCACAAGAATTTGGTTGTGAGCTATGCAACTCTCAACAGGTTGGGTGTCTAGGACAATGAAATCGACCGGGAAGCAAAAGTTATCAACTTGGATGAGAACATCCTCGATGATACCTCTTGGAACCTTTATAGAACAATCCGCCAATTGCAAGGTAACACGAGTAGGGCTCAACTCTCCTAGGCCAAGTTCCTTATACACTGAAAAGGGCAAAAGGTTGACACTAGACCCTAAGTCTAACAAGGCACGATCGATCTTGGTGTTCCCAATGGTACAAGAAATAGTAGGACATCCGGGGTCTTTGAATTTCGGCACGGTTTTACATTGCAAAATCGCACTTTGGTTTTCATTCATCATGGCGGTTTCCTTGACATGCAACCTTCGCTTAAAAGTGCATAAGTCCTTCAAGAACTTAGCATAAGAAGGTATTTGCTTAATTGCATCAAGGATAGGGATGTTGACCTTTACTTGTTTAAACACTTCATAAATTTTCGCATTTAGAAGTTCATTCTTTGGTTTGGTCAACCTTTGCGGGAAGGGAGCATGTTTGACTATGTCCCTTCTCTTATCCCTCTCACTTTCACTCAAAATCTCAATGGGATTGGCTAAGTCCCCCCCCCCTTCTCTCGGCTCTTTTTCCTCTTTCTCTTTTTCTCTCTCTCCTTGACCAACACTCTTCCTAGAAGTCTCATCCCGAGGTGGGATAGTTTTATCAATGGTCTTGCCACTTCTAAGTGTGGTTATGGCTTGCACTTGGTCATGACTTGTACTGGGGTCACTCTTACCCTCGGTTATGTGCACTTGCCGAACCGCCGGGTTAGGTTGAGGTTGAGCCGGGAATCTTCCCGGAACATTTTGGGTCAAAGCTTGTGTCAACATAGACATTTGCTTTTGGATGTCCTCAAGTAACCTATAGTGTTGGTCTAGCACTTTTTCTTGTTTATCAACCCTTGAACTAACCCCCCTCATGTCATTGGCAAGTTGGTAAACATTGTCCTCTATGGGCTTCCTATGGAGGGGTTGGTATGGCCTTGGTTGATTTTGGAATTGGGGCACGGGTGCTTGTTGGTAAGGTGGAGGTGGATGTTGTGGTGGAAGTGCTTGTGGAGGTGGATGTTGTGGTGGAAGTGCTTGTGGAGGTGGAGGTGCTTGGTATGATTGAGGGTTTTGATACCCTCCTTGATAGTTGTGGGAGTTTGAAGTCCCTTCATTGTTCCTCCACCCAAAGTTGGGATGATCTCTCCACCCCGGGTTGTATGTGTTTGAATAGGGTTTACCCCCTCCTCTTGAATATTGGCCAATTGCGTTAACTTGGCCATGCAAAGCCTCCTTCACACCTGGAATGATTGGGCATGAAGCGGTGGTATGGTCCGAGGTTTCACACACAAGACAACATACTTCCCTCAACTCCTCACTCTCTACCGATTGAACTTTTTTCACCTCAAGAGCCTCTAACTTTCTTGCTAAGGTAGCCACCCTAGCATTGACATCATCAACTTCCTTGAGTTGATATCTTCCCACCCCTTGTTGGATTGAGCGACCCTCGGGATTTTGGGTCTCGGTAAGTGCCCAATCTCTAGCCTTATTTGCCAAGTTATCAAAATAATCGTATGCCTCATGGGGTTGCTTATCAAAAAACGTCCCCGCACACATGGACTCGACAAATTGCTTGAGTTGGGGTGTCAAAGAAGAATAAAATGTGTTGATGACGTGCCAATCGGCGAAACCGTGATGGGGGCAAGAATTTAAGAGGTCTTTGAACCTCTCCCAACATTGAAAGAAAGTTTCCCCTAATAAAGGAGAAAATTGTGAAATTTGCCTTCGAATGGCCTCGGTTCTATTTTTGGGGAAAAATTTGCTCAAAAATTCCCCTTGAAGAGTAGCCCAAGAATGGATGGACATGGGTCGCAAGGAATTGAACCAAAGCTTAGCTTTGTCCTTCAAACAAAATGGAAAGAGTTTCAACAAAAATACTTCCCTTGGACATGAGTTGTCCATAGCAATTGAACAAGCATCCTCAAATTCCTTAAGAAAAATGTAGGGTTGTTCCGAATCCATCCCATGAAATTGAGGCAACATTTGCATCATTCCCGACCTAATGTTTAGAGTGTTGTGATGGGGCGGGAAAACAGTACACGATGTTGGTGCTTGCCTTGGTGGGTTTAGGTAGTCCCGGAGAGTCCGTATAGGGGGAGCCGCCACGTCGCCATGATGGCTCCCTCTTTCAAACTCCTCATGACCTTCCGGGTGGATTTGGACATTTGGATGCAAGGGTTGAATGTTAGGTAAGCCGGGTTCATTGGGATTTGCCATTGGAATGAAACCTAGGTCGACCACTAAAGGTAAGCTAGGTGTTGGTGAAGATGTGCTTATGCTCTCAATGCTTTCAATCCTCACAAGGCGATGATGTTCGTCCCGCGTGAAATATGACATGCAAGAATGAATGCACACATAAGGTTGGACCGATAAGGTCGTTCAGCAAATCATACACAATTCCCTAGGCCGGACAACGGCTTTTTCTCAATTCAACTCCGTACCTCCAATCTCCACATACAATAAGCGTACCACCAATTTGAAACTTTCACACACTATCCTGACTCCACTAAATACTCCCGAAGAGGGATAATTTCTTAACAAAAATGCAATGCAATTATGCTATATCAAACAAAAGAAACTAGAGAAAAGAAGAAATAAAAAATAATCCTAAAAATAAAACACCTTAAGGGAAATGAGAGTGTACCGGGGCCCGAAGCCCGTAGATGCTTCCCTCGGGGGTGGTGATGAAATCCACCCTTTTTGTGTGTTTTTTTTTTTTTTTTCTTTGCTTGCTCTTCTTTTTTTTTTTTCAATTTTCTTCCGCAATCCTTAGCTTTCGTCCGGTGTAGCTTTTGCCGGGAAGATCCCCGGCAACGGCGCCAAAACTTGACACGCCTCCAGTTGTGCTTCAACTGGAGCCACTCCGCAAGGGCACGGAGGTCGCGCTTGTAGTAAAACCGGAAGATCCGGTGTCGTTCTCTCCCAAGAGAATTCTGCAAATATAGCAACAAAGCTCAACTAGCACGGGTACTTATCTTAATGGATTGCAAATGAAAATTCTTAACATAAAAGAGACCGAAAATATGTTGGTTTTGAGATGATGATGGTTATATGCTTCATACAATAATTTAGTGACTATGAAAAAACAACAAAAACTAGTTTTATGTGATTAAGGAGAAAAGCTTGGACATGGTTGTTTTGATCCACCAATTCACAACAAGGGTTTCCAATGAGAGGTTTTATAACTCAAATCAAGAATCACACCTTGGATTCTTGATTCGGAAAATGTCGGCTATAAAAATGTGGGTTTTGTTTGATTGAGCCTAGAGAGAGAATATATAATTGGTACCCTAGAATCAAACTTTAAACATGTGCAATACCTATACCAAATGTTGATTTGTGCATAAATATTACCAAAGGGTTATGAATCTAGGTTTTTCTAATGAATCTCATATTAAATCAAATGAAACCATATAATTTTTGATTTAATATGTTGGTTTTGAGATGATGATGGTTATATGCTTCATACAATAATTTAGTGACTATGAAAAAACAACAAAAACTAGTTTTTTATGTGATTAAGGAGAAAAGCTTGGACATGGTTGTTTTGATCCACCAATTCACAACAAGGGTTTCCAATGAGAGGTTTTATAACTCAAATCAAGAATCACACCTTGGATTCTTGATTCGGAAAATGTCGGCTATAAAAATGTGGGTTTTGTTTGATTGAGCCTAGAGAGAGAATATATAATTGGTACTCTAGAATCAAACTTTAAACATGTGCAATACCTATACCAAATGTTGATTTGTGCATAAATATTACCAAAGGGTTATGAATCTAGGTTTTTCTAATGAATCTCATATTAAATCAAATGAAACCATATAATTTTTGATTTAATATGTTGGTTTTGAGATGATGATGGTTATATGCTTCATACAATAATTTAGTGACTATGAAAAAACAACAAAAACTAGTTTTATGTGATTAAGGAGAAAAGCTTGGACATGGTTGTTTTGATCCACCAATTCACAACAAGGGTTTCCAATGAGAGGTTTTATAACTCAAATCAAGAATCACACCTTGGATTCTTGATTCGGAAAATGTCGGCTATAAAAATGTGGGTTTTGTTTGATTGAGCCTAGAGAGAGAATATATAATTGGTACCCTAGAATCAAACTTTAAACATGTGCAATACCTATACCAAATGTTGATTTGTGCATAAATATTACCAAAGGGTTATGAATCTAGGTTTTTCTAATGAATCTCATATTAAATCAAATGAAACCATATAATTTTGAGGATATGACTTTGAAGTTCATACAACCCATTTTCAACCCTTTGAAGATCCTTGGTGGATCTTCACAACCACATCCAAGGGGTGTTTAGCTACTAGAATCCATGTTAACTAACATAAAAAGAGACAAATCTACCATTAAACTATAAAAAACTAGTGTTTGGTTGCCAAGAAAATGAGAGAAAGTGCCAAGAAAATGATGGAAAGTTGCTAGAAAAGGTAGAAAATCATTCACTTCATATATATATCAAACATTCACTTACAATGATCCAAAAGCAATAAATGACATTAAATACAAAGCATTAAGAGTAGATCTAACCAAAAACCTTACAAGATAACAAAAATCCACTTTTTGGAGCCTTCTTCCCGTCCAAACTCTGCAGAAAATAACCTATATCACTTTTTGTCTCGAACAAAAGCTTTTGTACTCTGCAGAAAAACAGAGCCTGTACACACCGATCGATCTCCCGATCGAACGGTCAGGGCGATCGAACGCCCGATCGATCGCAAAACCGACCCCTCTGAAGTTTGCTTCTGTATCGTGTGTTGAGAGGATTCCGACGTCACCGATCGAACGCCCGATCGATCGAAAAAACGCCCTCTCTGAAGTTTTGCTGCAGAAGGTTGAACAGAGCATCACCGATCGATCGCAAGATTACCGATCGATTGGCCGATCGAACGTTCCGTGGACCGTTCGATCGGGCGATCGATCGGTCATACTCAAGATTGCCCATTTGCCTTAGTTTAAGCTCCAAATCCTGCAAAAAGTGTACAAAAAGAGTTTTAACGCGTTTTAGGAGTTAGAATACTAAATTAACACCAAATTTAACTATTCAACTAACAATTTAAGTTAAAAGATTACTATTTCTAAGGGTAATCAACCCCGCCCCTAATAATAAGGGTTTTGGATATGACTAAACGGGTTAGGGGTGGAGTACAGGGAAGAATATAAAACCTGAAACAAGTTTGGGACATATTAGGATTTAGGTCAACCCATCATGTCCCGTTTATATTATAAAATCTCTAAATACTCCTAGTATACTTTAATAACTAGTTTTAGGCTCATACGATGCACGGGATTTGGAGAACTTTAATGACAATTATTTTGAATAAAGCCTACATAAAGAGAGTACTAAGTGTGCATTCTTTTGACATGAATTTTAAAATGTCTAAAGAGGTAATATTTTTTAATTATTACTTTAATTGACATAGGGAAGATAATATAGATAAATTTAAAAAATAATTAAAAAAGTGCCTCTCAAAGTCAACCACTTGTCAAAATCACAGTGACAAAGGCTAATGCACAAGATTTGTTTTCCAATTTTTAGATATATTATTTTGCTATAGTGATTTTATATATATATTTTTTTATTATTGTTCGCATAAAGAGATTACTTCAATTATGTGGTTGACTGCATTTATTTTAGTTCCTATATTTTCTACATGTGGTTGAATGCTAATTGGTTCATTTATTGTAAGTTCATGTTCATATTGGTATTTGATAACGTGGTTGAATGTTTCGTTAGTTCATGTATTGTAGAATCATCTACATATATATACATATTATATGAAAACGAAGTTCATTAAATTTATGTATGTTTTAATTATGTATTCATCTAAATAAATGAGTATATATTATAATATTTTTTGTCATATTTTTATCTCTATATAATTTAATTATGTATTTTTATTATTAATATACTCGGTTGTTTTATGTGTTTTTATATAAAAACAAAGATAAATTATTAACATAATAATGAGATAATTACTAATTGAAAATGCTAGGAAGATAATAAAGTTTCTTTTTATTTTAATTTAATCAAAATTTGTGTGGTTGACTACATTTATTTTAGTTCCTATGTTTTCTACATGTGGTTGAATATTCATTGGTTCGTTTTATTGTAGGTTTATGTACATACACAATTCATGTATTTTATACATGTGGTTAAATGTTTTATTAGTTCATGTATTGTAGAGTCATGTACATATACACATTATATGAAGGCATGATTCATTTAATTTATCGTATGTTTTAATTATGTATTCATTTAAATAAATAAATGTATTATAATATTTTTTGTTACATTTTTATTTTTATATAATTTAATTATGCATTCATTTAACCATTTATTTTTATTATTGATATATTCCTTTGTTTTACGTATTTTTATATAAAAATAATTATTAATTATTAATTAAAAATGTTGGGAAGATAATAAAGTTTCTTTTCATTTGAATTTAATATACACAATGTATAATGGCATGAATTTCACACCAATAATAAATAATCATGAAAATCAAGGCATCATACATGTTCATCTATACAAACATCATAACATACATGAACTAACTAATTAAGTACAATGATCCATAGTTCAAAAACTAAATATATAAACAATAAACTAAAGGATCAACCAAATCAATTATTCATTATTTTTCTTTTGAAAATAAAAAAAATTTTAATCAAAATTTGAGAGCCACTCAAAATTAATCACTTGTCACAGCCATGGTAATAGTGACCTCATTTTCTATATTGTATATAGATATAGATATAGGTATAGATATAAAGTATCCTTTGTTATACACAAGTAACGTTAAGATTTTAGTTTTATTTCTTAATCTTAGGATTTAGTCTCTTTATTTCCCAATTTTACATTGTGTTAGTGTTTGTATTATTTTTATTTTTGGAGAGTTATTTTTACTGTGAAATTTTATATGGATGAACAGGGTGGGAATTTTTAACCCAGCAGGAGTTTGTGGCGGGGTGTGGGGTGGAGTTTTTTTTATTCGAGTGTCATTTAACTATCAAAGAAGGAAAATAGTTTTTTTTTATTTTGTTTGCAAAACTAAACATGAGCACAAAGAAAACATTTTTTCTTTCCCTCCCTTCCATTCCACAAGTTCCAAATAGGCAATCGAGAAAGAGGAAGAGAAAGGAAGGGAGATGAAGTGGGGGTGGAATTGTAAGGAAAGTAATTAAATTTTCTCTCCTTTCCCTCTCAAGCTAGAAACCAAAGAAATAAATAAAAGAAAATAATTTTTTTTCCTTTATTTTCCTTTCTTTCCTCAAGTTCCAAACAGACTATTAAGGGCTCACAACTGCTAATTATTTATACTTGTACTATTTTACAATTTTTTATTTAAGGATAAATTGATTGTTTTTTTGGTTCTTTTTTTTGGTAAGTTGTTAAATTGATAGTCATTGGTTATTATATTCCAATTTCATATATATAAAACTCAGAATGCGTGAAAATAAGAGTTTTTGAGAAACGTAGATTAGATTATGGATGAATTGAATGGATGAGTCACTGGTTCTCGAATTAATATGATTGCTTTCATTCATTATATACACATTAATATTAAAAATTAGAAGTCATAATATTTGAGAAAGAGTTTTAATTAAAAGTCATACACAAGTAACAACTTCCTTGGTCTCACTCCACCATACATTAACCAAGCTTATTATTGAACAAACTAGGAGTATCTGTTGCATTAGTCTTGTGTTCAACACTCTCATGTGCCACACAAGTCATTTCTTCGGGAACGACATACCATGTTTTTGACCAAGATATTGTCATTAAAAGAGAGAATCCCTTCTAAAATTAGTTTTTTTTTTTTTGTGCCACATCATGCAGAGAGAGAGAGAGAGAGAGAGAGAGAATAGGTGAATATAAAATTATCGAATAAGCACCTTGAGTAAAGGCTTTTTCAATATATAAAGCTACTAGTATTTTTTCATTGAAAGTAGAGACTTTGTGTCATTATGTGAAAATACAAAGGCACCATTTTAATTCGAGGCTTTTCATGGTTCTTGGTTCTGTTAAAAATTAAGCTGCAATTGAATTGTAAAATACTTGGACGAAGACTCTTCACCTATTTGACAATAAAATTGCAGAGCACACACATCTTCCATGTATCCAATAAAATTCACACTGCAAATACTGCCATAGACCCATGAAATAGCATCAAATGTCACATTTAAAGAGGGAAATAAGGAAAGATTCTTAAAAATAACACATTAACCTGCATGCAAACACTGCCTTATTGTTGTCTACAACTGCAATGTCACTTGTACAATTCAAATTACAGAGATAGTAAAGTATTACAACGTACTTACAAGTATTCTGCTTCAGTTGCTAAGCAATGGGAATTACAATAGTGTTAGGAAAGGAAATCCAAGTCTCGGGTTGTTCTGTGCATGAAGCAATGACCCACGCTCTCATGGAGGTTGTGGATGCCAAGAACCAAGCCAAATATTCAACCAAAAGATCCACTCATTACTGATACGCAAATTAAAAAGGAATTTTACAGGATTTCAAGTGCTCCAGCTCAAGCACATCCACTGTTAATACCCTGGACTTTAATCTTCATTACAGCCTGATGCATATTCTCTGCCCGTGTTTCTTAATAGGATCGCTCACATTTGTCATCCAATTGAACTTGCATTAGTAGATTAAACGATCTCATACATGGTGTTGAATAACATTCAAACTACACAAACCAGGGATCTTTTTGGTTTTGGTAGAATGGACGAGCTAGTATGATGCCTTCTGGTAATGGTTCTTTGAACTACCTCCTCCTGTAGCCAAATATTTGTATGTATGTAAGTATGTATATATATATGGAATTCTATTGTTTTCTGGTGTAATTCTCTTGTTTTTTTGACGTTTTTGGTGAACATGCCTCTGTATTCTTCTATCTGTGAGAGTAGAGTAAATGGTTCTAGATAGAACTGACCGGAAAAGAAGGATTCATCTGCCCAACACCCAACAAATTATGAACAAAGGAATTATTGGCTCATGCATATTAATCAGCTATAACATATAGTATTAGTCCAGACACCATTTAAAGAATGCCACAAATAAAATCTAAATCATATTCAGTCATCAGTGAAACCAACCCACCCACCCCCGCGGGGAACAAAAGGAAAAAAGAAAACAAAGGGGAAAAAAGACTTTTAATAAGGGCTTGCGATAAGAAAGATCAGTGGGAACTTTTAAAGAAGTCCTAAAGCCACACCAAACAAAATTAAAATCCTGAGCCAACTAGGAACATCTTCTGGATACATAATGAGCACAGGTGTGGAAAAATATTGTCTATCGAACATTTAGCTATTGAAAACTGCATACCAAATGACTGAAGTGTCATGAAAGACTGGGATGGGAAACAAAAAGGAATGTATCGGATTTTTAGCACAGACAACCATCAAACCAGAGACTAGGAAAAGGAGAAGATATCAAATTGGTAGACAAATATACCTGATACGAATGGATATTCACCCTTATTAATTAAACGGGACATTATCGGCTGAGTTCTTTTCTGGATGCTTACTGCCCATCTTTCCATGTCCTCGCTTGCTTCCCACATCTTGCTTTCTCTTTCCCAATCCCATATTTCCTTGAGAGTTGAGTGCTTATCTACTTTTCCCTTTACATGCATTCCAGGTTCCGAAATAGAAAATCAAACATCTTTGTGAAACAATTTTAATAATGAAACACATTGAAGAATGATTTTACCGTAAACACCCCCTCAATTTATTTGGGGAATGGAGGGAGCCCTTCATCCAAAACGAATTGAAATTTTATTCTTTAATAATTTTGGTTTCCGTAGACTATTTAAATTCAAAATAATTTATTCCTAGTTCATGAAATTTTTTCATGCACATATTGACCCAAAAAATAGATAAGTTGCTTCAATTTCTTTCACATCTCATTAAAACACTCCCAAGGTTAGTTTTACATGAGTAAAGAAAAAGGAACCATAAAGTTAAAGGGGAAAAAAAAAAACAATGGCATACAAGTGCAATTTTCTAATGCATTATTATATAACATCTGCATGTGCCACTACTCAACTTAGATGGATATAAATCCATATAATAATGTAAGTACATGTGTCCAACTCTCCTACGTGGCAAGACACATAAGCGCCTCACCGCTTACCCCTCCATGCACTTAGTCCCACATGGCAGTCCACCAAGGTGACACGTGGATTGAGGCAGCCTCGCCACCAAGGATAGCGCGAAAAGCATCTCATCTGAGTTAAGGCACTAAGAGGGCCCTCAGGCTCAGCACTTCCTAGCGCGGCAATGGAACTTCTCCTGCCGAGCGCCTCCTCCCAAGGGCATCTCGCCTATGGCCTCGCGCTCGGCACCTCCTGGCACAACCATAGAACCTCTCCGTCAAGCACCCTCTCTTTTGGGCCACTTCTCCATACTTGGCCTTGAGACACTTCCCACAAAGCGACCGAGGGAGTCTCCGCACAAGGGCACCTCGCGTACGACCTCGCACTCGGCACCTCCTGACACGATCATGTAACCTTTCCGCCGGGCACCCTCTCCTTTGAGCCATTCCTCCACACTTGGCCATAATTCTCCATAAGTATATCTCCATAACCTAGGTTGCGAGCTAGACCTAGGGACTCCCTCGAAGTCACCCTCGCGCGGGACCTTCAAGAGACAAGTGGATTAGAGGTTAGAGTTGAGGGTTGGTCGAGGGGCCTCACCCTCGAAAAGCCTCATCCCTCAAAGGCCTCGGCCCCTCGACCGATCTTAGAGAGAGAGAGAGATCTCTACCAAATCACGTCATCAGAGCAGGACAACAAAGGCATTTCATGAAAGCTGACCGTTGACAGCTAGTCGAATCCCTGCCATCCACTAAGCAGATCTTAACGCAGAGTTGATATTTGACATGTCGGCTTTCGGAGAACCAGCTATCAGACCTGAACACTTGCAAGTCGAGGAGCCAATCCCAGAGAGCTTCCTTTGCCTATATAAAGGGAGACTTCTCCTCAACAAAACAATAAGAGAATACACCAAAAATCTTCATAAGCCTCTCTAGCTCCTTTTGGGACACTAACACACTCTCTCTCTCCTCCACCTCTGGTGGTCCTCTACCTAGACAGCGCTTGCCGTAACTTCCCAGAGGGACACCCTTTACTAGGCTTAAGCACTCACCCCTTTACCCTTCACACAATACTCTACTGGAGAAGAGGGGTACTCGTTGTCTATGGCACCAAAGAAGAGTACTCAGGCTACCTCTTGAATCGTCCAAGGAACCGAAACTTCAACCCTACATGACCTCAACCCCCCTCCCATGGACCAACTTGACGACTCGTCATATCCGATTGTTCCCTTTCATGCCGACCACTTACAATCTTTCACCGAAACCATGGCCTCGATGCAACGAGCTCAGTAACTTATACTCGAGACCTTACTGTTAATGCAAAAGGAGACTCCACCCCCTCTAGCCCAGCCAACAGCTCCCTTGGCACCAGCTAACTAGGGCAACCTTCCAAACCAACGAGAAGGGTCCGAGGTCAACCCAATACTCACCAATAGCCCTCCTTCAATTCCTTCCCTCCTAGTGGAAACTCTCGGTGTTACCTCCGCTGGAGCTCCAACAATAAGGGTTGCCTCAACAAGCACCCTAACACTAGCTCAGAACCATCTTGCTGCGCCTTAACTAATAATGGAGCAAATAAAGGAACAACTTTGAGCTATTCTTAAGCAAGAATGCTCCAAACCCTATACACTGCCAGATATCGACCTCCAGTCACCATACTCCCTTGAGGTGGCCAACTTTCTCATACCCCGAGGGATATATTGCTTCGAATTTCACTCGCTTCGACGAAAATTGGGTTAATACAAGAGCACATGTGATTTGATTCCTAGAAACTTTGGGCCCTTGGCTCCAATGCATGGCCCCAACTTTGAGTGCTCTCAGCCTCAAATGAAATAACTCACCTTGAGGTATGCTCGCCTCGACCTTGAGCACCCTCGGCCTCAACTGAAATAACCCACCTCAGCCTTGAGCGCCCTCGACCACAAATAAAACAACTCACCTCGAGGTATGCTCGCGTCAGCCTTGAGTAGCATCGCCCTCAAGTGAAATGACTGGCCTTAAGGCATGCTCGTCTCAGCCTTGAGTGCCCTCTCAGCATGCTCACCTCGACCTTGAGTGCCCTTCGCCTCAAGGCATGCTCCTCTCAGCCTTGAGCACCCTCGCTCTCAAGTGGAATGGCTTGCCTCATCCTTGAGCGCTCTCGCCTTCAAGTGAAATGTCTTGGCTTAAGGCATGCTCCTCTTAGCCTTGAGCTCCCTCGCTCTCAAGTGGCATGACTCGCCACATATATATGCTCACCTCAACCTCGAGAACCCTCGTTATTGAGTGGCATACCTCGCCTACTATATTCGCTCGCCCTCGGGGCCTCAGCATGCTTCTCTCGACTCGTCTCACTTTGTCTCGACCCTTTTTAAGGGTCATGGCTCGTGGTGGATATCATTCCCTCGAAATGGCAAGCTACACCCCTGCTTCATAATTTCTTTAATGAAGGAGGAAGAAAAGGCTCATTCACATTAGTAATATCCTCCATAACTTTCTAAGGTTGAGTAATGCTTGCATACTAAGTGCTCATCATTGTTGAGCTATAAGTCCCTCAACGAAAAAGGCACCTCTCAATAACAATGGGTACTCTACTACCGCGAGCTAGATGATCTACTGGCTTGAGGCGTAAACCTTGAGAAAAATCGAATGCTTCAGTCTTTGACTTAGCTTAGGCATGCAGTGTCCCAGCCTCGAGCAATATTACATTCAAGGGGCAATCTCCAACAGCCCCGGCCCTACTCGATATCTAGCTGAGCACGCCCATCTCCATTTGTGATCTCCTTTAACTCGGCTAAGTGCACGTGCAGGTTTAGCCTCGAGTATTACATATCTCCAAACGCTCCCCTCCGGGGTCGAAATTCTCCAAATGCTCCCTTTTGGGGTCGAGAAATCTCCATCTGTGATCTCCAATTCGACTAAGCGCCCATGTGGGTTTAGCCTCAAGTATCATATATCTCTATACAATCTCCTCTGGGGTCGAGGTTCTTCAAATGCTCTCCTCCGGGATCGAGGTTCTCCTAATGCTCCCCTCTGGGGTCAAGACATCTCCATCTGTGATCTCCAACTCGGCTAAGCGCCCGTGTGGGTTTAGCCTTGAGTATCATATATCTTCATATAATATTGTAGGTACATGTGTTCAACTATCCTACGTGGCAGGACACCTAGGTGGCTCGGCGCCTCCCTCTCCGTGCACTAGATCCTATGTGGCAACCTGCTGAAGTGACACATGGACCGAGGCAACCTCGCTCACCAAGAATAGCACGAAGAGCATCTCTTCCGAGTTAAAGCACTAAGAGGGCCCTCATACTCAGCA
Organism: Euryodendron excelsum; assembly: GCA_033060915.1. Classification (NCBI taxonomy): domain Eukaryota; kingdom Viridiplantae; phylum Streptophyta; class Magnoliopsida; order Ericales; family Pentaphylacaceae; genus Euryodendron; species Euryodendron excelsum. Next base: position 44,476,807 of record CM065383.1, read on the forward strand.
CTTCCTAGCTCGACAATGGAACTTCTCCCGCCGAGCGCCTATTCCCGAAGGCACCTCGCCTATGGCCTCACGCTCGACACCTCCTAACACGACAATGGAACCTCTCCGCCAAACGCCCTCTCTTTTAGGCCACCTCTCCATATTTGGCCTCGAGGCACTTCCTTCAATGGGACCGAGGGAGTCTCTGCCCGAGGACACCTCGCCTATGACCTCGCGCTTGGCACCTCCTGGCACAGCCATGGAATCTCTCCACCGAGCGTCCATTCCTTTGAGCCATTCCTCTACACTTAGCCATAATTCTCCATAAGTGTATCTCCATAACTTGGGTCAAGAGTAGGACTTAGGAACCCCCTCAGGGTCACCCTCGCACGGGACCATCAGGAGACAAACAGATTGGAGGCTATAGTTAGGGGTTCATTGAGGAGCCTCACCCTCGAAGGGCCTCACCCCTCGAGAGCCTCGGCCCCTTGACCAGTCTTAAAGAAAAAGAGAGATCTCCACCAAATCAGCCATCAAAGCAGGACGACAAAGGCATTAATAAAAGTTGACCGTTGACACTTGGCCGAATCCCTATCATCCTCTGAGCGGATTTCAGTGCAGAGTTGACATTTGAAATGTCAGCTCTGAAGGAACCAACTATTAGACCTAAAAACTTACAAGTTGTAGGTCATGGAGCCAATCCTAAAGGGCCTCCCTTGCCTATATAGAAGGGAGACTTTCCCGTAACAAAACAACAAGAGAATACACCAAGAATCTCCATAAACCTCTCTAGCTCCCTTGGGACACTGCCACTCTCTCTTTTCCTAAACCGCCTCAGCTCTCTCTCCTCCACCTCCGGTGGTCCTCCGCCTAGACAGTGCCTTCTGTAACTACCCAGAGGGTTTCCCTCTACCAAGTTTGACCACTCATCCCTCTACCCTTCACACAAATACAACAACCAGTAATAAATAAGGATCGATCCTATTCAAGCAATACATCCAACTCTATGTTCACATGCCAATATAGCTTGAGTACAGAATAGTTTTCTGAACAATTACCCAAAACAGTTAACACCCTAACTGGGAAAGGGTAACAAGAAAGAGAGGGAAAAAAGTCTTGCCACTAATAATTACTCTTGCTAAAACTAGATTTCAAGCATATCTTATTTTGGATAATGTGGAAAACAACTAGAAGAACAAAAAAATCCAGTTTATATTCTACCAGTTCTTACAAAGTTATACAAAGAACCAGATTGCCTATGGAAAAAATATAAGCAGCCAAGATATCTTAAGTCTGGAAAATTGGATAGAAAATGCATTATGACAGAAGCAAACAAGATAATTTCCTTAAACAAGTTTTATATGATCTTAATACCTCAATTCAGCCTATGAAGTTTCTATACTTTTAGCTAAAGGACGCCGTTCATAGTCAATTGATGAAAGCTTGACAGTGATTAAGATCATAAAAAAAAACCCCTCAAAAGATCTAGGTCCATTTGACATTCAAAAATACACTTAACACAAAACTAATGACATTTTTGGACAAACCATAGAGTTCAAAATATCTAATTATTCAGCCCACTCTACAAGTTTCATTAAAGCAGCTGGCTCTTTAGGTCAAAACAGTGACTAGCAAACCAGATCCTTGGATGTGTTGTGCATAAAACATTAAAATTGCTGGAGACATGAACAGCCAAAACCTATTTAAACCAAGGTCTTGTATTATTTGTGTAATGGGATGGCACTGGCAAGTTGAGTAGTCCACTCAAAGAAGATAGGAAGTAAATAAAGTTTGGGGCAATTGAGCGCGGAAGTTTGAGTACCCACAACTATAAATAGATGAAAGCTTGACATTACAAATTATTAATATGGCTCCAAGTCGTGCACAAACAGTAGTTACATATAGAAGTAAATTAAATTGCAATTCTTATGGTTGGAAAAAGTACATTTCAAGTCCACTGGGAGCTCTAGTGGATTTGCAATGCATTGGAGGAGAGAGAGATGAGAAGATCTAGAGGTGGGAAGAATACATTTCAGGTTAGAAGGAAGAAATTCAATGTCGTGGAGGAGAGATATGCTAGTTTGCACTGGTGGAGCGGGCAAGAGGCATCTGGCAGCCTGAGGTTGGTAGAGGTAGACCTCCATTGGATTTATGATCCATTGGAGGCGATCTTCCACAGGCATTGGAGAGAGGGGCTTTTTGGCTGTGCGAGAAGGGATTTGAGGAGGGTGAAGGTCTGTTGCTTCTCAAATAGGCGGGGAAATATGTTGCAGTGAGAGTTGGCAATGGAGTAGATGGAGTGATTTTTATTTGTGAGGTGGAGGGGGAAGCTAGAGATTGATGGTGAGAATTTTGAAGGAGTCTTGCAAGATTAGAAGGGGGTTGCTTGATCAAAGAGTGGGTGGCATCGAATTCAGAGGTTCTCAAAGAGGTGCAGTTATGATATTAAAGTGGAGGTGGGTTTGGGGGTCAACAGATGGGCCCTAATTTGTGCTAGAGGTGCAGGAGGAAGTTTCAGGTAGTGTCGTGAAGGTTGGAGCAGGCCAATGGTCCTCAATATGCCTTTGTGTATGGAGTGTGGGTTGCGAGGGAAGTTTTGGACGGCTCAAGGTGGTCAGAGATGCAAAAGGGAGGAGTTTAAGGAAGAAGGGGGTGGTGCGTGAGTCTCAGACATCGATGGCGCATGGAGTAGGTGTTTGAGGGGTTAGAGAAGGAGAGCACAATAAATTAGAGCCGTAGAATCATGTAAATCCTAATCATCAGGTGTGTTGAGTTAAAATTTAAAATTTTCCGTCTAAAACAAGATAATATCCTGATGATTAGGATTTAACATACTCCTATAGTTATGTATCATTGGTTTGTTGTACCACATCAGTATGATGACGTGGTGCAATAGTTGCAACTAATATTTTCTCTTAAGGTGGGAAACAATGACTCAACGGCTGTACCACATTACCATGTTAATGTGGTAAAATGGGCCAATAAAAAAGAGCTACATAATCATGTATCCCAATTATAAGGAGTGTTGAGTTTAAAATTTAAATTTTCCGGCTAAACCAAAATGATATCTTGATGATTAGGATTGAACATACTCGTATGACTATGTATCATTGGCCTATTGTACCACATCAATATGATGACATGGTACAACGATTGTAACTAATATTTTCTTGGCTATGTGGTAGTGCCTAAAGAAGGGGTTCAATTTCAAAATTGAATGGGATACAGCTGTATCCCAGAAAGGAGAAATGGCGTAGAATAGGCAATGTGCTGCTACTGAGGACAAGTGTATGGGCAAAGGAGTTTTGGGTCTTATTAGGAACAGTGGTTAGAAAAAGAAGAGTGGACCACGATGGGAGGTAGTGAGCCTAGGAATTACGGGGGTAAAGTCGGTTCCAAGTAAAAATGGCTCTAAGGTGGGTTTTGTGAAAGGGCCTAATTACAATTCCAAAGCCCAGTTCCTTTAGTGAGCTGGAGTTGAGTACTCAAGGGGTTTTGTTGTTGGGCCTTCGTCTTGTGGGTTGCCAAGAAGCCAATTTGGAAGGCACCTGGATTTCAATGCAATGGACCATTACATAATTACGAGGAGGGCTCCTAATCAATCTTCTCTAGTTTTCCGTAGTAGGTATGTAAGGTAAGGTGCCAGCTCAAGAATGACGGCAACTAGAGCTATGTGTGAAGTCTGATGCAAAGACAAGAATTGGGGGGCAAATATTATTGTGATTCGGGTGGCTGATGTATCCGAAGTAGATGGGAGAAGTGATATGATGCAGAAGAATAGATGGGAGAAGTGATATGATGCAAAAGAATAGTACTCACTTTGTTCAGATAGTCATGAATGGAGTGGAAGATCATCTATGTATGGATGGGCAAGCTCGAGCCGCTATGGGTTAAGTGTCCAGCCATGTTTTTTAGCTGAGATTGATGGGCTGAAAGAGGTAGAGGAAATTTTGTCCTTTGAAGCTAGTCCAGTGGGGGTTGTAGAAGCTGAAGGAAAGGGTAGTTTGACAATGAGGCAGGATAAGTGGAATAAGGACCAAAGTAATGGGCACAAGTTGCAGGTCTCTCCCAAGAGGGGACTAGAGCTTCTGGGAGGTAAAGAGTTTTCAGATGAGGTAGGTTTATCCTCTGTAGGGGTAAAGGAGGTGGGAAGTTATAGGTATGTTTTGGATGCCAAAGGACGTTGAACCTTTTGTGTGTTTCACCTGTGGTTGTGATGGCGTCAATAGGGGAAAGTTTGGAGAGATTTTTTTTGGAAGCGAAAGTGGAAGGTCAGGGTATAGTTTTTTATAAGGTTTTGAAAGCCCGGGAAGATGGTCTGTCTCCTAATTTGGGAGGTGGGAATGAGGTGTCAAAGTGGTTTAAGCAAATTTCTTGGAATTTGTTGTCATGGTTTTGAGAATGAGGCTTTGAAGCTGATAACAACTATTGAAGCTGAAAAGAGGCCGCTGATAGATGCTAAGTCTGCTAGGAGGAGTGGCAGAAGCAAAGCGAGGAATAGTAGGGAGTTAAAGAACTTGATTAGCACCATCAATTATGATGGTAGAGGTATAGCAGCAAGAGGGAATGGAGATTGAGCCATTGAGGTGGGGATGCTAAGGATGCCCTTGTTTTTAGTTGTGAGTTTTGGTTAGGTTATTTTTCCTTGGAGGATGGCATGCAGTGATTTTTGCTTTTGATTTGCTTTCGTAAGGGTTGGTGCCTCCTTAGCACCATTTTAAATTTTAACTTAAATTACTTGTCAAAAAAAATTAAGTACATTAATGATATACATAAAGGAGTAAATGTGTGTGCATTTTTAGTGGAAGCAAAACAACCAAAATAAATATGCATTAATGATACATATGCATAAGCACACACAGACTTTGTTCCATTCAATGCTTTATATTATTATTAGCAACAATTATATGCTAATGTGATATTTGTATGATGTTGTGGGTTTGACTGGTGATCCTGCCACTAAGTGGAGGATCTGCTAACCATGCACCCACAAAAGATAGAAAATGGAATCTATATACCATATGGAAAAGGAGGCCACTATCGTTGTGGTTGAGACAAGTGGCCCATTTTAAGTAGATCTTAAGTTTTTGTAAATAATTTTCCTCTAAAAAATAATAAATGGTCTTTTAAGTATTTAAGCAGTCTCTTTGGCAAAGTGAATTCAATTTTTTGAACTACTGATCACTGTAGTTATTTACTTCATGTCTTTTGTAGAACAAAACTCATAGCACTATACATTGAATCCATTGAATTACAAAAAGTTTGTAATTGTGTGAATTGTCTCTTAGGCTCCCTGTATTTATTTTCTTGAATTTCGGTTCACTGTATTTCTTTAGTTCATTGAATTCATATGAAACTTACACACTTTACATTGTATCCATTGAATTCATATGAAATGTATCTTCTCTATCTCATCAACTCCTTTAACTATTCATTTAGATACATGAACTATTGCTAATTATAATACTTCATTGAAAAAATGTTCTAAATATGATTATTAAGTCATCCTCCTTATCAAAATTGCTAGTGCTAAAAATTATGGAAGAATAGTATTTTCTAGAAAAGAAAAACCATTGCAATATTTTATTTAGTACTATTGCTGTCTGCAACAACATTCAAATAAGGATAACTTTTCTGTTGGGACAGAGCAAAAACAATGAATTCAAAAAATTAAAAACAAATCCCGTGCATTGCATGGGTCTAAAACTAGTAATATATATATATATAGAAGCATGATTTCATAGAACTTAACCATTAAGGAGTGTTTGAGAAGGAAACTTTCAGTTACCTTCCCTGAGGCAGATGAAGGAAGCAATAATCCACTTCCATGATCAGCCCCATCAGCACATAAATGAAGTGGTTGCTTCACAACCAAAAGGGCTGTCTCAATATCAACAAAGCCAACTTCCACCATCCTTTTAAGTACTCTAGCTTGGAAGGTCCTTCCCCTGTGAGAAGTGAGAAACTAAATTACTAGTATTATACCTAAGAACTTAAAACTGGACAGCGTTCCAAGGACACAGTATGACCATGCATAAAATTTGAAACAACATAATATTTCAAGCTACTCTGAGGAAGGAAATTGAAATGCAAAAAGTTTGGGAAAAATGTAATTGTTCAAAGAAATATGAAAAAAGAAATTGAAATACAAGATACCCAGTAGTACCAAGAGCTACAAACCTGCTAGTGTGCCTCAGTGGCGATCGAAGCTCTGGTGCTGGTATGATCCCAGCAAGAATTGCACACTCTCCCAAATTGAGAAGGGTTGGATTCTTCCCAAAATAAAAATTTGATGCCATTTCAATGCCATAAATACCATGTCCCCAATATATCTGCAATTTACATACTCTTTAGTTACACTTCAGAGCTTCAAGCCCGATTTCTGGTGGTGAAATGTTAAATTGTAGGCAGCCATTTTTGCAAGAGTATATGGCAATAAGAAACAATTAATCTCACTGTAATATAAAATGAAACCTACTAGTAACAACTTAATGAAGGCTAAAATATTCACCTCCTAAGACGAAACCTACTAGTTATAGTAACAATTTAATGAAGGCTAAAATCTTCACATCCTATTCCAGTGCTAGCAAACTGAAGAGAGTTACGGCAGTGGTATTTTAAAACTTTTACAAGCTCTACTTTATATTGCAGTGATCGTTTCAGGATATTCACCACAAATCTCACATAACCTGTCTACTGAAATAGATTTGAGCAAGTGACAATAGGAACAAGCACCATAATGCTTGTAACAAGGTTCACAAGCTGGTCAAACTCAGCTAGTTTTATATATAGTTATTTTGAGTTAATAACTACAAAAAAAAAACCTCAATCCTAACCTTGAACTCACCAGCTAAACAGCCCCAATTTTAGCAACATAAGGCTCTGGTTAGTCAGGCTTGTTTATATGAAACAAAGTGGAAAATTTGAACTTTAATCAAATGTCCAGTTATCTTTACTGCAATGCTTCCCAGGGGCGAAACCTTCTAATTTACAATCATAGAACAATTACATCCCAATTTATCTCTAAATGGGACCTTCACCTACTAGCAGATCCTCAAGCCCATTGAAAGATATCCTCAAGTCCACTGGTTACAACTTTTCCCGTCGATCTTATTATTAGCAGAAAGCTTACAATAATCTCTCATCCTAAAGGTATATATCCCTGGCTTATTCCTTTTGATAAAAAGGAGAGAGAGAACATGAAGCAGTGCACACTTAACACATCAACTCAAAATAGAGAGAGAAAATCTATTTGCAGTCCCTCCCTCACAAATTTCTTTAGTATTTTTCTGTGAACAATATACTAAGGGAAATTTGTGGTTCTGAAGGCAGTAAAGAGGAAATTTACAACCAATATGGCAGCAAATGAAACATTGCTATAATTTGTTTGGTCCATACATAAATTCATGATGTTCTTGGGCTTGTTAGTCGTGTTAATTTTCAAAGGAGATTGAAGAGCAATGACGAATATTTAACGTGGCAAAGCAAGGCCAGGCAAGCTAGCATTGCTCCTGTTGCAGTCAGGTCATCTCCAACAAAGCACACTATAAGACTAATTTCAATTTGAGATCCGCCAGATTTGAACCAACAAAAGCTAAACTGGCCGATACTCGGATTTAACTATGAAAGTAGTTCAACCCAATTCTCTTACTCCTTCATCCCCACTACGTCTTCTCCCTCATATCAATTTGTTTAATTCCAACATTTTGTTCAACCACCTATCCACTGAGAAAATGATTAACTACTAGAACAAGCAGTTTCAAGGATCTCATAATTTACATAACGTGCAAAATATTTGCAACTTTTAAGGTGGAGTTATCAGAAGTACTGATCAAGGTTTGTTCTCAACCTATACATTATCCTAAAACGATAGGCAAACTCTGTGAAAAAGTTGAAGGTATGACACATACTAATTATGCATCCAACAGAACTTTAACTTTTATAGCCCTGTATGTTCAGGTTGACTGGTGCATTTGGTAGTCAAATACTGAATTTTTATCTAATATTTGCAAAAAGGAGAGCTATTAATGCCTGATGAAATCTCCTCAGAAGTACTTTATAAGAGTGATAAAAAAAATTAAAGAATGTATTTCTAACTAAAAGGTTCCTATTACCAGAATAAACAAATGAACAGAATAAAATGAACATCAACTTCCTTCAATCAGTAAAAGAACAATATGAAATGGAACACTATGCTATACAGTATGCCTGACCTTACTCAAATAGGAGCCCAAGATTCTCAATTTTGAAATTGTCCTCTCTAATGCTAGAGCCAGCACCATCTCAACAATTTTCCTTGAGAACGTGCGTTCATTTTTCAAGAATGTGTTCTTGACCAGCTGCCAGGTGGAATGGAGAGCATTGGGGGCAAGAATGATTAATTGAGACAACACAGTGTTAAAATCAATCCAAACAACGATGAAAACTTACCAAATTAGTACTATATTAAAATCATACAAAGGCAAAGAACAGCAGCAAAAGATTTTGAACTCAAAATCAATTCCAGAATGTAAAAACATACGATACAGATAAAGTTCTACAGCAGATGAACCATTTTGGCCTGAAGAATAAAAGCTAAATTAAGAAGAAATGAGTAATATGTAGGAGGAGGCACCTCATCCGAATAAACATGTAGTTCACAACTTCATAACTAGTAGATGGTTTAGGGACCCTAGGAATCTATCAAAATTTGAGAAAAACAAGTAAAGATAACCAACCTATCAAAATTTGAGAAAAACAAGTAAAGATAACCAACCTATCAAAATTTGAGAAAAACAAATAAAGATAACCATCCTACCCAACCCCCCTCCCTCCCCCCTCTTTTCCTTTCGTCCTTTACTGTTACATCAAAGGGCCTAATCTTCTATCCAGTCAGTCAAGTTCCTCCCATTTGACATTAGTGGTATGATATCACCCTTCAGTAGCAGTACTTTAATGAAGCTGAACATGTTAGATATCTGCAGTAAAATTATCAAGTTAAGGTGTCGAACACAAAGCGGATTTTTGAAGTTAGAACCACAATTTTTAGAGGCTAGTCCATGCCATGTGTTCAATCCTTCGAGGATTAAAATTCATTAATCCTCAGAGGTCAAAAAGACCATCTCAACAAGGTAACATAATGACAATTTGATCTGACTCATCTGAGAAGAAGAGCAGCCTTGGACGGGGTGCATCCATACTATCACATAACTAGGGCTGGAGTTGGAGTTGCCCTTTACAACAAGCCAATCTGTACATTTGTTACCTTTTTCTAAACATATATTGGAACTTCCATTACTAGGGAAGCCCTTAGAAGGGTACGACAGTCTTCAATCAGTGGCCTCAAAGAAAAGGCGTAGCATTCCTGTGAAGAATGAGTGAGATAAAAACCTCAACTGATAACATTCATTACTTTGAGTGATTGCCTTCTCACACAATACATCAAAGTAGATTCTAGTTAGAAATATAAACAAATGGATTTCAAGGAAAGATAATTCTGTTTGGGCATTTTTATTCTGAGCAGACAAAGATTTGATAAGATGAGATTTAAAATATATATATATATATATATGATGCACAAAACCATTATAATAATAGTAGTAACTGATAAAGCAGTAAACTTGTAAGATCGGTCTCCAGGCCGGTGGTGAGCTGCTCCGGTGAACTGAGTAGGAATGAAATGGTAAGGGGCACCAGTGTGGTACCTGCCAAAGACTCTCCGATGGCAAAGTTAGTTTTCTGTTGGGACTCTTAGGGTTGATCTCCATTGTCTCCTTGCTCGACATGTATTCTGGGCGACATGTCCTTGATACAAGTGTCGGTCAGCCTGCTGCAGGAGGTCCTGATCGGTCCCCATCAGTAACTTTTACTTGTAACAAAAAGTAATAGCATCTATAATTGTAGTGGTAGTACGGCAAACATTTCTTGGACCGAACATCTGGGAAACCAAAGGTTAGGTAGGAAGCATATTCTTAAAGTCGACTGGACAAAGATGGAGATGCCCAAATTGTCGCGACATTCCTTCAACTTTCTAGGATTTCCAAATTGCAACAATGTTTGAATGCCTATTGTGGTATTTTTTTTCTCAAACTATTTGATTCAATATGGCTTATTTTTGTTTGATTTGTACACTGTAAAACGGGTACTTAGGCAAAAATATTAAATTAAAAAAAAATGCATACAAAACAAAAGAAGGATTGGAATTGGACGATAAGAATTGAGATCCAAAATAGGATTCTACCGTATAACAAGATCCAGACACAAGGATCATAAGGATTTCACAATTGCAAACAATGTTTGAATGCCTATTGTGGTATTTTTTTTTCTCAAACTATTATTTAATATCATAGAAAATGAAAAAAAAAAAAACACAAACAAAAACAAGAAGGCAAAAAAAAACACAACACAACAAATTCCATTAACACACACATGGTAGGGAATGGAAGAGCAGTTTCATGCTAAGTTCTTTAGTACTAAACCAGAAATGTCTATGGCCAAAATGTATATAAGACAAAAGTTAACAAAATTGTAGAGTAGCTTATAGATAGAAGTACCATATTCACGAGCCCTCCTAGAATCGGTTAAATTAGCCCAAAATGGTTTGGACTTTGAATTACAAAACAAATTTGAAGCCAATTTGGAGGCATGAAGTTTAAGGACTTGTTCGAATTGTTCACTAGAGCTACTAGATATGAAATATTGATAAAAGAAAAAGAGCAGAGCAAAAACCTTTTCTGAGTACTTACTACCGAGACATCGATCGAGATGTTGAGATTGATGAAGCACAAATAGTTGGAAATGCACCAACTAAGAAGCATGAACACGGATAAGCGACAAAGACAGAACACTAAAAGGCAAAAATATATATTTTCTATATTTAAATTTGTTATATACACTTATGATATGTATAAATTAAAAAAATAATGAGAGAAAATGATTTTTAATTTTTTTGTTTTCCTTTTTTTTTTCTTGAACATGCTTGTATTGTCTGCCTTTTTTCCACATATTATTTGAATGAATGGGCTCACTGTTTAAATGAATGAATGGATAGGTTAATGAATGTTCTTGCTGTTTGAAGAAGTCCAAATATTGACCCATGATCCGAGAAGTTCGAACACGAACACAAGATATGGATATGACACGACATACTGACACTTGCAATAGTTATAGATTAAAAAAATATTTAGAGAATGAGTTTTAATCTTTTTGCTTTCCTTTTTTTTCTTGGAGATGCTTGTAGTGTTTTTCTTTTTTCTACACATTGTTTGAATGAATGGGTCGCTGTTTAAATGAATGAATGGATAGGTTTATGAATGGGCTGCTGTTTGAAGAAGTCCAAATATTAATCTATGATCCAAGAAGTTCGAACACGGAAACACGATTTGGATACGATATGACATGGTGATTTTTAAAAAATGTAGGACACAACAGGCAAAAACACACGTTTGATAGGCATCTAAGCGGGTCCTATTAGACGCTTGTCAACTGAGTGTCCAAAGAGTGTTGTGTGCAACATGGCACCTTATTAAAAGTGTACGTGCTTCTTAACCCACGATTATTGAGTTGGCCCAATAGAAATACATTACAAAAAGCCTCCAAGACAGCCCACTAAGGAGCTGATTAGGTCATCCAAAATAAAAATAGGAAAAGAGGAGTGCACAGCAGATCGCATTCAGAAACGCTCGCCGCTGAGACCAGGTAGGTTTCTTTTCCTCCTCTTCTTCTTCGGCTGCTGCTACTGCATGCCTCCACTGCTTTGCCACTTCTTCTTCTTCTCCTCATCCTTGGTTGAGACCAGGTAGGCTCCTCCTCTCCTCTCCTCCTCCTCCTTCTCCTCCTCCTCTGCTGCCATGTCTCATCCATGCTCTGAAAATGGACGCGCATGCCCGACAGGAAAAAATTAAAAAAAGAATTAGGACATGGATTAACACATGTCCGAGACATGTCAGACGTGGATGTCGCTCTCCTAGCCGTGCTAGTGCTTCATAGTGCACCAATTGTTTGCGAGATCATGAAAAAGATGGAAAATCCTCTTAATATGCCATCAACTCAACCGAATAACAGGAAGAAACCACCGGCATATAGACAGTATTCATTTGACTTGTTAAAAGCAAATTAATTATTTGAAGAACTTTTGAATAAAAAAAATTCATGGCTTTGACACCTGGACATGTGATTCCTCCTGAAAGAGAGAGAGTAGGTAAAGAATATTGTAAATGACATAATTCTTTTAGACATTCTATTAAGAATTGTGTTACTTTTCAAAACCATATGATGATCTTATATAAAAGGAAATGTTGGAGTACTTGACAATGGAGAAGTAATGAGAGTAGACAACAACCCATCACCAGAAGTTACGGTCGATATGATATTTGCTAACCTGAAAAAAAGGTAAAAAATGGTCCAATACAATGTCAACTAGAGTGCAGATTGTTACGGTACGTGAAATCGGAACAAGAATATGGTGCGCCACATGCTCTAAAAGTGGTACAATAAGGGTTGACTTGTACAAATTACATTATTAGAATTTAAGGTACTTCTACAACAATTTTCTTTTAACAGTTAGACACCATTCAAATATAGTCTATTTTTTTTAAATTAATCATTGAAAATATATTTTTAGGAGCATTCTCTATTCACCCTAGATTTTTGTTCATTATACTTGAGTTTTTCCATCACTAGGTAACCTTTTAAGGAAATAAATAGGAAAAATTTTTGGCAGCATATTGGATCGTTAAATTCACCATTTTGGAACGCTATTCAAAAAATGTAAATCGCTAGGGTATTAGCATTTTCTGGTGAGACACATCCAATATATTGGAGAGAAACCTTGAAAGTGGGATGCAAGCAGTGAAAGCGGGATGCAAGTAGACATTACGAGAATACATAGGTCGCATTTAATCTTGCGTTTAGTTGCGAAAAAATGGTCAGACTAATAATCTTAACCGAGACTATTTAGACCTGGTGAGGAGGTGCAACAAATAGTTTTGGGACAAGGGGGTGTGGGTAAGGTGTGTAATGACCAAATTATTCATGCATATTAACATTATATTAATAAAATTATATGTAAATATATCCTATATATTAACACTATAACTAGACATATATTAATATATTGTATATTAGCATTATATTAATATATAATAATAAATTACCACTATATTATAAGTTACTAATAAAATGTTAATATATTACATATAATAGCTTATATTCAATACAAATTAGTGAGGGGCAACACCGCCATTTCTTATCTTTATCCTAGTCTCCCAAAACAAAAAAGCATGGGAAAAGGTTAAATCCCTGTTTTTATTCCATGTGAAACAAACATTGGATTGAATGGACTATATAGGACTATAGGAGATAATTACTCGTGGGATACAGAGTCCCTAGTCCAGGGACTCCTTATCTTGTCTGTGAAACAAACATGGCCCTAGGTAATTGGCTTGGTCTGAAAGATCCCAGTACAGTGGAGAGAAACTTGGAAAGTGTGAAACAGGCAGTGAAAGTAGGTGGTAAGTAGACAATATGAGAACACCTAGTGTATGGAATTGGTTTGATAAACGATTAGACTTAACCTGAATAAGTTCTATGTATAGATTGCACTAAGGAAGTCAAAGTAGAGGAGGCAACCCTCCAAAGGTGGTGTTAATAGGTCTCTAAGACAAAGGATGAAGGTTTAACACCGATGGACAAGGAGACCTTCAAATCAACAATGGAACGTAGCTCATATTTGAAGGGGTTGATCCAAGGATTTTTGGACCAATTTGAATAGAGTAATACAATCAAGGAGATGGTCCTTTCTATGTCAAAGGAAGAGCCATCGATTTTAGTAAACTTGTAAGTGTTCTAAAAGTCTTCTGGTCGGGCTAAATTGGCCAAAAGAAGTGTGGAAATGTACAAGTTAGGCCAAATTAATGGACACAAAGACCACCTCTGGTATATAGTCAGCCCAACGCAGTCCAAAAAAGGGTTATAAACTATGAAGCACTAACATGGCTAGGAGGGCAACGCCTGGGTCTCTGACATGTGTCGTACACATGGTACTCTATGTCCTAATTTTTCCAATTCTTTTGCCAGACATAAATGAGACCAATCAACAAAGGAGTAGTAGCAACAAAAATAGAAGAAGAAGAAGAAGAAAAGGAGGAGGAGGAACAGGATCCTATCTAGTCTTAACCAGCGGGGGTACGCAATAGCAGTAGCCGAAGAAGAAGAGGACGATGAAGAGGAGAAACCTTGGTTTAGTGGCTACCATTGCTGAACGCAATCTACTATGCACTATTCTCTTTTCCTCATTTATTTTGGATGACCTGATCAGCTCCTCAATGGGCTATCTTGGTTGCTTTTTGTAATGTATTTCCATTAGGCTAATCCAATATTCATGGCTTAATATTTGGACTTCTTCAAACAACAAGCCCATTCACAAGCATGTCCATTCTTTCATGTAATTAACGAGGCCATTTATAAATCTCTCCATTCATTCAAACAAAGGAATAAATAAATAAATAAAAGGTAAGGGTTGTATGAACGGATTGTCATGCCATTTCGCCTGCCGAGACACAATCAAAGAATCTATGCGAGCCTTCTTATTTAAAAGGGAAGGGCTTTTTCAGCTGGTGTGCAAGAGTGCACTTCCGTTTTCCATTCACTAGTAGAGGGTCCCATGATTCCTGTGCCGCTGTGGTTCTTGGGACTTTCCAAGGTATCTCTTATTATTTTTCTAAATTTACAAATATTGTGTATATAAAAAATTAAACATATAAAATATATATATATTTGTCGTGTCCCTGCCGTGTCGTGTCCTACGTGTTTTGAAAATTGTCATGTTGGTGTGTTTGTGTCACGTGCCCCTGTTTCTTGTGTTATAAATTCTTAATCTTCCATCGACGATGACAAGTTGAAGAGGCATGGTTGTTGAATTAAAGGCCAAAGAAGAAGGTCAAAGAAAATTTTAGGTATCTTTCCCTTTATTTTATTGTCCATGTTCATCAACTTCATTCATAATTTAAATAGAGCCTTGCTAACATGTTCCCTTAGGGCACATGGCAACATTTTCCCATTAAATTTATTTTATTTTCAGTATTTTGACTATGTTTGATTCTTGTGGCTACTACTTATTTTTTTCAACTGCAATCTCGTGATTGTTTTTGTTTATATAGGATTGCTCATGGTTATGTAAGTGGGAATGAGGTCCTCTTCTATTTTACGAATGACCTTCATTGTTCTCTAGGTAGTATGTTTACAATAGCTCCATTATCTACTAGTATTTTACTGGTTGGTTATCCATGTGAGCTTCAATATATAGTGACCTCAAATGCTTGATTAATTCAGCCCTAGGAGGTTATAGAAACTACAGTATTTGGGCTTGAAGAGCTTTTCCCAATTTTGATGGACCTCTCCAATGTCCTTCCTGTGGTACTTGTGTCATTGGTGTATCATGGTTGCTTCCATTATCTTTTGGCAGCACTACTTCTGCAGTATCAACCATATCTCCATAGAGATGATTTGGTTGATCTGACTTCACTTGGAAAAATTTTAGCAAACCTAATATCATGTTGTAAGGCAAAGTTTTTCCTTTTTCGCAGGCGATTCCTTCTTTGAAGTCCATGGAGTCATCATAGAATTGATCATCAAAGTCATTGTCTTCTCCTTTTGAATTCTTGGACACTTCCTGCTCTCTTCATGGGAAGTATCTAAGTTCCCTATACCTTTTCCCTTCTGCAGTTGAGAGTTCTACCACCTTCTTAAACTCCATGATCTTATCCTTAAAAGCTTTTGGAGAAATCTTGGCCCTGGTTTTGAAGTCTGACCTTCTCCCCTCCATACCAGACTGTGTCGCGGAGGAAGAAATGCCTCTGCTGAAGTGGGATTATCCCTTCCCATCATAGCCGCAAACTTGTGCTGCATCCTTAGTTTTTGAGTCCTTGTTATGGGCTAATACCACCCCTGGGAAGTTAGGATGTACAGCAGTCTACCATCTATTGGCAATTGGGGAGATTGGCCTAACCATCCTTGGTTGGCCATGACTGCTCTGGCCATACCAAACTTCCATATGAGGTCATCACTAGCCTGAGTAACCACAAGAACAGAAAAATCCTTGATTGTTCCTTATATTTTAGCACACTTAAAAGGGATGGGCCCTGTAATGTGCTGACAGAGCATAGTGAAATCATGGCTACAGACAAATTCATCGGCATTTCTAGGTGCTACTATGACTTACAACAGCTCATGACATGTCTTCAAGCCCATCATGATTAGGCATCCATTTCATGCACTAAAGACATTGTCGCTCAGAATGTACAATGCGTGTGGTCATTAATAATTCTATCACAAATCATATCCCATTCTAATTAAAGCACGTTGACCTCTTTCTTGATGCAACCTTTTTTTTTTCACTCAAAGGATATTTATGTATAAAATGCTAAATGGGGCTTCACCTATATACACTGAATGTATATAAAGCAACCTCTACACACCTCAAAAGCATTGGACCACCAACAAAATCCAAAAACAAAGCCAAAGATGGATTCATCCTCCGTGTGGCCTTAACTATGAACCGAAAAAAAAAAAAAAAAACCCAATCTTCACTTTGCCTACAATCAGTTAAAAGACTGCTATTCCATTATCCCCAATGTACCACACCAAGTACAAAGGAGCCACAGACCTTCTCTCTTTTAGAGAAAGTACCTCCATCCACACTAAGCATACAAGTTAACAAATAACATCGATCTTCGCATAGCCAAAAGACCTCAAATGCTATTAATAGGGGAAAAAAGAGAGAAAAGATCCCAACAACTCCGTACCATTTTGCAACAGATAAGCACATGGTCCGCTAACTCGCTTGAACTCAGTCACAAAGTTCACCATATATGAGTCACGCTTGCCAGCGTCAATTTATGGATTCAAGAATTCGGAGAAAATTCACCCTCAATTTGTGAACTCTAGAAACTGTGAGCGCGAACTGAAAATTTGCTAACATGGATATCATAATCCATTCAATATTCGCGTGTTGCATGTCATGCCAGATTAAGTTTACTGTGGACTAGCAAATACCATATCCATCTGTACTACTATTAATTGTCTTGCCAACCTGGAAAGCACTCACTGTCTATTGCTTTTTTGTGCAAAATGTCACACTTAACTAGAATCGAACCTCCAACCAAATTCAACAATAAAAACCCAACCACTGAGCTAAGCTAAGCTTACATTCAAGTAAATAACTTTTTTTTATTGAAGATATTAATTTTGTATTTCATGAATGATTTACACCATTTAGATTCATGGCATTATTTTTTCAGCTCATATATACTATTATTTATACATGCACACATATTTTTATATAGGGTAAATTACACTCACCTCCCTCTAGGTTTCTAAAATAACACTGACCTCCCTTGTCAGATTTGTCCCCTAAACGACGTTAACGAAAAACGTGCTTTTACCATTTTACCCTTCAATTAATGAATTTTTTTTTTTTCGTTTATCTTTATTCCTATCACCAAACAGTCCCAAACTCATATTACCTCTCCAAAGGGCCCAAACTCATCCAACCAGAAACTTCTCTCTTTCATCTCCATGTCCGGTGGTGGGTGAACCTCACAGGACCACCATCTCATTGAACCGCCACCCCAAATCCACTAAACCATAAACCTTCTCTCTCTTTCATTCAAAATTTGAAGGTGGGTGGACCTCTCGTTGAACCTCTCAAACCCCATTGACGGGGATCGAACTCACTGCCTAAACCCATCGCCAGATCCTAGATCGCCATTGTCATCTCCCTCCTCCCTTATTCCCCAATCTGTTCACACACAAAATTCACTCTCACTTTATACGTACACACATATGAAATATAATTATAAACACACCTCTATTTATATATATAGATACATATTATATAAACACATATATACACCCCTCTCATGGAGGTGCTAGGTTTGTTCCCCTTTCTCTCTCTATAATGCTTTTCCAAAGCAAACCCATCCCTCTAAAGCAAAGTTCTCTTCTTTTCTCTTCTCTTCATCATCACCTTTTTGCACTACCTATCTCTCTCTCTAGCCTTCTCCAACCAAGCCAACAGCCTCTAAACCCACTTCGCCACACATCAAGAATTTACACAATAAAATATCCCCAGAAAATAAATATGAATAATATGTTTATGTGCATATATATCGGTTTCCAATCTCCTTGCAATTCAGAAGCTTCGCTATGGCTTTTTGTTAGTTTTTGCTCGGTTGGAACGACTTTGAACCACCATTAAGATGTCTATATATATGCGCGTTTGTCTGTTTATGTATATGTATATATGTGTATCTATATACATTGGATTGATAAACTATGAACCACTATTACCTTCCAACTAAATTGAATACCAGAACCATTTATAGCCCATTTTGTATATATATACTTAGATCTGTGAAGTCTTTCTATCTGACGTTTGGAAGGGAAAAAAGAGAGAGAGGTGCGAGTGGGAATTGGGAAATCAGAAATTAAGAATCACATAAGGGAAAAAAAGAACAAAGAGAGAAAGGATTCGAAAGAGGAAAGTAGATCTGGACAGTCACTGTTGTGGATCCATTGTCGATGGCTGAGCTATGGCAGTTGTGGAGATTGATGATGCGATATTCAGCAAAAAAAAAAGATTGATGATGCGGTGAGCTTTGGGTTATGGTTACGGTGAGCTAAGGATTTGGAGATATGGGTTCATTATTGTGGGTTTGTTGTGGTCTAGTGAGCTATGTGGTGGGTGGTGGTGAAGGTGTGTGGTGGTGTCAAATGTGTGACTGGTGGTCAGAGATTTCACATAGTGGAAGAAGCAATGCATGGGTAGCTAACTGGGAGGTGAGCTTAGGAAGAGGGGAAGTGACGCGGTGCTGGGAGGATCTCCGGAGGAGAAAGACGAGGAAGTGGGTCGATTGCGAATTTGGGATGGCAGTGCTGCTGGTTCATGGTGGTGGCATAGGGATTATGAGAGAGAGAGAGAGAGAGAGAAGTGATTTGAATGAGTGAGTTAACTCAGATAATTGTTTTGAGTTAACTCAAAAAATGATTGTATCAAATACTTTTATCATACTTATGCAAGGGTATAATTGGTACTTTTGAAAATGAGAAAATGATATCAGCCAAAAAGTTTGTTGACCCTAACGGTTGACTAACGGTTGGGGGAATTTGAAACTAATAACTAAATTAGAAGGGAGGTCAGTGTCATTTTTAGAACCAGGGGGGAACTGTCTATCATTGTCAGAAACCTCAAGGGAGGTTAGTGTAATTTGCCCTTTTATATATACTTTTACACATATATTAAAATATATTAAATAGTTGGTGCTTTCACCATGCTTTCAACCTTCTCAATTTTTATAAGGTATGCCCTCGCGCACTGGCTCCTGCTCCCGCACCGCTCAACAAATCGGTTACGTAGCATTTGACTCATTGCAATGGAAACCCAATTGGGGACATTCATTGCCCCCACTTGCAAAATTCTCCACCATAAATATTTTACAAAGAGCTGCCATCCATTCAAAGAAGGGCATCCTTGAGGTAGCTTTAGACTTCCATATACTTTCTCAAGGAAAGTCCCATTAGAAGAACCACCAACAGCCTTATTGGACTTAATTCAAACTTCCCAATCTCAAACATGCCCACCTAATCACATCCACTACTTTCACATGACTGCAATGATACCATCCTATACAGGATAGTGTGAATTGCATAACAGTTCCAATCTCCTGATTGTAAAACCCTCTATGGAAGCAAACACCCTAAACCACAATTTCTGCATCGTTCTGATTAGACACATAAACAAGAAGAAAAATAAAAAGTGTAAATACGCCCTTAATAAAATATAAAAATAAAACAAAACAACTTCACTGACGTAAATCATCAAACATGTGACATGCATGGAAAAACATGTACCTGCTGTGTTATTGTGCTACCGCCTCCAAGAGCTGAAAGAGACACCATGGCACGAACAATGCCAACTGGGTCAATCCCAAAATGCTGAAAGAACCGGCGGTCTTCATAAGCAACAACGGATTGCCATACGTGCAAAGGGTAATGGCTAAACTTGGCTTCAGCCTCTTCCGAAAACTCAATGAGTTGATGCCACCGGCGAGGAAAATGGGGCAAAAGGACATTAGAGGCAAGGCGAAGAGAGAGGAGAGTGAAAGAGAATATACACAGAATGAGTGTTTCGAGAATGAAATGGGTTTTTGGATGATTACGGGAAGAACTATGTAGATGACCAGAGTGGACTCGGACAGACAATGGCTGTCTGGCATTGAGAGGTTTGGATTGGAAGAGAGAGAAAGAGAGAGATGGGGATTGAATTGGGTTTGTGTTGAATGATTTTGCAGATTGGTTGTTTGTATATGGAAGTATTGTGATGTTTCTTAGGACCAGAATACCGAAGTATTGGGCCATTTCACATTGATGCGTCTAATTGTGTTTCATAATTTCATTTCCACGACGGTTCGATATTCGGCTATTTGCAGTTCAGCAACGGTCAAGAGATTTTTTTCCCTTTCTTTTTTATTTATTTAATTTCTTCAAGTCAAAAGTATAAAGAAATTTTTTGTGCAATTGGCCAATTAGAAGAATTGAAATTGAAAGAAATAAAATATCTCATCCTCCTCTTTTTACACACAAATATTTAGATGGGTGGCTCTATTGCAAGCTAGACATGCCTTTTATTGGACAGTTTTAATGGATTAACATTAATGTAATGTCTTTTAGTGAAGCTTTAGAAAATTATTACTAATTCACCAAACTATCCTAGACTATTCTAGAGGTGTAAAGTAAGTTGTATGATACAGGTGTGACAAGTCACATGATGTGCCAAGTGTATTTTATGTTGTGTCCGTGATAGTTCACATGTCACTCATATAGTGCATGTGCTGGCTGTTTAAGGAAAATGCCTAGGTTTGATACTAGTTGCATCTTACCCATGCTCTGCTTGTGCTCGTGCTCGCGTTGTGCTAATAATTTTTTTATGAATAATAAATGTTATACATTAATTAGGATAAACATTAATTGGAATCATTTACAAAATGACATTAGTAGACTGGTTGTTGGGTTTAATGATGTTCATATTCATTATGTTCCAAGTGTTTGTGACAGCATGGCTGATGTGCTAGCCAAAAATGTCCTCGTGCTTTGAGAGTGCCAAATCATGGTCTGAACTATACCCAGATTGGTTCATCGAGGAAACCCACATGGATTATAGCTGCGATGACCATTGATTATGAAATAAAATTTATTTATTAGTAGAAAAAGAATCAACATCAGTAGAAAAATATGAACTTCAACCATAAAAATTAATTCCTTGTCTGTGAAAGAAATATTGTTTCTTCACTAGAGACTAGTTCTGTCCAAAAGATAGGCAATGGTGTAGATTTTGTAGTGTCATTGACCTTACCATAACATGTATGAGAACTCTTCCAAATGTGTATCCATTCAACTCCTACCTAGAGACTTGCAGAGCATATAAATTTTCCTTTCCATTGTTTTTCTTCTTTCAGTTGTGTTTATTTTTATTTTTATTTTTATTTTATCTTTCTCATCCCACCATGAAGTTTTTTATTAAAAAAAAAAAGGGGCCATAATTCAATTCTCTTGAGGAAGATTCTGACTCCAAGAGATTTGCAACCATAAGAGGCTTGTGGCATATAGAACACGAAATTGGAATAGGAATAGATAGCAAGATTGTCCAACAATAGATAGATCTCGGTCTATACTTACTATGTCACTCTTCCTTTTTTATTTCATCTTTTTTTTCATTCTACTTATTTTGTTTCTTAATTATAGACTATCATATTGGTGCTTCAATTATCCAAGCCCACTATCCTAAACTTATTTCTACCTATAATTCAAATCGAGCAAGAACCTTAACAAATACAATAAATGACCTCTTCTTTTTTTCTCTTTTTGTTTTCTCTTTCATTTTAAGACAGAGGAGAAATTTAAGTATTGCAGATTTATCATGCCAGTTCTGAAACAGGGATAAAGATATGCAAAGATTTGTTCTAATTTTTTTAAAAGTCCAAAATGACATAGGGACATAAAAAATTCAGTTACCTTATCATTAATTTGTAAAATGAGCAATGCTCTTGTTGTTTGAGTTTCCACTGTGTTGGATAATGTTAAAAATTTAGAAGCTTGCTCTTTAGCAATTGTAGTTTTCCTTACCTCAGCCTTGCCAACCAGAACAAGGTTAACTAAAATAATTAAAAAGCAACCTACCTTGAAAAATGCCAAAGAAAAAACTTGCTAGAGAAATACAATAAGTTTTATTCTTTTAACACCACCAAATCCAAATACTAAGAAAGGTAAATATTTAATCCAGAAAGATGCTGTTGATCCTTAGTGTGTATGTTATGCAGAATACTGAAAAAAATTAGCATTGACAAAGACAATAGGATAAATTTGCAATAAAGATTACCATTAATAGATAGAGTAATAACAGTGAGAAAGAAAAAATAAGAGGAAAATGAAATTATTTATCTATATTCAATTGTTTAGGGATAACCAAACAAAAAAGTGAATTTTGTTGCAACTGCATACCCAATTCATTTTTTCTCATTTTCCTAACCCAATAAAAAAAAAGTTTATTTTCTTTGGTTTCATTTTCTTCTTTTATCTTTTCACTTTCATTTTCTTTTTTGGCCACAAAATCAAGTTCTAAACATATGCCCGTTTGGTAATACTTTTTGTTTTCATTTTTTGTGATGTGTTTTTATTTTGTGTTTATGCTGTGTGTTTTTTGTGGTGTATGAATGGACATTTATAGATTATCGTTATGCCTATAGTATTAAACCAATGTTTTAATAAAAAAGAATACACCTATTTTAGTGTTTTTGATTTTCTTTTTTCAAATTTTGTAAAAAACTAAAAAAAATTTAAACAAATGCTGATTTTTATTTTTTCAAAAAAAACAAAAAAATAATAATAAACGTTGGAAAGGGAACATACAATTTAAAGACAAACCTATCATTTTAGTGGGCCCAACGTCAATCAACACGGTCCAGATCATATCACAAAGCAAATATAGTCAAATCCAGCCAATCGTACGGTAGATGGAAGTCCTGCAGGGGCGACCTGAGAACACATCATAAAGCATCCATGTGGTAAGGCCACAAGTAGCAAATCGGGGGATCGGTGCACCCTCATGTGATCTCAGGCCGCTCCTGTTGGACCCAACCGCCTCTTTCCATTGAAATTGCCTTCCAACCATGGTGGGCTGGGCACTATGTGGATGATTCCAAGTTATATCTATATATATATACATAGCACAAACTTTAGTTCCCTAGCAATGGTTGTGTGTACTGCATCATAGTACTTACTCCAGTTCTGTGGGTAAGTACAGCTTTGTACTCCCTGGTGCATACTCCTATTGTACTACCAATGAGTGAGCTTCAACGGCCGATGAAGAAAATTGGAATTATTGACAGCGCATGGTATCGTACACCATACACGTGTGTCATGGTCCAATCATTCATGATTGCATGGTAACGGTGTTAACGCCCCAACCATTAGACTAGAGTCTAGGATATTTCCTATTCTTTACCATGTTATATAGGGTCACTTATGTAGGGTAGTTTATCTGACAGAGTTGTTTTGCAAACTTAATTTCATAATCGAAGGGTGTTTTAACTTTATGTCTCAAGTTGAGTTTATCGCTAATTGAATTGGTATTTTTAATAAAAACGCTAATTCGATTAGCGATTTTAAGTATATGTCAAAACCGCATGTGTACTCAGCAAAAAAACCACCAATTGAATTGTCGGTTTTAAAACCGCCAATTCAATTGGCGGTTTTAAAACTCCTATGCATAACTTCCAAAACTCATATCAGCAATTCCTCCAGCCAATTCAAAACTCATAACTTCCAAACTAAGAATCTGTTTGACGTGCCGTCAACTCCTACGCATCACTTATGTCACACCGGTGCCTCTCGCCAAGTTTCACGCTCCTCGGAGAGTTTCTCGCCATTTTGGTACCCCAATAGCAGAGTTGGCATAACTCCGAAAATATAAGTTCCGGAATTTCGACACTTTGCATAACTTCCAAACCGAGAAACTGATTAATGTGCCATCAACTCTCATACGTCACTCGTGCCACACCGGTGCCTCTCGCCAAATTTCAAGCTCCCCGGAGCCTTTCTCGCCATTTCGGTACCCTAATGGCCGAGTTGGGATAACTCCGAAAACATAAGTTTCGGAATTCCGAAACTTTGCATAACTTCCAAATCGGAAAATCGATTGACGTGCTATCAACTCCCACACGTCACTTGTGTCACAACGGTGCCTCGCCAAGTTTTGCGCTCCCTGGAGCCTTTCTCGCCATTTCGGTACCCCCAATGGCTGAGTTGGCATAACTCTGAAAACAAAAGTTCTGGAATTCTAAAACTTTGCATAACTTTCAAACCGAGAAACCGATTGACGTGCCGTAAACTCTCACACGTCACTCATGCCACACCGGTGCCTCTCGCCAAGTTTCAAGCTCCCCAGAGCCTTTCTCGCCATTTCGGTTACCCAATGGCCTAGTTGGCATAACTCCGAAAACATAAGTTCCGGAATTCCAAAACTTTGCATAACTTCTAAATCGGGAAACCAATTGACGTGCCGTCAACTCCCACACGTCACTTGTGCCACACCGGTGCCTCTCACCAAGTTTTGTGCTCCTCGGAGCCTTTCTCGCCATTTTGGTACCCCAATGGCCGAGTTGGCATAACTCCGAAAACGTAAGTTCCGAAATTTCGAAACTCTGCATAACTTCCAAATCGGGAAACTGATTGATGTGTCGTGAACTCTCACACGTCGCTCGTGTCACACTGGTGCCTCTCGCCAAGTTTTGCGCTCCCCGGAGCCTTTCTCGCCGTTTTGGTACCCCAATGGCCGAGTTGGCATAACTCCGAAAACATAAGTTTCGGAATTCTGAAACTTTGCATAACTTCCAAACCGGGAAACCGATTGACGTGCGGTGAACTCCCACACGTCACTCGTGCCACACCGGTGCCTCTCGCCAAGTTTTGTGCTCCCCGGAGCCTTTCTCACCATTTCGGTACCCTAATGTCCGAGTTGGCATAACTCCGAAAACATAAGTTCCGGAATTCTAAAACTTTGCATAACTACCAAATCGGGAAACCGATTGACGTGCCATCAACTCCCACACGTCACTCGTGCCACACCGGTGCCTCTTGCCAAGTTTCGCGCTCCCCGGAGCCTTTCTCGTCATTTTGGTACCCTAATGGCCGAGTTGGCATAACTTCGAAAACATAAGTTCTGGAATTTCGAAACTTTGCATAACTTCCAAATCGGGAAACCGATTGACGTGCTGTCAACTCCCACATGTCACTCGTGCCACACCGGTGCCTCTCGCCAAGTTTTGCGCTCCCTGGAGCCTTTCTCGCCATTTCGGTAACCCAATGGCCGAGTTGGCATAACTCTAAAAACATAAGTTTTGAAATTCTAAAACTTTCATAACTTCCAAACCGGGAAACCGATTAACGTGCCGTCAACTCCCACACGTCACTCGTGCCACACCGGTGCCTCTCACCAAGTTTTGTGCTCCTCGGAGCCTTTCTCGCCATTTCGGTAACCTAATGGCCGAGTTGGCATAACTCCAAAAACATAAGTTTTGAAATTCTAAAACTTTCATAACTTCCAAACCGGGAAACCGATTGACGTGCCGTCAACTCCCACACGTCACTCGTGCCACACCGGTGCCTCTCACCAAGTTTTGCGCTCCTCGGAGCCTTTTTTGCCATTTCAGTACCCCAATGGCCGAGTTGGCATAACTCCGAAAACATAAGTTCCGAAATTCTGAAACTTTGCATAACTTCCAAACCGGGAAACTGATTGACGTGTCGTCAACTCCCACACGTCACTCGTGCCACACCGGTGCCTCTCACCAAGTTTTGCGCTCCCCAAAGCCTTTCTCACCATTTCGGTACTCCAATGGCCGAGTTGGCATAACTCTGAAAACATAAGTTCTGAAATTCTGAAACTTTGCATAACTTCCAAACCGAGAAACCGATTGACGTGCCGTCAACTCCCACGCGTCACTCGTGCCACACCAGTGCCTCTTACCAAGTTTTGTGCTCCCTGGAGCCTTTCTTGCCGTTTTGGTACCCCAATGGCCGAGTTGGCATAACTCCGAAAACATAAGTTTTGAAATTTCGAAACTTTGCATAACTTCCAAATCGGGAAACCGATTGACGTGCCGTCAACTCCCACACGTCACTCGTGCCACACCAGTCCTCTCGCCAAGTTTCATGCTCCCCTGAGCCTTTCTCTCCATTTTGGTACCCCAATGGCCGAGTTGGCATAACTCCGAAAACATAAGTTCTGGAATTCTGAAATTTTGCATAACTTCCAAATCGAGAAATCGATTGACGTGCCATCAGCTCCCACACGTCACTCGTGTCACAATGGTGCCTCTCGCCAAGTTTCACGCTCCGCGGAGCCTTTCTTGCCATTTCGGTACCCCAATGGCCGAGTTGGCATAACTTCGAAAACTTAAGTTCTGGAATTCCGTAACTTTGCATAACTTCCAAAACAGACCATGTTCATAAGTTCCGAAATGCCAAATATGATCCAAGCTCATATATATATTATATGAAAACATAATAACTAATTTTACATTATACTGAAATAAAAAGTACACTAAGCATTATGGACCATGTTCATAACAACATAGCGGTTTGCCAGCAATGCTAAGACTAGTTGGTAGATAGTTTTGAAAGTCATCGTCACATTCTTTTTTTGAGAAGTCTAAAAATTCTGGGTCAGAAACTAGCAACGGATCTTCAACGATTTCTAATATTCGTTGTGTTGGATCACCACAATGTTCCTTCGCTTGCTGTGTAAAATGATATCTATCCAACCTTCGTTGTATTTGATCAACCTCGCGTTTGAGTGCTTTTATGACCTTGCTGTTAGCTGATCGTCTATTGAACAACTTAGCTGAACGGGCCTTTGGGACACGAAAGTCATGCCATCGACAATACATCTCTTGTTCACACCGTTTATCGAACAAGTCTTCCCACGGCGACCTTATGCATTGAGAGTCAGTCACCCCGCAGGGTGGACGTAAGGAGGCATCGCCAATGAAGATGTGGCTGATCGGACCCATCATATCGTGCATTAGGATTGGTTTGTTAAGAAAACAACGCTTTCGACCATACCATTTGTTACCGACTCGGTCCATGTATGTATACACCATATGGATGGGTGATGATTGGTTTTTATTTGTGTCGCCGCTTCGAGCCGAATGACTACACGATGCCCCAAATAATCCTTTTTGCTTCGGCATGTTAGGAAGTGTGTATGGTTTAACACATGTTTTTGTAATGGCATGATGTATATATAGGTAACACAATACAATGCATGAGTAAATGGTTCATGTGAATTCATTGGGATGCCAAACAAGACTTTTCTGCAACCTTCACGTGAAGGGTTCAGGACATGCCTTCACGAGAAGCTAATGCACGCTTTATAATGAAATGACGCATCACCTCGTGCAGCCTTCACGCGAAGGGTTCAGGACATGCCTTCATGTGAAGCTAATGCACGCTTTATAATGAAATGACGCATCACCTCGTGCAGCCTTCACGTGAAGGGTTTAGGACATGCCTTCACGTGAAGCTAATGCATGCTTATAAAAAATTTGATACAAAAATGTATGAACTACAAAATTTGATACATCTATAAACACAAGATATCAGAAATAACCATAATATTCGATTATATCAACAAATGTTCGACAACTTCCTAAAAATGTACCTAATACAAATCCCATACCCTCAAGTACTATACATGACCACCTATACCACATGGGGGTGGCCTCTTCTCTCGTCTCGACTTACGGGTAAAGAACCGTGTGATACTACGTAGTCTCGACTGAGATGGCTCTGCTTGGGTGATCTATGAAACACCCTCAGGAGGTATATGCTCATGTGGATCAATCGTAGGGCCTACGTCGACTGTATCAATGGGAGGCCTACTGCTGACTTGAGTGAGCTGAGATGACCCATCTACCTGTGATGGTGGTATGGGATGCGTAGTCTCGGATGGCACATTAGATGGACCGTGACCCTGGGTGTCCATGAAAGACGTCTCTATACGTTACCCTTCAGCTAACAATGGATCATAAAAAGGTGCATGAAATCCATATCATATTCGACGGGCAAGGAACCAGATCGTTGGTCATAAAAAATAGGAGAAACGTCGTGGCGGGGTGCGGTGCGACGAGGTCTCACCTCGCAACTGGTCACATATGATGATGAGGGTACATATCGAGGATCACTGTGATATGTATATGCTGGCATACTCGATGTGACATGTGATGTAGGTGTCTGGATCGAAGCCGGCTGGCCAACTAAGTGCTGTGCCTGCGCAACTGATGGCTGGACCTACGAAACTGATGGCTGGGCAACTGAGGGTTGGGCCTGCGCAACTGATGGTTGGCAACTGATGGCTGGGCCTACAAAACTGAGGGCTGGGCCTGCAAAACTGATGGTTGGGCCTGGGAATCTGAGGGCTGGGCCTGCGATATGCGCTGCTGCTCACGTAATATGTCTAGTGACTTAGTACATAAGTCACGAGCCCTATACATGTCCTCCAGTGTCGGTTCAGTCCCAAACCCATATATAGCACGATCTATAAAATGATGCACAGTCGTGAAATGACGGGTTTGCAAAATGAAGCATAATTTTTATGTCCCTTTACCAATTCATATTTGCTTTGAAAAACCATATTATGTAAAAGACTACTAACCGCAATCTCTACCGTAGACCCGACCTCCAGGTAGCATCGATCCGGGCGATGAGCTGGATTGCCCACTAATGGGCGTGTGATACGGCGATACCACTGCATATATGGATCGCCATATCGCATGTCTCCAGTGGTAAGAACCCCAACTACAATATGATCGCGGCGCTGCTGCCATCGCTGTATGTATTGTATATGATACTCCATCCAATCAGTGTTATGTCTCCCACGCCCATCTAAACTATGTAAGTTAGGAGATGTGTTATGAGCCTGTGGAATGATCTGTCTGAAACCAAACTTTCGGCATACATGATCAGGCAAATGCCACTCTACGACCTCAAAGCACAATAATGGGGATCGAGTCATCCAGATGTCCCTCCCAGCTCGACAATAATCTGGAAGTGAATCCATGATAGCATCATATGGCCTTCATATGAACTACAAACATATAAAAATGTGGTACCCATTACTAATTGAAATATATGAACCAAAAAACTAAAAATAAACAAATATTCATGTAGTATTCATACCTCATCCGGCCTCAAACGGTCCAACTGGTCGCGATATACACGGACAACATGGGTCAACACTGTATCTGTATGATATCTCGATCTCCATCTAACAGATATGTAGACATAATATCAAAACTATGTTTAATGACTGAAGATATAAAGGTAAACATAAATAATTGATTGGTACATACTTAGCTCCCCACGGGCCACCGGGTAACTGTACCCCATCTATATCCAAGGGCTGCTGGCCATCAGTAGGCTGATCTCTACGACTAGGGCATATGCGTGGGAATCTCTCCCAAACCCATATCTGAATAAAGTTCAATGTTAACAGAAATAGTAAATGCAATAAAAATAAAACATTACGGCATACTGGATAAAGTGCAATGTTATTGAACCTGTAACAAAAGTAGTGCGCCCGCTATCTGCTTCCCGTCTGGCTTTGTCACCCGGCACATCGACTTATAAAGCATAGCTAAAGTGGCACTGCCCCAGTTATATCTCCTTGCCGCATCCAAGTCCTCCAGAAATGGAAGGTATGATAGTCTCACATGAGTCTGGGATAAATCTGACATCAGCACCCCCCCAATCAGGCGAAGTATGTATGCACGTGCGTGCCGCTGTACAGTAACATCATCAGCTCCAGCTGGAAGGGCCTAGAAAGTGTCACAGAGCTATGTAATCCGAACACGCCCCCTATCTAACTGCTCTAGGGGTGGGACCACACCTAACAACTGGACACACAGGTCCTGCCACTGCTGTACAGTACTCCGAACCTCCCGTCGGATGATAGGATGGCCATCAACAGGTAGTCCTAATAGTATAGAAACGTCCTGCAAAGTAATAGTAGCCTCCCCGATAGTCAGATGGAAGGTATGGGTCTCCTGTCGCTAACGCTCTACGAACACCGTGAACAAATGATGGTCCAACCGGATCATCCCAACTCGGTAGACACCATAGAACCCAGCACGTAATACATACTGCAAAATATGTGGGTGTATCACATCATATTAATGACTGGCGGCACGTCTGCATTTAAGAGGATCTGTACCCTACATCATTAATTGGAAGGGCATTAGTATACACATGAAATTCCACAAAATATATGCATAAATATAAAACATATTATAATTGCGCATATCCCATGGTCCCATATCCAACTCAATCGATGATGGCTTTGTAACGTCAGCACAGTACGATCGATAGGCCCAGGAATAGCTGTAGCTGTATCCATAACACCTGCAATTGACACATAACATATGGGCTTAAAACAGTAATAAAATAAATGATGTAAGGGTCTGCAAAAGTCATTGGGTTTCTGCATAAAAGCTGTCAATGATAAGATCAAAACATTAGAGACCTACGAATATCACACCTATGCATGTGAACAATGCGACAAAACCCTAAAAAACCTATCAATAAAATACAAATAAGCCTTACAATTAATACAATTAAGTTCAAATACAATTAAGTTCAAATATACACTTAATGACAACCAACCATTATCTTAAATAGAAATACAAATTGTTCTTGACTAGTTAGCTAATTGTTCTTCCAATACATAAATCAGGATGTCCGGTTTGGACATTTACGCCTATCATGGCCTTGTTGTTTACAAATACCGCAATTATTGAATTGTCGTCTCCTAGAGACGTCCATCTCATTCTGGATTCGTTTGTTTTTTGGACGCCCGGGCGTAGCTTCTCGTTGACGGGTCGGATCTGGAATGAGCTTAGGACCATCATAGGAGACCCAATAATGCTCGTGCACCATCGGTTGGAAACTTGATTCGTACACATGAGCAAAAACGTCGAGATTATATTGAGGAGCAATTAAGCCCCATGGTTGTCTTCCTATTTTCGGGCAAACTGCCAGCATGTGCGAACAAGGATAATGGTAGATGACCCATTTTTTGTAATCACACGACGGAGGATTCAAAGTCACAGGATGTCTGTTATTCCCTTTCGTGCCTACTGAGTTTATAATAACCTCAGGGGAACCCTGAGCCTTACATTTGGAATATAATCACTTCACAGTTGTAATAGAGATTTAGACTTCTACAAATCTATC
The DNA here is from genome assembly GCA_033060915.1 of Euryodendron excelsum. Taxonomy (NCBI): domain Eukaryota; kingdom Viridiplantae; phylum Streptophyta; class Magnoliopsida; order Ericales; family Pentaphylacaceae; genus Euryodendron; species Euryodendron excelsum. The sequence goes on from CM065383.1 coordinate 44,508,109, forward strand.
AATAAATAGTGTGAATTAAAAACACTGTATAAATTTTGTGACATTACCAATTAAAGACATTAACACGATTCATCGCCGATCGAGCTTGATAAGATTCTATCTTCTTTTGCACTTTCGATGTGTACCTCAACCCCTTCTCTGCGGCACGATGAATTTGTACTCATTTCTCGATGAAAGTTGCCACCAAACGGTAGAAAGTAACCTGAACACATGCAGTTATGGGCAAGTCTCGTGCACCTCTTAAGACATTATTATAGCACTCTGAATCGTTGGTGGTTATAACTCCCCAAAGATAACCTCCGTTATGCGCCAATGTCCACTTCCTGAGGTCCTCGTTGCACAGGTCACGAAATGCTTTTGCTGCCGACTCCGTTTGTAAATTTTTAATCTCATCCATTGCCTCGTCGAACTTGAGCACCTAATGGGCAGTTCGAGCTTTCCATATAAGATCCTTAACTTTAGCATTGTTGAACTTTTTTTGGTAATTACTTTTAAAATGTCTAAGGCAATATCAATGGACTCCAGCTGGTTGCCCGTCTCGTGGACTTTCCCAATAATCTTTTACTGCACTCAATATGGCTGCATGTCTATTAGAAATCAATGTGATCCCCTCTTTCCCTGGCACAATAAGATGCCTGACATGGTAGATAAACCATGACCAGTCACGATAGTTTTCCTATTCAACTACTGCGAAAACTAGAGGGAAAACATTGTTGGCAACAGTTTTAGCCACAGCAATCAACAACACTCCTGTATATTTCCCATAAAGGTGGGTACCATCGACACAAATCACTGGAGGGCAGTGATTGAAACCTTCAATGCATGGCCGAAATACCCAAAAAATTCTATCAAGTGTGACGTCAGCAGACCTTCCAATGTCACGTGTTTCCAATACCACAGCTGTGCCCGGGTTCCTAAACTGCAACGTTCTCATGTACCTTGGTAACTTTTCATAAGACTCATCCCAATCCCCGAAAACCATCGCAATGGCCATTGTTCTTCCAAGCCAAGCTTTTTTGTATGAGACTGTGAAACTAGCACTAGTTTTTACACTCTGGATTATGGAAGCTATCTTCCATCCAGGGTTTTCCTGTACACCACAACAAAATAAATATTAAATTTTTATATTCATATGAGCATTACTACATAATATTCAAACATCTTACTATTAAGTTATAATTTATAGGAACTTACTGCAACTTGTGTCTTAATCACGTGTGCAATGAATGTTGAATTAAGGTTGCGATGATCCAAATTCTCCATCCCATGTAAACAAGTATGAGGCCCAAGGTATTGTGTGATTTCAAACAAAGTATACTTCTTCTTTAAACAGGCACGCAATTTCCATGGGCAATCATGACTGCACCTGGTGCTCCAAACCTTTTTATTTATTTCTACAACATAATAATGTTTATTCCTCTTCACATGATACCAATTACATGCACGGATCACTGCATCCTTATCTCTGAAAACCATCCATTTTGCAAACTCTGGATAGCATCTGACCATGTTGGACCGCGATGGTATAAGTCTCGACCAGCTGCAGAATCATCTACCCCATCCAGGTTCGTAAAAAAGGGCACCGGATTGTCATTCAATTCAGGAAGGTTCACTTGTTCTTGCCCATCATCATCAGAGTCATCATTTTTATCATTTCTCAGTAAAACATCAACATCTTCCTTTGATTGATCGGATTAAACAATATCTACATCTTCATCTTCATCTATCCCTCTACCAATCTCATCAAGGTCCACAAGTCGTTCTATAGGATCCATACTTACATTGGGACCTCCTGCCTCTACGCGCCCCCCTTGACCCGAAGCATATTGTGGGTGATATGTGGATGAACTGTCAACGTCATGCAATTGTTCAACATTACTCGGACCCTGTGAGTAATCATTGTATGGGGTGAACAAGTTAGACATCGGTTGCCCTGCCATATCCTCTCCGATTGCGCTTCGACTACTCCGCCCAACTGTAAGCATTTTAGTAAATGTCTCCAAGGCCGATACATCACCTCTCTCTCCCAAGATTTCACCGTAGGACTGGACATCTCCCCAATTAAAATCAGGACGACCGTGACTGGTGGTCATTGTGGATATGTCTTTCTCAATGTATATTTCAACACAATACATGTCAAGATATCTCAAAGGGAGATTTAACACAGTTTGCAATGTGTCGTCATCCTTGACCGATAACCTTTTATATATCCATACTTCTCCATTTCATCTAACAGAGTATCTACATATGAACTTTATGTTTATATGCTCTCCATCCTCATCCATCTTAGAAATGATCATGTCTCGTAACCCACTAAGTGAAGTTCCCAATTCTACATTATAACATCCACTAGCCTCTACATCATAGGCTATCCCTTTTCTACGATCTCGTACTTCTTCCCCCCCCCCCCCAAATAAAACAATACCATTGTCGTCATTACTTACCTGTACTTACCATACTTACCTGTACTTAAGACTTGTAATACTATTCTGCATCAAACAAATAATAACAACATTCAAAAGCAGAATATTTAACAAAGACTTGTGTATGTAATACTACAAATTGAACTCGAATTGCATATGTAACAATGGGTTTTTTGGATTTTTTTAGTATTATTTATTTCCATTATGTTTTTTTTTTTCCACAATCTTTTTCAAATCTCCAAGAACAAGTACTATAATTATATGTCTTTGGAAATGAATACGTAAGACAAAAAGTAGCTTAAAAGATCAGAATGACCTACGTGAGAAATATTACTTCAATGAGAGTTCATATAATATCCCATGTTTTTACCACCATAGACTAGGGAGCTCGTGCCTACTCAGAATTTAAAGTTAGGTTTACAGAATGTAACTAAGTATATTATTAGACTATTAGATGTCAATGCAGTTTTTTCATAGTTTCATGCTACCATTATTTTCCAGGTTAATGCATGTAAATGTTTATAGTTTAATACAGAAATTAGGTAAAAATAGCAGAATGAGCTAAGTGAAAGTTACTACTTCAATACATATTTATGTTGTTTCTGTTGTCTTATACAAGATGTATTGATATTTAGGAAAGTCACTGTGATGAATTCATGTACTTCACTTGCACTAAGAATCTAAAAAATTATAAAATAATGCAGTTATCTTAATTAGTCAATTAATTAATCAGCCTAAATTATAAGCAAAAGAAAGTTTGCCCATAAGAATGATGAAAGGCACATGAATTTCTCTTAGCAGTATTCATAGAAACTATGATTGAGCTTTAAGAAGGTGGTCTTTGGCTGTAACTCACCCTAGATATATAGACTCATATATATACCAGTATGTACAAAAGTAAATGGTGAAAAGGAGAAACAAAGATACATACACAGAGAATCACATCCAAAATGTGTAGTCAGTAATGGGTATGGAAGAGACGCGCTATTTCTCTATCTTTCTCTGCGTTTCGGATCCTATTCACCGACGTGAGAACTGCTTACGACGAAATGGGTAGGTCTCAGATTTGTAATGAAATCGCTAAAATTCTCAGGTTTCATCACATGTTCGAATGACTAAGAATGAGAAAAAGCAAACCCTAGATTTTAAGTATAGTGAAATCGCCAATTGAATTTGCGGTTTTAATGAAACCGCTATTTCAATTAGCAGTTTCATTAAAATTGCCAATTCAATTGGTGATTTTTTGTCCAGTATATATACGGTTTCGGAATACTCTTAAAATCGCTAATTCGATTAGTGGCTTTAACAAAAACGCCAATTGAATTGACGATTAACTTGGCATCAAGAATTAAGTTAAAACACTAGCTATTTGTGGAATTAAGTTGGTAAAATATTTGTGTCAGGAAAACTACCCCACTTATGTATGTATGTACTGTATTGTTTTGGGAAAACTAGGAGGGCAAGTTGGGAAAGAGTTAAAAAGGTGGTTAAGACATTTTGGCGGGAGGTTCTAGAAGTTCGTTTGTACTAACTGGGATTGCATGTATAAGTTACCAATCAGGTAATGACACCTAGAGGTCCTGGCCGACTCCAACTATAACACTGCTTCCATTAATTGCAGGTTTTTCTTTGTTTTAGTGGTAAAAATAAAAGAACGGGATTTCTCTGATAGAGTTTAATTTTAATGCACTGATAGTGTAAAAAAATTTTATATAAGCGAGCACTAAAATACGACATGTATTAATTAGTCTTACTTCTTTATGTTGTACTTAAATTTAAAAAAACACGTCGCAATCTGGTACTCTGCTTATATAAAAATATTTTACACTGTCACTACATCAAAATTAAACTGTTATTTGAATGAGTAAGTAAGGAAGAGAAACCAAATACAGTAGAAACTTTTAGAGAGAGAAAGAGAGACCAGAGGGAAAAACTTTGGTTTAATGCATTTTCAGAAAAGTTTAGTTTTGATGCACTGACAATGTAGAACACGTGTCTTTTAAAATTTAAGTAGAGCACCAGAGTACAACACGTGTCTTTTAAAATTTAAGTACAACATAAAGGAGCAAGACTCATAGACACATGTCGTATTTTAGTACCTGTTTGTGTAAAACATTCTACACTGTCAGTGCATTAAAATTAAACTCTTTTCAGAATTGAGCAGGGTTTAATCGACGCATGAAGTGGCATTGTACTGACCATTTGATTGGCCTAGTCTTAGAATCAACGGCCCATAGTAATGGATTCTCGTTAAGTGCATCTAAATTCTATCATTCAACCGTTGGGGCACAACAACTAATAAATTGGGCTGTAGAGTTAGGAGAGAGATTTAGGAATCCCCAACCTCTGCTTTAAAACTTTTGTAACTTCAATCCTAAGTTTATTGCAGTTTAGGAAGCCCTTTTGGCCAAGATTTCCCTACATACATATACATGTCTATGGGGTAATATAGGGAAATTACCATCTTAATTCCCAACATATTTATACGTTTTCTAATGTATTTATACACAGTATCTAGAAACACGAAAAAACGCTAATTGAATTAGTGTTTTCATTAAAAAGGCTAATTGGAAAAGCGTTTTCTATAAAAATGCTTTTACAAAAAACGTTTAAATCAACAGCACTATACCAACAACACCCAACAAACTTTAAAACCTATCACCAACATTTCAAAATTACATAACATTTGAACGGGGAGTCCGATTGACGTGCCGTCAACTTCCACACGTCACTTAGGACCCGCCGGAGCCTCCCGTTGAGTTTCGCAGTCCCCAGACCTTTCCTCCCCAATTCGGTACCCCGAATGCCTAATTGGCCTAACTCCGAAAGTCCAAGTCCTGAAATCCCAAATAATTGCATAACATTTGAACGAGGAGTCCGATTAACGTGCTATCAACTCCCACACATCACTGGGGACCCGCCGGAGCCCCCTGTTAAGTTTCGCAGTCCCCGGACCTTTCCTCCCCAATTCGGTACCCCAAAGGCCTAATTAGCCTAACTCCGAAAGTCCAAATTTTGAAATCTCGAATAATTGCATAACATTTGAACGGGGAGTCCAATTGACGTGCCGTCAACTTCCACACGTTACTCGGGACCCACAGGAGCCTCCCGTCGAGTTTCACAGTCCTTGGACCTTTCCTCCTCAATTCGGTACCCTGAAGGCCTAATTGGCCTAACTCCAAAAGTCCAAGTCCTAAAATCCTGAATAATTGCATAACTTTGAACGGGGAGTCCGATTGACGTGCCGTTAACTACCACACGTCACTTGGGACTTACCGGAGCCTCCGGTCGAGTTCGCAGTCCCCAAACCTTTCCTCCCCAATTCGGTACTCCGAAGGCCTAATTGGACTAACTTCGAAAGTCCAAGTCCTAAAATCCCAAAGAATTGCATAACATTTGAACGGGAAATCCCATTGACATACCGTTAACTCTCACACGTCATTCGGAATATATACGATATAAAATATAAAATGACAGACATAGCCCAAACTCAGACATATGTTATGAAGGATAACATAATAACTTATTTTGCATCATACTCAACTAGAAACAGGTACAAGCAACGCTAAGACTACTAGGTACATAGTTATCAAAGTTATCAAAGGCTACTAGGTAGAAATTGGTACAAGCATCATACTTTATGGACCATGTTCATAACAACATAGTGGTTTGCCAGCAACGCTAAGACTACTAGGTAGATAGTTATCAAAGTCATCGTCACCTTCTTCTTCTGAGAAGTCTGAAAGTTCTTGGTCAGAAACTAGCAGCGGATCTTCAATAACTTCTATCATTCGTTTTGTTGGATCATGCCATCCTCAGACGACCACTGTCAATCTCCTCTCCTGGTGGTGTAACACTGAATGCCTGCATACAAATATCCTGGCAGTCATGTAGTGTAAAAGGCATCTGTGAGTGTATAACAGGTGTTTCGTCAACAAGTAGTCCCGACAAGATGGAAACATCCTGTAATGTGATGCTGGTCTCCCCGACAGGTATATGGAATGTAAGTGTCTCTGGTCGCCAAAGCTCTACCAACGCAGTAATCAATGTGTGGTCCAAACGAATCTGACCGAGTCGATATACACTATAAAAACCTGCCCATAATACATACTATAAAACTCGAGGATCTAACTGTACTATATATAGTCCTGGCCCACCACGTTTGCATGTCAGCGCATCCGTACCCTGTGAAAAAAAATAAAACATTTACCAACGTCATGTAAACAATAACTCTTAACTTCATACATACCCCATGATCCCATATCTAGGTGAATCGATGGTAGGCCTGTAACGTCAGCACGGTATCAACAATGGGCCCTAGCAAGCCTACCTCCATAGGTCCTGCAATGTCACATGTAGTAGTACATATTAATATATTTTTATTATATGATACAATGAAGGTACTACATCCTTACATACATGACAATTTAAAATACGATAAAACAACCTCATTGTAACGTACGATGTGACTACACAACATAAAACAAAGCAAAAATATAACAAACCTATAAATATATGACGAATCCAATGTACTACTTCTATAAATAATAGCTACTAGGGTACATTAAGTTTAAAAAATATTTGTAGCTTCATTATCTCATTTGCTATAGATAATGGCAAACATAGGACCATGGCCAATCGCCAACACCCTCGACTGTTGTTGTTGCCTCCATACAGCAATCAATACTGGAAAGAAAAATACTCAAGTCCTAAAGACTACTATGCTGGTTTACGCCAAGAGTGGGTGGTTAGGGTTGAGGAACAAAGGCAACTAGTCACTGATCTGCAGAACTGGGGAGTGAGAATCCCTCGACGTAGGTCTCAAACAATGCCAAAGATGAACATGCACGAGAATGAAGAAGCAGTCACAAGAATCAAAAGGGAAAGCAACAGAATGCTTATGCGACGATGTCGATACTTCATGCTCCAACTTGCCACTGAAATAGCAGAGGCTAGCTAGAGGGAACTGACAACCGAAGAATGCAGCAATGCTCTAAACAATGAAAAATACCTATCGGACTACAAGATGTCAAATGAGGATTGAGAGTTGAGTTGGCCACCACCATGTTATATAGCTTCAATTTTTCAACCTTTGTATGTTCATTGTCTATCTACAATAGCCATGTAATCATGTATCTGTCAACCCTTTCCATTTATAACAACGAATTTAGTAATGAGACGGTGGCCATAATATTATCACTCATTGCATCGAAGTTCAATACGAAGTACACACATACACAAAAACATAAGGAATTTCCAAGATGGTTACAAATAAACTGATAATATGAAGTGCAAAAACAAATATATTGACCACTACCACAATGCAAACGGATTATGTTAAACATTATCTTTATCTGACAACTCGATGTCTAACTGATATTTCTCGTTATTACTTTCGTGCATATACATTTTCCATTCAACCATAAATCCATCTTCCTTTTTCTCATTTGCAGATTGAAGAAATGACCACCGTTGATGATGCTGTGTCATCCTATTAACTTCTTCACGGAAACGGTGCAACGTCATTTGTAACAACTGAGGAGTATTAATCGACCTATTCATGGCTTTACGACGGGGGACTGCAATATTCACACCTCGACAAACATCTACCAAGACGTCGGCCTCCTTGACGCGATATTGGTATTCACTGTACATTATGTTGACAGTCTTACGTGAATAGCGTTCATTAAGGTCCAAAGGATACTCCCACTCGTCATACCCAACCCAATGCCGACCAATTGCATGAAAAATATCACTGACCGTATAATTCATGTTTGAGAGCGACATAATAGTATTACAAACAAACTGGGATCAATCCTTATATAGGGTCGAGTGACATATTTGTTACCTACAAACCACGTCATCTCGTTATTTGTACATAACATTGATTTTGAGTTCTCTTGGATGTCAATTGGTGGTACCATTCACATGTGAAGGATGATGGTATTCCAACAAAGCAACAATGTCTTCTGACAGCTGAGTAAAGGGTGACAAGCATTTACATGCTGCTGAATATAGCTTCTAAAGGATGTGACTACTCGATGGTACAGGTGCAAGGTTTGAGTAAAAAGCTGTGAAGGTTGACAAAAAGTCTGTGAACGGTGTGACTACTCCTTGAAGGCCATGTGCATGAGGTGACAGCTACATGAATGCGAAGGCTGATGTAATTATTATCTGCAAAGTTCTTGTGTCTACTAAGTAAAACCCGTGAACGATTTGAGAAAAGGCTATTACTTTATGTGACGAAAGGCTGTGCAGGCTATTCATTGATATTATTATCTTAAAGCTATTACTTGACGTGACGACAGGCTTTGAAGGCTATTCATTGGTGTGACGAAAGGTTGTGAACGATACTAATTGATGTGACTATTATATGCATGTGAATGGTATCAGGTTTGAATGATATGATTACCCATTGATATCATAACCAAACCACATAAATACATATAAATAAATCCACAATACATAACTCAGGCAGTACGATATGAGTAAGTAGAAAAATAAGTATGTCTAACCATTATCTGAAATAAAAATACAAACAAACCATGATTACATGCCTAAGTACCAACCCTCCAATGCATAATTCAACTAGTCCGATTTGGACATTTACGCCTATCATGCCCTTATTCCTTATAAATACCGTAATGGTTGGTTTGACGTTTTCTGGAGACATTCATCTCATTATGTATTCGTTTTGTACTTAGTCAGCCGGATATAAGCTCTCGTCGGTGGCTTGGATCGGGAATGATCTTAGGACCATCGTATGGAGCCCAATAATGCTCATGCACCATCGGTTCAAATGATGTTTCGTACACACGACCATAAACGTCCATGTTATAATTGAGATCAATTAAGTGTCGTGGTTGTCTGCCGGATTTCGCGCACACGGCCAGCATGTGCGAGCAAGGATAATGATAAATCACCCATTTTTAGCAATCACATGACGGAGGATTCAAATACATGGCATGTTTGTGGTTCCCTTTCATGCCTGCTGCACTTGTAAAAACCTCAGCGGAACCTGATGCCCTGCAATCATTGGTGGTTGTAACTCCTCAACGATAACCTCCATCATACGCCAATGTCCACTTCGTTACGTCCTTATTACACAAAGCATGATACGCGCTTGCTGCTGACACTAACTTCGTTCCTAAATTTTTAATTTCCTCCATTGTCTTGTCAAACTTGCGAATTTGATGGGCAGTCCCAGCTTACCATATGAGATCCTTAACTTTAACATTACCAAAATTTTTATGGTAATTACTTTTAAAGTGTCTAAGACAATATATATGGAATCTAGTCAGTTGCCCTCGTCGTGGTGTTTCCCATTTATGTTTGACGGCACTCAATATGACTGCATGCCGATCAAAAATTAATGTAACGCCCTCCTGCCCTGGCACAATGAGATGCCTGACATTGTTGATAAACCATGACCAATTACGATAGTTTTCTGATTCAACTAACTCGAAAGCTAAGGGAAAATTATTATTCGTAACAATTCTCACCGTAGCAATCAAAAAAACCCCTGTATATCTGCCATAAAGAAAAGTACCGTTGATTCCTATGACTGGTGGACAGTGCTTGAACCCTTTTATGCATGGCCGAAATGCCCAAAATATTCTGTCAAGCACCCTAACACCCAGCGTACCTAAGTCCAATGTTTCTAAAATCACAGTTGTGCCCAGGTTTCTGAACTCCAACTTTTTCATGTACCTCGACAACTTTTCATAAGATGCATCCCAATCTCCAAAAACCATCGCAATGGCCTTTGTTCTTCCAAGCCATGCTTTCTTGTACGAAACTTTGAAGCCCGCATTATTTTTAACATTCTCGACAATGGATGCGATTTCCAACCAGAGTCTTCCTGTACACTACAACAAACAAACACTTGTACTTTACCAACAAAAGGCATGAACAAATAATATCAACATATCTCACTTTTAAATTTGAAGCTGAAATCAACTTAGAGCAACTTGTGTCTTAATCATGTGAGCAATGAATGTCGAATTTAGATTGCAATGATCCAAACTCTTCATCCCATATAAACATATATGAGGCCCGGGGTATTGCATGATCTCAAAGAAACTATGCTTGTTCTTTAAACACGCATGTAGTTTCCAAGGGCAATCGTGAGTGCACTTGGTGCTCCAAATCTTTTTATTTGTTTCCACAACATGGTAATGTTTATTATTCTTTACATTATACCAGTTACATGCACGGATCACCGCATCCTTATCTTTGAAAACCATCCTTTTTGCAAACTCCGAATTAGCATCTGACCATGTCAAACCGCGATCATATAAGTCTCGACCACCTACAACATCATCTGCCCCAACCAAGTTCGTAAAACATGGCATATCCGGACTGTCATGTAAGACTTCACCAATGTTCGGTTCTTCGTGTCCATCGTGATCAGACTCGTCATTTGGTTTATTTCTCATTAAAACATCAATATCTTCATCTGAATTGTCAGACTGAACAACATCCGCATCTTCATTTACTCGTATCCCAGTCTCGTCTGAGGCAACTAGGGCTTCCACAAGATCCACACTTCCACTGGGACCTCCCGCCTCTATACACCCACCTTAGCCTGAAGCATATTGAGGGTAATGTGCTGGTGGACTGTGAAAGTCATGAAACTGTTCAAAATTACTAGGGCCCTGTGAGAAATCTTCAATTAGGCTGAAGATGCCAGACATTCGTTGCCCTAGCGCTTCCTCTACTATTGTGCTTTGGCTACTTTGTCCAAGTGAAAGCATTTGAGTAAATGACCCCAGTGCCGATACATCTCCCCTCCCTGATAATAGTTCACCGTAGGTTTGGACATCTCCCCAACTCACATTCGCACGACTAATGTTCATTGTGCTACCTTCCTCCTTCACAACGTATATTTCAACACACTGGAGGTCAGGATATCTCGAAGAGATATTCAACACATTATGCATTATTCTATTGTCATTGATTGGCAACTTCTTATATATCATAAAATCTCCATTTCGTCTATGCGGGTATCTACATATGAACTTTATAGTCACGTGTTCTCCGTACTGAGTTATCATTGACATAATCATATCACGTAACACAGCAACTGAGGCTCCCAATTCAACATCATAACACGCACTAGCATCTATATCGTACGATACATCTTCTCGGCGATCTCATATTATCTTTTTCCCCCAATAAAACATAACCATTGTTGTCATTACTTAGCCCTGCCTACCAAACACAACTAACATAAACACATATATATGCAAACTAATTAAATCAAATGTTTTACAAATGATGTCATGTGAATGCATAGTAAAAATCATTGAGCAATTCACAAAACAAGAATCATGCATGGATAGCATGTGAAGTAATCTGTAATCACCAACAAAGCTATAACATAAATGTGAATGGAAATTGAAAATTTCATAACAAATTTTCTGAGTTCGTTTTAATTTCCGTGATGGGAATTCATAGTGTCAATTATTATTATTATTATTACTAAAATGGTTTCTGGGTTCGTTTTAAAATTTTACTAAATAATTGTGATTATATCTAGGGTGTTAACATAAATGGTTTCTGAGTTCGTTTCTTACCTGGTATGTTGAAACTAAGTTATATAACAAAAAAGGTAAAATTTAAAATCATATTTGCAAGTTCTCAATAGCTTCCATGTTGTGATGTGAAAGCACTAGTGCATTTTAAAAAAATAAATAAAATAAAAAACCATCCCTGAAAAAGTTAAAAACCCATTTACTATTAAACAAAGAAAAACATTTTCCAGGCATTCAAACACTAGTCTGGTTGACGGTGACTTTAAGACAGGCTTATAAAGTGCTCTGGGTTATTCACATGCATCCCTAGCTATTGTTTGAAATCTATGACACATTTTCAACCTCAAGTTGACTAGCTATTAAATCCTCCATTAAATATACTAAACTATAGTTGAATAGTTTTATTTATCTCTATTCTACAATATTAGTTTGGTTCAAAAATATTTAACCAAAGCTTTTCACTATATTAATCAGCGAAAGGAAAAAGAAATGCAACTGATATCACTTTTGCTTGTTTCATTCCTATGAAAAGTAAAATAATAGCTAAGTTTCACTGAATAATAGTTTAAATAAAAATTTTAAACCTGCTTAGATATCATTTGAGCTCAAATGAATGTGAATGGCTAGACTTCACCAATTTGAGAGTTCTTAATACATTTCACAATAGTTAACATGGTGTATAGCTATAACAAATAAAATAATAGCTAGGTTTCACTGAATAATAGTTAAAAAAAAATTTTTAAACCTCCAAGATATCATTTTAGCTCAAATAAATGTGAATGGCTATAACTTTTAGTTGGAAATGCATGGGATGCATTCAAATGGAAATTCACCACAACAACCGCATAACAATTCATATATCCCTATTTTCACATTAAATCTTACAAATTCAGCCATCATAAATTCAGGAATATTACAAGAAGGTTAAGGTCACAATAGTTAACATGGTGTATAGCTATAACAAACAAAATAATAGGACGGTTTCACTGAATATGAAATTTCAAAAAGAAAATATGAACCTTTCGTACCTTTTTCGAAACAAAGTTCTAGCTTCAATGTTACGCTCTACCTCCAATGTCTAGTTGCTAGTTGCAAGATTCCACAAATTTGAACCACCTTCAAGCAATGGCAGATAGAGTGCAAGCGAGAGGGAGAGAAAGAGAAGCGAGAGGGAGAGAAAAAATTCGACTGTCTGTCTAAATGAAAATAACCGCGTATTTGAATCTGTATCGTGGCAATAAACGTTATTCGAAATAGCATTTCATAAAAAAGCTTTTCCAAAAACCAAAACGCTTTTTGAATTGGCCTTTATATAAAAACACTTTTTCGATTAGTGTTTTTAATGGAAACGCTAATTGAATTAGCGTTTTTTGTGTTTCTGGATACGACGTATAAATACATTAAAAACGCTTCTTCAATTAGCGTTTTCTTTAAAAACGCTAATTGAAAAAGCGCTGAACTCACCTTCCTGAATAAATTTTGGTGTCTTTGAAAGACCATTAGGATAAAGATTTAGGATTCCCCAACCTCTGTTTTAGAAACTTCAATAACTTCAATCCCAATTCCTAAGTAGTTCATCGTAGTTTAGAAAGCCCTTTTGGCCAAGGATTTCTTATATATATATATATATATATGTATATATATATATATACATGTCTATGTATAGGTATAGGCATTCCACAAATTTCCTTTCAAATTATCAGAGTCACAACAAAGTTTTCTCTCAGTCATCCTCTGTGAATCCAACAAAGATTCAATCGTGTTCTTGTTTAAGAAGAAGAAGATGATGATGATGATGATAGTACAGAGAGACAATGAGTTGAGTCTTAATGATTTTATGAGTGTTAAGGCTATACTCTTCCTTGAAATTTGTATCCTTGTCAGAGATATCAGTAAATGATCTTCTTCTTAAACTAGGGAGCGAGGAAAAGTTGAAGATCACAAAGCTATATCTCAAGAACCCCAATTTTGATGATATTGATGTCGCACCCCAGTTTTTAGGTGTCCAAAATCCTTTTGGCTTGGAGATAAAAGCACGGAACTCTGTCACTAGAACTCGTCCTCCTAGAAGGACAAGTGCGACTAGATTTGAAAATTGGTTTGACTAAGGACTTTACAAAAAAAGGAGTCGCCACCTAACTTGATTAAGGTGAGTTAGGGCACCTAATACTAAGTGTTAATCCAAAGATTAAACTTAGAGTTTTTGGAACAGGTTTTGAAAACTCCCTCAAGAGAGGGTTTTTAAGAAAATAGATTGTTTGGCAACCTTTGGAAAGATTTAAGCCTTTTTGGAAAATAACTCCATTTTGGTCATTTGAAAACAGAAATCTATGGTTCAGGGTTGGTTACGTGCAGGGAAGATATCTTAAGATCATCACCCTACCCCACCCTTTCGGTACTTACATATCTAATCACCGTTTCGTTCACTCACTAGAATAACCGGTTACCATTGTCCACTTAATATCCACTTTAGAACTTTGAAAATGAGATTTAGTCATCACTTTTCGAATGCATGATGCATGATGCATGTTTTGGAAGACATTTGAAACACGGAAGTCTTTGGAGGAGTTTGAAATGGAAACTTGGAGTTGATTGAAATTTTTGAAAAGGGGATTGGAGTTGAAATTAAAGTTATGACCGCACCATCTTAGGTTGCCTACGTATCTCATTTGGCGAGAATCAGGTCAATCGTAGTTCGGGCAAGAGCCTAATGGAAAATAGGCGCATTAGGGCCTTCAGAAGGTTTGAAGATACTTTGGGGTCTTTGAAAAAACTTAAAACACTTTGAGGTTTTTGAAAAAGTTTAAGACACTTTGAGGTCTTTGGAAAAATTTAAGACACTTGAAGGTCTTGGAAGCTGAAGACTCTTTATGGTCTTGGAAGTTTTGACTTAAAATTGGATGGTGGAGTGTTTTGAAAATGTTTTTGGATCAACTAAAGAGAGTTTTGGAAAAATGCTTTGGCATGACTCAAGAGAACTTGAAAGTGTTTTTGAAGTCTTGTTTTGAAAACCTTGGAGGCATGATTTTAGAATGTTTTAATGAATTAATTTTTGAAAGTGGTTTTTGGAAATGGCTAAGGGTTTGGAATCCTAATATGGACAACCTTAGAGATTGTTCTTGATTTGTCACTTGTCCTTAGAATCCCTAACCATGAGAGAGCTAGGGACACCTTAGATTTGTGACCTTTTGAAAACATTTTTGGAAACGCCTTGAAGATGGAATGTAAGAACATTTGAAGAGTTTATAGAGTTGGTTTTTTTTTTAATCAAGAGAGTAGGAGGTTTTGGAAAAATGGGTTATGAGGATAGTTTAAAATTAAGTGATCATTTAGAAAAGGGTTCAAAGTTGGAACTTTGAAACGTACTAAACTAGGTTGGGTTGGCCTAGGGTTTGGCATGACCTAAGATTAACTAACTTGGGTTAGGTTAACCTTGGGTTAAGATGACATATGGTTAGCTAACTAAGGTTGGCTTAACCTAAGGTTAAGGTGACCTAGGGTTAACTACCTAAGGTAGGGTTAACCTAAGGTTAGGATGACTTAGGGTTAGGTTAACCTAAGGTAAGTGAACAAGGGTCAAGTTAACCTAGGGTTGGGCAACTAGGGTCAAGTTAACCTAGGGTTGGATTGGAAAAAGGTTTTGAAAGTTGGTTTAATGCACTTTTGGAAAGAGTTTTGAAAAACAAAATATGCTATACAATGAACCTGGGTTGGCAATCTTTTTGAAGATCATTTCTATAAAAATTTTGACTCTAGCCAAGAACATGGTGTACATGGTTGATGTTTGAAAACCATTCCAAGGAAGGTTTTCTTAGGGTCATTATAACCATAATCTTGACAAGAGTATAAAGGGATCCAAAAATCAACATAGTGATGACAACTTTTTAAGGTACCATTTTTAATGCAAAGATGGAGGGAATGAGTTTTTGATAACCATTTTTTGAAAACAGTTTTGAAACCGTTTTTGTAGGAGGCCATTCCATCAAGAGAGGGTTCCTATTGCCAAATAAAAGGAAAACCGCTCAAGAGAGAGTTCCATGAGGCCATTCCAACCACTACACTTAAAAAGAATGGAAACCTTGGAAATTAGAAAATTGGAAAGCAATCCTTATGCAAGTTAAAATGTCCTGATGCCAAGGTGAGAGTTAGGGGGTTAGTAGGGGATCTTCTAAGGCATGATTTCTAAAGTCCTATCCTAAACTTCAAAGAGCCAACTCTTGGAATAATTTTTGAAAGAAATATAGAGTTTGGAAATGACATGGAACTAAGGGTAATGTAAGCATTGTAGAACATGGTGATAAGCATGAAAATAAAACCTAGCACACAAGGCATGATCAAAATAGTAATATGCAAGGGGTCATGATCACATATAAGGCTTTTAGGCTACACCACACAAACAAGGGGCTTCTAGGCCATACCATCTTAAAGTAGGCTAATGAGAGGTCCCCCTACACAGTGGCTCTCACTTGTTTTCCTCTAGGCATGATCTAAAAGCCCTCTTGGCTTAAGCATGCAAGAAAGAGGGGTTGAAGATAGGGACTAAAATAGAGAATAGCCTAAGTAGGCTAGGAGGGAAAAGAGAAGAGTGGGGGAAAACAAAAATGTAAAAGGGATACCATCTTTTTCCTTCAACACACTTGTAATCTTCAATGGATGTCTTGATTGGAACTTAAATGACTTCAAGAAGGCTTGAAGGGCTAGAAGTAAGTGTTTGATGGTGTATAAGGCTTTATAAGTGAAGTGTATAGGCTTGAGGGTAGTGGAATCTAGCCTAAGTGTTGGAGGAGTGGAATATGTGTGGAGATTCGAGGTTCTGGAGCGATTTCAGCAGGGCTTCACATCAATTTTCAGTGCTTCAATATACAAGGGGGGTCTGGCATTTATAGGCAAAAATTTTTGACACTGGCGCATGTAGTACATTCGCCTGTGTAAATTTCACACAGGCGCATGTCCTACATGCGCGGGTACTACTCCATTGGGAGAATGCCACGTGGCACCCAGTGTACTGGTTAAATCTCAACGGTTGATCGAAATTTGGTCGATCTGATCAAAATTTGAGCGCATGTAGCATACGCTCCGTCACTGGGAGGGTTCGTTTAAACTTTGTCTCGATAATTGAGTCAAGCAGGAAAGTTTCAGGGGAATCGGTTGCACCCGGGATGTTCTCCTAGGGCTTCCGGTGAACTTTCATGTTTTCGAAGAGTCCGAATGGTGTTTGGAAGTGTGAGATATCGTCTTGGGAAACATGCGTAAAAGGACAATTTTGCAGAGCTTCTGTGATACGCTCCGTGGGTGTTCGAAAGTAGCTGTTTTCGTATTGCATGATCAAGGCCTTCGAGAAGCAATCTTTTCGATCGGACCGTACGAATGGAAAGTACTCTGGAAATACTTTCGGGAATTCCCAGATTTATGCATTTCTCAAGTCGTTTGACGGTGTGTTTCAATTAGGGAATCAGAGAAAAAGTCAACATTGGTGGAACGTCTGCAAGACGCTCCAAGGGTCGCTAAAAGATGTAGTTTTTGCGTCGTACGATGGAGGGCTTTAGGAAGCGATCTATCCGATCGAGCCATATTGATGGAAAGATCTGTGAACGAGCTTGTGGGAATTCCCTGGTTTACGCATTTCTCAAGTCATTTGACGATACATTATAATCCAGAGAATTAAGAGAAAAGGTAATTTAGGCGGAGCATCTGCGAGACGCTCCAGGGAACTTTTATCGAGTCGTGGGTGTTTGGTGTCGTAAGGTCTTCCTTAGGTTAAACGAGGGTTCATGACGAGATCCGCCGTTCAATAACCTAGGACCGGTGTTGTTTCGGAACGCGTTTGAATTGTCAGGGGCAAAATGGTCATTTTGACCAGCTTTGGTTGAAAATGGTCAAGAATGGTTTGGCGTGTTGTGTTAAGCATACTGGGTCGTTCAGGGATGGTTTTGGGAGAGTCCTTCACCGTTCGGTAGGGTTTGTGCAATGTCGGGACGTTTAGGGGCAAAACGGTCATTTTGACCAAAATGAGCCGGAATAGGACCGAATTTGGACCAAATGGCGTGCAGGGGACGCCTAATGGTTTAACAACATTTTGGAAGGATGGAATTATCGTTTTGAGGGATTTTGAACTTTCTCAAAACATGTCAAGAGGCCCAAAGGGCAGGTTTGGTTATTTTTCACCGAGTCCGGCTAGTAAGCGTCGGTGTTGATCTAGGTGTTGGTTCCCGAGACCGTCCGATCTCGGAAAACTACCTGTGCGGTGTGGGTCCTAAGAACGCCTGGTCTTAGAGAGCTACCTGTAGGATGGTGTTGGTTTCTGAGAATGCCTGGTCCCAAAAAACTACCTGTAAGGGTAGTGTTGGTCTCTGAGAACGCTTGATCTCGGAGAGCTACCAAATGACAGACATTCTACATTGGCGGGCTAGCAAGCGCCAAAAGTGAACCATCTGGAACTTGATGAATTGTTGGTCCTCGAGATCGCCCGATCCCAG
The DNA here is from genome assembly GCA_033060915.1 of Euryodendron excelsum. Taxonomy (NCBI): domain Eukaryota; kingdom Viridiplantae; phylum Streptophyta; class Magnoliopsida; order Ericales; family Pentaphylacaceae; genus Euryodendron; species Euryodendron excelsum. Next base: position 44,526,544 of record CM065383.1, read on the forward strand.
GAAGCTACCTGGATGGCGTTGGTTTCCGGAACCGCCCGATCCAGAAAGCTGCCCGGAATAATGGTGCTTATGGCTCCCGCGGATCCTTGTGGGCCCGAGAAGCGACCAATTAGTTGGATTAGAGATCGAAAGGCTCACCTTGAGCCTGCATGTGTTGAGATACTTGAAACCAAGCCCGATCGGGCCGGAGATTGCCGAGCGGGCAAAAATGGGGTGCTTACAATTAATTCATACTATCAATATATATTTCAAAACTTACAAAAGAAGCCCACTGATCATACAGAAAGTGTAAGGGGTAACTCTGTCGATTGAGAGGACTCAAAGATTGCTCTTATTGCAGCATCTTCTGAGGCTGAGGCTGAGGTAATGATGAATGAGAAGCACAACATAGTTCGATTCAAGATGAAGATGTCTAAAGAAAAGGCCAGGCCAAAGAAGAATATGAAGAATAAGGTGAATGTAATTCTACCCGAGCCACCAGAATCGCCTGCAAAATTGAAGAAGCTTATCAAAAGGAAGAATGGTTCTAAGCCGATTCTAGTGATTCAAAAGCCACTCAGCTACACAAATGTTAGCCGTATTCATAGGCGTCTGTCTTTGCCAACGAAACAAATCATCCCTGAATTCCTCAAGCCAAAGAGAAGGCATTGTTCAGCACAAGGACTAGAAAGCAGATACAACAAATACGAGTAAGGCTAATTCAGCCGTCAGGCACATAAAATGTACCTAAGGAAATAGGACATGAGAAATATGAAATTCAACATACAATTTATTGAGACAGTAGAATAAAGTTATGAAGAACAATGAGCTGCAAGAAGGTATGATAGTGCAACTGTGGTATTTCCAAGCACACTCCAAACTCTGGCTTGCTCTCCTTGAAGTCTGAACTGAAATGGATGCAGCCAACGCCATTTTAGAAGTGGGTGTTGAAGTTAATTAATCGAGATTAGTTTGTTATTTTGTAATTTTCGTAGATGAAGTTAATCAGCTGCCAAAGTATAAGAAGATTACGGCAACTGATTGTTTCGCAGTGTTGCAGAGCGCCAATTTTGCTTTATGGTTTGGTATTTACTCTGTTGACTACTTGTCAAAGAAAATATTTTGTGTAGTGAAGTTAGAGAAATGGATTTCTGTTATTTTCCCCTTTTTGTGGATCGTATTAGATAATGTTGTTTTGATGATCTTTTATCGAATAGATGACTAATGGAATTTTCCACGTCTTCTCAAGCTATTCATGTTATTTCTTTCTCTTCCCTGTATCTTTCTTTCATGCCTTATTTTCCAATTTTCTCCTGCACAATGAGGTTTTTGCCTCTATTGGTTTTCCTATAACAATGTCTGGTATGCAGTTACCTCTTAGCTTTTGCATCTTCTAACTTGTGATCTTACAGTTTGCTAGTGATTCAGAGTTCGAAAGGAAAAGAAGTAACATAATTATGTTCACATTGAGTGATTGAGGTCATCTTGGTATTCTCAGACCACTAAATTTTCTCTAATTCACATATTTTCTTAGAGGTAGATTCCAACTTCATGAGTAATTATATTGCCTCTACTAGATCTGCCTGACTTATTAGTTTTAATTTGAATGCCTTGTGATTCATAATCAGCCAATTATCTGCATACTGCAAAACTGAGCACAAAACGAATGTGAGACATAAATCTTACATTCACTTTAGGCAGGCAAGGAAAACACCAATGTCCAAACTAGTTTTCACTTGAAACCAATAATAAGTAGCAAGCTTGAACAGAATTTCAAGAGTTATAAACACTAATGACACTTGGATATTGAATTAAGGGAACAAAAAAACACATTCTCAAGTCCACAATTATATAAATGTTTTCCACTGATGTTATAAACACTGTTCTCCATGCATAAAATCTTCCACCAAATTAGGAATTTGCCATGGTCAGAAGTTGCACCACGATTTTAGGATGTTTCAAATTATGTGTGCCAAGAATAAGGAATTTTGTTTCTTCCACTTCAGAGATATTTTCTCCAAAATCCAAGCTCTTTTTCAGATGAGGAATGAGCACCACGGCAACCCAAATTCATAAACTTCAAATATATGTAAACAGAATGTGAGCAATGTACAGTTTCATAAACTAGTATAGGTTCTGGTTTTTCACCGTCTACAAGCAGTTTTAAGGTTTTAAGCTTTTGTAAACTATTCCTACATTGTACGGGCTTCTCTGTTTTCTTTTGTTTTTCTTGTCTTTCTTTCTCCTCTTTGGAAAAGAGGCCTCCATTTGGATTGGGAAAACAAGGGGTTAATTTCACATAGACCCCCTAAAGAATTGACACCTAGGGATGGCAAAATCCCCCGTATAGTCAGGCCCCCGGCCTGGCCCAACCCTAATGGGTTTAGGAGTTTTAAAATCGGGTAGGGTTGGGTTTGGGAAAGAAAATGCAAACCCGTTCAAGTTCGGGGCGGGGATGGAAAAAGGGTAACCCCAACCCGACCCCGACCTGATTACATATTAAAAATACTAAAACATCCTTATTAAAAATCATATTCCAAAACTATCTTATTATATAAAACTCATTAGGGTTTGCTGTCAAAGTTGTCTCTAGCGGCTGCGGTTTATCTACAAGCGAACAGTAGGAACGACTACTTGTTCATCGCTGAAATCAAAAGCAAGTGAGAAAGTTTAGTTCTCTTTCTCCCTGTTTAGTCTCTACCTCTTCGTCTCTTTTTTATTATTCTTGTCTCTTTCTCTCTTTATATGATTTTCTAATAGACAAAAGGCAAGAACTTTGATGATTACAAACAATAGTCCAAACGAATTGCTTAGACTTTAAAGCCTGCAATAGACTTCAATCATTTCTTTGAAAGATTCAAGTTCAATATTGGTGTGCTTTGTTTTAAAACACATGATTGTATTTCTAAAGACAATATAAATTTTTTTTATTTGTAACATGTTTAAAATGGTTGAGTCTAAACAGAGAGATAACCCAAGTGAACCTAATCTTTCTTCAACTCTAGTTCCAACTCCAATTTCAAATGAACCAAATCCTGTCAATATTTCACCATCTAGGAAAAGAAAGTTGACATCTATCATTTGGAATGATTTTAAGAAGGTTAAAATAGATGGGGTTGATTGGACATTTTGCAAAGTTTGTAATACAAAGCTTAAAGCAAGTAGTAAAAATTGTACAAAGCATTTGCATGAGCATTTGGCTAGACATAACAAAAGAAAGTCAATGGACATAAGGCAATTAATTTTGAGAGCAAATGAAAGAAAGAACGATGGGAAAGTGGAATATCGAAATCATTTGTTTGATTAAGAAACCTCCCACAAAGATCTTGCATACATGATTATTCTACATGAGTATCCTCTCTCTATAGTTGACCATGTTGGATTTAGAAACTTTGTTAGTGGTCTTCAACCTTTGTTCAAGATGGTTTCAAGAAACACAATCAAGAAGGACATTTTGAAGATTTATGATTTCGAAAAGGAAAAAACATCATTTGTTAGGACAAGGTATGTTTTATTTGTTGGATAACTTCTTTTGATGACTAAGTTTTTTTTATTTTTTATATTGATGTTAAATTTGTACAATTATGTTTTTTATATTTTCTAATTGGTCATAGGTTTGTCTACATTCCTATTCCTCACAATAAAATAGTTCTTTCTAATGCTCTTATGGATGCCATCTTGGATTGGAATATTGATAGGAAGCTATCCACAATTACTGTGGATAATGCAACCACTAACGATGCCATCATAAATGTACTTCTAGAAAAGCTTCCTTGAAGCTCACTTTTGCTGGAGGGGACAATCCTTCACATGCGTTGTTGTGCACACATTTTAAATTTAATTGTCAAGGAGGGCTTAGAAGTAATTGGAGAGGGGATTGAAAGAATACGTGAAAGTGCTTATTTTTGGACAGCAACACAAGGAAGAATAGAGAAATTTGAGGAAGCAGCTCGCCAACTACGTGTTCTACACATTAAAAGTTTGGAACTTGATGTGAAAACTCGTTGGAACTCAACTTGTTTCATGCTACAAATAACTTTGATGTATAAGGATGTATTCTCACGTTTGAAGCAACGTGAAAGACAATACACTAGCTTGCCAACTGATAATGATTGGTACTTAGCAAATGAAGTTTGTGGGAGGTTGAAACTGTTTAATAGTGTTACAGAGTTATTCTCTGGGAATACATACCGTACTGTAAATTGTTATTTTTCAAAAGTTTGTGAAATTAAAGTGGCATTGACTGAATGGCTTGGGAGTCCAATTGAAGTCATTAGCACAATGGCATCAAAAATGTTGGAGAAATATGAGAAATATTGGAGTTTGTGCCTTGTTATCATAGGAATAGCATGTGTGTTGGATCCGAGGTACAAAATGAAACTTGTGGAATATTACTTCCCAATCATTTATAGAGATAGAGCTTGGTCACAAATTGAAAAAATTCGTCAAAGTTGTTATGATTTGCTCCATGAATACCAATCTAGATCAAAGGTGAATGAAACTAGTAAGACGGGGGAATCTTCTTCATCCTCCCAGTCAGGGGTGCCTAATTGTGAGGAGGAGGATCCTCTCTTTAGTTATTATTTGTTTGTCACTAGGAGCACTGGTAGTGTGCATATCAAATCTGAAATGGACTTTTATTTGGAGGAAAGTATGTTACCTAGAATCCCAAACTTTGATGTGTTGGGTTGGTGAAAGGCAAATGGAGTTAAGTTTCCTACGTTACAGAAGATTGCTCGGGACATTTTGGTCATTCCTGTATCAACAGTTGCATCAGAGTCTAGTTTTAGTGCGAGTGGTAGGTTGATTACTCCACATCATAGCAGGCTTCATGCGACCACTTTAGAGGCCTTGATGTGTGCACAAAGTTGGCTATCTAGTGAGATCAAAGGTAAATGAAGAAAAATAGTAATTATTTTGTAGATTTAATATGTTGTTATAACTTAATGAAATTTGATATTATTTGTTCATAGGTACTTCACACTGTCCCCCTAACTTTTATGACATAGAAGAGGACTCAGATGAGTCTTCAAATATTTGCCAGCCCTTGATTTAAAAGGGTATGTAATGTAACATTGCTACTTTGTCATGATTGAAATGCTAATAAAATTAATATTTTTAATCTCCTGTTTGTTTTTTCTTACAGGCATAGCCTTTGTATTGCTAGAATGATGGGAGTTGTTACTTTTGCTTTTGATAATGGGGGGGACGAATACATGGAGAAGACATAATGTGGAGAAATTTATAGCTTTTCTCTTTTGTTACTAAAGCCTTTGCATGTTTGGATGTTAAAAATTTGGGTTGTTCTGATGGTGTGAACCATTATTTAGTTTTTTTGGATGTTTAACTTTTTGAATGGTTGGGATGACCGAATGAATTTTATGAACTTATGGACGTTAACTACTCTACTTTCTGCTTCATATAATTGATGTTTGCATGTCATTTGTGTTATGTCTTTCTAGGTGTATTGACTATTTGGACTAGCAATGGCTCTTTTGGATCTTTTTTTTCTTTTTTTTTTTATAGCCTTGATTCTATGCAAATTTATTAACTTTAGATTATTTGTTATTTAGCAGGTCTTGTTGTGGGAAGTTATGTTATGTTGTTGTAAGTAATTTACAAAATTCATATCTCATTAAAAAAACAAATGAACTAAGCTTAATTTAATCGGGGGGAGGGGTCAAGCGGGGCGGGGCGGGGCGGGGGTGGGACAAGGGTTCCCCGACCCATACCTACCCCGTTGCCATTCCTACTGACAACTGAACCCTCTGTCGTCAGCTCCATCAGTCTTTTTCCGTTTGTTGGCTCATTTGATCAAATGAAATGACAAAGCTACCCTCCTTTTGCAATAAAAAAATGAGGACTGAATGTCATAATAGTGGCGAAGGCAAAGAAAAAAGGCACAATATTGCAAACACAATTCTCTCTCTCCAATAATCAAGTCTTTCTCTAGCTACTATGCTCTCTCAATCTTAATAGATAAATGACATCATCATAGCTCGACGAGATACCTAAGATGCGTGCATATTTTTTTAGGTAGTAAAAATAAGATGCAACATTAGATTAATCAAAACAATCATAACAAATAATTTCTTTAATCAAAATATGTATCTCAAATACAATAAAAAACAAATAATAGTTGAAAATGGTTATTCACAAAACCATGGATTTTACATTAAAAAGCATTATATTAAAGATAATTTGCAATAACAATGGATCTAGAAGTATATTCTCCGCAATAGTAATTTTCTAGTTTTGATTTACACGATTATGCTCCAAGGAAGATAGTAATCAATAAATAAATGAAAAATCTTGTAGCAGCCCACTATTCGATTAAGAATGAAAATCTCTTGAATAATAAATGCATAACCTTAGATAATAAAAAGTAATGGATTCAGAATCTCAAGTTCTCTTGTGAATAGTGCTATTGTTGCGAGCAGCTACGCACTTGATATCATATAGACCCCATATTCAAATAGTACGATAATCATTGGCAGAAGCTAACATGCGAGAATTTCTTGCATTCCAAATGACACAATTAAAAGCTAAAAAATGCACAGGATATATATATATATATATTTTGCTTTATTGAAAAAGAAAAAGAAATGTTAAAAAGAAATCTAATGAAATCAATCAAAATAGCAAAGGACCTATCTTCTCGGGTTGATCGAACTAGTCTGTGAGGAGGAAAAAAAGTGGAGAGAGAGAGAGATTGACCAAAAAGTCCTAAATACCCCCATGATTTAATAGCTATTAATGGTATTTGACAGTAGAGGGTCTGGTGCTCTTTTTTAAAGGCAGTGGCGCTAGCTGTTAATACGCCAAACCTCTGGTAGTCTAGGTAAAATTTACTCAAAAAAAAAAAAAGGGAAAAACCCTATATTCTGTTAGTCAGTTTTTGATCCTGATTCAAATGGTGCGAAGAAGAAGATGATGATGATAAAAACTTACAAGATCCAGAACGTGGGAAGAAGAAACCATCAAGCTATTCTCCAAGAAAACAAGTAAAACACAGAGAAAAGCTTTGGAATTCTGATTAGTCTCAAAATTGAATTTTCATACACAATACAAGACAACTCAATAACCTCTCTTCTCTCACTCCTCTCCTATTTATACTAGCTAAGAGTCTCATTTAGTCTAACTGCTTATGCTAACAAATTAACTACCTTTCAAAATCCAAATACTAATCTTCCCTAACTGTCTTTGCTTCTCCATTGGTTGTCCTTGTTTGGATCCTCATAAAAAACGAAGATGAAGATAATAGGATGAGTTGAATGTTGATGATTTTGTGGGTGTCAAGACTAAAGTCGTTGAAATTCGATTACTTGTCAGAGGTACCAACAAGGGATCTTCTTCTTAAACTCAACAAGAAGGAAAAGTTAAAGATCATACGACAATATCTCTAGAACCCAATTTTTGGTTGTATTGATGTATACTGTTAAGTATTTGTTTCAGAACTTATGCAAGAAGCCCCATGATTATACAGCCACTCTGTCAGTACTAGTAGAGACGGTTGGAAGAATCCTATTTGTGCTGCATGTTATATGACTGAGAAGCCCTTCTTAAGCCTTGTTCCCTACCCACTTGACATTCGAAAGCAAGAAAAGTTAATGAGTGAGAAGTGTATCTAATTCAATTCAAGAAGAAAATGTCTGAAGAAACGACCAAGGCAGACAAGAAGGTGAATATCATTGGTGCGGTGGTTGCTGAAGTCAATCAACTAAGATTATTTGGTCCTTTTATAATTGTCGTAAATTGTTTGATTTGCAAATAGAAAGATGTTTTCTCATGGTCACATTGAACAACTAGTATAATATAGTTTTCTATATGTTCAATGTAAAGGGTTCTACTTCCTGAGGGGCCAGGCATGATGGACTTGGTAATGGTGCTTCCAAGCTGCAGGGTGTCCTGAAGGATAGTGGCAATTCAACCATCCAACAAACAACCCAAGATAACAAATTGCCAATAAGAAACCTTCAACTTCTCCATCTTTGCCAAATTCTCATTAAAAATAGGATTGCAACAACCCAAATGCACAATTTTGCAAAAAAAATTATTTAATAAGCGCAAATGCACATATTGTGAAATCTGTCTACAATTAAAGCGGAAGCGATAATCGGATTTACCTCTTAAAGGGTGTCTGAAAGCAAGCCCGAAAGAGCAGATCTTGATCCAAAAAATTCTCCACATATACCTGCGTTCTCCTGTAAATCTACCTGCGGCGGAATGCAATCAAACCTTCCCAGAAAGCCAAAAGCATCCACACTAATCACAACTCAAGAGTCTATCTTAATTGCGTGTTTTGGGAGAGACACTAAGAAAATTGCTCATACACTTTTACACACACAAAAATGCAGCCACTAAAATCTTACTTCTTCTCTTGATCTCTTGAACATTTATAAGTGTGGAATGGATTTATCATTCCTAGTTCTTGGTGGTTGGGGCAAGATAAGTGAGAGCATGCTTGAACAACCACTCGAACCACCAAGGTAAGTGGGAGTATGCTTAAACCACCTAACACAAGTGGTGGGTGGGTCTTTGGGTTAGGGCATGCCCATGGTCGCCGGAAATGGTCCGAACCCGAACCAACTTGAACCGGTCATACCAACATCTCCCACTCGCACATGGGTATGCATTAGAACAACAACAATCTCTCAATCAGCCAAATATCACAATGCAAGATCATACAACAAATGAGATATGCGACCGCTGAATACATTTAAGTTTTGGGAGCTCTACACCAAACTTTATAAAAGCCATCATAAAGACATCAACCACATCTGAAAATGAGAAACAAGTGTCTCAAGTACCCCGAATCCATCAAAATACATCGGTGTAGGTATCTTCATTTCCTCTAAAAGCATACATAACCCCTCGAGGTCAACACTATACTCATACTTACATCACAATACTGTAAAGCGAATGTAAGTCGCTTACTATGAATATATACCTGACATATATGATAATCCTTCCTTGGCCCTCAAGCCACTCAGATAAGGACTAATCGCTTTCCCAGTGATGTCCAAACGATCGAATCAATCATGACCATATGGTTTTATGCAAAAGTAGCTGATTAACCCTTTCACCTCATGGCATAGTCAACAGTCATAATGAGGGTACAGTAACATATGATCACTATTGATCGATAAGGGCTCACATGGTGAAGAGATTGGGGACTCATTCACCTCCTTAAATTTGGTCGGTTAGCACATGTAGTATGAATACATTTTATAGTGGATAGTTCCCTCGAGGAACCTATGTCAGACTATCAACACTATACAGATCTTAGTCTAGTCGCTCAATAAGCGCCTAATTTATATTTCTCATTTGCTCGCTCTCTTAGAAGGCGACAAAATGTAAAACTCACATCTGATTTTTAAATAGGTTATAATGGATACCAAAAAATAACCACTATCGATCTTAGACAATTAGATCTCATCCTATCTAAAAATTGGGCGACGCAATTGCCTATAGTATCGCAACTTTGTTCACTCTCAAAAGCACCAAAAGTGATAGCTTGTGTGAGAGAGTCTATCAACCTGCTGACATACTCTCAATTTCATATGTGTGTTGTGCAATAAACAAAACTATAAATATTTACTGAACTAACTGACGCATCATAACATAAAATATCCAAACATCCAAAAGGTGTAAAATGATCAACTGATAATGAACTACACATCATCACCACCTACGCAATCCAAGTACCCTAACATGAGTGACAGAAGCCTCTCTACCAATGAGCTTTGTCATAGGGTCTGCTAACATGTGACTCATAGGGATGTGAGTCAGGATCACCTCCCTCTGTGCCACCATCTCTCTAATAAAATGATATCTGATATCAATGTGCTTCGTCCTATCGTGGTACTTAAGATCCTTAGCATAGGCAAGTGTTGCCATGCTATCACAATAAATAGTCACAGTCCCAATAGGAAATGTGACGACATCTAAATGTCCAAGGCACCTCTTCAACCAAACAGCCTCCTGTATGGCAGACGAGCACGCTATAAACTCTGCCTCCATAGTGGACAGGATAATGTAAGACTACTTCTTGCTGCTCCATAAAATGGCCCTACCACTGAGCAAGAAGACATATCCCGATGTGGACTTTCGCTTATCAAGGTCTCCACCCCAATCAGCATCATAATAGCTGACTAAACGTATATCCAAATGCTGATAACATAGTACAAAATCTGCAGTCCTTTTCAAATACCAAAATATCCTTTTGACTGTTTTCCAATGAGCAAGTACTGGGTTTGATTGGTAATAACTCACTAACTCAACAGCATAACTAATATCAGGGCGAGTACACATCACAACATACATCAAGCTCCCTATGGCACTAGAATATGGTACTCGAGACATCTGTTCTTTCTCTTCTGGAGTCTTAGGTTTTATATCAATGCTTAGGTTCTCACCTTTCATGACAGGAGTATCAATGGGCTTGCAGTCTTGCATTCTGAATCGCTGAAGGACCTTCTTTATATAAGTCTCTTGAGATAAACCAAGAAGTCTCTTAGAGCGATCTCTTAGGATCTTTACTCCCAATACAAAACTCACCTCACCTATGTCTTTCATGTTGAAAGTGGATGATAACCACCCTCTAGTAGAAACAACCAACTCTATATCTGTAAACACCCTATTTTTGCCCGCTTAACAATTTTTGGTCCGACTAGATCACTTTCAAAACTATATAGGCACATTCAAGCCCAAATTAACTTTTAGACCCTTATCCAATCAGTCAACAGCTTCTTAGGCCCGCAAGGCCCAATTAAAGCTAAGAAGACTATATTGCCCTTAGGCACTCCAGGTAGCTTTTCAAGACCCGACGGTCTTGGGAACTAACACCATCCAGGTAGCTTCTCGAGATCAAGCGATCTTAGGAACCAACACATTATCAAATTCCAAACGATTCAGTTCTGGCACCTGCTAGCTTGCTAATGTAGAATATTCGTTATCCGGTAGCTCTTCAAGACCAAGCGATCTCGGGGACCAACATCACCTTACAGGTAGCTTTCTAAGACCAAGTGATCTCAGGAACCAACACCACTCTACAGGTAGCTCTCTTAGACCGAGTGGTCTTAGGAACCAACATTGCACAGGTAGCTTTTTGAGACTGAGCAGTCTTGAGAACCAACACCTATGTCAACATCAACGCCTACTAGCCCGACTTAGTGAAAAATGACCAAACCTACCCCTTGGGCCTTCAAGCACGTCTTTGAGAAAATTCAAAATCCCTCAAGACAGTAAGTCCACCCTTCCAAAATGTTCTTAGACACTTAGGCGTACTCAATGCACCAATCCGACCAATTCTAATCCCGTTTCGGCCAACTTCTATCAAAATGACCATTTTGCCCCAGAGCACGCCAACATGGCACAAATCCATCCAGACATTAAATACACCTTATAAGACCATCCCCAAATAGTCCGACAAGCTTAATATGCCATCCCAACCCACTCTGACTCTTTTTGACTGATTCCTATCAAAATGACCATTTTACACTTGGTGGCCCAAGTGCGCCCGCAAACCACACCAGCTCTGGGTACCAAACCAACATACCCTATTCTACGCTCATGTCCAATCCAAGGTGAGTCCTTTAACTCCAAACATTTTCAAGTCAAAGAAAGTTCCCTGGAGCATCTCACAAACGCTCCACTAGGGTTATCTTTTCTCTCAATTCCTTAATTATAACACACCGTCAAACAACTTGAGAAATGCGCAAATCAGGGAATTTTTAAAAGCTCACCTATAGGTCTTTCCTTCAATATGGCTTGATTGAATAGATTGCTTCTCGAAGCCCCCGATCATGTGGCCCAAAAGTTGCCACTTTCAAAAACCCCTGAAGCGTCTCACAGACATTCTGCTAAGGTTGTCTTTTTCTTTGATTCCCTTATTATAACGCACCATCAAATAACTTGAGAAATGCATAAATTAAGAAATTTTCGAAATTATTTCCAAAGCGGTTTCCATCGATATGGTCCAATTGAAGAGATCATCCCCCGAATGCCCTGATCACGTGGCCCAAAGACTGCTACTTTTGAACATCCGCAGAGCGTATCACAGACGCACTGTAAAAATGTCTTTTCATACACGCTTTTTAAGGTGATATTTCACTCTTCCGAACACCTTTGAAGCTCCCCGAAAGTTTCCAGTTCTTGAGAAATAATAGGAGAACATTGTAGACGTGATTAATTTCCCTGAATCTTTCTCGGATTGCACAATTATTGAGGCAAAGTTAACAAAAAAGTTTTCGGTGACGGAGCGTATGCTACTTACGCCCAAAAAATGATTAGATCAAACAAAACTTGACTTACAACCTAAGTTAGCGTAGTACAACGAGTGCCATATGGCACGCATTTAGAGGCTTAGTATAGGCGTATGTAGCATATGAGCTCGGCCAACATTTGGCTAGGCGCATGTGCTACATGCGCTAGCCACCTAGAAGTTTTTCTATAAATACAAGTCTCTCCCCTTACGTATTCCAGAATCAAAAACAGTATCAAATCTTTGCAAAAATAGCCTCAGAACTTTAAAATTCTCTATACACCTCACCCTCCAAGCACTTAAGTTAAATTCAACCTCTCTCTAGCCTATACATTCCATCTACAAAGCTTCCAATGCCATAGAAGAGCCATTTCTAGCCGCTTCAAGCCTCTCCAAGACCATTCAAGTTCAAGACAAATCATCCATAGAAGCTTGAAAGTGGTTTGAAGACAAAGGTGGTATTCCCTTTCAATTTATGCCTCTCCCACTTCTCTTTTCTCCCTCCTAGTCTACTTTGACTACTATTCTCTTTTAACCCTCATCTTCTACCCCTCTTTCTTACATGCTTGAAACAAGTGAGCTCCTAGATCATACCTAAAGGAAAGCTTGTGAGAGTCACTGTATAGGGGGATCTTTCACAAGCCTACTTTAAGTGTTAGGGATTTATACTAAAAGACATGTTTTGTGTAATAGCTTTAGTATTTATTAATAAATTAGTTGTTCCATTTTAATGAGAATCTGTGTAAGCAATGTTTGCATTTCGTTATTTATTTAATGATTATACATGTGTATCTCTTATTCTATTTACTAGATGATTGGGTGTGTAGAGTACGGCTTATACATGAAAGATCAGATCATCAGTTCTTATGGAATATAAGCTTATCATTTACAGTCTTAGATGGAACTGGACACACCATCAGTAGGACTGTAGCACAAGATTTTAATAGGTCTGTCTTGACTATAGGGAACGGTATAGTTCCAACTCCTTGCACTAGTACACTTTGTGTGTGTTGAACATGACCGTGTTGAGGTAATTGTTTTTATACTGACTATATAAAATAATTAATACCTCATGATTATTATGATTGTTTATACTCTTAATCCTAATATAATAAATAGGCACGTGCATGTAATGTTTATTATTTTGATTCACAAAAAAGTGAGATTTTTTATGGGTCAATAAACTCAGTGAGTTGGACAATAACATTACGTGTATGGTGAATATTAATTATTGATGGAATTCATGTCCCGGTATAGGAATTAAGTTTTGATTATGTCAAACCTTGCAGGTGGATTATGAATCTGACATATCAAATAAGTTAAGGGGAAGGTCTCAAGGAATTAAATAAGTCTATTAATTTAATTGTCAGTAATTTAATTTAATAAACGGGTATCTATAATCTTAACGTAGGAAGATAAATAAACATTTAATATTATGGAGCTTGAAATATAATTCCTAGTATGACAAGGAGTGCAATTATAATTCATTAGTAGTATAAATTATAATTTACGTAAATAGGGATTAATCCTGGTTGGATTAAGAATCTTTATTTGCGTAGGAAACCCTAGTTATACTAATCCTATGATGCCTGCTATAGCCTCTATATATATGCACTCTAAGAGCAGTTAGGGTTACATTTACTCATAATTGAGAGATACATTTTTGTGGGGAAGAGAAACCCTAGCAGCGGTGAGTCCACTTTCTCTAAAATAAGGCGTATACGAGGGATACAATAAAAGTCCGAAACTTAAATTCGAGCACTTGATTCGTGCTTGTTATTGTTACTTATTATTTAGGATCAAACCAGAGAGATTTCGAAGGTATAATTCTAATAATGTAGATTAGACTATGCTAATCAGATCAGAATTTTTGGTATTATGCATATGCACTATAATCAGGTCGTGAGAAATTCTGCAGTCCCTAACATTAAGATGGTATGCCCTTGGCCTCTAACATTGTATGATTTCATGACCCCTCTTTTGCATATGGTTACCATGTTTATGGTTTGTATACTTGGCTCCAATTTTATGTTCATCATCATTTTTCAAAAACCTTCACTATCTCTATTTCTATGTCATTCTCAAATTTCATATTCAAGTGTTTTCTTAAAAATGATTTTAAGAGTTAATTTCTTGAAGCATAGGTCAAACTCTCAATTTCCAAATACTAGAGAACCCTCCTTAAGTCCCTTGACCTCTTTTTGCATCATTTCATTTTACTACCTTCAAGTTATATTAAAATGGTTTTCAAATCTTGTATTTCACTTTGATTTCTAAAGTTTTGCTCTCTTGAGTTTTGTGGTTGAAATGGTCCTCGTGGAACCCGGTCTCCTTATTTATTGACCATAGGAACCTAGCTCATTAAAGTGGTTTTCTACACTCCAAAATTGGTTTTCAAAATAACCCCCTTTAAGAAAAGTTCTCAAAAGTTCATTCTCTTTAATTTGTATAAAATGATTTTTCAAAACTATCATTTTCATCTTTATTTTTTAAAATTTTGCTTCCTTGAGTATTGTGGTTGGAATGGTCCCATAGAATCCTCTTTAGAGTGATTTCCCTCAAATTAACCATGTGAACTCTTATTCTTTGGAGTGGTTTTGAAAATCTTAAAAGTAATTTTGCAAAACCTCTTTTCCAAAAAAAAATATTTTTTAAAAGTTCATTCTCTTTAGTTTTCAATCAAAGAAATTTTCAAAACTACCTTGCATATATTAATTTTCAAAAGTTTCACTCTCTTGAGTTAGTGGTTATAATGGTTCCAAGGCAACTCTTTATTGAATGGTTTTCAAATACCAACCATATGAACCCAACACTCATTTGAGTGGTTTTCATAAAAATGGTTTTCAAAATATTTTTTCAAGTTTCATGCATAAAATCACTTTTTAAAGCCAATAAGTCCAAACCCTAAAACAAAATCACCTTTCTAAAACTACTAGGTCCAAACCCTAATTCCAAAACCATCTTTTAAAACCACTAGGTCTAAACCCTAGTTCAAAACCACCATCTAACCATAAGTTAACTTGACCCTAGTTATCCAATCTTAAGTTAACCTAACCCGAGTTAGTTAACCCTGGCTCAATCTAATTCTAGGTTAACTTGACCCTAGTTATCCAACCTTAAGTTAACCTAGCCCAAGTTAGTTAACCGTAGGTCCCCTCAACCCCAGGTCAACTTAATCCTAGTTAGTTAAACCGTAGGTCAACCCAACTCTAGGTTAATCTAACCATAATTAATTAACCTTAGGTCATCCCAACCAAAGTTAGCAAGCTTCAAAGTTTCAATTCAAATACCTTTTTTCAAATAATCTTTCAATTCAAGACATTGGGTGCACACACAAGACCTTGGGTACACACAAGAAAAACTCACCACACCACTCACACAAAGACGCACACTCACTGACTTCACTGTTACACACACAACTCACTTCTATGCACTAGACTTAAGTGCACTTCACTCCTTCTATAGGCAAGCATTTGCGGTGGGAGAAAGTTTTAGAAAGAGAGAGGCGGTGGGAAGGAGAGACCTAGAGAAATATTTCTAGAGATGTTTTCAGGATGGAAGTTTCTAAAGAGAATGATCACCAACAAGTAAGGGATTATTCTAGAGGGGGAAGCTTCTAGAGAGAGAGAGAGAGAGAGAAAGTGGTGATTAATTCTTAACAGAGCAATCAGGCATTACATAACATATTCGTGAAACAAAGAGATGATTACTAGAACAAAATTATCAGCATATCCACACAATGGCTAGCTCAAAGGTTTGCAAACTACAAATGCAGGTGGGCTTCCAAGAGCAACAAAAAACATTCTTGGGTATTGAATTTAGGGAACAAACGAACATATTCTCAATACTTGAACAGAACTCAAAGGGTTATAAACAGTTCGGAAACTTCGGTATTGAATTTAGGAAACAAACAAACACATTCTCAATGCTCATGCATGTCTCGTATATGCCACAATTGCATAAATGTTTTCTACTGATATAAACACTGTTCTCTAGGCTAAAAAGATTTCACCAAATTAAAATTTTACACAGGTTGGTTCACGCCTTGATTTTCGGATGATTCCAATGATGTATGCCAAGAACAGGGAATTTTGTTTCTTTCTCTATAAAGAAAATTTTCCCCAAATCCAAGCTCTTTTTCAGATGGGGAATGAACACCACAAGATCCATTTTGTCTCAAGGATTGAGAAACACTTGAAGTCTAAAATTCAACTAAAATGACGAACTTGCTTTTTAAGTTGTGTCATGAACAATTAGATCTGGTTTTCTATAGGTCATTGTCAAGGGTTCTTCCTGAGGGGCCAGGCACGATGTTGTTGGTTATGGTACCTCCGCCATGCGGGGTGTCCTGAATGATAGTGGACAGTTCAACCATCCCACATATACTAAAACAACAAACTCCCAATAAGAAACCTTCAACCTCTCCATCTTTCAAAATAGGATTGCAGCAATCGAAGTGCATAATTTTGCAAACAGAATAATTAGAATGAAGTGCAAATACATGTATAGGTTCACAATACCTCCTTACGGTTGTAAGTTTCAGAAACTAGTTATAAGTTTTGGTTTTTCAAAGTCTAACAGCAGTCTTAACTCTTAAGGTTGGAAGCTTTTGTAAACTATTCCTACATTTCAGTGCAGTTGTATGAGCTTCTATGTTTTCTCTGTTTTTCTTATCTGCTTTTTCCTCTTTGAAGAACAGACTTCCATTTGGTTTTGGAAAAAACAGAAAAAAGAAAAACCTAAAGGCCATCAGTGTTAAAAATGTCAATACTTTGCTGCTGCCACTTGGATTAACTTACAGACCTCATATATGAACATTCTCGCTATCTACCTTTATACCCTTCAACAGATTACTTATTAAAGCCTATCCAATAACTAAAAGAGGGAGTTTTAAGACATGGTACAGGGAAAACAGCATACTCCATCCTGGATATTGTCCATTAACACATTGGTATCTGGCTTGAAACTTCAATATTGTTCAAGGATTCACTTGCAGGGAACTAGGTTTAAATTCTGTAGTGTCAAATTAAAATTTTGGGCTTTCGAAAAAAGTCAGTTCATTGTTGATTATGCTTCTAGAGTGAATAAAGATTAACATGAACAAAAAGGTTAGAGCCTTGATCAGTTGATCTATGGCCTTGATGGTTCATGCAAAGTAGTCCAAGCTCCAAAGCAATCCGACATTAGATTGTAGATTAGTAAGACGAAGAGATTATTACCAGAAAATGATTATTGGCTTATCCATGCAATGTTTAGCTGAAGGTTTCAAACAACAAATGCAGGAGGGCTTAAGCAAAAGATTTATTGGCAAACCTTATGATGTTTTTTCCTTTTAGCTGTGCCATCCAGGTTTTGGAATCCTGTGGCACAATTGTCCATTTCAAGTCCACTGGCTTCGCCTACTAAAAGCGTGACCGCAAGATTTGAACTAGAAAGTATTTGAAAACTATTGAACTTTGATAATCTAATTTAACACCTGGACAAAAAGAAACGAAGTGGCTTAAACAAATCAGTTCTGTCAATAACCTCAGGTCAATCAATCGAATATTGAGGACAGGATCAGGTAAAGTCAATTCAACCTACAATTTAGTGAGACGGAATGATAGTGCAGCTTTGGTAATTCCGAGAGCGCTCCAAACTCTGGTATCGTTAAAGTTGAACTGGATAGTGTGAAGAGCCTTGGAGTCAATTGAAATTATTTGGTCCATAGATGAAGACATATATAAATTTGATATAAATCTTACTTCCACTTTAGAGAGGCAAGGAAAAAACCAATGTCCTAGCAAGTTTTTCTTGAAACCAAATATAAGCAGCAACCTTGAACAGAGTTCAAAGGGTTTTTGAATTGAGGTCAAAAAGAAACCCATTCTCCATGCTGATATATGCCCATAATCAGGGATGTTTGTTTCTTCAGCAAGAAAGAAAATTTCCTCTAAGGCAAACTCTTTTTTGGATGAGGACTGAGAGACAGGTGTTACTGCACCCACAAGATTCATTTTATTTCAAAGATTGAGCAATATCCACATTCCATTTAAATTGGAAAGTTACACTTGAAGTCTAAAATGCAACATCGGAAGGAAATTATGTTTTAAGTTTTTTGTCATGAACAACTAAATATGGTTTTTGAAATGGTCAATGTTAGGCCTTCTATTTCCTGAGGAACCTGGCATGGTGGAGTTGGTTATGCTACTTCCAAGTTGCAGTTAAAGTACCCAGTGATTGCTCTTGGGCTTGGAAGAAGATCCTGAATCTCAGAGATTGTGTCAGATACAATTTAAAATATGTGATTGGTGATGAGAAAACTGCTTCCTTATGGTTTGATTTTTGGTTGCCGATAGGCCCCATTCTTGTAGCCAATGGTGAAAGAGTTATCTCTAACTCTGGCCTTGGCAGGACTGCTCCAGTTTCCTCAATAATCTTGGCTGGGCAGTGGCAATGGCCTCGTGCACGCTCTGTGTAGTTGATGGAGCTGAAGAATGGTATGCCAAGAAATCTAAATCCAAATTGTTGCGTTATGGATAGAGTGGTATGCAATGAGGGATCTGGTTTTTCTCTGTTCAGATGGCTTGGAAATGGTTTCGTTCACCTGTACCTCTGATTGATTGGCATAGACTGGTGTGGCAAAACAGGCATATCCCAAGATAAGACTTTATTCTGTGGTTGGTTACTGAAGAAAGGCTAAATACACGGCCTAAATTGTTAGATTATGGGGTCATAATGTCAGTGAGTTTGTGTTTTTTGCTGGCAAAACAAGGAAAGCCACAACCAAACCATTTCTTTGGATGTTCATTCGCAAACTGGTCATGGGCTGTTCTTTCAGCCAAG
Organism: Euryodendron excelsum; assembly: GCA_033060915.1. Taxonomy (NCBI): domain Eukaryota; kingdom Viridiplantae; phylum Streptophyta; class Magnoliopsida; order Ericales; family Pentaphylacaceae; genus Euryodendron; species Euryodendron excelsum. The sequence goes on from CM065383.1 coordinate 44,545,613, forward strand.
CTCGCGCTGCAATGGTACCAGGGTTGCGTTTTGATTGCTGCTACTGTTTATACTATTTGGAAGGATAGAAATGCTAGAACTTTCCATAATAGTTCTTGAAACATCAACTCTATAAGGAAAGATAAGTTGACCGTGTAAGAACGAGACGATGTGGTTCAAGGGGTATAAAAACCACCTAACAGATAGCTGGCACCAGAGAGAATGGAACTTACCTGGATGATTTTTGACTGAAGGCGGAGAGATGTCATCTGGTTCTCCATGTGACAGCTTGCCTTGGTTGTTGTTCTTGGTATTACCTTGTATTTTTCTTTCTTGCTATAGGGGTATTTTTCTTTCTTGGTATTTTCTTGTATCTTTCTTTCTTGCTATAGGGATGTAATCTGGTTCTCCATATGTCAGTTCCATCCTTTGTTTTGCTTCCTTGTTCCTTGGGTATGTCACTTGTATGATGTATATTACCTTATTTGTCTATATATTTGTCTTGCTCATCAAATAAAAAATAAAGTTCCAGTTCAACCACCCAATGTATAATGCATAATTAAAAATAGCATTGAACATCCCAAATGCATAACTCTTCTAACAAAACAATGAAAAAGAAGTGAGTAACAGTTTCATAGATACACCTCATTGGTGTAGGGTTTCCACAAGTAGTATAGGCACTGTTTTTCCAAAGTTTACAGGCAATCTTAAGGTTGTAAGCTTTTTGCAAATTTTTCCTACATTTCAATCTACTTGTATGTGTTATTTTTCTATCTTTTCCTTGTCTTCTTTTTCCTCTTAGATAAACAAGACTTCCATTTGGATTTGGAAAGAAAAAAATAGAAAAACATGAAGGCCATCAGTGAAAAGGTTGTCAGGAAGCTCACATGGATTGTAGGTTCGATATTGACCAAGTTCTATGGCCTGCCTCCCTCGTGGAACATTAGAACAGGTAACACAAATGGACTAGAGGAACTAGTTTATCGAAATGTAAATGAATAATATACGTTATTTGCATGTTTCCATATCTTCAGAATTTGCTTAGTTTTTTTATAAGTAGAACAAAGAACTATTTGTTGTATTAATAACAATGGCTGAACCAATAGTTATAAGGCTGCCAACGTACCCCAAATCAGGGATCAAGCCATACGTAGTTCTAATAATTACATGATTGTACAAGTATTCAGTACATCAACAACTCTATATTCAGCACCAATAGTTCAGCCATAGCTTGACGGTAAATATTCTTGTATCACATCGCTTGAGAGGCCCAAAGGTGAGCTTTTCAGTTCAGCATCTCCTTAGATCATATACTATCTTCATCTTCTTTGCTGTTCATCGAGATTTGGAATGTCTCAAAGAGATAAAAGTAAAGAAAACTGCATAACTGAAACAATGAAAACAAATATGATGAAACTTTGTATGTACTACTAACCATTCTTTCCTCTTAGTGCCTTCAGATTTCAATCCAACTAATTCTTCATCTAAAGGTGTTGGTTTTGGCTGTATCAATGAAGAAGAAATACTTCAGATAATGGACCAAAGCATTCAAATATGAAAACTACAGAAGAACCAAATAATCTCTCAATTGATTAACTTAAGCAACTACCTCTCCAATGATCTTCAATGCATCCAGTTCAGACTTTAAGGAGAGCAAGCAAGAGTTTGGAGCCCACTCGGAATGACCACAGCTGCACTATCATACCTTTTTGCAGCTTATTCTTCTTCACAACTCTTCTCCACCGTCTCACTAAGTTGTATGTTGAACTAACTTTCCCAGAATCTTCCTTCATGTCCCACTTCCTTAAGTACATTTTACGCACCTTTCTTCCTGATGGTTCAATTAGCCACACTCTTTTCTGTGGTACCTTCCTTCCAATTCTTGTGCGGAGCAATGCCTCCTCTTTTGGCTTGGGGAATTTGGAGTCAATTTGTCTCAGTGGCAAAGACAAACGCCCATGATTAGAACCCTCTTCTTTCCTTTCCATATATCTCTTCAATCAGCAGGCAATTATAGTGGCTGGTCTGAAGGTAGAACTGCATTCACCTTCTTCTTTGCCCTGGCCTTTTCTTCAGTCATCTTCATTGTGAATCGAACTGTGAGACGCTTCTGCTTCATTTGTGCTTCGGCCTCAGAACATGTAGCAGCAGCAGCAGCTGCAGCAACAACAGGACTTTTTGAGGCTTCTTGCATGACAGAGTCACCACTTGTTGCTTCTGTATGATCATGATGATGAGGCTTCTTGCATGAGTTGTGAAATATTTACTTGCAATATGTATCAATATCATCAAAGTTGGGGTTCTTGATAAAAAGTCCTATGATCTACATCTTTTCCTGGCTGTCGATTTTAAGAAGAGGATCCTTTGCTGATAGCTCTAAGAAGGAATTGAATGTCATGGAATTGAGTATAGCCTTGACACCCACAAAATCATTAACATTCCAACTGATCGTCTATCTTCCTCTTCTTGATCATCATCATAGTCTTCTTCTTCTTCTTCTTCTTCTTCTTCTTTATGCGTGAACAGGAACACAGTTTGAATCAGTGTCAAAGACACAGAGAGAACAAGTCCTTGCTGTGACTGTCAGAATTCTATGATAAATTTGTGGGACGCCTATACGTATGAACTTATATTTATATACATGAAATCCTTGGCTAAAAGGGAGTCCTAATAATTAAACTCGGTTGAATTACTAGGGACTGAAGTTTCTGAAGGGAGAGTTTCTAAATATGAATGTGATTCTCAGACCAATCAAAGGGTTAGCACAAAGGATATAGATGACTTGTAGGGTATGGGCTGTATCCCCTGTTATTTACAGTTCAAATCCCACCCTCCAAAACATAGCCTAACGACCTTTTAAGATTTAACTCTTTCCCAAACTTGCCCTCCAAGTATTTGTGTATATACATATAACATGGAAAGTAAATATACAGAAACCTACTGCTTTATCCATCCATTTCAAAAACAGCACCAACTTACCTCCTAGGGCCACCCCCAGAGCCTCTCTCCTTGGGGAAAAATATGATCATGCTGTAAATTTAAACTTAACCGTCTTGTATGGAAGAATGGTAAATCTAAAAATCAAATAAGTTCAGACACTCAAACATTGCAGATGCACAAAAGAATGGGCTTAAGCTGATGTCAAAAGGTCACTGAATTATCTCCTAACAAACCATTTTTTAGAATTATTTTTGTCAATTTTGATATTGCCATTTTGGTAGTACATAGGTGAGAGCACCACATGCACGGATGAGCAATTATCAATAGTCCATTTTCATGAGAATTCTATGTTATATTTTTAGATAAACTTCTTGGTTCTTCTAATTCTACTTTTACGTTTTTCCTGTTTTCATTGTTGTCAACTCTAACAAGATTTTTATTTAATTGCATCTTTTTCTCTCTCAAAACAAGAATTCCAGTGGATCATAGGATCAATATCCTGATAGAAAATTTACCTCGGAGTCTGCATCTCTGGCTACTGAAACTACAAACTCCATCTCAGGTCTTCTATCGTTATATTGAAAATACAATGACAACAGGAAAACTGACAGCAAAAGAAGCATGTTAAGAAGAATTCTCCTCTATTTGATTGTACCGAAGGAAACAGATGGAGAAATTTAAAGAAGTAAGGGAAAGAAAATTGAGGCCTGATTTCCTCTATCTTCCTTTTTACGTTTTTAGCAGACCATGTGAATTGAAGACCATTATATATTAGATCCTCAAGATCAGCATTAATTAAACAATTATCCAAAACATTCAACAATTATCCAAAACATTCATGACTCCAGGCCATTTGGTTGGCTGGTGGATTTCAACATTGCGGATTCACAAAAAATTACTTAAACTGATCTCAAAAAGTTGCTGAATTATTTCCTATCAAGCCTTTCTGAAAGTTATTTTAGTGAATTTTCATATTTTCATTTAGTAGTAAAGAGGTGAGTGCATCACATCCATGGATGAGCAATTATCAATAATCCATTTTCATAAGAATTCTGTATCCCATTTTTAGCTAAAATGATTGGTTCTCAATATTGTTTTTTGTGTTACCTTTTTTTCCTTGCTGCCAATTCTAAACAAAATTCTGCTTAATTGTTTCTTTTGTTGTCTTTCAAAATCGGAATTCCACTGGACCATGGGATCAATATTCTGATAGGAAATTTATATCAAAGTCTGCATATATGGCTACTGAACTACCAAATCCATCTCGGAGTCTTCTTACGGTGCAATTGGAGCCACAAGATCTAAACACGACTTCTCAACTAGTGTGGACAACAAATCCAGTAAGTAAAATTTTGTAATGAATCTACCCTTTCCGTTACGTATATCTCTGTAATACAATTGGACTTTTCTTTTGGAAGTTTATCCATGGATCAGGCCAATTTCAAAGAGGTATATATTTAGTACTCTCGTGACTTCATTTTTCTGTATGAACTTCTTAAAAAAAAATCTAGTAATCACAATACTGTCTCATGCATACTGCTACTGAACAGAGAAATGAAAAAAAACTATATCATTATTGCAAAGTCTACTATAATGATCATTACCCTCTTAAATTCTTTTGTCAAACAAAATCCCTTGATGCCTTTAGAAAGGCAGAATGGTAAGGCCAAAAGATAACGACTACCTACGTAAAGTAGCTCAATGCCGCATATCAAGCCAAAGAGAAATTTTGATCTTGAAAGACTTCAGAAGACAATGCTGATGAGTATGAGAATCAAGCGGAATCAAACAATTCTGAAACATCTTACAATTCTAAAAGAACTTTGGACAAAAATGAAAATTCTGTTCTAGTTGAGACCGATGATTCAGATAGACGTGGGCATACTTTCTGGTTGAAATCAATCAACATTGTACTCAAGCTTTAGGAGGTGAAAGCCAATGTACTTGATGAACAAGTGCAAAATAGGATTTCAAAACAAGGATGACACTTCTCAGTACGAAAGATCACAAGATCTACCACAATATTTTTGCTTGCACTTGGAAGCCCTGCACTTGTAGTTTGAAAACCTTGAACTAACTGTTGCATGGATAAGCGGTCAATTTTTATCTAGTAGAATCTCTTCATCTTATAATCTACAATGTAATGTCAGTTTGCTCTGGAGTCTGGACTACTTTGGACGAACCATCAAAGGCCACAGGTCAACTGATCAAGGCTGTAAGCTTTTTGTTCATGTTACTCTTTAGTAACTCCAGAAGCATAATCAACAAGTGCACTGAATTTCAAAAACTACATAGTAGGGTAACGCTTAAGAGTTTAAACCTATAGTGCCCCATAAGTGAATCCTGGAACCATATTGAAGCTTCAAGCCAGATACTAATGTATTAATAGACAATATTCAGGTTTAGGGTATTCCTTTTGCCAGGCATAGTTGTCACCTGTCCATGTCTTAAGCACTCCCTCATTTAGTTAGTGGATGTGCTAGTTAGTCAATATAATATGTTGGAGGGTATAGTTGAGGTCTACAAGCCAATACACTTGGAGGCTATTATTTTCTCTTTCTCTTTTTTTCTTCCCCAAATCCCAATGCAAGCCTGTTTTTAAAAGAGGAAAAAGAATACAAGAAAAACAGTGAAAACGGAGAAGCTCGTACAAATGCATTGAAATGTACGAATAGTTTACAAAAGCTTACAACCTTAAGATTGCTTTTGGAATTTGAAAAATCAGACTCACTAGTTGTTTTTGAAGCTATACACTCATGAGTTGTATGTATGAAACTGTTGCTTACAGTTCTAGTTTTTACAAATCAATATGGGAATTTTATGTACATAATTCGTATGTAAAAAGAGTGATGCGATAGTGAGAATTTTAAAATAATACTTCTTTTGGTTGGAAATAAACAAATGGTTCGCAAAAGGTGATATGAAAATTCAATTTCAAAATAATAAATTGGGATGTCTGTGTTCTTGTATTGCCATCACTATCTCCTCTTCCATGACTGCCACAAGCTCGTTGCTGACGTCCCTAATATCCAAACAGCATTTCGCTAAATGTGGTATGTATTGGTTAAGTTCGCTGCAAGGTGTTTTTGTGGCTCCACAAACTCCATGGGCAAACGTGGATCTAAGGGCTTTTCTTTCTGCAGATTTTTTTAAAGGAAAGACTATTCATGGACACTTTTGGAGTATTCAACTTCTGTATCATGTACATTTCCTTTAATATGATTTCATCTTATCATAGAAATGTAATTTCATTTTCAGTCAAGAAAAAACCTTTGAGCCAAAGGAGAGCTAATGATAACACCATTACTGGAAACATACTTTTTCCAATCTTTTTCTATATGGAAAGGCTGGCAAGTGATAGCTGTCATGGGTTTTTACTTTGTTCCCTGGATGGAGAGCAACCTTAGACAAGCCTACTCTCTTTAACATCACGCTGGTGCTGTGAATTGGAAAGAATTACAGTAGACAGGTAGCTGTAAATAAGAGATTTTAAGGAAATAAATGACATGTGGCAAAATGTGATAGGCATGAATATCGAAAAACTGATTACTAGATGAGTTTTTTATGGCCACAGAGAAAAAAAGGTGTGCTTGTGCTCACAATTCACAGAGAAAAATGTATAAGAGATTTTGTTTAGTTGTTTTAATTTGAAGACATTATCATTTCATCATCTCATCTTTTCTAACGTTACAAGCAGCATCATCCACTGCCTTCTGCTTTCTTTTGAATAATATACACTATATTCTTTTATCACATGGCCTAGAGGTTTTCTTCTCTTTTATTTCCTCCCAAATTCAAAAAGGAAGCTTGTTTGGGAAAGAGAAAAAGAAAACAAGAAAAACAGAAAAGCCCATACAATTGCATTGAAATGTAGGAGTAGTTTACAACATTATGATTGCTTGTGACTTTGAAAAACCAGAACCCCTACTAGTGTTTGAAACTGTACATCTTGTTGTAACAGCTTACAAAACCTACGTTAGTTTACAAATCCTATAGGCATTGTGAAGAAAAGATCTGAAAGCCCTGACCTTGCTTTTTGTTGTTGAACCTCCATTTTGTTGCTTTGGCTTTCATATAATAAACCATCAACCCAACAAAATTTATTCCACCATGGGTTTGCTTGAAATTTTTTTTTCGCCATTTTGCTCTGTATATCTAACTCTTATCATTTGCAATATGTTTAAAATTCATGTTGTTTACAAAAGTTTATGTCCTGAACCGAGCTATGAAATGACATAATATTCCTAGAAGACTGAGATAAAGAATAATCATAATAAATGAATATGGAGCTAAGGAGATAAAAGTATAAGTTAACAAGGAAGCCGGAACTGAGTTGGATTAGTTTAAGGCAGTTACAGTCAATAGTAAAGAGCTCTGTTTTTCTGTGTTCCAAAAACAGAGCAGCTATTCTGAATTCTTGATTCGTAGTTGAAGCAGTTACATCAAGATTAGGAACTAGGACTAGTTGGACATCAGGAGAAGCACATAAAGGAGGAGGTTGACTGTAAAAAACATTATGTTGGTATCAAAATAACTCATTTCAGAAATAAAATTCATCTATTCATTGCTAGAACTTGGTGGGCTTTGTTCTTCAATTCCTTACCATTTGACTAACAGATGACTCTTTGCATAAAAGAAAGGGTGAATTTTAGCCAGGTTCCTGTGGTTTTGGTTTTGGAAATTGACAGTCAGACTCCTTTGATTTTAAAAATAAGTAGCTATACCCCTTATAATTTCAAAAATCGGCAGTTAAACCCTGTAGGAATATTCCGTGAGGTATATTTTCTTTTTGACCATGTAAAAGACATTTATGTCCCCTTACACACACACACACTCTCTCTCTCTCTCTCACACACACACACTTTGTAAGAACAACAATAATACCAACAAAATAATTTACACAATCAAATTTTATTAAATAAAAATATCTTATTATTAGAAAAAACAAATATCATTAAACAAAAATTACGTATTACAAAAAATGTAAAAAAAACTTATTTCTTTTTATCAACAAAAACTCGTACTGATTTGGGTGGGTCCCTCACCTATATAATTAATATAATTACATTAAACTTCTTTTTATGTTAGAATTTAAATTTTTGTTTTTGCTTTAAAAAAAATATTTGGGGGTTTTTTTGTTTCTCTATTGTGTTTCAATGTTTAATATGTGTCTTTGTTAAAAAAATAATAATTTTTTAGAATTTTTTTACATTTTTCGTAATATGTAATTTTTGTTTAATGATATTTGTTTTTTTTAATAATAACATATTTTTATTTAATAAAATTTGATTGTGTAAATTATTTTGTTGATATTATTATTATTCTTACAATATTTGTGTGTGCGTGTATGTGTGTGTGAGAGAGAGAGAGTGAGTGAGTGAGTGTGTTTGTGTAAGGAAACATAAATGTCTTTTACATAGTCAAAAAGAAAATATACCTCACGGAATATTTCTATAGGAGGTCTAGTTGCTGATTTTTGAAACTATAAAGGGTCTAGCTGCCTATTTTTTAAACCAAGAGAATCTGATTGTAGATATTGAAAATCACAAGGGTCTAGCTGAAATTCACCCTAAAAGAAATTCTTGGTTGAATGGGATTCCCAAACTTGATTGAAGTCTGTCTCTGAAGTTAGACTCAAGTTTCTAAAACTGCTGGGTTTGGATTTTCTCAAATCGGGGTTCCTTCCTATCCTAGACTCCTCCTAGTTTTGGTGTACTTAATTTGACGTTGGATTAATTGGTATGGAGAGTGAAAGGCGGAGAGAACCCAACAGTAAGAAAAGGCAGATATATTAACGTGATTGGTAATTCCAGCCGTTGATTCACAGCCTCGGCCGCAAATCAAAGGGTCAGCACAGCACAATGCTATCCAACTCAATGCTGAAAACGCGGTAAAACACAATCTCTGTCTCTACGAAATTCTCTCCTCTATCGGTCTCTTGTTTTTCTCTCTCTAGATGACTTATATGGGCTGTATCGTCCCCTGTTATTACGATCTAAATGAACTTGTTTCGCCACCCGCCAAAACCTATCCTAACCACCTTTTAAGTTTTTTGCACTCTTTCCGAAACTTGGCCTCCAAGTATCTGTGTATATTACATATATACGGAAAGCAAAGCCAAGATACAGAAACCAAAGGCTTTACTCATCCAGTCTACTTTGGTTCTTGGGCTTCATTCATCATCCAGTTTGCTTTGGTTCTTGACTTGAAGTTCTATCTGTTGTTTCTTCTAATCATATTCATGGGTCTGAACTTGGATGTAATCGATGATTGGCATAACTACTTTGAGAGTACTGGGGTAGATGTGTTCAAGGTGATTGAATCAGCAATTCTGGTTGCACGTTGGTATCGGCCTAATGAGTTCTTCATGCGGAGGGCTCAGATCGCTGAATTACTCTTCTTCGTGAAGCACAGAGAGAGAGGAGGCTCCGGGTTTCACTTTCCGGAGGAGAGTAGCAATGATGCTGATGATGTTCTTGCTAATAATTCTAAGGGGAGGCCAATGCAATCCAATCACCAAGCCAATACCCAAGTCTGGTATATATTCTTGACCATTCATTATGTAGATGGTAGACCCATAAATGACTTGTGTTCAAATTTACATATATATTTTCTTGACATGTAAAATATACAATCATGTACGTTGGCCATACCCCAGGATCAAGATGAAAGGATGGAGATCATCTACAGGCTAGATGAGAGAAATCCCTGTCACAGCAAATAAAACAGAGCGTCTAAGCATGTTAGAGATCAAATAAAAACAATACTAGTACTGATAGCCCCCAATAGAAATCAACCTTTGGCATAAGCCACAGATTACCGTTTAGGAATTTCTTTGATCATGTTGTTGACATCTGTATAGTTAGTCTGAAAGGTCCTATCATTTTGAAGTTTCTAAATAGTGTATATAGCTGCAACCAATTGTACTAGTTTATTCCACCACACGGCCACTTTACTTGAAAGCACCCTCCATTTTCTGTTGGTGAAGGAACTTCCAAAGAACAGATGATTGTGGTCCTCAATATGGTGCCTACAGAAAACACAGCTAATGGAGGAGAGAACAATCTAAACCAGAAACTTGTCCTGAGTACTTGATCTGCTCTGGACAGCTAGCTATATGATGAAAGCATGTCTATGAACATCTATGCCAGCAAACAATTGGATGAACAGTCTTTGAACAGTTCTAAAACATTTTTAATTTTCAGTAGAATTACAACTTGGCAGCAAGGCTGGTGGAATGCTATTTTTGAGATCCAACCCCACGCTCATCTGCATTCACCCTCTTTTAGAATTGCTGTCACATAGGCTACCCATAGTCATACCAGAGGGAGGTGTTGCATGTCTAAACTTAACTCTCACCCTAGTTCTCAATTTCAGAATTTTCCGCCGTGCCCAAGGATAGTCACTGGGAACGTTATCTATATAGAAGTTCCTCCCATTCAACAGTTGATGCCTCATCCACACAGACTGATCCCAACAGTGAGACTGTTCCAAATACGTCTCGTGACTGCAGCTTTGCCTAGACCACCTTCCTCTTTTGCAGTGCATACAAGTTCCCAAGCTATCTCAGCACCAGTTGATTTCGTATCCATCCCACTCCATAAGGAGCTCCTAAGGAATTTCTCAGTTCCTTTCATAACCTTCTCAAGTAGCATGAAGGTGCATTTCCATCTGTGTGATGATTCCTTACAAGTTGCTGAGACAAAAGTATATTTATTAGCAATTCTCCTACCTGCACCATAAGCTGTTTGGGACATGCCGATCAAGTTAGGCAGATTTCTCTTTTGATTCTGTTTGCTGTAATTTTTAGCAATACATCATTTAGCTTTGTCGGGTTAAGCAAGTTAGGGATCAAATTAATCGCGGGTCTCACCATGCTGCTTGCATTGGAGAAGTCGTTTATTATCTTAATAATCTCATCACCCACAATAGGCCAAGCCTTTTTCCCATCTTCAGAACATAACAGGTCTTACCTCCTGGGCAAAGGCATCCATGTTTAAGATCTTACAATGATCTCACTCAGTCTTTTATCAGCATAAGGGTGCACACCCTTGGTTGACCGATATGTCATTTCTATTCAACTTTCTACCCACCAACTCCGGAAAGAAATGATAATCTCTTCATTAGCTTATTTTGCCATTCTACTTTTACTGTAACAGTTCTATTCCTATTCCTCCTTTGGTTGATAGCCTTGAAAAAGGTTATTGATATCCATAATGGAAGGACATGCAGCAAAATTGTGAGATACCCTCGAGGAATTGAGTCTCTAAAAGTAAGACCAGTGTATCCAACATGAACAAAAGAGTAATAACACTCTGAGAAAATAATAAATTGATTTGGTGGTGAGGAACTTTATCCGTCCATTGTGAATACCAATAAATTATACAAAGTGTTCACAATGGAACTTTATCAACTCAGATTTTAGCACCTTCAGCTTGTGGCTAACCTGAAACATAAGTTTTCCAATCACTTCCCTATTCCAAACTTCTTGACCAATGTCCAAAAAGGAGCTATTTTCAAGCCAAAAGTCAGAAAAATCTGTCTTGCTTTTATGCCTTTCCTGTTTTCTTTGCTTTCAGTTCTAACCAAAATTTTATTAATCGTTGCCATTTTTTCCTCTAAAATAGGAATTCCAGTGGATCATGGGATCGATATTCTGATAGCAAAGTTATTTCGGAGTCTACATCTATGGACACTCAAACTGCAAGATCCATCTCTGAGTCTGCAACTATGCCTACTGAAACTACAAAATCTGTGTTGGAATCTGCTCGTGTGGAAGTTGAAGCTTTGAGAACTGGAGAGAAGTTCCCAACTAGTGTGGAAAACAGACAATCAAGAAAGATAAAGTTTCGCTTCAAGAAAGGAAAGCAATTGCCGGATATTGAAGATATTCAAAAAGCACCAGCAAAGGTGCAAGAAATTGTATGTGTTCAATTGTTTTCTCTTTGATTACGCAGCAGAAGTTTATGCATTTCATTTGAAGCTGGAAATTTGATAAATATCTACTGTATTTTCCTTGACTCGTACAGCTGAAACCTAAACCTGCACATGCAAATGAAGAAGCATTTGAGTTGAAATTTGAGGCGAGCAAGAGGAAACTCCAAGAAGTATACAAACAAGCCCAGAATGGTTCGTAGAGCATACACAGTTTAATCATATTTTTTTCACATATTGAGTCATGTACTCCTCTTCAGCTTGATGTGTTTGACTAAAATATTCAAATCTTAATGAACAGCGAAGAAGAAGATACGGTTGATAGAGTTCAATGATCTTCCTCACCCGCAGTCTTCTTGCGCAAAAACTCGGGAAACAATTGCCAAATGCACCAGCAAAATCACTAAACCAATTGCCAAAGAAAAGCAATTGAGAAATGCAATAGCAAAATCACCGAATGAAGCAAAGGTGCGGGAATGAAGCAAACAATTGCCAAGGATGCCTTGGCTGCATTTCCACAGGAAATGTTTAATCTTGCATTGTAGAGATAGACCCCATAATTGCTTCCATATGTCTTCATGCATTCTTGATTACTACTTCACCTTCACTTTTGTTTTCTATTGCTCGGACAGCATAAACTTATACCTTTTGTCTGATGTTGAAAGTTTGGTCAATATCTAAAGTATCTCTTCATGATTGATGCAGCCAAAACCAACACCTTTACATGAAGAAGCAGTTGGATTGAAATTTGAAGGCACTGAGAGGAAATTCCAACAAGGATACCAACTAGCCGAAAATGGTAAGTAGTACATACAAAGGTTCATATTTCTTTTCATATTTTCAGCGATGTAGTCTTCTTTACTGTTATCTGTTTGAAACATTCCAAATCTTCATTAACAGCAAAGAAGATGAAGAGGAAGATAGTATCTAATATCAAGAGGCGGTGAACTGTAAAGCGGTTGTGCTGGAACTCTAAAACGTCAAGGGAGCATATAAGGAGACAGTGAACTGAAAAGCAGACCCTTGGGCCTCTCAAGCAATATGACAGAAGAACATGGAGCTGAATAGTTTGATGTACTGAGTTAGGGTTGTTGGTTTTTTTTTTTTTTTATACTCATGCAATCGTGTAACTATAAGAACTACGTATGGCTTGATCCCTGTTTTGGGGTACGTAGGCAGCCTTAAAACTATTGGTTCAGCCATTGTTGTTAATACAACAATTATTGTAACTATAAGAACTACGTATGGCTTGATCCCTGATTTGGGGTACGTAGGCAGCCTTAAAACTATTGGTTCAGCCATTGTTGTTAATACAACAATTATTGTAACTATAAGAACTACGTATGGCTTGATCCCTGATTTGGGGTACGTAGGCAGCCTTATAACTATCGGTTCAGCCATTGTTATTAATACAACAAATAGTTTTTTTAATGTGAAATTTTCTATTCAATTTATTGATATGTTAATTATAATCATGTGGGTTTTTATTTGAGTAACCTGCTGTAGCTTTAGACAGTTTAACTGTTGCCCACATGGTTTCTGACAATCAGCCAACGAGAGGAGAAAAGACAGAGAAAGAGAGACCTAGTTTATTGATTTTGGAACTTAGCACTTAGTTTTGGATTGACATTGCTGTCTTCAATTCCCGAGAAGAAACAGTTCTAATAACAGGATGTTTTAAGAAAAGAGATTTCCAATAACATTCTAATATTTTTTTTTCAATTTGGTGGACATTATTTCTAAAGAGTTTTATTTAATCCACTAGAATAGTTATACGTTAAGACAGAGCCTATCAGAAAAAATAAAGAAATAAAACTGTCCTACAGTGTTTTTAACTTGACCTCTGATTCAACCTTCCTCATCTTTAAATTGCTCATGGATTTGACCTTAATACTAAAAAACTGAGCAGGCCGCAAGCCCTATGATCTCAGATTTTTAGACCATATATATTGTTGAAAATAGTTACAAAATATGTTGTCTAATAACTGTTTTTGGAAACACGGTAACCAAATAGATTTCTCAATATGTAACATCTTTATAAGGAACCAATGTAACATAAGGCATATGTGATATGACTCTGAAAGCAAAATAACATAGTTGATGCCTACATAACTGTCAAAATTAAACAGCATTTGCAAGGGCAACACAGAAATATAATAATCACTAATGATCATTGGAAATTTGGAGTCTGGTGGGGGCATAGAATTCCAAGTTACCTGTTGCAATGCACATTTCAGATTGTAAAATCGAATGGAAGAATCAAATGTTGCAAGAGCTACCATTGTTTGAGGTCCTTCCTGCAATAACAAATCAGTAAACAGAAACACACTTGAAATGACCACTTGGTGAATAGATCAGTGAATGTAAGCTTAGAGCGCAGAGAATGTCACAAGATCCATTGCCATTGAGCTTATCTAGTGCAATGAGGATTCAATCATTACTGAGGAAAGTACACCTGAAAAAAAAAAAAACTTCCACAAATGACTCATACAATGCCATAGCTTTTTTTTGTTTTTTTGTAAGTAAATGGTACAATGATTTACTTAGTTGAATTTGAGGTTACCAGTAATCCAACCAAACCATTACATCCCATTGATCCAGAAAGGTGAATAGATAATAGTTTCACATTGTGGTCCCTTTTATCATAACTGAATGAAGATTTCAACCTGGAGGGCTTCAAATATGAAGGGAGATGAAGGGTTATTGGAGGAAATTGAAGCTACATGTAGATTGCGGGTTAAGAAAGCAGCAACCATTACATAAATGATCAACATACAATTGCATAGAAATAAAAACTATAAATAAAAAAGAAGCACCACAACCAAGAAAAATGGAGATGGATTATTCAAATCATACAGAAACGATATTAAAGAAATCAAACCTGGAAAAATGGACATAAAATAGAAATAATACTAATCTCACATTGAGCATAAGGATTTCAGCCACTTATTCCAACACACACAACGCAATATCAGAGTGTCACAGGAAAAACAACTGTTGCTGATATATGTCACAACTTGATGTAGCTCATAATACAAGAAGGGAAAGCCGAATCTCAATAAATTATATGGAGACTACCACCATATTCTTGTTTACAAAAAATGTCCATTATAATTTCGTTTTCAAAAACTAGTATATATTGAAGTTAAAATAAAGCAATTGGAGGCCACTTAACAATTAGCTTACCTCAGAGGAAATTTCTTTTTTGGAAAAAAAAAAACAGAGAAAGAAATAAAATAAAACAGATTCATACATAAAGGCAGCACAACAAAGGATGATATGAGCAGTCCTTCCTAAACATCCGAAGACCAAAACAAAAATGCTATCTTTAAAGTTTAAAACTCATATAAGTCAAAGATGAAAAGTATATAGGGGTTTTGCTTAGATCAACTCAAAATGAAGCAGTAAGTTGTAACAATTCCAAGCCTCACTAAATTCAGGGATCAATAAATCAATGTAATATTAGTAATCTCAGTGACTATAGCATTCACATGAAACATGTAAAACACCTTCATCGGATCCTTCTTGGCTACCAACAATAAATCTCAGTTCATTGCATCATGTCCACCCTTCAACTCTATATCAAGGAGGCCAACCATCCCTCATTTGACTCCCAATAATCTACCTAAGGAGGACAAAAGAAAAATGAACTAACTTGTTCCTTAAAAAGCCTTTCCAACATCTATCAAGTACAAAACAATCAATTCAAAATGTGTAAGTGACTCCACATTCAGCATACTAGCGAAGAACATTTGAGTAGGAAACCCCATACCGTGAGGAAACAAGAATTGATCCATACAAAAACCCTCAGTACGGGAACCTTCAAAGACTTCTTAGTCACATCCAAAATTAATGGAAAGCTGAGGAAGATTGAAGACTTTCAGATGTTAGAGAGAGAGAGAGAGAGATCACCAAAGAATTTGCATTTGTCAGAATCATGATACTTTTGGGACTAATGGATCGCCGGTTTCATGATCATCAGTAACACGATATACAGAATTGCCACTCCCCATTTGTAGACAGTCAGTTTCTTCACTGCTGGATGATATCTACCTGTGAGTCTATCTATATATGTAGGCATACATGTACATGTGTATGTCTAAGGAGAGAGAGAGAGAGAGAATATGTACTCTAGAATCCGGGAGACGTTAGTCTAGAGAGAAAGCAAGCAGAAGAGATTTTTTTGATGCAGTATTCAAGAAGAAGACACTCAAGAGAATGAAAGAAAAATTGGATTTTATTCAAGACTAGAGGAGAGACAATATGAGTTTACATATTCTAATCTGTTTCCACACCCTTCTTCTCCCTCCTTTCTTCTTTATATACGAAACTATGGAACCTTCAAAGAAAAAATTAATGGAAAGACTTGTTAGTCAAATCCAAAATTAATGGAAAGCCGAGGAAGATTGAAGACTTTCAGATGTTAGAGAGAGAGAGAGAGATTACCAAAGAATTTGCATTTGTCGCCAAAATCATGATACTTTTGTAACTAATTTTTCACCAGTTTCACACTCATCAGTAATAAGAAACACAGAATTGCCACTCCCCATTTGTAGACAGTCAGTTTCTTCATTGCTTGATGATATCTACATGTGAGTCTATTTATTTATATGTATATATATATATGCATATATGTACATGTGTATGTGTATAAGGAGAGAGAGAGAGAGAAAGAGAGAGAGAGAGAGAGAGAGAAAGTACTCTAGACTCCTGGAGATGTTAGTTTTGAGAGAAAGCAAGCAGAAGAGATGTTTTTGATGCAGTATTCAAGAAGAAGACACTCAAAAGAATGAAAGAAATATTGTAGTTTATTCAAGACAAGAGGAGAGACAATATGAGTTCACATATTACATTTTGTTTCCACACCCTTCTTCTCCCTCCTTTATTCTTTATATACCAAACTATGGAACAAAGGAATAAACAAAAACTTGGAAGGTGAAGACGCTAACAAAACTACAGGTTCATTGGGTAGAGAACAATGAAAAATTTAGGCTATTTAAAAGAAGAGAAGAAGCTGATAGTGTCCTTCAGTGCATTGATGAAGTCATCAACATCCTCTTTAGTGTTATAGAAGTGGAGGCTAGCTCGCGCACTTGCATTCACTCCTAAAGTTCGATGTAGGGGCTGGGCACAGTGATGGCCCGATCTAATAGCTACTCCATGCTGTTGGTCCAGAAAAGTTGCAATATCTGTTGGGTGAATATCTTCAATGTTGAATGAACAAAGAGCAGCACGCAGGACAGTTTTCGAAGGTACTGGGCCATATATGTGAATATTGGGAACTGATTGTAGGCTTTCATACAGGTAATTAGACAGCTCTACCTGATAATCATGAATCTTTTGCATGCCAATTCCAGACAGATAATCAATTGCAGCTCCTAAGCCAATTGCTTCCCCAATTGCTGGTGTTCCAGCCTCGAATCTGGATGGAGGTTCAGCATAAGTGGAATGATCTAAATACACATCAGAAATCATTTCACCACCACCTAAGAAAGGGGGCATGGCAGACAGCAGCTCGCTCTTACCGTATAAGAGTCCAACGCCCGTAGGCCCACACATCTTGTGAGATGAAGCAACAAGAAAATCAGCATTGAGGCTCTGCACATCAACCACCATGTGAGGAACACTTTGACAAGCATCTACCAGCACTTTCGCCCCAACATCATGAGCCCAACCCACAATCTCGCCAATTGGCAGAACATCAGCTAGCGTGTTTGAGACATGATGAATGACCACAATTTTCGTCTTCCTCGAAAGCATCTCTCTCAAGTTTGCGGTATTGGGAACCTCATCAGCAGTTAAACTCACGAACTTTAAAACGGCACCGGTCTTTTGAGCCACAAGTTGCCAAGGAACAATAGCACTGTGATGTTCAGCGATGGTGAGTATAACCTCATCTTCTGGTTTCAAATTCGAAAGGCCCCAAGAATAGGCTACAAGGTTGATAGCTTCAGTAGCGTTTCTTGTGAAAACAATCTCTCTAGAATCAGATGCATTGATGAAAGTTGCTACCTTTTTTCTTGCTAACTCAAATTCATCCGTTGCCTTGGCACTTAAATAATGAATCCCACGATGCACATTTGAATTGTATGCTTCATAATAGTTCTGTACAGTCTTTATGACGGAAGTGGGCTTCTGAGAAGTTGCAGCGTTGTCTAGATAAACAAGCTTTGACCCATTTACCTGCTGGTGAAGAATAGGAAAATCAGGCCGGGTAGTGTGTCCGAGCGAATCGGGTCCAAGTTTCGGATTGTCTTCGTTGACAACTGAAGAAGAAGTAGAAGCTGCGGATACAATCGACAGTGACGAAGCAGAGGAAAATCTGCGAAACCCACACCGAAGAACAGTTGCTGTTGCGGAGCTCCGATTAGTGAGAGTAAGATTAGGGTTTATAATTTTAAACGATGGGAAATTGACAACCACCCCTTCCGCCGCCGTTACAGTCATCTTCATCTTCATCAGCTCTAGCACAACACTGTGATATGAAAGAAGCGAGAACGAAGCACTCAATTTTCGGGGTTTAGAGACACCGCAAGGCCAAAGGCCCGAAGCAAACATTGAGCAATACAGATGATGCTATCTATTTACAGAGATAGAGGACGGTAACGATGTGAACCCATTTGATTAAAATCCTAAGCAATAAAAATTTCCTCATGATAGTATAATTATTGTAGGTATACAAAAATATATATCTACTGTCTACACACATATATACAGAGAGAGATTCAAACCTTTTTGAGAAGAAGATTTCGAACAGCAGTTCAGTGGGGATCTCGAATTCAGAAGATAAAAATACAAGCTTCAGAGAGAGAGAGAGAGAGAGAGAGAGAGATTTCACCCCTATTCAAACTGTTAACTAGAGAGAGAGAGAGAGATATTTCACCCCTATTCAAACTGTTAACTAGAATTTCAAAAAAAATCCACCTCAAATTTTATTTTTAATTAAGGGGTGAAATTTAAGATGGATTTTTTTTTGGAAATCTAGTTATTGTAGCCAGATTTTCAAAAAAAATGCATCTAAAACCTTACATGACGTAGATAAGACTCCTATTTTTTAAAGAATGTCTAGTATAAATGAGAAAAAAATGCTCTAAAAAAAGAAAGTTTCACAATCAACTATATTAATTAACTTAACAAAAAACATAAATTTAGCCCGGAAAATAAATTGAACAAATAAAAAATTTTTGAATTTCCTAAACTTTTTAAAATTAAGGCTTGATATAGCTTTTACATTTAAAAAAAATGACGATTTCAATGAGAAGGAAAAGCCCATTAAAAAAATTCAAAATAAACGCTCTAGTAGCTTTAAGCCTTGGGTGCAACATTTAAGTATTAGCTCTTATTAGTCCAACTTCAACTATAATTGTGACTAAACAAACATGCCGTACTTGTCGTATAATCTATATCTACATTGCATATTATACACAATTTACTCGTTTTTATCAATCAAAAGTGCATCACTTCAACTTGGGTTATATAGAGGAGATATGGTATTAATTTATGGTTAATGTAGGGTGTGTGAATAAAAAACACAAGAATTGAGCGAAAAGGTGCACTAGATTACACTTGTTAGCAGATCTAGGCAGGAACAGGTGTGAGTCCCTTAAAATTCTTTTTTAACTCTTGAAATTTTAAAGTTCTTAAAATTTTCTTTTAACTCTTGAAATTTTTTGAATATTTAAAATAAAATGTTGTGTATTTGCCCTCTTAAAACTCTATGAATTTTACCTTAACCCATCTTTTGACAAAACTTTTTTATCTTAACCCTACTCAATCAAAATGCTGGGTCCGTCACTTACTATACTAAGTATTTACTGAAACCTTGCTCGTGGATGGCTTGATGCTTGCTCAAGCAAGCACGCACTGATTGCAAGTGTTAGGTCATCTCAAAAGTAAAGGGTTTTGAAAAATGTGATTTTAATCATTTTTTGAAAATGAGTCCGTTTGGTTTTTATTTTTTATTTTTTTAAAATAAAAAATATATTAAAATAAATGTTTTTTTATTCTAAAATATTAGTATGGTACTATTAATAGAACGGTAACCTATAAATACTATCATTAAATTATAAAAAATAAAAAATAAAAATACACATTTATAACACACAATAAAAAATAAAAATTGACAATACTATCAAACGACTTATGAATTTATAGTTATGAAAAATATCCATTGTTAATATATGACTGCATTTTTGGTCAACGTGAACCAAGATTGGTTCAGAGCTTGATTACAAGTCTAATTACAACTCCACGTGGCTTTACCACGGAATTGGCTAATACAAAACTTAATGTACATAAATTAAAATTTATAGTAGTTTCACTTTAACGAACCACATGAAATTACTTTTTTATATTTTAAAAGTTCCAGTGTTTATCAAATGTTTTGTGAAATTTGTTACAATATTTATAAATAAACAACGATGTTAATATGTGGTGAATGATTGCATTGAAAACCTAAATAGTGAGCATGTTTCTTAAAAAAATATATCAAATAATGATACACACTTATTTTTCTCATTTAAATTCAAAAACATATTTACTAGTTTGAGGTTTCTGACTGATTCATTCGATACTCTGTTTAGTAATAATTTTTGCTTTCGTTTTTTGTTTTTTGTTTTTTAATTTTTGAGAAAAATAACAACAACACAGTTTTTATAATATTTTTTGTTTTAATTGTTGGAAGAATTTCATCAAATCACATCTTGTAATTCTCATTAACACAAATAAATCATAACTTAAGAATAAACCAAAGAACAATACAAGAACAATGCAATACAATTACTTTAATGAGCAATAAATATAGTGAAAGAAAAACAAAAAAGCTGGCCTGTGAGAATTGAGAAGCTTGATAACATTGTCCTAAAGCAACTGTGCCTCCCTACGTGAAAGTACAATCGGACATCAAGTACTCCAAGATTCAACCCAATTTGCTCACAGCCTATCTCCTCGGGAGTCACGCCTACCGGAAGAACAATGAACTGTCCCAGCCGCGGTTGCCTATAAAACGAGTATATAAAATATAAAGATTGTAGAGAATAACAACATGAATATATTTTTGTGTGTCTTTCATATTTGTACACCTTTCTTTTGCATTTTGTGCTTAAGAGTTTTATTACTTAAGATCCACTGAATCAAGTTCATACTCCCCATTAGTCAAAGGCTCCAAATGAGGTTTCAGATTCAGGGCAAAACAAATTCTAACTCAGAGGTGCAGGGCATGTAGGCATCTGGTGATGTAGAAAATTCATACTGTATTTATTGCATTGGATGCTTCTTACTGCTTCAACATCATCAAACTAATGCTCCCCATTTCCTTTGCAGTTGATGCCTTATGATATAATTCCTTTGCACCCATTTAGTAGTAGAGAATAATTCGTTGCAGTTAACTAGTACCAGATAATGAAATGAAGGTTAAAGAGAAATGTGTTTCTTATAACTGGTAGTGCATTGAGGAGTGTTTTCTCTCCTTTTGATCCTTTTGAGAATGATTTCTCCCGCTTTTTGTCAAATCCTCAAAAAGAGGAGTAATAGATGGAGAAAAGCAGACATGTACAATAGCAAAAAGAAATAAAGTACAATAATGTTTATGTGAAGATCATTGATTAAGGCAGTTAAAGCAATCATTCATTCAACAAATTCAATATTGTTAAAGCAGTTACTCATTCATCATTCACAAGTAAAATAGCAATGTTAAGACAATGAAATCCAAAACACATCATTCATTCATGAAGAAATATTTAAGAAGGTTTAACAAAACAAACCATCCACAAAAAATATTACATATTGATTAGGAAATGTCTTGTTCAAAAACAAAAGATAGGAAGTTCAGAGGCAGAGATCTTCATTTTCTTTTGGGAGAAGGGGTTTGAGAGAGATCAACTGGATTATCAGCAGTGTTTGAAAATTTGCTGCTTTAAGGTCTTTGTCTCAGGCCATATTTGTGAGGTGCAACAGAAGACTTTGGAGGAGTTTGGTCAAAGGGATCAGAGGGGTCTGCAGGTGATGGCTGAGAAAGGGTATGCTCCCTTCCACTAGATCCTTCCAACTCATCTGTGCTGGAATCCTCTGCTATAAATTCTGCTGCTGAAGGGAAGAGAGGCTGATATTGGTCTCCAACCAGCTTCTTCATATATTTGCCAATATGCTCAGTAGAAAGAGCAATGTCATTGGCAACTTTCTCCCTTATTTTGTTTCCTTCAGACACAAAGGCCTTGCTCAATTCCCTCACCTTTTTCTTAACAAAGAATAATTTGGTAGCCCCATTATCAATTTTCTTGTCCAACTTGGTGAACATCTCTTCTTGATGCCTTTTCAAGTCTCTTACCATGCTCATCAAAATAGACATATCCACTGATTGTCCACCTGCAACAATGCTCATTGGAAAAAGTTCCCTTGGAGTAGGAGAAGGGGCAGGTCTAGAGGGTTCACCACTCTGTGGTATGGTACTGGAAGGTTCACCTCTTTCAGTAGATTCAATTCTAGGAGTCCCACTATCAATGTGTTTCTCCTTTCTAGGGGTCCAAGTCTTGCTCTGTGGGTTGAAGTGATAGCCCATTCTTGACAAAGTTTTCTGATTATACTCATTAGAATTTGAATCAGGAGTTCTGTGCTTTTCACCCCTTAAGTCTATCTTGAAGTGTTTGAAAACTTTGGTCAAAAGAATCCCATAGGGTAAGCTAACTTTGGTTCTTGAGGCCTTGAAAATGTGCTCTAAAATGAACTCAGGCAAATCAATTTTAGTGTCTGTCAAATAAGCCCAAAGGAAAAACAGTTCCCTTTCAGTGATGTAGTCAAACTTGCCACCTTTAGGAATGAGAATATGGCAAATAAAGTGATGCACCAATCTCAGTTCCAAAGGCAATTCATTAGCCATGGGTTGGAATGAATCATCAGTGATCTCCTTTCCTAATAAGGCAGACAAAGCAGTTTTTCTACTAACATCTTTCTTGTCCATTTGCCCATCACTACCAATTTTCAAAATCTGACAGATCACTCCTTTAGTGAGTGTAATGGTTTCACCCTTCACATAACTAATCACATTGACATCCCCAGTTTCCTTTTCTACATGGGCATAGAATTGTCCCACAATTTCAGGATATACATCATCCTTTAATAGGGTAATGGATTTCCAACCAAGGGCTTCAAATTTAGGTTCAAATACAAACTTCTCTTTGGCAAAGAAAGCATAATCTATCCATCTTCCATTTAAAATAACTCTAAAAGAGAAGATTTTCTCACACTTATCTCAGTTTGATTTCTTTTCAAAGTAGATGGTGTTGTCGAGAAATTCATCTTCCTCCCCCTCAGTTTGCTTCCCTTTTCTCCTTTTTGAAAGCCCGGAAGAGTCCCCTTTTGTCATCCTCTTTGTTCCTCTTTTGGATGTGGGAGTCGGCTCTTTTAGGGCTTTCTTGCCCTTCTTTGATGTAGCAGATTTGGGAGCCATGAAAGGTTGAAAATGGCGATTGAAGGAAGATAGGAAGGCTTTAGAATGATCAAGTATATGTTGGTTATGGATTGAGAGAGAGTTTTTTGGTGGTTGGAAGTGGAGGTGGCGGTTGATCGTGAAAGAAAGGAGAGAAAACAGGAATTTTGAAATGATTCGTACAAAACAGGGGTTTTACAGTTTTAAAGCAATTTGAACTTAAATGAGTCGACTTGTGGCTTAAAAAGGGTCGACTCTTTTCGCAAGAGGAGTCGACTCTTTTTAACAGAGGACTTCTGGGGCTGATTCCAGAATCCAAGGGTTGACTCTTTTGAAACAAGAGTCGACTCTTTTCCTCCAGAAATGCAAAGATGTGTTTTTAAAAGCCATGAAATGCATCAAACAAGTTTGTAATCAATTTCAAAGATACATATGCATTTATCAAACATATATAGATATCTAAGCATTCAAGTTAAAGGATTGCTCATTCCCAATTCTCTCTTAATCATACAAAATCTATCTTCATTTAAAGGTTTTGTGAATATATCAACAAGTTGATGTTCAGTACTCACAAAATCAAGCAAGATATCACCTTTTTGCACATGATCACGTATAAAATGATGTCTAATCTCAATGTGCTTTGTGCGAGAGTGTTGGATAGGATTTTTAGTTAGATTAATGGCACTTGTGTTATCACATCTAATTGGAATATGTTCAAATGTTAAACCAAAATCTTCCAGTTGATGTTTTATCCAAAGTACTTGTGCACAACAACTTCCGGCTGCAATATACTCAGCCTCAGCTGTAGAAAGGGCAACAGAGTTTTGTTTCTTACTAAACCATAAAACAAACATATTTCCAAGAAATTGACAAGATCTACTAGTGCTCTTTCTATCAACTTTGCTATCAGCATAATCAGCATCCAAATAACCAATTAAGTTCAAAGATGTGTCTTTAGGATACCACAAGCCAAGATTAGGGGTGTGCTTAAGGTATCTAAATATTCGTTTAACAGCAACAATATGTGATTCCTTAAGATTAGATTGAAAGCGAGCACACAAGCATACACTAAACATAATATCAAGCCTACTAGCAGTTAAGTAAAGCAGTGAGCCTATCATACTTCTATATAGCTTGGTATCTACCGAAATAGCTTTCTCATCACTGTCAAGCTTTGTTGAAGTATTCATAGGGGTGCTCAAAGGTTTTACATCTTCCAATCCAAACTTCTTGAGTAGATCTTCGATGTATTTAGCTTGGTTAATGAAAATTCCTTCCTTTGATTATTTGATTTGAAGTTCAAGGAAGTAATTGAGCTCACCCATCATGCTCATTTCAAACTCACCCTACATACACTTAGCAAATTCTTTGTAAAGCTTTTCATTAGTAGAGCCAAATATAATGTCATCAACATAAATTTGTACAAGTAACATGTCATGATTTTTAACCTTTATAAAAAGAGTTGTATCAACTTTTCCTCTCGTAAAATCATTTTTACCAGGCCCTTAGGGCTTGCTTTAAACCATATAAGGCTTTAGTAAGTTTGAAAACATGATTTGGAAATGAAGTATTTTCGAAACTAGGAGGTTGTTCAACATACACCTCTTCAGATATAAAACCATTCAAAAATGCACTTTTCACATCCATTTGATAAAGTTTAAAATTTTTGAAACATGAAAATGCAAGCAACATTCTAATAGCTTCTAATCTAGCTACAAGTGCATAAGTTTCATCAAAATCAATACCTTCTTCTTGACTATAGCCTTGAGCTACAAGTCTTGCCTTGTTTCTAGTAACAGTTCCAGATTCATCCATCTTGTTTCTGAACACCCATTTGGTTCCAATTACAAGATGATCTTTAGGTCTAGGAACAAGATTCCAAACCTCATTCTTTTCAAACTGGTTTAACTCTTCTTGCATGGCCATAATCCATGATTCATCATTTTCAGCATCTTGAAAACATTTTGGTTCTATTTGTGAAAGAAAAGTAAGATGATTACATACATTTCTAAGAGATGATCTTATTCTTACCCCTTATGATGGATCACCTAGTATTTGCTCTGTTGAATGATTGTGGACAAATTTCCATTTCTTCGGCAATCCTTCATTCTCATCTTGTTGGCTTGAAAAATCATCTTGATTTTCTTTTTCATGTGGTGAAGCTTCATTTTGAGTTGGATCGATGTTCAACGTATTCAAGTTCTTTTCCACATCATCTATATCATCATTCACAGCCTTTCTAGACAAAGAGTTTAGTTCATCGAAGGTAACATGAATCGATTCTTCGACAACTAAGGTTTTCTTATTGTAAACTCTATAGGCCTTGCTATGTGAGGAATATCCTAGAAGGACAGCTTCATCAGATTTTGTATCGAATTTACCAAGGTTTTCCTTATTATTATTTAACACAAAGCATTTGCATCCAAAAGCTCTAAAGTATGAAACATTTGGTTTTTTGTTTTTCCAAAGCTCATATGAGGTTTTATTCAAAAATTTTCTTATCAAAACTCTGTTTAAAACATAGCAAGCTGTGTTAATAGCTTCAGCCCAAAAATATTTTGGCAAATTGTTTTCACAAAGCATTGTTCTCCCCATTTCTTCCAAAGTTCTATTTTTTCTCTCAACAACTCCATTTTGTTGAGGAGTTCTCGGTGCTGAAAAATTGTGTTCAAAACCATTTTAATCACAGAATATTTCGAAAGGTTTGCAATCAAACTCACCACCATGGTCAGTCCTAATTGTTGTGATTGTAAATCCTTTTTCGTTTTGAACCTTTTTACAAAACTTGGTAAAGAAAGCAATTATTTCATCTTTGTGAGCTAGAAAGAATGTCCATGTAAACCTTGAGTAATCATCAACAATGACAAGAGCATATTGTTTACCAGCTAAACTTAGAGTTCTTGTTGGTCCAAACAAATCCATATGCAATAGTTGAAGTGGTCTAGAAGTAGAGAGCATGTTTGTAGATTCAAAAGAAACTCTGGTTTGTTTTCCCATTTGACATGCAGCACAAGTTTTGTCTTTTTCAAAATTGAGTTTGGGGAGACCATTTACTAACTCATTTTTTGAAATTTTTGAAAAAATGCTCATACTAATATGACCAAGCCTTTTATGCCACAACTAACTATCCTCTTTGTTCACAGCAGCAAAGCATTTGATTTTACAAGAAGATAATTCATTTAAGTTGAAAGTGTAAATATTGCCTTGTCTATGACCAGTCAACATGATCTTGTTATCATTTATATTTACTACATTGCATTCAGATGATTCAAACACTACTTTGCAACCTTTGTCACACAATTGGCTAATGCTCAAAAGGTTGTGTTTAAGTCCTTTAACAAGTAAAATATTCTCAATAGAGGTTAAAGAATTTTTACCAATACTACCTATACCGATGATTTTGCCTTTGCTATTATCTCCAAAAGTGACCAATCCTCCATCCTTTGGTGTGAGAGAAGTGAATTGAGTTTCATCTCTAGTCATATGTCTTGAATAGCCACTGTCCAAGTACCATTGATCCTTTTTGGAATTGGCTTAAAGACACACCTACAAGACAAGCAACTCAACCTTTGACCTTTGGTACCCAAATCATCTTGGGTCCAGTGGCGTTAGTCTTCAATGTTCCTTTTGGAACCCAAGCTTTCTTGACAACATGAGATTTTTTTATAAGGAAACATTGATTTGCAAAGTGACCTCTCTTATGACAATAAAAGCATGTGATTGTAGCTTTTGAAAACCTTTTATGTTTAAAAACATTGTAACCTATTCTAGCCTTGTCAAGAGAGCAATTTTGTTTTCCAAGCATAACATCAAGTTTATATCTTCCATTGACACATTTAGAGAGAGATTTTTCTAAATCAGTGACTTTGTCTTTTAAAACAGAGTTTTCCTTTTTCAAAATATCTTTTTCATTTTGTAACTCTTCACTTTCTTTTGTGAGAGTGGATACCATATTCTTGAGAAGATTGTTTTTTATGCCTAACTTTTTAAATTCAACAATCAAATCATCAAAAGCATCTTGCAATTCATTAAAAGAAAAATCAGAATTAGTTACCTCTGTTTCTTCTTCATGTGCCATAAGACATAAGTTGGCTACTTCATGAGTTTCAAATTCATCTGAGCTTGAATCCTCACTGTCACTCCACGTTGCAGCTAGAGCCCTCTTCCCTCTTTCTTTCTTTCCTTTCCTTTTCAGTTGGGAACACTCATTTCTCATGTGTCCTGGCTTTTTGCATTCATAGCATATAATGGTAGAATCCTTGTTGTTGGATTCACCCTTTGCTTCATTCTTCTTCCCTCCTTTCCACCTTCTTTTCATGAATCTCTTGAATTTTCTTGTGATGAGAGCAAGATCTTCCTCATCTTCTTCTTCACTTCTAGATTCATTTTCTGATGTGGTGGACTTGAATGCAAATGACTTCTTTCTCTTGTCTTCTTCTTCTTGAGCATTTTGTTTTCAAGTCAGCTCATAGGTCATGAGAGAGTCAAGAAGTTCTTCAAGAGGTAGAGTGTTGAGATCTTTAGCTTCTTGTATGGCTGTCACCTTAGCTTCCCATGTATTTGGCAATGATCTTAAGATTTTTCTCACCTGTTCACTATTAGGATACACTTTTCCAAGAGACTTTAAACTATTAACAATATCAGTGAATCTAGTGAACATTTCGGTTATGGACTCATCATGTTTCATTCTAAATAATTCATAATTATGCACAAGAATGTTAATTTTTGACTCCTTGACCTGATTGGTCCCTTCATGAGTCACTTCAAGTCTGTTCCAAATTTCTTTGGCAGATTCACAGGTAGAAATTCTATTGAACTCATTTGGATCTAATGCACAATATAAAATGTTCATAGCTTTAGCATTAGATTGCATAAGCTTCATATCATTCTCATCCCATTCATTTTCGGGTTTAGGAATAACTTCTCTATCAATAAATTTGCTAGGAGTTTTAGGACCATTAACAATAATCATCCATAACTCATAGTCAACAGATTGAATATAAATTCTCATTTTATTCTTCCAATAGTTGTAGTTTGTACTATTAAACATAGGTGGTCTGTTGGTGGATTGACCCTCACCTAGAGAGCTTCCAAACATGGTTGCCATGGATCAACTCTAAGGATGTTAAGCCTTTAAGCTAGAGTGCTAGCTCTGATACCAATTGTTGGCCCAAGAAGGCAACCCAAAAGGGGGGGTGAATTGGGTTTTATAGAATTTATATCAAATAATGCAACTAAAAACAGTTTAGGTATTTTTACAATGATTAATCAAAGTGTAGATCAAGCAAGTAGAGTATATACCAAAATATATATATATCTATGCAAGCATGTATAAAGATCAAGTAACCAAAACAGAGGCAAGAGAGAAGAGCACCAAATTTATAGAGGTTCGGCCAACTTTGCCTACGTCCTCTCTTCTTCGATCCTTTCGAAGGAATTCCACTATGTAATACTCCTTACACAGCTGTTGGTTTTACCACAAGTGCCCAGCTCACTTTTACAAAAGCTTCTTCCCAAGCTTTCAAAACCAAGAGATTTTGTCCAAGCTTCTCTCAAACTTACAAGTAATTTTGTTCAAGCTTCACTCAAACTTACAAGTGTTTTTACCCAAGAACACTCAAACTTACAGGTTTACAAACCCACCCAAGTGAAATGAATAAAGGTTATACAATGGGTAACTCTCCTAGTGAGTATATGAACAAATATAACTCAATGAATAACCTTAAACACTCAACAAAAATGTGTGGCAGTGAGGTACATGAGGTTTTCAGCTTCAAGCACTTGATATCAATGGTATAATTGCTCTAATCATCAGTATTGAAGCTGTATGTGTCTTGTATATAAAGATATAGATCGATTCTAGCCGTTGGAGAAGTATGGGAGAAGATTTGGTTGCATATTTGCCCATACCGTCTGTCAGAAAACTAGTCGTTACTGTTTGGGGGTCGACTCTTTTCACAATGAGTCGACTCTTTTTGCATTTCAACAGATTTTTCAAGTCACTGTCCAAATGAGTCAACTCTTTTGTCCCATGAGTCGACTCTTTTAAGCTATCTGCAAAATTTTTTGTTCTCCGTTGCAATGAGTCGACTCTTTTTGGCCAGGAGTCGACTCTTTTGAGTCGACTCTTTTGAGTCTCCAGCACAAATCCAAGGCTCTGTTTGAATGAGTCGACTCTTTTTACTTGAGGGGTCCACTCTTTTTGCCAAAAACCATATTTTTGCAACTTTTCTTCATTCTTTTCCAAAGCTTTCAATCTTTTCAAGGATCATTCAAATAACCTTTTTTAAAGCTTGCAATCCCTTCTTCAAGGTTAAATGACTCCAAGAACATCTTCAATCTATTCTAGATGAATTAACTTCATTTTAATCACTTGTAGAGTTCTTCCATCATCAATGCTTCAACCATTGATTCAAGTCTTCTTCAAGATCTTCAAGAGAGCTACCATGACTTAGAATCTTCATTTCTTTAACTGATTTTCTATTCTTCTTTGAACATCTTCATTTCTAGATTTCTTCTAGAATTCTTCAATCAATATAGTTTCTCCATGGACTTCAATAACTCTTCCAAGAAAGCTTTTCAAGTCTTGTGATTTCTTCCATATCTTCAAGACATCTTCATATCTAGCAAGAAAGCTTCCATATCTTTGAGTTGGTCTCTTCTTCTTCAATTCTTGCATGGTATCTTCAAGTCCTCAAAGTTTCCAATCTTTTCAATCAAGACTTTGATCATTTTTATTTTTCTTCCTTGATATCCATCATCTTCATTCTCTTATAAGATCTCCACTTGTTGAATATGTCATGCCTTCATGCTTATCAATCTTCAATCTAAGATTTTCATCAACTTGAGATTTCTTTTTCTTCTTATAATATCAGCTTTGTAGAATACATCACTTCATCATGCTTTTCATTCTTTATTCAAATCTTTGCATCACAAATCCTCCATTATAATAAGCTTCAAATCAAGATCTAATTAATAATTAATCTGCACACTAAGTAAAATTATTAGATCATTAAATCATGTTTTGTTATCATCAAAATCAAGGCATTTCAACACACACAATAGTCATAAACTCATAGGTTGTATTTTGAGTCCTTTAGCACTTTCAACTGTAAAACCATGCATCTAGAAGAAATGATAACTTACAACCGTATGCCATTAACAGCCCATTTTAAATAAGAGCTCATAGCAATTTGATATGTCACTAGAACATCCTAATATCCCATAATATATCTTCAACAGGTTATTAGATATAGAGATACATGTATATATATACAAATATAGATATAACAGGCTAATTTCCCTGACAAATGCCCAAAAAAAACTTATTTTCCAACCTGGGTGCAGTTTCAACTTTATTCAGCAATCCAGGTTAAGAGCTATTTGAAATTGCGCTATTTGAAAAAACACTTTTTGAAAAAGCGTTTCTTTACTATATTCTATCACCGTATACAGGGATTATTAGGTATTAAGGTATTTTGGTTATTATACAAAATGTATACGAGAACTAAAAATGCCATTCGGAATAGCGTTTATTTCAAAAAATAACGCCATTTAAAATGGCTTTATTTGCTTTGCAAAAAAACGTCATTTCAAATAGCTTTATTTCCCATGGAAATAAAGCTATAATGCTTATAAATAGTTTATTAGTTTAACTGTTTGTTCTACATTCAACTATTTATTTTTTGGTTATATGTCTGCTTATTTTCCTTTGCGTTGTCTAATGAAAAACCTGTAAACCAACTTGTCGCGTAGCCATTGCAAGTCCTAGAATTGAGGCAGTAGGCGTAAGTCGTTGACCGGCTAGGGTAAATCTTGTTCATCCTATAGGATTTAATCTGATATATAATTTTGAATTAAATATTTAAATGTTAGATAATTAGTTTCCTAATGAATCGTTTATCTAGAACTATGTCTTCTATATCTCGTCAATCTCATAGTAGTAATGACTCAACTATTCTTAATCAAGAAGAACAAAGTTTCCCTTCACCAAGTTAGACACCTCCTCGTGTCTCTGTTAATCAAGTTTACTAAATCAAACCTTTTGATTTTCTTTCCAATTATACTATCAAAACAGTTGAACAAACAATTCCTTTTACTGAAAAAACTGAACAAATTCAATTACTTAGCCAATCCACTATCAATAAATACAAACAGAAAAAATACAATTATTTACATTTAGGATTAATACAAGTAGTTGTTGTTCCTTTAACTCGCCAAGGTCAAAATACTGCAATTCTTTTAACTTTACAAGATAAAAGACACAAAACATTCATCAATAGTACTTTAGGACTCATAGAGACAAGCCTTTACAGTGGACCAGTCCATTTTGATTGTTATCCAGGGTACGCTTTTTGTCTTCAAGATATTGGTATTCTCAAAGTCCTTACACTAAAAATAAAAACTTTTGGTTATGATTTAACACCAGGCAATATTCCATTTTCAATAATTTATCGCATTCATCTCAAAGTCATGACAACACTTGTAGATCCACGATGTAGGATCACTAGTCCTAAAGGAGAAACCCTCCTTCTTTACACCAATAGTGATTCAAACATTAGTACTCCCAAAATCATACGCTGGGAAGATGTCAATCTCCCATTAGAATGGACGTTAGATAATGAGGTTCCCTCTACAACAATTAAAAACAAAGATTTGGAATATATCCAAGAAAGTACTAATGGTAGTGTCCGTATTAAATTCACAAATACCACAACAGGGTCAACTCGACCACGATTTTCAAATGTTGGTTCATATGTAGGTACCCAATTTCAATTTTTTCCTCCTAGAAGTTCTTTTTCTTCTGTTCCTTCTTCTTTAATACCTTTTAGATCTCCTATCTTACAATCTGTCACAACTTCTAATGTTGCACAACCTATTTATACACATGATGATTTTCCCCAATCTCCCACACTATCTCAAATGCTTCCAAATCCTCCTATTGATTCCCAAATAAATATGATAGAACAAGAATTTATTTTTGACAAATCTATTCTGATTCGTAATTTCAATTCTCCCCAAAATACACAGAAGAAGAATTGGTTTTTAGAAACTTTTGATGAAATTGCTCGCCTTCCTATACGTGAAGAATATTATCAGTTTGTTCAAAATCACAAAATCCATTTAAGTTTCTTTGACTGGTTTGAATATTATTCAAATTATTTTCACTAACTTAATATAATTACCAATACTGAAAACCAATGGGTTACTTCAAACGATATTATTAAACTTTCTATTCATCCCCCTCTAGAAGAAATTCATATTCAACACAGATCTAGTATTATTACTGCTTCCCCTTTCAAATTTAAGCCTGATACTTCACCTCTTAATGCCAAAGATATTTCTAATATTTTACAACAAAATAATTTTACAAATCAAACACTTAAAACTATAGGTGACCAATTAACTCGTGTAGAAAACTGTATCAACAAAGATCAAGTCATTACACTCACCACTACCGAAACCCCTCTGTTTACACCACATGACGTCTCTTCACATCTTCAAAATGAATTAAGTGGCCAAGACTTTTCTGCTCAAATTGATCACAAACTTGCACAACTAGATCATGTTCTTCGTGTTGTTACTGCACCTGACACACCTCCATCTATTTCTAAAACTATTAATACTTTATCTCAACCAACTCTTTCTAAAGTTGAGCCTATTGAACAAACCATGAATGATTTCCAACCTTTAGAACTTAACGCTACTAATAAAAAACAAAAATAGAAATATCAAAACCGCTATGAATCTAATAACACAAAAAATTATTATCCTCGTCCTACTCTTCTTGATATGCAATATGAAAAAAGGAATCAATTCACTCAAGCTGCTTATCATGGTGGCACCATTTATGAATGGAATTTTGATGGTATGACTGAATATCATATTCTTAACAAACTCCAAGAAATGACAATGGTTGCTTTAGCCTACAAAACTAAACAAAAATCTTCTGATTTTGCTATTGCTCAAGCATTAGTTGCTGGTTTTACTGGTCATCTTAAAGGATGGTGGGATCATTTCCTCATCTCTACTGAACGTACTCAAATCCTTACTGCAATCAAAACTGATTCAAATGATACACCCATCAAAACTGAAGATAATCAAACAATTGAAGATGCAGTTAGTACCCTTATCTTTTCCATTTCTAGGCACTTCTTAGGGCGTCCTTCCAAAGTCCAAGCTGTTACCTCTGAAATCCTCAATAATCTTCGATGTCCAAAACTTCAAGATTTTCGTTGGTATAAAGATGTTTTCTTAACCAAAGTTATGTTACGTGATGATTGTCGTTAAACACATTGGAAAGAAAAATTTTTAGATGGTCTTCCCAAACTATTTTCTCAAAAAGTCAAAGACAAACTCAAAGAAAATAACAATGGAGTTGTCCCTTGTGAACAACTCACTTATAGTGATTTAATTAATGCCATCCAAACCCAAGGTCTTGAACTCTGTACCAACTTCAAACTTAACCAATAATTACAAAAGGATTTAGCCACTTCCAAACGTGAATTAGGCACTTTTTGCCAACAATTTGGTTATGAAAACACCATACAAATCATACCCCCTTCACGACGCAAACCTTGCAGTACTTCTGCACGTAGAATCTTTCGAAAACCAAAACCAAGTTCCAATATTTTTTTACCAAAAACCCCACACACAACCTCCTATCAAAACTTCTCCTCTAAACCAAAACATGTTTCTAAACACACAAGAAAAGTTCCCACATGTTATAAATTTGGTAAAATTGGCCATTATAAAAATCAATGTCGCATGAATCAAAAAATTAATTCTTTAGATATTGATGAAACACTTAAACAACAACTTATGCATTTATTCTTAAATTCTAATGCTTCTGATAATCATCCACTCTCTGATGATGAATTACAAATAGATGAAATTGTATCACAATCTTCTTCTGGAGAAAAATCTCATACTTCTTCTTCTCCTCCTGAACTTGACCAAATTATAAAAACAAATTGTCAATGTCCAACCACACATACTATTAATGTTATTACAAAAGAACAAGAATTACTTCTTGATGTTATTGATAAAATTTCTGATCCTCAAGTTAAAAAAGATTATTTACTTCAACTTAAACAGAGTTTAACTTCTGCTGACAAAACTACCCAAGATATTTCATTACTAAATAACCCTTATAATCTTAATGATATTCTCAAAAGATTTGGTCAAACTTCTAAGTCTTCCCCTATAACTATTCAAGATTTACAAACTGAAATCAACTTTGTCAAAAAAGAATTACGTGATTTAAAACTTGAACATAATATTTCCAAAATTGATCTTGATAATCTTAAGAATCAAGTATTATTACTTCAACACTCTTCCTCTTCTTCTAGCCAACCTATTGTCCCAAATCCTACAGATATTTTCTTACTTTTCCAAATCTCTTATTAAAAATGGAATGTCAAAATTATTATTGTTGTCAACAAAGAATTTCAATTTGACACTATTGCCCTTTTTGACTCTGGTGCCGATCTTAATTGCATTCAAGAAAGTTTAATCTCAACTAAATATTTTGAAAAAACACGTGAACGTCTCTCTGCTGCTGGTGGAACTCCACTCCAAATACAATATAAACTTTCTAATGCTCATATTTGCAATAATAATTTGTGTATCAAAACTCCTTTTGTTCTTATCAAAAACCTTTTCAGAGAAGTCATATTAGGAACTCATTTCCTTAGTCTTCTCCAACCCTTTCAAGTTACTACTAAAGGTATCACTACTACTCTTAATAATAATCAAATTATTTTCCCCTTTGTTTGTCCTCCTCGTACAAAAGATCTCAATACTTTAAAAAATTTTGCTATTTTCCATAATACTCTCAATCTTATCATTCGAAAAGAAAAACGCTTATTATTTTTAAAAGAGGAAAAAAATTAATACTCAAATTGAACGTAGCTTACAAAATGGTACTTTGCAATTAGCCATAGGTAAATTTTTAAAAAAATTACAACAGGAAGTTTGTTCTGATGTACCCAATACATTCTGGTCTAGGCACAAACATGTTGTTACTTTACCTTATGCTTCTGAATTTTCTGACTCCAAAATTCCTACCAAAGCTCGTCCAATCCAAATGAACCATGAACGTTTTGAATATTGTAAAAAAGAAATTTAGGATTTACTTGATAAAAAATTAATTCGTCCTAGTAGATCTCCATGGAGTTGTGCTGCCTTTTATGTTTATAAAAATGCTGAGATTGAACAAGGTACTCCCAATCAAGTAATCAATTATAAACCTCTCAATGACGCCCTCCAATGGATTCGGTATCCTATTCCCAATAAAAAAGATCTTCTTCAACGTCTCTGTCATGTAAAAATCTTTTTAAAATTTGATATGAAATCTGGCTTTTGGCAAATCCAATTAGCTGAACAAGATCGATATAAAACTGCATTTACTTTACCTTTTGGACATTATGAATGGAATGTAATGCCATTTGGTTTAAAAAATGCTCCCTCTGAATTTCAAAAAATTATGAATGATATTTTCAATCCCCATTCTCAATTCACAATTGTTTATATTGATGATGTTTTAATTTTTTCTAATTTTATTATTCAACACTAGACACAACTTGAACAATTTTTCAAAATTGTTAAACATACTGGTTTAGTCCTTTCTGCAAAGAAAATTAGTTTATTCCAAACTCGTGTCAGGTTCTTAGGTCATTATATTTATCAAGGTACAATTACCCTTATTGAACGATCTATTCAATTTGCTAATAAATTTCCTGATATAATCAAAGATAAAAATCAATTACAATGTTTCTTAGGTAGTCTTAATTATGTCTCTGAATTTTACCCCAATTTAAGTCAAATAGCTGCCCTTTAAGACAACGTCTCAAGAAGGACCCTCCTGTCTGGTCTAGTGAGCACACAAAAATTATCCAAACTCTTAAACAATATGTTCAGACCCTCCCCTGTCTAAACTTAGCCAACCCTAATACTCTCAAAATAATTGAAACAGATACCTCTGACATAGGTTATGGAGGTATCCTCAAACAAGTTCTCAATAATAAAGAAAAATTGATTAGGTTTACCTTCGGTACTTGGAACCCTACCCAAAAGAATTATAGTACCATCAAAAAAGAAATTTTAGCTATTGTTCTATGCATTTCCAAATTTTAAAGTGATTTATTAAATCAAGAATTTTTACTTCGTATTTGTAAGCACCCCATTTTTGCCCGCTCGGCAATCTCCGGCCCGACCGGATTCGGTTTCCAACTTCACAACGCATGCAGGCTCAAGATGAGCCTTTCAATCTCCAATCCAGTCAACTGGTCGCTTCTCGGGTCCACAAGGATCCGCTGAAGCCTTAAGCACAATTATTCCAAGTAGTTTTTCGGACCAGGCGGTCCCGGAAAACCAACGCCATCCAGGTATCTTCATGGGATCGGGCGATCTCGGGGACCAACACCTCATCAAAGATTCCAGACAGTTCACTTCTGGCGCCTACTAGCCCACTAATGTAGAATGTCCGTCATTCGGTAGTTCTCCGGGACCAGGCGTTCTCGGAGACCAACACCACCCTTCCAGGTAGCTTTCTGAGACCAGGCGTTCTCAGGAACCAACACCACCCCTACAGGTAGCTCTCTAAGACCAGGCGTTCTTAGAGACCAACACTACACAGGTAGTTTTTAGAGACCGGGCGGTCTCGGGAACCAACACCTCGGTCAACACCGGCGCCTGCTAGCCCGACTCGGTGAAAAATGACCAAACCTGCCCTTCTGGGCCTCCAAGCACATTTTGGGAAAGTTTAAAATCCCTCAAAACAATAAGTCCATCCTTCCATAATGTTGTCAAACCGTCAGGCGCCCCCCGCATGCCATTTGGTCCAAATCCGGTCCTATTCCGATTCACTCTAGCCAAAATAATTTTGCCCCTAAACGGCTCAGTACGGCACAAACCCCGCTGAACGGCGACAAACTCCCTCAAAACCATCCCCGAACTGCCTTACACGTCTAACACAATGTACCAGACCATTCCTGACCATTTCCAATCAACTCCGGTCAAAATGACCGTTTTTCCCTTGGAAGCCCAAAAATGCCCCGAAACAGCACCAGCCTTGGGATTTCGAGCGAGGGTTTCACCACGCGCCTTTGTTTAACCCAAGGAACACCTTACGACACTAAACTCACACGACTCGATAAAATTTCCCTGGAGCGTCTCACAGACGCTTCGCTTAAATTGTCTTTTCTCCTGATTCTCTAATTATATCGCACCGTCAACCAACTTGAGAAACGCATAAATCAGGGAATTCTCAACAGCTGGTCCATAGATCCTTCCACCGATACGGTTCGATCGAATGGATCACTTCCCGAAGCCCTCCATCGTACGATGCGAAAACTATAACTTTCAGGAACCCCTTGAGCGTCTCGCAGACGCTCCGCCAAGGTTGACTTTTTCTCCGATTCCCTTATCAGAACGCACCATCAAACGACTTGAGAAATCCGTAAATTTGGGAATTTTGAAAAGTATTTCCAGAGTGCTTTCCATCGAAACGGTTCGATCAAATGATCGCTTCTTGAAGGCCTCAATTACATCAAACGAAAACAGCCACTTTCAAACACACATGGAGCGTATTACAGACGCTCAGCAAAAGTATCATTTTTGGCACACTTCCCGAGATGATACCCCACGCCTCTGAACATAATTCAAACTCTTAAAAAACATGAAAGTTCATCAGATACACTAGGAGAACATCCTGAGTGCGACCGATTCTCCCGGAACCTTCCTGGTTGGCCCAATTATCGAGGCAAAGTTTGGACAAACCTTCCCGGTGATGGAGCATATGCTACATGCGCTCAAATTTTGTTCAGATCGACCTACTTTCAATCAACGGTCGAGATTTAACCAGTACATAGGGTGCCATGTGTTATTCTGGCAATGGAACAGTACCTGCGCATGTAGCACATGCGCATGGTCTGTTTCAAATTGCCTATAAATAGAGGCCTCCCCCCTTGCACAGTCCAAAATTGATACGAAACTCTGCTGAAATCACTCCAGAAACTCGAATCTCTACATATATTCCTCCCCTCCAACACTTAGGTTAGATTCTACCTCTCCTAAGCCTATACACTCCATACACAAAGCCTCATACACACTTATACACTCCACTCAAGGCTCTCAAGCTTCCTTGAAATCACTCAAGCTCCAATCAAGACATCCATTGAAGATTACAAGAGTGTTGAAGGTAAAAGGTGGTATCCCTTTTATATTTGTGCTCTTCCTCACTCTTCTCTTCTCCCTTCTAGTCTACTTAGGCTATTCTCTATTTTAATCCCCATCTTCAACCCCCCTTTCTTGCATGCTTGAGCCAAGAGGGCTCCTAGATCATACCTAGAGGAAAGCAAGTGAGAGATACCGTGTAGAGGGACCTCTCACTAGGCTACTTTAAGATGGTATGGCCTAAGAGCCTCTTGTTTGTATGGTGAAGCCCAAAAGCCTTGTATGTGAATCATGACCCCATTGCATATTATTATTTTAATCATGTCTTGCATGCTTGGCTTCATTTTATGTTTATTGCTATACTCCACAATGTTTGCATTGTTCCTAATTTTATGACATTTCCAAGTTCTACATGTCCTTCAAAAATTGTTTCAAGAGTTGGCCCCGTGAAGTTAAGAGTGAGACCTTAGGAGTCATGCCTTAGAAAATCCCTCACAACCCCCTAATTCATTCTTTTACATCATTGCATAAAAGTTGCTTTCCAACACTCTAATTTTCAAGGTTTCCATTCTCTCTAAGTTAGTGGTTGGAATGGCCCCATGGAACCCTCTCTTGAGTGGTCTCCCTTTTTATTGGCCATATGAACCCTCTCTTGATGGAATGTTTCTCTTGAAAAATGGTTTTCAAAATCCTCCCCCCAAAGATGATTTCAAAAATGCATTCTCTCCATCTTTGCATAAAGATGATGCTCTAAAAAATTACCATCATTTTGTTGATTTTTGAACCTTTGTGTTCTTGTCAAGATGGTGGTTATGATGGTCATGAGTAAACCTTCCTTGGAATGGTTTCCAATCACCAACCATACAAACCCCACTCTTGACTAGAGTCAAAATTTTCATGGAAATGATCTTCACAAAGATTGCCAACCAAAGTCCATTACATATCATGTTTTGTTTTCAAAACTCTTTCCAAGAATGCATCAAACCAACTTTTAAAACCATTTTTCAATCCAACCCTAGGTTAATTTGACCCTAGTTGACCAACCCTAGGTTAACTTGACCCTAGTTATCAAACTCTAGGTTGACTTAACCCTAGTTGACCAACCCTAGGTTAACTTGACCCTAGTTAACCAACCCTAGGTTAACTTGACCCTAGCTACTTAACCCTAGGTTAACTTGACCCTAGTTGACCAACCCTAGGTTAACTTGACCTTAGTTGACCAACCCTAGGTTAACTTAACCCTAACTACTTAACCCTAGGTTAACTTGACCCTAGTTATCTAACCCAAGGTTAACTTGACCCTAGTTGACTAACCCTAAGTTAACTTGACCCTAGTTGACCAACCCTAGGTTAACTTGACCCTAGTTACCAAACTCTAGCTTGACTTGACCCTAGTTGACCAATCCTAGGTTAACTTGACCCTAGTTGACCAACCCTAGGTTAACTTGACCCTAGCTACTTAACCCTAAGTTAACTTGACCCTAGCTACTTAACCCTAGGTTAACTTGACCCTAGTTGACAAACCCTAGGTTAACTTGACCCTAGTTATCTAACCCAAGGTTAACTTGACCCTAGTTGCCGAACCTAGGTTAGTACCCTCCAAGGTTCCAACTCTTAAATCCTTTTCTAAGTGATGTTTTAATTGAAAACTATTTTCATTTTTCCAAAACTTCTTACTCTCTTGATTTCAAAAAACCAACTCCATACACTCTTCGAATGCCCCTACACTCCATCTTCAAGACATTTTCAAAATTGTTTTCTAAAGGTCACAAACCTAAGATGTCCCAAGCCCTCTCATGGTTAGGGAATCCAAGGACTAATGACAAATCAAGAACAACCCCTAGGGTTGTCCATATTGGGATTCCAAACTCCACTTTCAAAAACAAATTCATCAAAATATTCCAAAATCATACCTCCAAGGTTTTCAAAAACACTCTCAAACTCTCTTGAGTTATTCAAAAACATTTTCCAAAACTCTCTCAAATTGATCCAAAAATTTTCAAAGCACACCACTATTCAATTTCAAGTCAAAACTTTCAAGACCACAAAGAGTCTTCAACTTCCAAAAACCTCAAAGTGTCTTAAACTTTTTCAAAAATCTCAAAGTGTCTTAAACTTTCTCAAAGACCTCAATGTGTCTTCAAACCTTCCAAAGGCCCTATCGCGCCTATTTTCCATCGGGCTCTTGCCCGAACTACGAATGACCTGATTCTCGCCAAATGAGATATGTAGACAACCTAAAATGGTGCAATCATAACTTTTGTTTCAACTTCAATCCCCTTTTTCAAAAATCCCCATCAATTCAAAGTTTCAATTCCAAACTCTTTCAAAACCTCCATTATTTTCAAACCTTTCCAAAAACTTACATCATGCATTATGCATCATTCATCCAAAAAGTGATGACTAAATCCCTTTGTCAAAGTTCTAAGGTGGATATTAAGTGGACAATGGTAACCGGTTATCCTAGTGAGTAAACCAAAGGTGATTAGACATATAGGTACCGAAAGGGCGGGGTAGGATGATGATCTTAGGATATCTTCCCTACACGTAACCAACCCCCGAACTTTAGATTTCTATTTTCAAAAGACCAAAAATGGAGTTATTTTCAAAAAGGGCTTAAACATTTCAAAAGGTTGCCAAACAACCTATTTTCTTAACAACCCTCTCTTGAGGGAGTTTTCAAAAATCCTAAGTTTAATCTTCGGATTAACGCTTAGTTCCAGGTGCCCTAACTCATCTTAATCAAGTTAGGTGGCGACTCCTATTTTTCTAAAAAGCCCTTAGTCAAATTAATTCTCAAACCTAGTCGCACTTGTCCTCCTAGGAGGACGAGTTCTAATGACAGAGTTCCGTGTTTTAAGGTCTTCGAGCCGAAAGGACCTTGGACACCCCAAAAAATCGGGGCGCGACAGTATTGATTGTCATGCAGCAAAAAATATTATTTTTAAAGATGTACAAAATATAGCTTCTAAACAAATTTTTGCTAGGTGGCAAGCTATTCTTTCTGTTTTTTATTTTAAAATTTCTTATATTAAAGGTACTGATAATTCAATTCTAGATTTTCTTACTCGAGAATTCTTACAGGGAGATTCCAATCATGCCTCCTAAACCATCCCATGATCCAGGCAAAGTCCCGGCTAAAATTCAGTCCCAAACCAAAGCTGCTTATGCAATGAAACCAATTCCCCTCAAAGCTCTTACACCAAGTGATTGGTATAATCAAACTCTTATTGAACAATCCTAACAACTTTCCCAAACCTATGCTCAAACTACCAAAGGATCTCAACTACAAGCGGCAACTTCTTCTCGGCAAGTGGTGGTTTCTCATCCCACTCCTTCCCCAATAGCGGCCACTAACCCCACTTTCAAATCAAAATACTTTCTTAAAACAAAATGCGAACAATCTATTATTCTTTTGGAAAAACAAACATGGTCTGAGGATCCATTCGAAATTCCTCCTAGAGTGTTCCCTCCAAACACACATTTTCTTCAAATCTCTCCCATTCACACCCAACAATTCTATGAATATATTCTCATAGAAACGGATTCAATTACCCTCAAACACCATCTCACTCCTGATCAAAACCAAATTACTTACTCTACTGTCTATATTAACAAATCCTTACTCCCGAACAATGGGGACCTCATCCTTTCCAATCTCGACGATTTTCTGAAATCTTTAATCCTCCTACTTTCAATTATTACGATTACCAACAAGCTTAGTTCAACACTTTCTTCTTCCAAAACCACAAATTTAGTCATTCCTAGATGTTTACGTTTCAAAAAGATTTTCCTTTAAATTTTCCCAATTGGTTCTTTTCTTGGTGGACTCATTTTGGTGCAATTATTCAAATCTTTCCTCCCTCCATCAATGAAGCCGTCCTTATTTACC
Source organism: Euryodendron excelsum (assembly GCA_033060915.1). NCBI lineage: Eukaryota > Viridiplantae > Streptophyta > Magnoliopsida > Ericales > Pentaphylacaceae > Euryodendron > Euryodendron excelsum. The sequence goes on from CM065383.1 coordinate 44,587,957, forward strand.
AAGACAAATTCAAACCTGATAGATTTCTTTCCAAATTTCCTTGTGTTTTAACTTTCATGACCCAATTCTCTATTCCATGGATTTGTGTTTGGAATTATACTATTATTTCTCACAATTCCTTTTCTTACTTTGGCCGTAGCTTTCAAGTTAAATGGTAGGATAAATGGAATCTCCAATTTTGCACCCCACAAGCAGTTCATCAATTTTTTCAACAACATCCTGCAATTTCTACTACTACTCACCCTCAGTTTCTCCTCGACCAAAGCCAAATCATTCCTCAATTAGCAGCGGCCAAATCAAAGAAAGAATTTCGTCAACAACTACTAAAAACCCTATCATCTCTCTCAGATAGTGATGATGAGACTTCCCCAGCAAATCCAAATCAAGATTCTCAAATCTCTTCCACAGATCTTGCGCAGGATAACGAAGATAACTGTTATGGTATCTTCACTCCAGTACAAACAAGGTCCAAAAGCAAGCAAACACGCCAGTGACAGAGCTATCAACTTTCGGTGACAACTCCATCAACTTTCGGCCACAAAGACAATTTTCACAAAAAGATGAAAGTGCTACAGTATTTTTACAAAAGACGAAAGTACTACAGTAAAGCTATTCGAAATAGCTTTTTTATCAGCAATTCACCTCCACAGCAGCAGTTCAACTTAACTTACATAACTTACAAACCAGGAAACCGATTGACGTGCCGTCAACTCCCACGCCTCACTCTTCTCACGCCGGTGCCTCCCATAAAGTTTCACGCTCTTCGGACCCTTCCTCCCCATTTCAATACCCCCCACAGCTGAATTGGCCTACTTTTGATAACTTAAGTTTCGAAATTAGAAAACTTTACATAACTTCTTTACCGGGAAACCGATTGACGTGCCATCAACTCCCACACCTCACTCTTGTCACGCCGGTGCCTCCCGTAAAGTTTCACTCTCTCTGGACCCTTCCTCACCATTTCGGTACCCCAACGGCCAAATTGGCCTACTTCCGATAACCTAAGTTTCGAAATTCAAAAACTTTATATAACTTCCAAACCGGGAAACCAATTGACGTGCCGTCAACTCCCACACCTCACTCTTGTCACACCAGTGCCTCCCGTAAAGTTTCACGCTCTCTGGACCCTTCCTCCCCATTTCGGTACCCCAACAGCCGAATTGGCCTACTTCCAATAACCTAAGTTTTGAAATTTAAAAACTTTACATAACTTCCAAACCGGGAAACCGATTGACGTGCCATTAACTCTCACACCTCACTCTTATCACATCAGTGCCTCCCGTAAAATTCACGCTATCCGGACCCTTCCTCCCCATTTCGGTACCCCAATGGCCGAGTTAGCCTACTTCTGATAGCACAAGTTTTAAAATTTAAAAACTTTACATAACTTCCAAACCGGGAAACCGATTGACATGCCGTCAACTCTCACACCTTACTCTTATCACACCGCTACCTCCTGTAAAGTTTCAGGCTCTCTGGACCCTTCCACCCCATTTCGGTACCCCAACGGCCGAGTTGGCCTACTTTCGATAGCCTAAGTTTCGAAATTCAAAAACTTTACATAACTTCCAAACCAGGAAACCAATTGATATGCCGTCAACTCTCACATCTCACTCTTGTCACACCGATTCTCGTAAAATTTCACGCTATCTGGACCCTTCCTCCCCATTTCGGTACCCCAATGGCCGAATTGGCCTACTTCCGATAGCCTAAGTTTCGAAATTTAAAAACTTTACATAACTTCCAAACCAGGAAACCGATTGACGTACCGTCAACTCCCACACCTTACTCTTGTCACACTGGTGCCTCCCGTAAAGTTTCACGCTATCCGGACCCTTCCTCCCCATTTCGGTACCCCAACAACAGAGTTGGCCTACTTCCGATAGCCTAAGTTTTGAAATTTAAAAATTTTACGTAGCTTCCAAACCAGGAAACCGATTGACGTGCCATCAACTCTTACACCTCACTCTTATCACACCGCTGCCTCCCATAAAGTTTCATACTCTCTGGACCCTTCCTCCCCATTTCGGTACCCCAACGGCCGAGTTGGCCTACTTTCGATAGCTTAAGTTTCAAAATTCAAAAACTTTACATAACTTCCAAACCAGAAAACCGATTGACGTGCCATCAACTCTCACACCTCACTCTTATCACACCAGTGCCTTCCGTAAAGTTTTATGCTCTCTGGACCCTTCCTCCTCGTTTCGGTACCCCAACGGCCGAATTGGCCTACTTCCAATAACCTAAGTTTCAAAATTCAAAAACTTTACATAACTTCCAAACTAGGAAACCGATTGACGTGCCGTCAACTCTCACACCTCACTCTTGTCACACCGGTGCCTCTCGTAAAGTTTCAATCTATCCGGACCCTTCCTCCCCATTTCGGTACCCCAACGGCCGAGTTGGCCTACTTTCGATAGCCAAAGTTTCGAAATTTAAAAATTTTACATAAATTTCAAACCGAGACCATGTTCATGCTAAAGTAACAGTGACAAATATGACAAAAACCAAACTCATCCATATAGTACATGAAAATGTAATAACTTATTTTACATCATAGTAAACTAAAAAGCAGAACAAATAGCATTAGGGACCATGTTCATAACAACATAGTGGTTTGCCAGTAATGCTAAGGGTACTAGGTAGATAGTTAACAAAGTCATCGTCATCTTCCTCTTCTGAGAAGTCTGAAAGTTCTAGGTCAGAAACTAGCAATGGATCTTCAGCAATTTCTATTAATTGTTGTGTTGGGTCAACACATTCTTTCTTCGCATGATATGTAAAATGATATCTATCCAACCTTCGTTGCATTTAATCGATCTCTCGTTCGAGCGCTTTCATGACCTTAGTGTAAGATGACCTGCCGAAGAAGTTAGCTGAACGGGCCTTTGGGACACGTAGGCCATGCCATCGGCAATAAATCTTTTGTTCACATCGTTTATCGAACAAATCCTCCCACGGCAACCTTATGCATTGGTCGTCAATTACCTCGCGGGGTGGATGTAAGGTTGCATCACCGATGAAGACATGGCTCACCAGACCCATCGTATCATGCATGTTGATAGGTTTATTAAGAAAGCAACGCTTTCGCCCATACAATTTGTTACCGGCTGGATCCGTGTATGTACGCACCATATGGATGGCTGATGATTGATTTTCATCCATGTCGGAGCTTGAAACCGAACGACTAGACGATGGCCTAAATAATCCTTTTCTATTTGGCATATTTGGAAGTATGATTTAGCAATTCTTCACGTAATTACACGATGTATATATAAGTAATATGGCATAATGTATAAGCAAATAATTCACGTGAATTTATTGGGTTGCAGGCTTCACGTGAAGATTCAATGATCAGCCTTTTGTGCAGGCTTCACGTGAAGACTCAAGGACAAGCAAGGCTTTACCATTAACATTACTTCACATGAAGACTGAATGACAAGCCAGGCTTTACCATCGACATTACTTCACATGAAGACTGAATGACAAGCCAGGCTTTACCATTGACATGACAATTAAAAAGAAAGGCTAACTTACGAGATGAATCATACTATATTCATGTTGCAACAATATTTTTTTACAAAAAACACATAATATGAAATAACTTTGAAACCACAACAAACCGTACAATGTACAAAACAAACAAAAAAAAAAAAAAAATGTACCCTAACTACTACACATGACCTCCCGTACCACATCGGGGTGGTCTCCTATCTCTTCTCAACCTACGGCTCTCATAAACACGTGTGATCTGACGTAATCTCTATGGGTCTGGCTCCGGCTGTGGCTCTGGCTCTACCTGTGTGATCTACGAAACGTCCTAAGATGGCCCCTTTGTGTATGATGGTGGATATGAAGGTGCGTACTGCGACGACATGGGAGGTGAAACGCGACCCTTTGTATGCATAAAAGGCGTCTCTATATGCTGCCCTGATGCTAATAATGGGTTGAAATATGCATCAAAATTCTCGCCGAGTGTAGAGTACCCAGAACCCTGGTCATACGCAATAAGAGAGGTAATGTGGCAGGGGCCGGTGCAACGTGGTCTCACCTCAGAACTAGTCGCATGTGATAAAGAGGGTGCATCTCGTGACTCACTGTGATATGTGTAAGCCGGCATCGTCAGAGTCACATACGATGAGTATGGCTTAGTGGCACCGAAAGACTGTGGCATCTAATCTGACGATGAACCTAGGGGCTGTGGCTCCACGGGAGGGGGAGCGAGTGGACTTGCTAACCGTGTAATCCGCTCCTGCTCTCGTAATACATGAAGTGTCGTGGTACAAAGGTCTCGTGCCCTACACGTATGCTGCAATGCCTCTACCGAGCCATACGCAAGAATGGCACGATCTATGAGATGATGTATGGACGTGATAGGGCGAGTCTACAAAATAAAGGGTTGTATTTATGACTATCTGATGTTACCAATTTACGGGGAAATAAAATAAATTTTAAGGCCGTGTACTAACTGTAATCTCTACGGTAGAGCCCACCTCCAAGTAACTCGTAGCAGGGCGGTGAGCTGGATTGCCCACTAGTGGGCGTGTAATGCTGCGGTACCAGACCATATATGGATCATCATATCGCATGACTGCAACCTCTGGAACCCTAACTATCAGAGGCTCACGCCTATTATCCCACTGCTATATGTACTCCGCGTGTCTGTCAGTCCAATCAGTCTGACTCCTCCCTCGCATGTCAATACCATATAACCTGAGAGAGGTAAAACAGTCCTTAGGTACATCCTGTCTGAACCCAAACTGCCGGCAGACACGATCTGGTATATGTACCTCAACGACCACAAAGCATAGTAAAGGGGACCGAGTCAACCAGACATCGCTCGCTGCCCGGCAATATGGAGGGAGCGTCGGAATGATATCATTATACGACCGCCATATGAACTGCATGCGTTTACGTCGACATTACCAATTTCTTCATCAATGATAGTACAATTAAGTAATATGAAATACTAATAGAAGATATTCTATACATACCTCGTCAGGCCTCAATCGATCTAGCTGGTCTCAGTAAACGCGAACCACATGGGTGGAAGTAATATCTGTGCTATATTTACATCTCCACCTGACATAAATGTTAAACATAATATGAAAATTATTAGTAACGCATATATATTTGTAGGTAAGATTCATAAGTTTGTCATTTATACCTAGCTCCCCATGGTCCGGTAGGGAACTGCACCCCTCCTAAAACTAATGGCTGCTGGCACTCAATAGTGTCATCCATGCGACCTGGGGCCATGCATGAAAAACGCTCACATGCCCATATCTGTACAAATGGGTGACAGTTGCATAATAAATAACTTGTACCTAAAAATATAACTTGTATAAAATAAGCATTAATATAAAGCATTGTCTAATATACCAAAGTGAATACCTATAACAACACTAGTGACCCCGCAATCTGCCTCGCGCCAGTCCTCGCCGCCCGACACATGGCCCTGTAAAGCATGGCCAGGACTGCACTGCCCCAACTATATCTCCCCGCCTAGGCAAAGTGCTCCAAAAAACTAAGATATGACACTCAGACGTGTGTCTGTGAGTAATCTGTAACCAGTATCCCTCCAAGCAGGCGCATAATGTAGGCACGTGCATGCTGCTGGACCGTGACCTCATCAGCATCCTCTGGAAGTGCCTGAAATGTCTGTCGTAAACGGCCCTTCTCGAAATGCTGTGCAGCTGGGGCAACCCCTAGTAACTGTGCACAAAGTTGCTGGTACTCTGAAACTGTAATAGGCACGTGTCGCTGTATGGTGGGGTCCCCGCCGACTGGTAGACCTAACAGGATGGCAATGTCCTGTAATGTGATGGTGGCCTTCCCGATAAGTAGATGGAATATGTGTGTCTCCTGCCGCCAACGCTCAACTAAGGCAGTGATGAGGGGGTGGTCCAAACGGATAGGACCAAGTCAGTATACACCATAAAATCCTGCCTGGGTAACGTACTGCAGGACACGGGGATGTAAATGTACGTTGTACAGATGTGCACCTCCACGTCTGCACTGGAGAGCCTCAGTACCCTGTGTAAAAAATGTAGTGTATATAAAATATTACATACATGAACAAAAAAATAAATGCATGCAAATATAAAAAGCTGTAATTGCATACCCCATGCTCCCATATGTCAGTGGATCGATGATAGAGTTGTAGCGTCAGCACCGACTCATCGGCGGGCCCTGGCAAAGCTATATCCATAGTCCCTGCATTGTGACACGTATTAGTATATGTATACAATAATATGACTATCGATAATAAAGAAAAATGCAATAAAACAAAATGGAAGGCTGTGAAGTATGTGCATGCTAATGACTAAAGGTTGTGAAGTACATGAAAACTCATGAATAAAAGCTGTGAAAGCTGACGAAAGTTTGTAAAAGATGTGAGTACTCTTTGTAGGCCATGTACAACATATAGAAATAAACCAAGTAATTTCTTTAGCATACAGAAATAAACCAACTTATGAATAATACAGTGCATAAATAAGATTAAGTTCAAATACAATTACAACCAACTAATTTGTTTAGTACATATAGAAATAAACCATCACACTGGCTAACTACCCTCCATTACACAACTTAGGGAGCCCAGTTCGGACATTTGTGCCTATCATGCCATTGTTCCTTAGAAATACCGCAATGATTGGTTTATCGTTTCCTAGAGACGTCCATCTCATTATGGATTCGTTTTGTATTTGGGCACCCGAATGTGACTTCTCGTCGACGACTCGGATCGGGTATGACCTTAGGACCATCATATATTGCCCAATAATGCTCGTGCACCATCGGTTCAAAACTTGTTTCGTATACGCAAGCATAAACGTCCATGCTATACGCAAGCATGTGTGAGTAAGGGTAATGATAGATCATCCATTTTCCGTAATCACATGACGGAGGATTCAGAGACACCGCATGTTTGTTATTCCCTTTCGTGCCTGCTGAATTTGTAACCACCTCAGCAGAACCCAGACCTCTGAAATTGAATTATAATAATATGGCCATTGTATTACGCATTTAGTTAGATGTATATAATTCTAACAATCGGGGAGAAAACTATATACACTTTTCAAAATTTATGACATTACCAATTAAAGATAGTCACGCGATGACCCGCTGATCGAGCTTGATACTCTTCTATCTTCTGTTGCACTTCACTTGCGTACCTCAACCCCTTACTTGAATCACGCTCATTTTCCCTTCGTCTGTTATTGAAAGTGTTAACCAGGCGGTAGAAGATAACCTGAACACATGCAGTTATGGGCAAGTCTCGTGCACCTCTTAATACATTGTTATAGCACTCTGAATCATTGGTGGTTGTAACTCCCCAACGATAACCTCCATCATGTGCCAATGTCCACTTCGTAGGGTCCTCCCTGCACAATTCACTGTATGCCAACTCACATAAATTTTTAATTGCTTCCATTACCTCTTCAAACTTGCGCACTTGATGGGCATTTCCAGCTTTCCATATAAGATCCTTAACTTTAGCGTTACCGAACTTTGATTGGTAATTACTTTGAAAGTGCCTAAGGCAATATCTATGGAATCCAGGTGGTTGCCCTCGTCATGGTGTTTCCCATTCACGTTTGACGGCGCTCAATATGGCAGCATGTCAATCAGATATCAAAGTAATCCCCTCTTGCCTTGGCACAATAACATGCCTGACATTGTAGATAAACCACGCCCAATTACGATAGTTTTTTGATTCAACTAGGGCGAAAGCTAAGGGAAAAATTCTTTTCGTCACAGTTCTAACTATAGCAATTAACATAACTCCTGTATATTTTTCATAAAGATAAGTATTGTTGATACCTATCACTGGAGGGCAGTGCTTGAAGCCTTCAATGCATGGCTGAAATGCCAAAAATATTCTGTCCAGAGCAACTTCTCCCATTCGTCCAATGTCAAGTGTTTCTGAAATTACAACCGTGCCCGGATTCCTGCACTATAAGGTTCTCATGTACCTTGGAAGCTTTTCGTATGACTCATCCCAATCACCAAATACCATCGCAATGGCCTTTGTTCGTCCAAGCCATGCTTTCTTATAGGACACTGTGAAACCAGCATTATTTGTTACATTCTTCACTATGGATGCTATCTTCCAACCAGGGTCTTCCTGTACACCACAATATCGAAACGAATACTTAAACTTGATAAAGTAAGGGCATCATTACATAATATTTTGATTAAATTGAAAACTCATAGCAACTTACCGCAACTTGGGACATAATCATGTGTGCAATGAATGTCAAATTCAGATTGCGGTGATCCAAACTCTCCATCCCATGTAAACGTGTATGTGGCCCGAGGTATTGCGTGATCTCAAAGAAAGTATGATTCTTCTTCAAACACGTACGCAGTTTTCACGGACAATCGTGAGTGCACCTGGTACTTCATATTTTTTTGTTTGTTTCTACAACATAATAATGTTTGTTTTTCTTCACATGATACCAGTTACATGCATTAATTACTGTATTTTTATCTCTGAAAATCATCCTTTTTGCAAACTCCGGATTTGCATCTGACCATGTCGGATCGCGATCATATAAATTTCGAGCAGTTATGCTATCGTCTACCCCATCCAGGTTTGTAAAAAATGACACGGGAGTGTCATTGAAGTCAGCAATGTTCACTTGTTCGTGTCCATCGTCATCGAAGTCAATGTTTCCTTCATTACTCATCAAAACATCAACATCTTCGTCTGACTCAACGGACTGCATATCGCCATCTTCATTTACCCGTCTCTCTATCCCATGTAAACCACCGAGCCGTTCCACGGGATCCATACTTGCACTGGGACCTCCCACCTCTGCGCACCCCCATTGACCCAAAGTATATTCTGGGTAAGGTGTAACTGGAATGTGAAAATGCTGAAATTGTTAAAAATTACTCCGGTCTTCCGAGTAATCCTTATTTGGGCTTTGACTACTCTGCCCAAGTGTAAGCATTTTAGTAAATGTTTCTAACGTCGATGCATCACCCCCCCGCGTCAAGAGTTCACCGTAGGACTGGACATCTCCCCAATTCACATCTGCACGACTCACACTGGTGGTCATTGTGCTTCCCTCATTCACAACGTATATTTCAACACAATGCAGATCACTATATCTCGAAAGGAGATTCAAGACAGTTTGCAATGTCATGTCGTCATTGACCGGCAACTTCTTATATACCAGGACTTCTCCAATTCGTCGATAACGGTATCTGCATATGAACTTTATATTCACATGTTTTCCATACCTAGCCATCATAGGCATGATCATTTCCCATAACCCAGCAAGTGAGGTTTCCAGTTCTACATTATAGCATCTGCTAGCCTCTGTATCATAGGATATACCTTCTCGACGATCTTTTACTATCTTTCCCCCCCCCAAATAAAACATTCTCATTGTCGTCATTACTTACCTGTGCCTATCATGAAACACAAATAATTTTAACCCACCTCATTAAGCAGACTTTACCTTACTAAAAATGTAAAAATTCAGGGATAAATAATCAATTGCATATCTACAAATTTCATGCCAAATAACATAGCTATATAGCACGATACATACACATATGGTACTGATGATAGAGACCTCTCATTAATGTGACTAAAGTATAACTATTCACATAGTCTAAGATTACAACATAGCCTATTGTGGGTCCTATTCACCCATTGATAACTAGTTCATTACTGTTGAAAAAATAATTTTTTTTTAATTTTATAAAGATTTTTTTTTTGTATATACAGAGAATCTATTTATGTATATAATTTTTTTTCAATATAATTTTATGAATCTATTTATGAATTTAATCGAATTGTCATTGTTTTTTTAAATAACTTGAAACCTATATGACCTATTGTATGATAGTCCAAAATTGAATCTATTTATGAATTTAAATGAAAGACATTATTGAATGTATATAAATATATTTTCTTTGGAGTGCTTTAAGCATAATTTTTTTTATTTTATGAATATTAATTTTTTTTTTGTATATATAGAGAATCTATTTATGTATATAAGTTTTTTTATATATAATTTTATGAATCTATTTATGAATTTAATCGAATTGTCATTTTTTTTTTATAATAATTGAAACCTATATGACCTATTTTTTAAAAATATATTTCAATTATTAAATTTTTAACATTTATAGATTTTAAATTATGTAATTGAATATATTTCAAAATAATTTTAATGTTTCTTCAAAAGTTAGACTATTTTAACTTATTCAATGTATAGTGACATATTGGTAGAGAGACATTTATGTATAGATTTAAGTTTCAATTTATCTAGGTTTGAGTTTGAGTTAATTTTACACATATATACAAGAAAATAAATATAATCACATGAAAATTTTAATTTGGATGCAAATCTGAGTAAATTACATGAACATTAAGATTACAAATAGATACACATAAATATCATTTTCATGTAGGGTTTTAATTACATATTCACAAACAAATATATATGCATGTGGCTTGCTCCCCATGGTTTGCATATTTACAAACAGATAAATTTTTATGAATGTATATATGTATATATGAATGTATATATAGAGAGCAACTTACTTTCGTTGAGAGAGAGAGCAGCTGATATGAAAGTCGTGAGAGAGATGATGAGAGGAGGAGGTTGCGGGAGAGACGAGAGAGAGAGACGACAACTGAAATAGCGATTTTGTGGTATGTTTTCACAGCGGCGTGAGAGAGGAAGCGTGAGGCTGGTTGGTATATAGGGCATAAAAGCGCCTTTGAAATGACACTTTTTAAAAAAAAAAAATGACATTTCAAATAAAGCCATTTGGAATGGCTTTTTTTTAAGTGGATAAAAACCCATTTCAAATGGCTTTATTTGTCTTTTTACACCTTTTTTACCCGTGTTATATCCCTGTATTCAAATTAAATGTCCAAATAAATAAAACCTCAAAACGCTTTTCAAAAAAGTGTTTTTACAAATAACGCTATTTCAAATAGCGCTTAACCTGGGTTGCTGAATAAAGTTGAAATAGCACCCAAGTTGAAAATTAAGTTTTTTTTGAGCATTTGTCTGGAAAATTAGCTGATATAACGCATATTATACCAAAAGTACAACTTATGCATGTCATACCAAACCGTCTCACAAATATATTTATATATATATATAACTTCATGCACAATCTAACCTTTCGCATACTAGTTCTAACAACCACTAAGAAGACATAATTCACATAAATCAATAAATAGTTTACTAACCACCCAGCACTACAATTTGATAGCCATTTAACTGTGAGCACAAATTTTTATTTAATAGTTGCTTTAGATTGTTGGAAGAATTTCGTAAAACTACATCTTGTAATTCTCATTAACACAAATAAATCATAATTTCAGAATAAACCAAAGAACAATACAAGAACAATGCAATACAATTATTTTAATGAACAATAAAATATAATGAAAGGAAAACCAAAAAGCTGACCTGTGAGAATTGAAAAGCGTGATAATACTGTCCTAAAGCAACTGTGTTTCTCTACGTGAAGGTACAATCGGACATTAGCTGCTCCAAGATTCAACCCAATTTGCTCACAGCCTATCTACTTGGGAGTCACGCCTACGGAGAGAACAATGAATTGTACCAGCTGCGGTTGCCTATAAAATAAGTATACAAAATATAAAGATTGTGGAGAATAAGAACATGTATATATTTTTGTGTGTCTTTCATATTTGTACACCTTTTTATATTTTTCAAACAAGACCAAGTAGGAGTCTTATATAGACTCTAGGAGCTAGCTATTATGGGCTCTTAAAACCCCAATGAAATGCTACTAAATATTGTAACACCCTAATAAATCCCATGACACAAATGATGTAATAAACTTTGTAATAAAAACTTGTAACCGAATAATTAAATAATGTAAATAAAGTTTTGAAATTTATTAAAAAGAATAATTTTATTCTAACATTAATTGCCTGCAAAAATTTGAGATTAATGTAAATGTGTCTGCATGAAACACTTTCACTTCAAAAGAAAACACCAATCATGATGACTTTTACTTATAAAAAATGATATTCTTTTATAAAATTTTAACAAAAAATATTTATCAAAAGAATGTAACATGACATTATTGTAATCAAGAGCAATTATGATGAGTGTTTTATTATAAAATAAATGACTCTCATATAACCCTATCGTTTTGATGATAAATTTTGTATAAATTCTTTATTTGTATAACATTAAAATTATCACCATTACCTCATTCTACTTCAAGATTATGTTAAAAAAAAAACTTTTTGGAAGAATATGAGTCGTTTAGTAAATAATTTCTGTTTTTATTTTTTGTTTTTTCAAAAATAAAAAACATAAAAAAAAACTAAAATATGTGTGTTATCTATTTCTAAAAATTTGGTATGATATTTTTAACATGACATTAACTTATAAATACCATCATTAAATTATAAAAAATAAAAAATAAACACACACTTATAACACACAATAAAAAAATATAAAGTGAGCCGACTTCCAAACCGACCCGACATTTTCCTTTTGAGTAATTGAGATTTGAGAAGTCTCTTGCCACACGCAACTCAAAACACTTGTTCTCAGAAACCGGAAGGCCGCTTGTACTGTGACAACGACTTAAACTGTCACTTCTCCCTCTCACTTTGCCATAGTCTTCCACCAAGATCTCTCCTCGCCACAGCTTCCAAGTGGGTGGGGGACTTGGATACTTATCTCCTCTCACGAAGCTGTGGCCAACTCAGAGTTCCAGATGCTGAAGAAGATCGATGGGCAACTTCTGATCATGCAAATTTCTGGGTTTAATCTGAATTTATGAAGAAGAAGAAGATCATGCCATGTAAGTACTGATTCTCGTGTTTCTTTCTGGGTTTTGTGAAACCCAGAAAATAAATCCAAGAGTTGAGAGTGGTTAGAATGCCTATCAAAGGGCTGAGAGTGACTGAGGTACCGGTACATATTGAAGTTGTTCCCATTTTTAAAAAAGAGAACTAAGTTGTGAATTAAATTATGTGAGATAAGCCTAATATTCTTTTATGTTTAAATGTATCATTGCTCGTCATCGTTTACCATACCTCCAGCATTATTCTTTTATATGTGCATGTACCATTGCTTGTCCCTGCCATGGAGTTAAAATATTCATGATCTTAGCTTGTGTTTGTTTCGGGGGATAAAACAAAGGGGATATATCTCCTGGGATTAATTATCCCTAAATAGCGCAATCATAGGACAAATTCTACATCAATTTGATCTTCTCTAATGTTTGGTTGGCATGGGATAGCATATGGGCAGGGGCGGATCTATAATTTTTGTTCAGTGGGACAAAATTTACACGAACCTTTTTTTAATTGACAATATATTTTTTTTAATAAATAAAGAGATAATTATATTAAAAACGCAAAAAAAGGGACACCGCTTGTGGACAAAAGTTGTACACAAAAACTCTATCAAAAAACCTTAATCCATATTTGATTGGTTAAGGTTCAAAATTTCGAGAAGAGATTTTGGGGATTTTAGATAACTAAAAGTCTATGGATACATATAATAAAGAGTTAATTAGAATTGTATTTTTTATTCAGCCAAATAATGAAGAGTTAATGAGATACGTATATTTTCCACTATAGGTTTGTGATATTCAGTGGGGGCAAACATAGGTATTACTAAATCCAGAGGGAAGCAAATTAATGTAAGTCTTGTTAAATTCAATCAGGGAAAAACATATATTTATAACCAAGAATTAAATAAATACACATAACAAAATTTTAAAAACAGTGGAAGTAACCAATCCAGTGGAGACAGCTGCCCCCACTGGACCCTTCTTTAGTCCGCCCTTGCATATGGGACAAGATAGGTCCCATACTCTCATGCATTTATTACAGTATATCAAGTGCCAAACTTATTAACTATAATCCCACCACCCCTGGGATAGTCTTAACCCATTTACATAGGATATATAGTGTGTGGTTTAGATAAATTGTCCGAACCTCGTTTAGCAACCTAAACATGGGTTGGTGTGGGCCTTGAGAACTATTTATTCTATCCTGCCCGCTTATGCCATGAAACAAATGTGCACTTGGTGTAAGAGTTAAATGTTTGTGGTCTTTATAATTTATGGTTGGGTCTTTATATCTCGGGGTGGAAATGTTAAGAGTTATGGTTCGAAGTATTAATTATGATATTTTTATCCTCTGTGTTTCTTACAGTTTAGAAGTGTTTTGGGTGGATTTTGGGTTTCCACACAATTCCATTGGCAACTTACAATTAATAAAACTGTAGAGCACCAAATGCCTTTCAGCAAAAGGATTCAACAATTCCAAGGCTAGTTATATACACGAGAGCCTTGCAGCTACACTCAATAAGTACCCTTAGTGCACTTCTTGAGCACTTGTAGCAATCTGTCCTTCAATATTTCATATTTACAGATGTGTTTTGCGTTATATCATGACGAGAAGTGAAACTAGGTATATTGCATGGTTTTTGCTAACATGTGCCTTAGTGCAGGCACAGGTTAAACATGCTTTTTCTGTTAGTAGAGTGTGGGGCACCTTTGTACAACCAAATAAAGCATGCTTAACATTTATGGCACATGTTAACATTTGCCATATTATATGAAAGGTATAAGTTGCTTAAATAGAGTTGTAGGGACTGATGAAGTTTCATGATTTTGCATTAATTATTTTGCAAACTTTAATGAACTTTAATGATTTTGCAAACTCAAGGAAATTTCATGTTGCATTAATTATACCTTAATGATATTGGTGTGCTTGAGTTATTTTCTCACCCGAAAAATAAAATGCAAGAGTAGGATTAGTTAGAGATCACATTCCAGTAAATTTAAGGCTTATCTGCTTTTGGTTCAAAAACATTTAATGAAATCAAAGCCCTCATACTGTAAAGATGAAAATCAACCCATAGGTCTAGGTGCACATGTGCCAGATGAACGGAAATCAGATATATCAGACAATAGGTGCCGCACTTGTCGGTATGTCTACTTCCCATAGGTCCTGTAAGAGACGAAGTTCACCCATTTGTCCAACAAAAGGTAATCCTTCTTTCCCATTTGGCCAATGCTATTTATTTGCCCATGTAAAAAAAATCCAAGGCATGAAACTACTTCCAATTACGGCAAAGCCATGTAATAAATTAATTTGGGAATGGAGCAACCAAAACTTGTCTCTAAGAACAAACTTGTGAATGCTTTAATTGCATCTTCTAAAAGTACTGATTTTTTTTCCAAAGAGATCAGTTTGATGGGATAGATGGACCAATAAATGCCTATATACAGAGGCATTGGTGCTCCCAAACTTTCCTGGTTATCACTCTTGTTGTCTAAGCAATTTACATCCTTCTGTGGGAAAAGAAAAAAAACAGAGAGAAAAAAATGGAAGTCTAAGACTTCTTGCTTGCCATCAAGAAATTTTTTTGGCCTATTAGTTGATGATCTTTTGCTTTTGTCAATGATGTTAACGTGTATGTATTCTAGCTCATTTGTAATGCATCCTCATATTGGTAATATCTCTATATGTCTAGAGTCATATGGTGTTGCTTATGAGAATATATCATATGATTTAACACGACATTGCCTATTTCACTAAAATCCTTTCTCTTGATTGACTTCAGATTATTATTTCAGAACTAGAGACACTGACTGTGTCGTTGTTTTGCAGCCCTTTTTGCTCCATGGCCAGCCATTACATTTCTCTTCTTGTGGCTTTTGTCATTCACTTCAAGTTCCAATAATGCTTCCAAATTAAATTCTTCTAGACCTGAGGTAATCACAGCACATCGTGGTGCTGTTGCAGCTGATGATGGTCGATGTTCCAGAATTGGAAGGGATGTTCTTCGTGAAGGCGGCCATGCTGTTGATGCATCGGTGGCTGTTGCTCTTTGCTTGGGCGTTGTGAGCCCGGCTTCAAGTGGACTTGGTGGAGGTGCATTCATGCTTGTCCGCTTAGCCGATGGGATGATACAAGCTTTTGACATGAGAGAAACTGCACCCATGAAAGCTTCAGAGGTACTCGGAATGGGTAACATCTTCTCTCTTTCTTTTTTTTTTCTTTTTTTTTTTTACTTTACTTTTGACATTGCACCAAAAGCCTACAGCATGATTATTGAGGCTCCATTAGTTTTATTTTTATTTTTATTTTTAAAGGACAAATATGTTAAACTGCTAATCACTTTTAGGTGGAAAAAAGAGAACAATTTCACTGATAAGGACTCTCTTTAGTAGGTATTTACTAGGAAATTCTTCTTGTTTTCTCTTTCCGTCCCCATGATATTCAGCAGGAATGTCTTTGGGACTTAATCCCCGTCAATCAATTCAATTTCTATTCATGGTTATGTTTTATCAACTGTCAAGTCTTATCTGCTTCTGCATATAACTATAAGCTGGTGTGCCTAGGCTTGTTTTTTTTTTTTTTTTCTGGATGATCCACCATGTCAAAAAATTCCAAGCTGCATAATGCCAATTAGGACATTTTCTTGTCAGCATACTTTGTAGAGGGCAACAAATACTGTGAACTCATTCTTTTCTTTCCTTCCCCCATAGAATATGTACATTGGAAATGCTGCTCTGAAAGCTAGTGGTGCGCTCTCTATAGCAGTTCCAGGGGAACTTGCGGGCCTTCACCATGCATGGAAACAACATGGAAAGCTTCCATGGAAGAGGCTTGTAACGCCTGCTGAGAAACTCGCTAGAAAGGGATTCGAGATTTCACCATATCTCCACATGCAGATGGCTAAAACAGAATCCGGTATCATGGCAGACAAGGGACTTCGCAACATATTCACATCGAAGGGAAAACTCTTGCAGCCGGGTCAGATCTGCTATAACCAAAATCTTTCAAAGGCACTCCAAGAAATTTCAGAATTTGGCTTGGAAACCTTTTATAATGGATCAATTGGATTAAGTTTGGTTAGAGATGTTCAGAATGCTGGAGGGATATTGACAATGGAGGACTTGCAGCGCTATCACGTTAGACAAAGAGAACCAATATCTGTGGACATTATAGGGCTTAAAATACTTGGTATGCCGCCTCCTTCTTCCGGTGGTGCTGCTATGATACTTGTAAGTGCCAAAACAAGAGAATTGTATCTCTTTACATGCTTTCTCCTTCATTTTTGTCAATATAAAAGCTACGTTTAAGGTTTACATAATGTGTGATTTTCTCTTGTATTGCCAACAGATACTAAACATTCTTGCTCAATATGGATTCCCTTTGGGAGTTTCTGGCTCCCTTGGGATCCATAGAGAAATTGAAGCTTTGAAGCATGCATTTGCTGTGAGGATGAACCTTGGTGATCCTGATTTTGTTAATGTCAAGAAGGTTTTATTTGATATGCTCTCTCCTAAGTTTGCAGCAGAGCTGAAGAAAACCATATTTGATAATTTGACATTTGATCCCAGTCACTATGGTGGACGGTAGGCAGTTTGTCAGTAAGGAAATTTATTATCATTTATCTGATTGATCATAGTCCTTAAAGTTATTATTCTTATTAGGTGGAATCCGATCCATGATCATGGCACCAGTCACATTTCCATTGTAGATAGCGAGCGAAATGCTGTTTCCATGACCACTACTGTCAACTCGTATTTTGGGGCTCAATTTCTATCGCCAAGCACAGGCATACTCCTCAACAATGAAATGGATGATTTCTCCATTCCTGCCAATATTTCTGCAGAAACTTCACCTCCGGCACCTGCCAATTTTATCCGTCCATTCAAAAGGCCATTGTCATCTATGACACCTACGATTATTCTTGAGGTAAAAATGTATGTTTGTGTTGTTTTTGCTTAATCTTTTTTGTTTGTGATTAATCCTATTTCCAAATGACTTGTTTATTAATCTTGTTCACTACTAGTAGTAAGTAACTTTTGCACCTTGATTTTAGTAAATGGCTGATTTTCAAAACAGCCAAAAAAGTTACTTACCACCAAGACTGACCTTCTAGCCACTGGGACTAATCTTTTTTACTGTTGGGTACCTGTAACTGTGAAAACCACTCATGGTACCTTAGAATTTCTTTGTGTTCTCTAGCTGAGTATTTTCTCTACTAATTTGTGCAACATTTTCTTCTTTTTTTTTGTCTTCTTTGTGCCTTTGCAGGGTGAACGCCTGAAAGCGGTTGTAGGTGCAAGTGGGGGAAGCATGATAATTGCTGGGACTACAGAGGTCTTCTTGAATCATTTTGGCAGGCAAATGGATCCATTTTCTTCTGTCATGGCTCCAAGATATTACCATGAGGTCATCTTTCAAACCCATTTACTCCATTTCTTTTTTATTGTATAAACTTGTTTTTCCTCATTTGTTCCACCTAATGAGTTACAAGCCTGTGTTCTAATACTTCACGAAATTGTTTATGCAGCTGATTCCTAACATGCTGTATTACGAAAACTGGACAACGGTGACTGGTGACCACTTTGAACTTCCTGCAGAGATAAGAGCAGCCCTACAAAAGAAGGGCCATACCTTAAAAAGCCTTGCTGGTGGAACTATTTGCCAAATTGTGGTTCAAGAGCTAGAGGACCCTTCAAAGTTTGGGCCGCTTGTGGCGGTAAGCGACCCAAGAAAGGGTGGACTTCCAGCTGGTTTCTGAATTTTTTTTGGGGGGTTTTAAGGAATCCAAATAACTGGTTTCTTTGCATGTGTACAAATTCTATGATCTTTTTCCTTTTAGGCCTAATGTCCTACAAAGGAAATTGCACATTTGTTGTGTTTTTTTCTTTTCTTTTCAAGGAGACTGAGCAAACAAAAGATATAGCTTATGCCATTAAGAATTGAGAGGTATCATGTAGCTGAGTTCTACGGGTATTTGAACACTGCAAGAATCTCCATGAATGAACTCCAAGGCTAATTAACTTTGCAAAATCTTCAAAGCTCCTTTGATCTTCTATAAGTGCCAAATTTCCATAAAACATCATTTATAATCCATGCATGGTAGAAAGGGCTCCATTATATCCATGTATGCCTTCTTATAATTAGTGTCAAAGTCAGGAAATTCATCCAGGAGGAGCAAAATAACTATTCAACCGGCATTTATAATTCTCGGAGAAGGGGGCAAGTTGAGAAATATCTATAAAACTATAGGTGAAAACTATATATATTTTTTTTTTGAAAATTTGAGGGGGCAGCGGGGTAGCTGCCGCTCTGGTCCAATGTAACCCCGCCACTGCTTATAGTAAAGCCTTCACTCCTTAAGTTCATCTTCAAGCAAGTTATGAATCTCCCTCCCTATTTATGTAGACTCTGATTTTTGTAAAGGAAGATTATAAGTTCACGAAACACGAAATATCTGGCATTAAGGAATTCTTACAGTCTGACAGTTCTTGAGTTGCAGATATGAACAGCTCTATAAAAAAAAATCATCCCAAACGAAGTCAAGTAGGCCCCGAATGAGGATGGTTTTTTAAGTTGACAGACTTTAAAAGGTATTCTAAAGTAAAATATTCTAACTTGATGAGCTGTTCTTTTTTTTTATATATATATATATATAATTAAATCCAATACTGTTTAATCTTGTTTACCATATGAGGTGATTTTAAACTGTTTTTTTTTTAATCCAAATACTTGCTTGAGTCATATTTTCAAACTACAATTCTCTAAATATCATAAAAATAAGAGAAGGGGCAGTTGAAGTCAGGGATTGAATCCCAACATTATTTGAAAGTTGGGATTCAATGCCCAACTTCAAGCCGTTGTATGACAATTGCTCTGCTCTAACCTCTAGCTTTCTACCTATGTTTGCATTTTACAAATGCACCTATGTTAGAAAATGTTTCAAAATTTGATGTGCTATAGATAATGTAAAGACATATCTCACAACATGTCTTTCTCTTTCTTACATATGAAAGAAAAAGATACAACTGGACATTCTCTTTTCTTAAGTCAGCTGGATTATATATGGATGAATATTACATTATTTTAAAGGCAAAATAAAATGGGTAAAATGAGAAGTAAACAATAATGAAAGGATTTGATGTTGACATTTGTCTTCTTATATTTGCCGGTAAGAAATGATTCTGATTTTGCAAGCTAGTACTTTAGAGCAATAGCTGTTAGATCTATTGAATAGAGCTTTACCCATTTATTAACTTTGGGACTTGGACAATAAATGTTTTGTCTCTATCCGTTGGAGACCTAGCCTTTATATAAGAGAGCACAATTAGTTTTTATAAGAATACAGATAAGAATACACGGAGTATTTTTGGCTTCGATTTATTTTTAATATTTTCTACTGTTTATAATTCCTTAGGCTATTTACTTACACGAATTAAACTTTTCTAGTAAGTGCACACCATAAAGGTTAATCATTGTATTATGGAGAACGATCGCCTAGAGCCATCTACACCAATTTTTACTGTGAGGGGGCGAAATCGTTCTTAAGGACAATTGATTAAGTTTTGTACCTTGATCTTTTTTTGATAAGTTTTTTTGAGTCATTATATCATTATATATATATATATATATATTATTTTATTAAAACACTATTTTACACAATATTTCCAACCACGTATCCTCTCAAGTATGTCGGTCAAATATTGGGTCTTCATAGGAAATGTTATTACTAATAGAAGAATTTGAATGGGAACTAGAATTTTGTGCATAGGGAAAGAAAAAATCTAATGCCAATGTCTGACTGTGAAGTATAAGTTTACCTTGGCATAATAAACTCGAATTGGGGCTTGGACAGTCCACTGTGAAGCAATGGTTAGGCCGGGAGACTGACTTCACTCGAAGTTTTGTATTCTTGTATTGAAACCATGACTTCTCAAAGAAGCCCAAATTCTTTCATTTTTTTAATCTTTTTACGGTATTTAGAATTTTTGTTTTTTAAAATAATTTAAAAAATAATATGAGTTTGACAAATAAATTTAAAACTACATGAATGTTGTAAGTAAGTTTAAAAAGTATCCAAGTAACTAATTTGCCAAGTGAGAGTGTGAACGGGTACAAAATTGTCAGTGTTATTTGTAAAAATAATTTGAGAGCACATAAGTACCTCTAGAGCACACATACATATGTATCGATATACTTGAATATAGACATATAGGCATGTATATGCATTTAAACAATTTTAAATTTTTATGTATCAATTTCTTCAAAAAACACCAAAGATTATAGTATTTAAAATAAAAAAAGAAACACAAAAATAAGTGAATGCTTCACTAAATGGATTTGTTTTATATTAGTATAGAAGATATATGTATTTATTTATTTTTAAATATAAATATTATATTAAAATACAAATAGAGTTGGGTAGGACGAGAGTGGGGGAAGAGCCACTATATAGTGAATATTGGATATGAGCCATCCTTAAGATTCACATTACATTTTTAATTGAAGTTATATCATTTTCTTTAGATGCCATATTTGCAAATAAATTCACAAGCACTATTAAAAGTTATACAAAACAAATTTTTTTTATTAAAATTATTATCTTTAGAATGTTTAAGGTTCTGACTCTCTGCCCAAGTGTTGAAAAAAAAAGGACAGAACTGCCTAAGCTGGAGAGGCTTTTGTTATTTTTTTTTTATATGCTCATTGAATAAATAAAATTCTGAAAATTTTAATAAATATGCTTATTGAATATATAAATAAATAAAAACTATAAAATATTTATTACTACGCGGACAAAAATTATGAAAACACAAGACATAATGAACGGTAAATAGTAGAGGACCATTTATGTTAATTATATGTAAACAGTTTAGTGATTTGCTAGTATTAAGTTTTCATTAGACTTTGAAATGTGAAATTTTTTAAAAAATAAACTTTCTTAAATTTTTTTTATTGGAATAAAATTTCAATTATACAAATTCAAGTCGGTAATAAAACAAAGACTGATGAAAAGCTCGATAACGGACTTTTTTCCTAATTACATCATCAAAACCATTGCAGAGAGAGAGAAAGAGAAAGAGAAAGAGAGAGAGTGAGTTTGCCAAAGCAAAGAAGAAGAGGGCGGCGAAGAACTGAAAGAAGTTACCTGGACGAGAGGAGGCTGAAACGCCGAAGGCCAGATACCCTGATCTGAAGGAGTCGGAGACAAACAGCCGGATCAACCGCAGCCTCTGCCAGATGCTCCGAAGACCCACATCCAATCGCAAGTTAGCCTCCACCTGGTTCTTCTCTCTCTTTCCTTCTCTCTTTGTCTGTTTTCTGTCCTTTTATCTTGCTTTTTCCATTACTTTTTCCCAGATTTGATAGCTAGGGCCACTGGGTGAGACAATCACTGTTGAAATGCATTAATTTTTTGAAATTTTGCCATTTCATGAAAGTTCACGGGGTTTGTCAGATTCACTGTGATGCATCGACCTGCCACGGTGTTTCCGAACCGTCGTTGATTCGATAGAATACATGGAATTTCGACATTAAGCCTCTGATTCGTGTCGGTTTCAGGTAAACCAAAAAGTTTCGGCTATTTGGACCGAATCGAAACAAAATTTAGTTCCTAGCCTGAGAAGCTGTCCACACAAAAAAGGCTACCTTAGGCTGTGTCTTAGATTTCCAAATGCTTTTCCATGGGAAAGGCGTACCGGCCTGACCACACAAAGCACGGCAAACTGAATGAACTGAAGAGGATCGATTTCCCCCCACCCCCCCGGTAGCTGTCCATACCAAAATGTCCTTCCCTTCCCCTCTGTCATTACAATCATATAGTAAGCCAAAAAGTACTATCGTGGAATCAATCTCCCAAACTATCTCCCCTGAGGAAACCAAAAAGCAACGTCCCACATAAACTAACTTCTCTCTGGCTATCACGTAATGGTCAGGAAAGGTGTTCGCCTATGGCCGCATCAACCATCCAGCCAAAATATTACTCTACGCCCGCCCCCAACTTGAAAGCAATGAACTTCTCAAAATCCCCCAAACCCTCATAATGTCTCTCCAAACCCCCACTCCATTAGGGTTGTTGGTAACATGGGTGGCCGTCACCCCAAACACTTCCATATTTACTCGTCACCATCCTGTGTCATAAGCAATCTACTAGAGGGTGGACACACGCGATGCGTGTGCAATTTTCGATTATTGCCGGAGATGATATTACCGCAGATGATAGTTGTCATTGAATCACCGCCGTAGTAGATTGAATCTTCGGATAAGAGATTGTTATATCAATATCAGCAAGTGAATTGAATTGACAGTTTATAATTTATAAATAACTACAGTTTAAAATTTATAAGTAATTGTAACAGTTATTAGGATAATTGTCGTTAACCCAGCTTCAAAGACACCAATGGGTTCTTCCTTTATATATTAAAGTAGATTTCTATTCCTAACTTCCAAAGCCACTTGCCCAACAAAATCTTTTGAGCAGCTCGACCCTCCTAATACCCACACCGGCCCTCCCCATAGGCGTGCTCACTTTTTGTGGCACTTGAATTCATAGCTTCTACAATGAGTTAGGAATGGTGAAAAGATACATTGCGCATGTAGGAAGGCTAGAAAGAGCAAACTTGATAAGAGTTAGATGCCCCCTTTTAATAAGTACTTACGCTTCCACATAACTAACCGCCTCTTGAATGTCTCGACCACTCCATCCCAAATTGTCTTGGCTTTAAATGACGAGCCTTACCATAGATTTTAAGATATTCAAATTAGCAGTCAAATTCTCCGCATCCAACACCTCCCCAACTGGGATAATCTCGCTTTTGGCCAGATTGACATTTAATGCGAACACCGCCTCAAAGCAAAGCACACAACATATACCTTAATTCTTCCTCTGAGTTATTACAAAAAGATAAAGGGCGAATTACAATGACTTCCTTGAGGTTTATTGAAATATAAGACAGCATTCTCTATATCCCGAAAATTACAATGACCTCCCTTGTTTTTAAAATTTTATAACAAATTTCCCCTCCTGTCAATAGCAGCGTTAGTTGACTAACGAAAATTAACTACATCAAATGCAAAATTTTGCAAAACTTCTTTTATTTCCTAAATTACCCTTTGATATATAATCAATAAAAACTGAATTTATTAAGTCAGTGATTAAGTTTCCCTCACTCTCACAGATCACCAGTCCTCCTCCCTTCCTTTCTCTCTACCATGCCAATCGTTGGTGCAACCTCCATTGCCTAACCACTTGCAAGATACATATACAAACATGGATATATAGACACAAAGTGTCACACCCCTTCATATACAAGCACATAAAAACCCTCCAAATTCATCAAACAAATCTTTCATTAAAAATCATCTCAGATTGTATAAACACTCCATTAAAATCCTATCACATTATACAAACCTAGTACCAATCACCGCCATCATCATTGTTGGAACCCACAACCCCATCTTGGTCTCCCTAACGACAAACCCCATTGTGATTGCCGAAACCCACAGCCCCATCTTGATGTCTCCCTTGGGCAAATTGACCCCGGCTTCATATTAGCAAAAATCCCTCACCCAAAAACCCCCACTTTACATATATATATATATATATATACATCTCCATGGATTGAGATTAGATTCATGTGTTGTGGAGTTGATGGCAACGGATGATGGTGTGGAGCCTGGGGGTTTTCGGCTGTGGTGGTTGCTAATGGCTTGTGGCACTACTATTTTTTGCCACCGTCAGTGCCCAAGACCAGAGCTGATCAGATCGGATTTGGCTTGGTTTGACGGATGGAGGAGGTTGGTTGGTTGGTGAGTGGATGGTAGGCTACAATAGTGATGGGCAGACTTTTCTCCCCCTCCGCCACCTCACGGTATTTGAATCAGATGTTGTTCGACTGGATTTTGGGAAATTTGCTTCAAATCCCAACTTTTTTTTTTTTGTTACCTGTGCATGCATTGATTTGTGTGTCCCTTGTGTATAGACACACAGATGTACATATATTAGGGAGAGAAGTTTATGAAGGTGGCCATGGCTGCCCATAAGAGAGGTGTTTCGGTTGAGAAGAGGAAGGAGATTGTTGTGGAAAATGAGATGGAGATAGAGAGCTTGGGTTCGGCCATGGAAGGGAGGGGGATTGGGGCTGTGTTTGGGATGGGGATTTGTTGGGTCTTGGGCATAGACAAAGAGAGGCTGAGTACTGAAATTTTGTTCAAAATAATTTGGATCATTTATTAAAAATTTTAAAATATCTTGAAAATTGCGGGTGAAAAGGTCATTTAACATTATCAGTTACTTTCAATTTCTAACAAACACTCACACGGGAGGGCAGTGTAATTTCCAAAATGTGGGGAGTACTGTTTTACATTACAATAAACCTCGAGGGAGGTAAGTGTAATTTACCCAAAAATAAAGTATCATCAGCAAAATAAAATATCTCAGACCCTGATGTTTCCTCCACTCTATCTCCCACCTAGAAAGCATTGATCAAATTAACTCTTAACTACTCTAAAAAGCGTAAGACCCAGAGCCTCCATAACTATGATAAACAGAAATGATGAAGTATCTCCTTGCCTGAGACCTCTGGAACTCTGGGAAAAAAAACCCGAGGCACACCGTTGACCAAGATAAAGAACTTTACTGTGGAAAATGCAAAAACTGACCTATTTCATCCACCTTTCCCCAAACCCCATTTTCCTAAGCACATGCAACAACAAATCCCAGCAAACATGATCATAAGCCTTCTCTATATCATGCTGAGAAACTTGATCACCTAGGTATCTGTAACGAGTCTCACGTTTAATCGTTTTAATAGAAAATAAGGATAGGAATTATGAGATCAAACGAAATGACTTTTGGAGTCCAAAATGAGATGGAATGAAATTACAGTCCTTGTCATAATGTGGCTTCATTTGTAACAATTTTCTGGAGCTATTAAGGATGCTATACTCATTGTTTACTTTAGCAGGGATCATTTTTCTGTCCAAACTTTTTTTTATACTTCTGAAGACATTTTATTGTAGTATAGCTGCAGATATATGAAGGCAGGATACAGTTATAAATGTGGGCTTTTACAATTGAAGATCCATAAGGGGGATATACGAGAAAAGAAATCTCTATGTTGATGGATGAAAGTTAGCTTGCACATATGAAGTTATTTGATGTTAGAATTTTGGATGATTAATTAGTTTATATTGTATGATGCTGACATACTTTCTGTATTTTGCCTAAGGTCAGTGTTAACTATCAAAGGCCTTTTGAAATGAATTGTGAAATGAACTGTAACCTGAAATGAATAGTGGTTTTCTTATTTATGGCATTGCAATTGGTTAATCTACTGAAGCATAGGACTGATTACCCATAAATTCCAATGCTACACAACCAAATTCACCCTTAGTTCAATTGGAGTATGATATTTTTGATGTACTTTGATTGACATTGGTGATTATTGCTCTTTTGTTTTGCGGAATGCATGCAGAGAACCCACCCGCAGTTATATATTCCTTTCATTTTCTAATACCTCTTTCTGGCTATCTATATATGCGTGTATAGGTACACCTGTTGAACATTGGATTGGTTGAACAAGATGACGGAGGTTGCAACCAATAAACTGGTAAAACAATTCGCCTTTCTGGTGTATCCTTTGACCTAGTATGTGAATACAGACAGCACGTTGCCAATGCTAAAATATCACCTTTTTTCTCAGTCTGCTATCAGTCTCTCTGTTTCTATATCTTCTGACGTACGTACATATGTGCCTACATATGTGTGTGTAGGGTCAATCATATGGTGGGACAAATGATGCCCATAAATCGGTATTTGATTTGGGAGCCTTTGTTGGGGATTTAACTGTTGAGGAAGACGCAAGCAGGTATGATTATTTCCTACACTAATGCACGCACGGAATTCAGGGTTTTTGTCCTTTGATAACTGAATGAATCCTTTAGTGCTGGACATAATTGCTTATGCATATATTTATGCTGTGGGGAGAAATTATGCAGGTTCTAAATGACGGTAACTGAAGTTAAAGAGACAGGAATTTTTTATTGTGATGTGAGAAATGCTAAAGGAGAAAACTTCCTGTGGCAGTTAACTCATTGAAAGAAATTTAACTTGTGCACTAAGCATCATGGCTTTGATAGATATAAGGTCCTTCTAAATTACACAAAAGCCTAGTTGGATGTTGTTGAAGTACCTATATCTAATAATTTTGAACTAGGGAATTGTTGCTTCCTTTTCTTTTTACTAGTTTTCGACCCGTGTGGAGTGCCTCTTTAGATCAATTGATCAATGACAATGATTTTAAATAAAAACTAAATATAATTTCTTTGGTCGTATATGCTTTATAGTAAATTGAATGTTAGTATACTTAGTTGTTTTTATCTATTTCTATTTATGTTTTCTAAAAATAATATAATTTTCTATGAGATATATAAATTGCATCTGGAAAATGAAAATTAATTATTCACACAAAGATACTAATGAAAAAGAGGGTTGGTTAGTAGTTATCGCATATATGATATTTTTATTGGAGTAAAAAAATTATCAATTACTGACATATTTGCATTCATTACTTAAATAATTGAAGGGATAGTGATTATGCATTTCATCATTCTGGAAAATAAAAATTAATTATTCACACAGAGAGTAATGAAAAAGGGGGTTGATTAATAGTTACTGTATGTATGATATTTTAGTGGAATAAAAAATTTATCAATTGCTCACATATTTGCATTCATCACTTAAATAATTGAAGGGATAGTGATTGTGCATTTCATTTGAATTTGGTGAATACAATTTATGAAAAATACATTTATGAAACAATTTATTTTAAGTATCAAGAACTCATTGATATGAAGGTAATAATTGAAGAAATTAAGAAGATAGTTCAATTGATTTTTAGAATGGGTATTGAACTTAGATGTTCAATTTGTACAGAAATTGCATATGTCTGGTTGTACAAAGTGTTGGAAGTTATGAAAAATATGGGCCATCACTTTGTACAATCTAAGGATGCATGATTGACACGTGTCTTAGCATTTGTCAAAGTAAAAATAATGAATGTATTTGAGGTAATAGTTCAGAAATTAAGAAAATAGCGAACTGAATCTTAGAATACTTATAAATTGTAGATGCTATCTTAATTTTCTATAATGCATGTAATTATAGTAGTAGTTGGGAAACTAAGAAAATAATGAATTGGTTTTTACAGTTCCTGTTAAATGAGGATACATTTCATTTTAGAAGGAATTTTTAAAGGCCAAAATAAGTAATACATTTTGATAATTATTTATTAATTCGCATAGGGACAAGATCCTAGATAAATTAAAAATAACTGTTAAAAAAAAGAGTCACTAAAAGTGAGCCACTTGCCACAATTACAATAGCAATGGCCAATTCACAAAATCTATTTTTAATTTTAAGGCCTTATTTTGTTATAGTGATTTGACCTTTTTTTTTTTTAAGTTGTGTTGCATATAGAAGAGAACCTAGATAAATTAGCGAACAAAGTTACTCTTAATTTTTATTGGGGGCCATTTCATTTCTCTTCCTCTTTGAACATATTCTTTTGAATCATTGCAATGTGGAGGTGTTTCAATATTTTTTTTCTTGAATCATATTCTCTTCCAAGAACCAATTAATTTTTATTTTCGTTGAATTAAAGAACCATTCTATCTTGTTATATCTTTTCCGCGCCTTGGATGAATATTTTAACTGAGTTTGCGATTGAAGGGTCCAATTTTGGAGAATTTTGCCTTCGTTTTCATGATATTTATTGGATTCTAGAATAATTAAAGAAAACTTCAGTGAAATAATTCATTAAGTATATGAATGAGCGAGTCATTGAGAATTATTGGTCCTAGATAATTAGGTAGTCCTTTTGTGGTTTATTCCATTTCTTTGTATAGCGGCAAATTTGGTACTTTTAGGGAAAATGTGGAACTAAATATTTGTTTAAACTTTATTAAGAACAATGTTAAAAAGTAGTCAAAGAGTGAATATAAGGGTATGATAAACAATTTTATTCGATAGATTAAGCATTTGTTTGTTATCTTAGCACATACTTGGAATTCACCAATCACTAGGATTTCAAGAATGATCAATTTTTAGGGTATTACGTCATGGTTCTACATCTGATATTGTATTTGTTGTTTTTCTGGATAACGAATTTTGTGGTTTCATTTCTCTCTCCTATTGGTTATTCTGGGATTGCATTAGAGTTGAGAGAGATAGCCTTGCTTTTTGTGCAAAGTTCCTGCTCTTAGACTTGCATCTACGTTCTTATGCTTGGATTCTAGACCTTTTACCATTGCTCCAAGCAATGTCCATTTATTGCTTCATAGTTCATTAAATCTAACCATAGTATAAGATTTTCGTCTCACACATGGAATTGACAAGTGTTACACATAGCTCTTAATATGTAAATGCATAAATTGTCCGAAACATTGCTTTGAACTGACTATCAGACTATGGGATCCCAGTCAGCCTTTTGATTCAAGTCAATTTGTATTTGGTGATACACAACTGATACTACTTTATAAAACTGATTTGGGAGATCCTTTTTTTTTTTTTTTTTTTTCTACTACTATTTTTGATTTGGAAGGGGGACCTTGCTTGCTGCTTTTTCAAGATTTAGCACATTTTTCATATTATTTATTGTATTCATGGCAGTAGCATGCTCCAAGACTTCTGTGTTATGGGCAATCTGGTTTGCTACTGGTTGGTATGCTGTGCTTATTCTTTAGCTGTTTCTTCAATTTCATTGCACCAAGAGATACCCTGCATGGCAAAGGGAAAACATTGAAATGGTGCGAAGGAGATAAAATTCCAGAATTTCCTGCAGCACTCAAATATATGCTGTTGTGTTCCTTTTGAATTATGATACGTTTTGTTAATGGTGGAAAAGCATTTTTCTTTGGCTCGAGTTTACTTCCCATCTCATGAATATAGGCTGCTCATGTTATGTAGCATTCATCTATGCATTCTCTTACCGACACAATTGTGCCTCCATTCCTAATTACCATTTCACAATACATTCATTTTGTTACTGTCAATTTCCACAATGGCATCCTGAATTGATATTTGGTTGTGTTATTACAGTGATGATATATCACTTGAAGGACTAGAGCAGGAGCTAGAAGAATGTAAAAATGATGATGTAAGTGAAGTTGAGTCACCATTGCATGCTTATCTTGTTGATACTTCTTCATGTTGCGCTTATTTTTAACTGTAAACCCATTCCTTTCGTTTTCCCCATTCGGACTCTTTCTAATTCTTGTTCCTGTAAAAATATTAAAATCACCTTTGGCTAAAGTTAAGATTGCATATTCAGTTCTAAACAACTCAAAGAGTGCCTACTCTTAGATCTCGTGGTGCCGGTCACTATTACTGAGAAACTATCTTACTTGTACTTGTACGGGTAGGAAACATGTGGTGACATGACGGTCATATGACTCATATCCCATTGTATGAGATGAGATGTAGAGAAGAAAGAAAGAAAGAAAGAAAAGGACATAGGGAAGGAAAGTACTTATGTTTCTTGAGAATAACCATTGCCAGTGCCTGAAGCCTTTGCTAGTAGTGGAAGCAGTCACTAAAAGTAAAGGGGTATGCTATTGTTCACCCTCCTGTTTTGGATTTTGGGGTGAAAATTTTGTTTTTGATAAACTGCAAACTATCTCAAGTAATCTTATTGATTTATGCACAAATGATATTAATAAATGTATGCTACCATGTATTTGACTGAAATTGTGGCCCTTGACAGTGTGGAATAACAGAATAGGATTCATGTACCTAACCCAAACAGTAGGGATAAGGTTTTGTTGAGTTGATTTGATGCAGCATTTTTAAATTCCTATATATATATGTATATATGTTAATATATATCGCAATATTCTATAAAGTTGACATGATCTTTGTTGTTCGGATTCTTGTCTGGCTTCTTTTCTTCCATAAACTTACTACTGGTCAGGAACATATATATGAACATCATTTTGTTACTATTTAAATTGTTTGTCTTACAGGTAGTTGCAAACATACTGTCTAAAGGTACAAAATTGCGGGAGTATACAAAGGGTGTTGAAAACAATTTACGGCAAGTTGAATTGGACTCCATTCAGGTTGGTGATTAGACTACAGATTTTATTTTGGGAACCAATGGTTTTGTTACCATATTTACCTGCTTTTACTTGTAAACTTTCTTCTAGCTTTCATCTGAAGGAGAACTGTAAATTAAATTCTTTATTTCTCTTTCTTTTTAAATCACACTACCATGGTTTTCACTGTCCCAAATGGTTTTTGCTTTATTAATAACAAATTCAGTAATCTGATGTGAAATTGCTATCTGTTTCAAAATTTTGAGGCACTTTTCGGAAAGCAAGCTTCTTGAGCACCTTCCATTCAGCAGATACTAACATGCCAATTGTCACACACATGGGTGGCCATTGTTTTCAGGAATTTTTTTTTCTGTTGCAAAAATATTGTCTAGTTTTGTGAAAAAATTTGTTAAAATTTTTACCATTTGTTAAATTGGTCATTGTTGACTTAGAAAGCAACCCAAGAGGGGGGTGAATTGGATTTCTAAAAATAAACAACTTAATTTAAGATAGCACTGAACAAATAAAATGAATAAGCTCAAAACTGAATTGAGCAAATTCAAAACTTGATAGACTAGATCACTCATGACATATAAATGAGCTCAAAACTCAAATGATTAAGCTCCAAGGAAGCATGGACACGGACACAAAACGACACGGACATGTTGACACATCAATTTTCAAAAAATGCAGAACACAACATGGCGGGAACACGGCAAAATTATACATCTTATGCATTTTGTATTTGTCATATTTAGAAATAATTTACTCGGAGGCAATGGAAAAATGCAGAATAATTCTAATTAAAATTAAAAACTGTGTATTTTGTAGTTTAACATTAAATTGGGTATAAAATCATATTGCTTTTATTTTATAATTAAATTCCCAGTTATTTTTTTCAAACTTGCAATGTGTTTCACATGTGTAAGTAATGGACATGGGTGTCCAAGTGACAGACACGCGTGTCCCCTAATTGGCTAAAGCGTGTTCGATTCTTAAAAGTGTTCATGCTTCTTAGGTAAGCTGCAAACTTCAGAGACAAGTTCACTCACTGCAAATAAATATGCAAGCTCAGAAACTGAAATGAGTAAACTCAAAACTTCTGTGACCAACTAATAAATAGCAAAGAGATGAGCAATCTCAAAAGAAAGATAAGCACACTCAAACAGTGTCCAAATATTAAACTGGAGAACTCTTATGCAATAAAGAATCTAAAAGAAGACAAAAAAGAGAATACAATACCGGCATTTTATCGTGGTTTGGTTTTAAACTCCAGAATCTACATCGATGTGCCAAGACTCCTTTCTTGAGATTTTTCTCCACTATATCCAAAATGAAGGTACGATCACTAGCTTTCTAGGTGCTAGGAAACCTTCACCCCTACCTTTGCTCAGGCACTAGTAACCTTTCCCCAGCTAGCACAAGTGGCCCAGCTAGCACAAGTGCTTGCAAGCCTCCATCACTAGCTTGCGGGTGCTAGTGAACCTTAAAAACTAGCTTGCAGGTGCTAGTGAAACTTTACAATGTGATATGCAATAAGTGCTCAGGCACTAACAAATGCAGTTCTTTCAGAGTAGGTTTACAAATAGAGTACAGAGAATGATATAAAGAAGATTTTTCTCTCAAAGATTTTCTTCTCTTCTAATCATATGATTTCACTTTCTTGTCTCTCTTGTGTGACTTATCTAATTCTTAAATGTACAACAGTTGACTTCATATAGGCTTCAAGGTGCCTCTTAAATTAGCCATTGGAGCATAAATTATTTGCTGCAGTGTCTTGTTCTCAAAATGAGAATTCAACTTCAATGATTTTTTTTCCAGATTTGGTACCCTAAGTTTTGCTCACGAGTGAATTGAAGCTCCCTTGATTGCTTTCCTTTTACAGCTGCCAGTACATTCAATTTTGAAGATATAGTATGCTGAATTTCTGCATAATTGAATGCCAAGTCTTTTCTTGATGTTTTAGAATTTCCTTAGATAAAATTCTGCATAATTAAGATACCATAAAGCTGAATTTCTGGCTCTCCACGACTTGGACTGGAATCTTCTATAACTAGAATCTGCACTTCAATCATCAACTCACGAATCTTGCATGTTGGACTTTCCTTTTTGTGCTTTCTTGATCCTTCCTAGTCTTTGACGCTTCACCAAATCTTTTAAAAAAAGCTTTCCATCCTATATATATATATGTATGAGAGAATCATGGCTGTATCAAAGATATGGTAGAATCGAATTGAAGCCCTAATTATGTCCTCTTATTTTCCTCTTAAAGTATGTTTCCTTAAAAAGCTTAATACCTCGTTGGTTTTGGGATTTTGACTCACTCTTTTCCATAAGTTGAAAATCTAATAAGCACGGACATTTCTAAGAAGGTGTCGTGTTCATGTCAGACACGACACTTGTCGGACCCTCCCTCGACACGTCGGACACGCGTCCAAATGTGTCCTATTGTTTTATTATTTTTTTAGAATCGGACATGCTTTGCACACTTGAGGGACACGCGTGTCCGTCAAGTGGACACCCGTGTCCATCACTTATACGTATAAAACATGCTGCAAGTTTAAAGAAAATAACTTGGAATTCAATTATAAAATAAAAGCAATGTGATTATATTCCTAATTTGATGTTTTAAGTATGAAATACATGATTTTAATACTAATAGTATTATCATGTATTTTTTTATTATCTTTGAGTAAAATATCTCTATATATGACATATAAAAAATATATAAAATATATAATTTGGCCATGTCCCTGTCGCGTCGTGTCTTGCATTTTTTGACAAACACCGTGTTGGCATGTCCGTGTGGTGTCTTGTTCGTGTTGCTTGTCCGTGTCCACGTTGATGCCCATGCTTCTTAGTTGAAAGTCTTTGCATGATATGCATAAGCTCCTCTTGATTCTTTCCCATACAAGACTTGAATTCAAATTCATCCTTTAATTCGGGTCTTAACAAAATTCTCACTTTTTTCACATATTGCAGTATAACTTCCATGTGGGAACTGGGAACTTCAATTTATGTCACTTGGATAAATTCCATATCTCAACCTGTCAGCTTCAGCATATAAAATTAGCATAATATTAGATAAAATTAACTTAGGATAATAGCTAAGAAAACATCGTTCACTTGTGAACATGAGAAACCAATTGCATTTTTTGTTTGTTATTATTATTATTTTTTTAATATCATGTCAAAGGCAGTCATTTGGTAGATATGTTTGGCAAATCCTTTCATACAAATCCTTTATTACTTATCAGGAAAAGGATGTATGGCAATGGCAAACATGCTCTTCGATTGTATAGTGTTATATCTTTCTTACTCCCAGTTTTGTAGAGTATCGCCATACTTATAATTTCTCTCTTGTTTCCTTAACAGGATTACATAAAAGAAAGTGATAACCTAGTCTCACTCCATGATCAGATTCGTGATTGTGACAACATTCTGTCACAAATGGAAACACTACTAAGTGGATTCCAGGTAGATTGACACATTTTATGTTCACTTGCATATTGACTGCTTCTTTATTATTCCTATTGATGATAAGCATGCAGTCCGAATAGATATTTAGGTTCTGTGAGGTTGTATAGCTTGTTTTTTTTCCCTCTCTCTTTTTATTATATACCTCATGTGTACAGGGTTGTGCCCCCTCTGGCTCTTCGTAATATACTTTTGTCTATTAAAAAAAAAGCATGCAGTCCAAATAGGAAGTTATCAATACATTGGCCGAAAAAAAGGTGGACCTGGAAACAATTGCCCTTTTGCTGTGGCTTCAGTGAAATAGATCAAAATGGGGGTGGAATACTTTTCTCTTGATCTTCCAGCCTTCCTCACTACTGCTGGGGGAGCACACCGTCACCCACCACCACCCCCCCCCCCCCCCCCCCCCCCCCCCCCCCCCATCCCTCTTGAGACCCTCACTCAAATCATTATGTCTTTAGGATACCATCCAACAGTCAGAGTGATATGTCTCAGGTTTCATTGTATCTTAATGCCATTCACAATGATAAGAACTGATGAATATAAATAACTAATAGTCAGAACACTCACAAAAAAGAAAAAAAAAGCCTTCAATTTATTTTTCCCTTATTGTAGTACTTTCGGAGAAAGGTAAATTTTCTTATGAGAAATTACACACACTTGCTTATGAATATATATAAAATGGGTCTTATGTATAAATAACTTATCTCTGTAAAATTTACAAATTATGTGTGATGTTGTAACAAAACCTTTATAAATTTTATCCTAGTTGCATTTCCAGTTCAGGGATATAAATTACTCGATGAATCAGGAATGTTCTTAATCTGCTTTTACTGGTTAAAATTGTTACTTTGCTCGTGCTGTTAACAAATCAATATCAAGCTCTTTTCCTAGCTTCAAGTTGGCAACTCTGGTGCTTGCTTCTGCCTGCTGGGAAGTGCAAGTCAGCATCCTTGTCAACTTAACTATGGATTTAATGAGGTATTGATGAATTTGCAATTGTCAAAGAGTAACTCAAAAGACACTAAAGGCAGCACTTTTGGGTCAAATCAAATTTCACCTGGATGACCTTCCCCTAGGAAATCTTTAATCTCTAACATGTAGTCCATATGGCCCCGCTTTTACTAGCATAATATGCCTACAGAATCTATGTACAGATTATTGACTAACTGGTCCTATGGCTTTAAATTCTTCTACCACAAAGGAAATAATGTCTCATTAGTGGATATGTACTCTTGTCTGGAACACTTTTTTATGTACTCGTCTTTTTTTTCCCTTCCTTTTTTTATATTTTGGGTAATGTGCTGGCTTTTATTTTTTTATTTTTTCTGATTCATTCCATATCCCTTTTGAATTTCTCTCTCCATCCCTGTGTCGCACTTACTCTTTATTATCTTTAAATCTGGTGTCATCAAAGTTATTAATATTCCAGAGATATTGTGCTAGGCTGAGATTGGCTCTATAAGTTCAGACATAAAAATTCTTCAGGAGAAGTCAATGGATATGGGACTGAAGCTGAAGAATCGCAAGGTACTATTGTTATTATAAGCTCTGTGTATGGTTGCTAAAATAGTGTTTTATGACTATAAATCATAGTTTATTGAAGGAGCCACATTGAATTGGCTCTTTATTAATTTGTTCTTTGCTTTCTGTTGTTGATTTTATGTAATATAGACGGTGCTTGTCATCTTGTAATGTCATTCTTCAATGAACTGACATGAACTGATGTCAGTGAAGTGGAAATTGCACTATACTGAATTTGTGAAGAATAAGCTCTTATCAAAAAGCATTTTTGCTTTATTTTTTAGTTTTTGGTTTTTTTCTTCGCAGAATAGAAATATGTGCTTTGAAGGTCCTACGTGCGTTGTAAAGAATATTGTTATTTTAAAGAAGTGGCAATGATATGTGTTTCTATAGTGCAATTTAGGGTTGGTGTGTCCTGTCCTAGTTTACACTACGTTGCCTTTTTTGATGATTGTCAGCTCCATCCATAGGCCACACACTCATGCTTAAGAGCAATACTAAAGTGTTCTCTTTATCTGTCGTATAACATATGGTAGTTAGGTGTTTTGTGGATGAAAGGTACTCGAATTGCAATCAGAGATATCATGTGATTAATTTAGATTTTTGATGTTTAATTATGGTGGAGTAGTTGGAAATTCATGTTAAGCATGGGAATATGGTGCAATTATTGCTGCCATGGTAAGGAATTCTATATTTGGTATGACTCATACTTTGGGTTTTATTCTTTCATTATTTATTCTGTAGGTAATTTTGTAGAAATTTTTAGAACTTTCTGCCTTCAAAGTGTTATTAATTATTAGGACTTAGGAGGATTTCTTTAATTTATTATTGGAGGCACCTAAAAGAGATGTAATAGGAGTCCTTTTGGTTATATACTTAAATGTGGTAGACTTAGAAAAGAACCCTTAGTAGTAAGAAGGATGCAAAATATTTGCATTGAAGGTGTTTGCTTAGCTAGATTTTATGGTGTTTTGGCTTTATCCGGCATACGTTGTTCTACATTGCGTCATTGGTTTAGTTTCTTTTCCAATTCAATTATCTGATTGGCCTCGAGCTTGCGTACTACCACTATCTTATTGATCAATGCAAAGGCTGGAGTGCGCGTGTGTTATATCATAAGGAATGAATGCAGATGATCCACATTAATTAAATGCCTAAATGGGCAAGTAAGTTTCACTATACCCATGAGATTAGATATCTGCATGATCTAGGACTGCCAAGACTAGACTTTGATATAATTTTCTATTTCAGAAGATTAATGTTAGGAAGGATCCACCTATATTACATGCCTAAATGTGCCAAAGTGAATTTCACTAAACCCAAAAGATTAGATATCCGCGTGCTTTACGACTATCAAGCTTAGTGTTTCGTGTGTTTCTTATTTCAAAAGATTAGTGAACCTTCTAGTTTATTGCTCTTACAAGTTAGAATTTGTTCAATAAAAAATAAAGCTTTAAGGAAATGTAATCACTCCATTGAGACAATCCTCTTGATGTTGCTCTTTCAAAATTGCCCCTATAAAAGTGTTCTGTGTGTACATTGTGATTTGTCTTGTAGTAGGGGCATTGCTTGCTGTAATGCCCGGGCTGCCTAGGTGATACATGGGTTCATGTTTGATAGCAGCCACTTTGCACAAGTAGTTAAAGGTAAGGCTTTATCTGGTCTTATTCCTTGCGCTCTCAA
This sequence comes from Euryodendron excelsum, assembly GCA_033060915.1. NCBI lineage: Eukaryota > Viridiplantae > Streptophyta > Magnoliopsida > Ericales > Pentaphylacaceae > Euryodendron > Euryodendron excelsum. The sequence goes on from CM065383.1 coordinate 44,625,557, forward strand.
TTAGCAGGCCCGACATTGAGTAAGGTCTTTTAGTAATTTATTTTAATGGGGGACATGTGAGGAAGTTAAGCATTGTACTCTGACTTTTTTATTGTGGACAGATACTACTAGGACAATTAAAAAGGTAGGACATCCAATTTGGGATGGAGGGAGTGCAATATGTAGGCTTTGATGATTGATTGAGTAGGATGTAAGGAGTAAAGACCCAAATTTGTTGTGCAAAGTTTGCATTAGTGAATTGATGCTTTTATTTACTCTGTTGATTTGTCTTTTGTAACAGAGAAGTAATAGTTGGAGGAATAGTTTGGGATTCATTGATTCGTGGAAAGTAAAACCAAACCTTGATGATAAGTATCTTCAAACCGGGATGCTTGATATCTAGAGAGCTACCAAAGGCCGATTGTGTCTGCTAATTAGTTTTGCTGAGTGTTCATTAGCTTGGTGTTTGAACATTTGATCTAGAGGATGCTAACAAGAAAAAAGGCAAAGCTAGACTTTTGAATGGAGCATGCATAGGGCACCATCTGAAGCTTAGAGTTAATTTTAGTCTTTTTTTTAATGTTTTATTAGTTATAATGTTAGCAAGCTACTAGTATAGTTTTATTTATATTTTGTCAGGTTTAGTATTGAAGGGTATGTGGGTAATTTTTAGATTTGCCAAAAGTCAGATATTCAGCCACCAATTATATATATATATATATATTTAGTAAGTCTTGGTCACCAAGTACATGGGCTATGAACTTTGACTTTTCTATACATACATGTGATGTAATGGCTTTAAAAAATAGAATGAAGTTCGAGAGTTTGCCAGAAGATTTTGCACCTTTGTGCCATGCTTTATGTAATGCTTTATGCAACTATTCCTTAGGGCATAATTTGTTAAAAAGTCTAGGTGTAATGCTTTATGCAGTGTATCGGCGGTATGCCATTATAAGACAAGGTCCTGAGCTTGTTCAGTTGTCGTTAATGGGCTGTGAGGTAATGATTTTTGGTGATTATGGACTACTGAGTAAGGGCTACATCTGTTTTGAAGAGGGGGCTGAAGAAATTTTGGCCCATTAGTTATGAAAAGTCAATTCTTTTAGTATGATACTCTCCAAGCCAACTGAAATTGGACTTGTTTGGAGCCACTTGGGAAATAGGATCATTGATTGGGTAACTAGTGTTGCATCCTTGAATCAAACTTCTGCAATCCTATATAGGGCAATTTAGGACTACGAAGCACAACTTATCAAAAAAAAAAAAAAAAGGACTAAGAAGCTGGACACTTCTAAGAGATGCTGTGTTTGTGTCAGGCATGTGTTGGAGACTGACACACATTGGACATATGATCAAATGTGTCGTATTATTTTAATTTTAATTTTTTCCAGAAATAGACGTACTTTGGATACTTCTAGAGACACATTTCCACTGATTTGACACACATAAACCGATATTGGGGCTTGGTGCATGTTTGAAAAAGTAGACTTCTGGGTCAATTATTAAAAACTAGTTATTTTCCTATTAATCTCTCCTCCTTTAAGACTTCTGATTTTAGGCAGCGTTACACTTTTTGTACCTATAAAATGTTGAAAATGACTTCTTAGTATCTTGATACAATAACATATAAATACATTTTTAATGCAAAAAATGAATAAGTTGTTCAGTTATCATGTATATACATATATTATTTGTTGCAATGTTCCTACCATATTTGCGTCCTATTTTTTGAAAGGTGATGTGTTGGCGTGTTTGTATCATGTTGTATTTGTGTCCTATATTTGTAGTAGTGCTTCTTAGATTCAAGATATATATATATATATATGTTTGCTTGTGTTGAGACAAGGCCTTGTTGCGTTGAGTTGTGTTGTATATATGCTTGCATGTCCTTAATATTTTTGGAGCCCTCCGGCTTATTCATGCGCTACTATTGTATATAATTAGTTTTAAGCCCATGCATCGAGTACCTCTTTAGATCCATTGTTTAACGACAATGGTTTCAAATAACAACTAAATATAATTTCTTTGGTCATAGTTTTAAAAGTTTTTATATTATTTATCTACATGTATTCTATATTTCTCTATCCCATATGTGCTAGATTAAATGCATATTCACTATCTTCTCAATTATTTAAGTTATGAATGCAATTATCTATCAATTTATAATGGCATGATTGTTTATTCAGTTTGTTTGAAAAAAATATGTACGAAACATTAAAAATATCAAGAACATATTTATTTAAAAATAATAATTGATGAAATTAGGAAAATAATCTAATTGATTTTTAGAATTCGTATTGAACTCAAATGTTCAATTTATATAGAATTTAATATATAAAGCAATATTATTATAAATAAAAGGATCTTGTTATGTTAAGCATGTATTATCTAGTTGTCCAGATGTTGTAAGATGTGAAAAATGTGGGCCTTTACTTTGTACAACTAAAGGATGCATGCATAATGTGTGTCTTAGCATTTGTCTAAGTAAAAAAGGAATGTATTTAAACTAATAATTGAGGAAATTAAGAAAGTAGTTAGTTGACTCTTAGAATTTGTATTGAATATAGACACAATCTTAATTTTTTTAGAATGCATCTATTTAAAGTAATATAGGAAACTAAGAAACTAGTCAATTGACTTTTATAATTCTTATTCAAAGAGAATGCATTTCATTTTAGAATGAATTTTTAGCAGGTTTAAAGAAATCATATTTTTCGGTAATTATTTGTTAGTTTACATAGGGAAGAGAATTTAGATAAATTAAAAAATAACGGACAAAAAAAGTGCCATTCGGTAAATATTTTTTTATTATAAGTTTAAGGTCTCATTTTATTATAGTGATTTAACAATTTGTTATCATTCGAGGTGGTAACCTAGTTGGTCTTAAAAGATGGGGTGAAAGCCCCTGCTTTTGTTCATGTGGTTGCGAGTTTGAACCCGCTTGTGATAGTAGTCCTTGTCAACCAGGTGATGTGTGTGGGAGGCCTCTACCAAATTGCACCTTAGATAGGGTTGGGTTCAACTATGACTCACTCCTTCTCGGAGAGCCCAGCAAAGTAGGGGCTGCTATGGTCACGCTCAGGCAAGAGCTACATTGATCGCCTCCCTTTACCCTTTTTGCTAAGAAAAAATAAAGATTTAACAATTTGTTTTTATGTAAATGTTGTTTGCATAGGGAAGAGAACTTCAATAAATTAGAAAACAAAGGTAAAAAAAAGAGACACTTAAAAGGAGCCCCTTGACACAATGCACAATATATATTTTTTAATTTTTATGTCTTATTTTGTTGTTTTGATTTTTTTATATAGAATAAATATAATAGTATTTATTTAGTATTTTATTTACGTAATTTAATTGTATATTTATCTAACTATTTATGTTTAACGCATCTAATCATTTATGTAAATTAATTATTTATGTTCAATTGTTTATTTATCTAAGTAAATGAGTATATTAATACTAATTTTTCTTTAATCTATGTATGTTTATATAGTTTTCTATATACTTACATGAATATAGTGTATGTTCATGAACATAGCATATATGAAATAACACAAATACAATGAATCTTCTGTTAATGTTCTAATTAATATGTATATATAAAACCTCTATTTAAGTAGTAATCTATACACTTACATGAATGGAGTGTATGTTCATGAACATAACATAAAATACATGCACTAATCAATATATATACATGAACCTAAAGTACATGTACTAACATAGATATAGATATATAAATACATTGAAACCATGTATTAACATGTATAAATAAATGAAATAAAAAAAAACAAAAATGCAATTAGCCACAAAAATATATATAACAATTCCAAAGTATAGTAAAAAAGAAAAATTCAATAGTGGGCCACGTGTCATAAAGACGAGTTGTTAACATCCTTCATTTAGACAAACACTATAAATATATTAATTGAATTAATACATTTAATAATAAGTATAGTAAATCATAGTCCAACAAAATAAACATATGTACAGTAAATTAAAGAGGCAACCGAATAATTATTTATCATTATTACATTGAATAATAAGCAAAGTGAATCATAAACCAAAAATAATAAATATATGTACAATGAATCAAAGAAACTTTTTGAATATTTATTTTTTATTTTTTAATCTTTAAACTTTTTGAATAGAAGTTATCCAGATACAATATCGAAAAGGAGGCCGTTATTGCCGTGGTTGCGATAAAGTTCATTTGGAGTTGCTCTAAAGTTTTGCTTAAAAAGTTTTTGTTTCACAATAATTATTTAGTTGTCTCTTTGATTCATTGTGCATGTATTTATTTTTTTCGGTTTATGATCTAATTTACTTATTATTCAATGTAATAATGATGAAAAATTGTTTGGCTAAGTCTTGGTTTACTGTAACTATATTTATTTTTTGAACAATGTTTCATTGTACTGGCTATTAATTGTATTTATTTAATTCATGTATTTATGGTGTTTTTGTGGCCGATTATATTTTTTTTGGTCCATTTATATATACATATTAGTATATTGTCTCAATGTATTTATGTTTACAATTATGTTAGTACGTTATTTTAGATTCATATACACATATTGATTAGTACATAAACATAAGTTTCATTACATTTGTGTTGGTTTATTCATGTATGTTATGTTATGAACATATGCTATATTTAGGTAAGTGTATAGATTACTACATAAACACATATGTTAAAGAAAAATTAGTATTAATATATTCATTTACTTAGATGAATACACAATTAAACATAAATAGGAAGTGAATATATAATTAGTTACATAAATAGCTAGATGAATTAAACATAAATAGTTATTGTAACAAGTGGCTCACTTTAGGTGCCTCTTTTTTATTTTTTTTTTATCTTAGTTTTCTAATTTATTAGGTTTTCTTCCCTTGGTTCATTTATATATACATGTTAGTACATTGCCTCAATTGATTTATGTCTATGTGTATATTAGTACATGTATTTTAGGTTCATATACATATATTGATTAGTAAAGGAATATAAGATTCATTGCATTTGTGTTGGTTCATTCATGTATGTTAATATATATATTGATTAGTAAATGGACATAAGATTCATTACATTTATATTGGTTCATTTATGTATGTTATGTTCATGAACATACACTACATTCCTGTATATATACTATATAAACAATCATAGATTAAAGACAAATTCGTATTAATATACTCATTTATTTAGATGAATACACAATTGAATAGAATCGTTAGTGAATATACAATTAGTTTACATAAATGGTTAGATGAATTAAACATAAATAGTTATTGCAACAAGTGACTCACTTTAAGTACCTCTTTTTCTTTTTATTTTTGTTTTCTAATTTACCTAGGTTCTTTTCCCTATACAAATAACACTCAACAAAAGAGTGTTAAATTACTACAACAAAATGAGACCTTAAAATTAAAAAACAAATCCGGTGAATTGGCCATTGTCACTGTGATTGTGACAGGTGACTCACTTTGAATAGCTCTTTTTTTTTAATCCATCATTTCTTATTTTATCTAGGTTCTCTTCCTTGTGCGAACTAATACATAATTACCAAAAATTATACTTTATTTAGACATTTTAAGATTCGTTCTAAAATGAAATGTATCCTAACTATTACTTTGAATTCATGCGTTCTGAAAAATTAAGATTGTATCTATATTCAATAAGAGCTCTAAGAGTCAATTTACTATTTTCTTAATTTTCTTAACTATTACTTCCAATATATTCATTTTTTTACTTAGACAAATGCTAAGGCATGTGTTAGGCATACATCCTTTGGTTGTATAAAGTGGGGGCCCATAATTTTTCACAATTTTCAACACTTTGTACAACCATTCAATGCATGCTTAGCATTGCAAGACCTTTTCATTTATAACATTGTGTCATAAATGCAATTCTGTATAAATTGAACATCCGAGTTCCATACGGATTGTAAAAAATCAATTGGAGTATCTTTTAATTTCATTAACTACTACCTTTAAATAAATGCATACTTTATATTTCTAATATGACCAAATATATTATATTTAGTTATTATTTAAAACCATTGTCATTAAACAATGGATCTAAAGGGGTACTCCAATCCCGTGGATCGCACGGGCCTAAAACTAGTAGATATAGATAGATGGTTTCTACTGTTAAAAGATTTTGTTACTATCCAATATGATTTTGTGTAGTGGAAGTCTTTTGACACTACTGTCTTGGTTGTTTTGTTTCCTTTCATATATCGTGTATCTTGGTTGTTTTGTTTACCCTTCATATATGGTATGTAATGGACTTTCTTCACAACAAGCTTAAAAAACTGGATGGGTCATTTTTCAATTTCTGTTTGGTTTCCTAAAAACCTTGGCTCTCTTGAGTTCACTTCCAAAATAATCTCTCTACTCCCTTGAGTCCATTTTTCAAATGTCTAACTCCCTTGAGTTGCTTTCAAAATCCTAATCTAAGTCTTCTTAGACTTGTTTCCCGAAAATCTAGCCGCTCTCGAGTTACGTTCAATGCATGGGATTATGGGTGAGAAAACACAACAGATTGCTTTCTTATCTTTCCCATATAAAAATGACCTTTCGATCACCTATTTAAGTCATTCTAATGTGGTTCTAGATGGATTACCCTTGTCACTAGCTTGCTGAAAAAAATTATTGTTTTCACTGTTTTTCTTAGCTTAATTATTCGAAAGATGATTTTTTACAACCACCATGAAGCATTGTTTTCTTGACTTTTGAAATGATTATGGGCTACAAAGCACGTACACTTCTAAGAAGCTGGCATTTCCAAGTCGGATACAAAACTCATCGGACACTCCAAAATGTGTTGGACACGTGTCCAAACGTGTCCTATTATTTTTTTAGAAACGGACTCTTATGGGACACACATGTCTATCACTTGGACATACATGAATCGAAATTTTAAAGAAAATAACTTGGGATCCACTTGTAATATGGAAAATGATATGATTTTATACATAGTTTGACATTTAAGCTACGGAATACATGGTATTTAATTTTAATTAGTGCTACCTTGCAATTTTTCATAATCTTTGAGTAATATATTTCTATAAATGACATGTTACAAGACATGTGAAAAGACCTATCAAAAAAATATATGACACATTAAAAGATATATAAAACATATATTTTTGTAGTATCCTTGACGTGTTGTGTCCTGGATTCTTTAAAAATTGCCGTGTTAATGTGTCCGTGTCATGTCCATGTCGTGTGTCCGTGTCAATGCTTCATAGATTATGGGAATATAGATTTTGTTGTTTGATTAACTTGCTCCTCATGTGTTTCTTAATTTTTGTTAGCTTCCTTAAGTGATGTCAAAACTGTATCTTGCAATAAGTGCTCATATCTGTTATTTCAACAACATTTTTTTTATTACTCCCATGATTGCATATTTTTCTTTTAGTTCCCTCAACTCCTGAGACACTTCGCTATTTTTTTTTTCCTTCTTTTTTTATGGTGATAATTTGTAAGAGTTGATCTCTGTGTTTGACAGGTAGCAGAATCAAAACTGGCAAAATTTGTTGAAGATATTATTGTCCCACCAAGGATGATTGACATAATTGTTGATGGAGAGGTATTTTTTTTTTTTAATTTTCGGTGGTGCGTTTACACTTTCATATAAAACGTTGCAGCCTTTTTTTACAACTATATCTTGAACATCTTTTCCAATTGTTTCCTTTTATGTTGAAATGACATAATGGATTGATTAACCACTTAAATTGAATTAGTGACTACTTTTATAGCCAGTCTGTGGGAGTTGAAGGATCCAAATGATAAGCTATAGCATAGTGATGTAGCTGGCATAGAGGATGTTTTGCTTTGTGCTTTATTCATGTGAAGTCGTAATCTATGTTACACGGACTCGGGTACGACGGTGGGGTGTGGGTATGGGTCCAAGTGTCAGATTTATCTTCTTTTCATGCTTAAGGACACCACAACACGGCTAAATTTTGTATTTTTTAAATATTTTTTATTTATTTAGGGTAAAATAGTGTTTACAAACTAATATAGAGCCTTGTATGTATAGAACGAGAGTTTTATGCATAGTTTCATTCTGAACTCTATTACTTAAACATATTTGTTGGGTGCTTGTCCCACTGGACATGTCGTCCCATTCTATGTTACCTGTACTCTTTTAAATATGTGAAATACCTGTGTCGGATACTCGACATTCGACACTCGACACTAGTTGGACATGCATCTAAAAAGGATGTATAACTAATTGAGTTTACTATAAAACTAAGCATAAAACTTTTATTTTCGGTATGAAATGCTATATTTTAGCTTGTAAATGTCATTTTACCTTAAAAAAACAAAAGAAGTATTTAAAAAATATGAAATTTGGCCATGTCTCAGTGTCCTTGGACATGAGAATTAGATGAATCTGACACTTGGATACGTACCTGCACCCGACACTCATACCGAAGTCTATGTAACATCGGTCCCATCCCCTAATTCTAGTGTCAAGTGTCCGACTCTAGGACATCACAAATTTAGAAGAGTCGACATAGCTTATAATAGTTGATCAATTCACATAAATATGAATCTTGAGTTTCAAATGATCTCTAAATTGATGCCTGCAATGAAGCAACACACTGCCTCATAATACCTAGGGAGAAGCTTAAGAAACTATAGAAGCTTGCAATAGGAGAAAATCTAATACTTGCAGAGGCTTGAATTTAGATGTGCATCTTTTGTTATTAGCGAGTTGCTCCATATGAGAGCTTTGGGTCACTCTTGGAATTGATTTGCCTGATATGAATTTTCATGAAGAAGTTCAATGGGTTTTCATGAAGAAGTTCAGTTTGTGGTTTCAAGCTGTGTTTCAGTTGACCAGTTCACAACCACTTTATCTCGTCAAAATTATATGGTTGTACTTAATAAGGTTATATAAAACAAGAGGTAGTATAAATAGGATAAATATACAATGGTGTAATGAGCTTCGTTGTGATAGTATTGACATAATTTGGATTGTTTTTGTGCAAACCCAAATTGGTTTAATTGTTATAGACACTTGCCTAGAATTCTGGTTCAGTTCATGGCGTTATTTGGGCCTAGAAGGGGCCTTCTACCCAGTTTCATGTGTTCATGGACCTAAAATGTTCATTTATTTCCCTTGTTATGAGTCATCTGTTTCTTAGACTTAACTCAGTTATAATTGTTTTGTATTATTTAAATTGGGAATTAATCTGAGGGTCTGTAGCAACATTTCAGTGAGTTATTGTGGCAGTCATGACATGAATTATCTTACTTCATCCTCTTCATGCTATAGTTGTGGTTGTGGTAACCAAGGTTTACTAATGGTGGTACTTGGTAATAATGTGGTTCAAGGGATAGAAATCATTGTATTTAGTGTTCACAGGCATGGAATGAGGGTTTAAGCATTATTGGGAATTTAATAAACATTCACTTGAGACTTCAAGAAACAGAGATCCACTCATGGTAATTACACTGTTGGCTATGTAGTCCGCCAGTCACAAAGGCACATACGATATGCACACAGTTGAGGACAAGTGATGCTTGCACTTTTCCCAAGCTAATAAGCAAATTTGGCCAGAAAATAGATTTAAGAACGGGAACAATGAACAATGAGAACCGGAACAATGGACAATGAGCTTTCTGGTACATTTAATTTTTTATTTTTTTGATAAGAAGATTTCAATTAAAGGCACCAAAAGAGGGGTGCAAAATCTGTACACATGAAGTTCTACAAGCAGAATTAAAGCCCTTCACCAAACTGAGCTGAGAAGGGAACAATTAACGAGGAACTTCTGCCACGTGTGTGCAAATTATACTAACCCGTTGCAATATGCCATGACATTCTATGGTTTTAATTTCTTTAAGAAGACCATCTTGGCAAAGAAGCCATTACCTAGTGCAGTTGTAAAATCTCCAGCTGCCAAGCATGGGAAACACAAGTTCAAGTCTGCGGCAGCCACCATAAATAATGTCAACAGTTTGAACTATACCTGTATCACCCCCTCCCTGCATGCTGCAAACAACGGCAAGTTTGAGTCTAAGGGCAGTCACTTTCTGTAAATAATGTTAAAAATTAGGTCCAAACCTAGTCCAACACTCCCAGTACCCCCTTAATGTGGACGAACAATGGGTAATGATTTTTTATTTTAAAAATTTTTTTAATGTAGCAGACTAAAAAGAATGTGTGCTGCTGCATCATTCCTGTCATATAATACTATTAGTTCAAGATTAAACTTAAAAAATCTGCCAAAGAGATCAACAATCAGTTATTTGTTATGTTTTTATTATTTTCCACGTATACACTTGATTTCAAAGGTTATAGAGAAAGGAATATAGAAAGAATTTTTCCTTTTCCTATTGTTCTAACTATTTTCCTTTCTGTTATGAATCCTTAAAACCTAGGAAGCATGGACACTCCGTTTAGGGTGCCGTATCCGTGTCGGACACACATACTCTTCAGATACCTAGGGACATGTGTCGGACACGCCAATTGGCGTGTTCAATATTTTTTTTAGTGGACACTTCTTGGACACATCGGGAACACGCGTGTCCATTAGTTGGACATATTTTGGTACACAACGGGGTTAAAATGTTATTGTTAAAAGTATTAAATAGAGTTTAATTTATAAATTTCAAAACTTTAAAACACCATAACGCAAAACACCCAAATCCAATTCTTTAAATCCTTAACCTTTAGTTGCTGTATTATAATTGTGAACTTATTTAGTTGTTTTGATCTTATTTTTGGTGATTTATGAACTTTATGTTCACGTACATAAAAAAGAAGAAATATATCCGTACCCGTGTCCATATCCGTACCCGTGTCCGATAGTTGTGGAAATTCTCATCTAGCTCAATTCCTAGTTGGTCAATTAGCTAGTATATAGATATTTTGTTGATTTCAGATTTGAAAATTCAGCTAAAGAAGGGGAATGGAGGTTATTGGTTGCTGTATGATGATTCCCGTTGATAAGGAAGGAGGGAGGGTCTTGAAAAAGTTCAATGGTATTTGGGGAGTCTTTTGGGTTAATTTTATTTGTTCCCGAAATAAAAAATCAGTGTCTAATCTCATCAGCAAAGGGAACAAAAAGAAAAAAGAAAGAAGAGTATGAGATAGAGGATGTGAAAGAAGAAGAAATGCAAACAATCGCATCGTCATTGTGCCATGTTGAGTTATTTATGATGCAGTTTGTGGTTGGATTAAATTACACAGTTGGCATTTTGTTTTTGTTGAGAAAAGGTGTTTTTCAGGTATAGTAATGCTAAAGTAATCGGCCTAACCTTCGGTTCCCGTAGCAAAGTTTTTCTTTCTCACTCCTTATGTACTTTTTCTTACTTCATTCATACTCATACTTTTTTACTTTTTCTGAAGTGTGGGGCAAACGGCGCCCTCTACTTCTACTTCTAACTAAAGGCGAACAGCCGGCATTGCAAGCAAATAGAGAGCCCCCGCCCGTTTGAGCCGTTCCTTTTATCACACCTGTTTATAGCCCCGTCTTTGCTAGATAGAAAATCTAAAACTTTCTTTACCAGCTAAATTATGTAAGTTCGCATTTCATGCTTGTCATATATGATTTATTGCTATCATAATGTCCATCTCTCTCTCTTCCCATTTGTGCGCGCACGTCTATATTCACGTGCACATGCTTGTGTGTGTGTGCGGACATGTTTCTTGATTCAACTTTGTAAGATATGCTTGTGGATTTCCTAAGTGTTCAGTGCACGTTGCAATGATTGTCCTATTGAATATGGAATTATAGTGTTTCTGTTTTTCCATTAAATACTAACCTGATTGTTGTGAATTCATCTTTAGGTTAACGATGAATATATGAGAACTCTTGAGATTCTAAGTAAGAAGCTGAAGTTTGTTGAAGTGGATACTATGGTTAAGATTTCGAAAGCTCTGAAAGATGTTCAGCCTGAGCTAGAAAAACTTCGGCAGAAAGCAGTCTCAAAGGTTGTTGAATAGATTAAGTAAACAACACATGTACTTTGATTATTGTTGATTATTTAGAAACTTGCACAACTTTATGTGTGACTCCGTAATATTATGGATATCAAATTTCTTATTAGATGTTATAAAAATCTAAAGAAACTTGTGGTTTTGAATTTTAGGATGATGTGGCCATAAAAAAAATGGAACTTTGTTTTTCAAGTTGTCTTTAAAATTGAAAGGAACTTTCAAAATCCAAAGTTTCTCTTGATTTTTGAAGTTGCTCTTGATTTGTGTCATCTTTTTTTAATAAGAAAATATTTATTTCTCATACACGTCAAAAATTTTTTTTTTTTTTTTCTCTCTTTGCCCTCCCTTTTCCCTCTCTTTTAGGTGTTTGAGTTCATTGTTCATAAGCTTTATGCGTTGAGAAAACCCAAAACAAATATTCAGATCCTTCAACAGAGTGTTCTTCTAAAGTACAGGTAAGTTGTCTCTTTGCCTTAAAAAATGGTGCATATATCACTTAGTGGCCTGGTTTATATGTTTTTAAATTTTCTCTGATTAAAATTGTACCCATTTTCATTAGCGGGCTCCATTGTCATTTCTACTATGTTTTTTTGTTGCTATTACTTCTATCTATTGAATCTATTTTTTGGTTGACTTAGTTCTGGTACATTTGTTGTGTCTGATCTCATTGCAATGTCATTCACGATATGAATTTATCATAAGTCAATGATTTGGTGGGTTGTTGGACTTAAGTTTACTGTTTTATTGTATAAGTTTCTGTTATTTGCTTCTTATGACGTATAATATTCGGAGGCTCAGACCTCCAAGTTATGTTTATCTACAAACAAATGACCTCCAATATAAATATTACTAGTTTTACTTTTTTGGGTCCATTCTTTAATGACAATGGTTTTAAATATAACCTAAACAGTGACATGCACAAAATTTGTTATTTTTTAGATCTATTATTTTGTTGTAGTGATTTTGCATATATTTTTTTATTAGTGTTGTTTGCATAGGGAAGAGAACTTAGGTAAATTTAAAAAAAGGAATAAACTTGCCGCTTAAATTGAGCCATTTGTCACAATCATAGTGACAATGGCTGATGCACAGGATTTGTTTGTTAATTTTAGGTTTATTATTCTGCTTTAGCAATTTTACATTTTTCTTGATAAGTGTTGTAGTGATGTTACATATAAATAAATTAATAATATTTTGTTTAATTTACTTGTTAATTCATCTAACCCTTTATGTTTAATTCATTAACTATTTATGTAATTTAATCGTTGTTCATCTAACTATTTATATTTAATTAGGTATTCATTTAACTAAATGAGTGTATTATAATATTTTTTGTTATGTTTTATTTTTATGTAATTTAATTATCTATTCATTTAACCGTTTACTTTTATTATTAATATGCTCAATTGTTTTATGTATTTCTATATAAAAACAAAGATGAATTATTAACATAATGAGATAATTATATAATTAAAAATGTTGGGGAGTTAATAAAATTTCTTTTCATCTAAATTTAATAGATACAATGTATAATAGTATGAATTTCACACCAATAATAAATAATAATAAAATCAAAGTATCATACTTGTTCATCTAGACAAACACCATTAAATACATGAACTCATTAATTACTTTGGACCATTAGTGCAAAGGCTAAATAACCAAAGAGTCAACCCAAACAATTATTTTCATTGTTATTTTGGAAATAGAAAACTTTTTGATCAAAATTTGAGAGCCACTTGTCACAATTACGGCGATAGTAGCCTCCTTTTCTATATGCATCTAACTATTTATATTTAGTTACGTATTCACCTAAATAAATAAGTATATTGTAATATTTTTTGTTATATTTTATTTTTATGTAATTTAATTATGTATTCATTTAATCATTTATTTTTATTATTAATATAGTTAGTTGTTTTACGTATTTCTATGTAAAAACAAAGATGTATTATTAGCATAATGAGATAATTAATTGTTAGAAAGGTTGGGGAGTTAATAAAAAGTTTATTTTCATTTGAATTTTATGGATACAATGTTTAGTAGCGGGAAATTCACACCAACATAAATAACAATAAAATCAAAGCATCATACTTGTTCATCTAGACAAACACCATTAAATACATGAACTAATTAAGTACTTTGAACCATATTTCTAAGAGTAAATAGATGTACAGTGAACCAAAGAGTCAACCAAAACAATTATTATCATTTTTTTTCTTGGAAACAAAAAAATTTTTGATCAAAATTTGAGAGCCACTCAAAATCAACCACTTGTCGCAACTACGGCGAGAGTGGCTTCGTTTTCTATATTGTATATAGATAGATAGATTTCCGATTGTATTACTTAGGTTATGGTATAGTTAGTTTTTTTTTCTTTCATTTCGGCAGAATTACATATTATTTTCTGTTTTTGGTATCAGAAAACTGCTATTTGCATGAGAAAAGATTGATAATGCACAATCTCAAAATTGTTAGGAATTTGCCGGTAGGAGATCATAGACTTGTGGATTAAATTCAATATCATCATACAATGACTGGTTCATGATTTGGTCTGCTTGTTGAATGTTGCTTCACTTGTTTGGTTTGGTTTGGTTTGGTTTGATGTTTTCTTTTTTCCTTTTATAATTGTGTTGTTGATCAGCTTGTTTTCAGTAAAGCTCTTGATCTAAGATGAGTGTGGTGAATGCTCTCCAACAAGTTGGAACTCCAAACTTGGTGTATGGCGGTGGAAAAGGGTTTTATTTACAGCTGATTGTTTCTGGGGCTAAATGGTTGGTAAAAAATGTGGCATATTTTAGGGTTTGTATGAGGTAATAAAAGGGAAGGATTTTTGGATTGTTATTAGGTGAGAATTGGAGGAGTTTAGAGATTGTCTAGACTCTAGAGTCTAGGGGCTATGAACAATATCCCATGAACAGTAATAAGGGGTTGGGTTTGTTCTGTTTTGTGTGCTAAGGTTGAAGGAATGAAGGAAGAATGAATTAGCCTTGTTTAATGGAGTTTATTGGTGGTAAAACAGAGTATTCAGGTCTGGTTCTGGACTGTGTAGGCTTAAAAAGTGCAGAAATTTAGAAGAAGAGGGAGAAGAAGAAGAAACTTTTAAGTTTCAGCGGCATTTTCTATAAAGACAGCTGTCCTTGGGGACTCCATCTCGTCTTTAGGGACTATATGTACCAAATTTAGAAATTAAGGACTTTGACCTGGCATGGCTAAGCTTGAACTTGCGTCAGTTGTACTTGCTTTCTGACTAATTGTCCTAAGCTGGTCCTAAACTCAGTCATATACGTCATCATTTTCAGTGAATAGTGCGCACTCTCATGTGTGGGCCGTGGCTCTAGGTATTGGTTATAAGATACAGAAATGAAAGCCATTGCAACATTTTCAAAACCGTGCTTGCCTTGGGTCTTAAAGATTTAACTTTCTATCCAAACTTATGATAATTGCAATCTCAAGCCAGTAAGCGAGGGGATCGGCAGGTAGGGGTGTAAAGAGTTGAAGCAAGCTGATTAATTAATTGCTCAAGCGAGAAGCTGGGTTGTGCTTAGTCTTGGTTTGAGTTTGCAATTCTGCTGTGCTAGTTTGAGCTTGGTTTGTTTCTTACTGCCAAAGGTCGAGATGGGATCAAGTCAGCTTGGCTAAAAAGACATGTGGTGCTTTTTCATGTCGTTTCATCGTAGTAGCAAGACTTTGTCCATCCATTCACATTGCAAAGGTAGGGATAATTTTTCCATAATACTATGAGCACAACACCTCCATACCCTCTCTCTTAGATCCTTTTAAAGAGGAAGCTTGAGCTATCGTATCATATACGACATACTTTTTCTTACTTGAGAACAAATCTTTAAAGCTAACTAACAACATATTTAAGGTAATTTTTTGGGTATGTAAAGCAAATTTGAATTAAAGAAGGTGCCAAGGGGCACCGTCCGAATACAAAAACAAATGAAGGATCCCAAGATCAGCTCAATCCTTGAAAAACAAAAAAAGAAAAAGAGAATGAGGCTCAAAATTAAATTACATGGATATCCCTTTGTAAACCCTCATATGCCTCCCTCCACTCTAGCTTCTATAACTTTGCCATCATAATTGATGGTGCTAACCAAATTATTTTATTCCCTCCCAATGTTGCTTTGCTTCCCCTTCTTCTCAAGGAAATTTCATCCATGCTTGGCCTCTTTTTTTGCTTCGATTGCTCCTAATACTTTCACAGCCTCAATCCTCAAATCTCTCACACCTAATCCTGAGAAATTTGCCAAGTCCTTTAATCCTTGTTGTGACCCACTTCCAGTGGTGGACTTAGTTTTCAAAATTCCCTTTAGGGTCCTATAATACTTTTGTGTATTTATAATATGAAATAGTGTTTTGGGCCTCCTAAAATTTAAAAGATTTTACCGTAACCCTCCAACATTCAATTTTTTATTTTTGTAACTTGGCCCCCACAACAAGAACCTGGGTCTGCCCCTGCCCACTCCGAGGCCCCCTATCTTCCCCCAATTTAGAAACCATGACCACTTCTTGCCTTGCTTCTAACTGGTCGCTTGGTCCCTTCCTTTCCCATTTCTTGCAACTGCCAAAGGAGGACAACCTCTGATCCTTGCAACGGAAAATAGTCCCCTCTTTCCCTCCTGACCGCAATTACCCTGTTGTTGTCTGAACTTTCTCTAAAACAACCACAACCCTTACTACTTATAACCTTCCCCGGAACATCCTCTTACACAACAAAAGTACCTCTATTCGAATCCTGAAAAGAACCTTCACCTGCCTGTGACTCCCTCACCCAGTCTCTTCAATATGAACATCTAGTCCATCAGCTTTAGTCGTACCCATCTTCTTCATCTGTGTCACGGCTTATATATTAGCCAAACCCACCTCTCTATCACTTCCCCAAACTATAGCCTCTCTCTCTCTCTCTCTCTCTCTCTCTAAAACCCTTCTTCCTTCTAACTCTACCAACTTCTGTCCTCTGAGACGAAAAGAGTTTGAACTGGCTATTAGGATTCAAAGCCCAGAACTCCCCCTATTAGGGCCATCTCATTAAAATCTGAGTTGAAAGAAAGCATCTTGGGCCTACACCCCTTATCCTTAGTGGGCAGAACATAAAGACTGCACATAGGTCCATAAGAGAAAGACGGCCCTGCCTGCATACCTTGCTGGCAAGTTCTTCTAAAATGACCTAGGCCTTGGCATCATCTCATGAGCCATTTCATAATACCCCCCACTTGGGCCTTGGGTAGGCTCCATTTATTAGCTTATCCCTCGTTTCAACTATTGGGCCTTGTCCTCTTTTCAGCCCACCAGTCTTTACGGGGCTCATTGCTTAACTCATCACTAATCTGATCCATGCCACAATTAACACTTGACCCACTACTGATGTTACCTGGACCAGGTGTCAGGTGCGGATGTGTTAAGTGTCGGGTTCATTTAATTACCTTGTCCAAGGAAACGGGAACATGGCAAAATATTTGTATTTCTTAATATACTTGTTTTATTTTCTACGGGCACTTTGCACTTTGCCTACGGGATCATATTTCACGCCTGGTGCCTCTCCAACTTCTTAACCCCACACCTGGTGCCCCCCATCACATGCGCTATCTTCTTCCCCAAGCTGCACTTTTAATGCAATCCTAGGGTTACATCAACTTTGCAACATTCCAACCCCAAGTTTGATCTGGCAATCTCAAGATTTGTCGACCACCACTCCAAAAACGTTACTGGTCATCTATCCTCTAGTCCATCTGCTCCAAGACCTTCTGGGCCTCTGCTCTGCTTTTGATGGAAACACAAACAAGAAGAAGGCCCCACTCAACTCCTTCACTTTAACACTAGTCGACACAACCCACCTTCGATCCACCCATCTCTGGACTTCCCTCTTCTCCAACAACGGTCACCCGAAGCATCCAAAACAGCCCACTAAGCATCTTCCTAAGAACGAGATCATCTCGTCCCAAACCACCTTAGCATCACAATCCTTCATTCCATCCCTTCTCACCACTTAAGCAACCTCCCTTGGCCATGAAAGATTTTCCACCACCTCCAAGAAATATCTCTGGTTCTTAACTGACTTCTCTTTTTCTTTTTCTTCCTTCGCAAAATCACTGAAGACTTAGGCCACCACCGACCCCCCTTCCCCATCCCTTACTTCGAGGACTCTTACCAACCTCTGCCTCCCTACCTTAAATACGAAAACCTAAAGAAATCTCCCTCTGCCACCCTTCCTTTTATTCCCAGGTACTGACACCAGGGTGCACAAGTGAACTGGCCAACCTGAACCCGATTTGACAGTTTGGTTTGGTCTGGTTTTTACAGAAGATCAGTTCAGTCCTGGTTCAAAATGTCAAAGAACCGACCAATTCGGGTTGGTTCTGGGTTGAGTGTTCAATAAACCGACCGAACCCGATTTGACAGTTCGGTTTGGTCTGGTTTTTACAGAAGATCAGTTCAGTTCTGGTTCAAAATTTCAAAGAACCGACCAATTGGGGTTGGTTCTGGGTTGAGTGTTCAATAAACCGACCGAACCCATAAACCGAACCGATCAAGAGTTGAACCGATGTAATATGTAGGTTTTAAAATTTAAGGGAGCATCATTTGTAATGCCACCACATGCCTAACTTGTCCAAGGTAGCAAAATGAAGTCATTATATTCTGAAAAAGTTAAAGCTAAGCTGCCAATGTGGGATGAATATGATAGAACAAAAGCTGAGCAACAGTGAGCCTTCCTTTCTTTTTGTTTCAACTCATGGGGAGAAAGAGCATTGTATATGCAAGTATCTGTTAGTTATTACGTATATAATTACATGTGTATATAGACTATAGGATTATATATATGCTTTATCTCTCTCTGTCTCTCTTATGGTGGGCATTCTTCCCTTTTGTGCCCTAGATCTCAGGTACTTGTAACAGCGAAGCTTGCTCTCTAGATATTCTTTGATTCAGTATTCCAGTTCGTTATGTAGAGATCTCTCTGTAGCTTTCACATCATTATCAATCAGGTGTTGTGTCTTATACTTCAGTGCTTGTAGAGAGAGAAAGCTGTACATATGTATGTATATAGATACAGATACAGATATATATTTGGAGAGCTAATTCCTTAACTGTAGGAAAGTATGGATGTGTTGAATTTAGTAATTTTTCTTTGTCTTCTTAATGTTTCAGAGATTGTGGAAACATGCAAAATGCTTTATTTGATCATTGCAAGTGGAGGAAATGAAAGAAAAACTCGCATTTTAATTTTGATGCTATGACAATCTGAGGCAAAAAGTTGACACTACCCATTTTCTTTTCTTCCATCCATTATTTTGTAGTCAAACAATAGTTGCGGAGATATGCAATGGAGGATGGGCAATTTTGGAAACAAGTGATCCAAAGTAAATATGGTTTGGGGGAGGTGGTTGGTCTTCTAGTCGGAGTTGGAATGCCTATGGGGTCAATCTGCGGAAGGGAATTAGGAATGGTTGGGAGGATTTCTTTCGTCATGTCAGCTTTGCTAATGGAGATGGTAGACAAGTGCAATTTTGGCATGATCTTTGGTGCAAGGACATACCGCTGTCAGTTGCATTTCCTAAATTATTTGCAATTTCAAGGGATAAGAAAGGCTTCAATGGCAGAGTATTTGAAGGTTTCCAATGATTTGGTGGCACGGGAAACTCTTTCTATTAGGGAGTCTGGAGACTGGGAATTTGAGGAGGTAGCAGATTTTTTTGTCATTATATAAACTGCAGCTTACTCGTGGTGTGTGGATCATATAATTTTGTGAGGCAATTAGCAGAGATTCTCCGTTCATTCCTATTATGATTTTCTTAGGAATACCTAAGCATCATGGCGGGCTATTTGGACATCAGGACTCCAGCTAAGGTGAATTTTTTTGTGTGGATGACAGCTTTAGATGCCATTCTCACCATTGATGATTTTGGGAGAAGGGGTCATATGCTTCCTAATTGGTGTTGTGTTATAGAGCTGAGTAGACTGTGAATCATTTACTTATTCATCATGATGTGGCACAACACTCATGGAGTTTGTTATTCTCTTTTTTCTTCATATTTTTTGGGTTATGCCAGAATCTGTGGTATCTTTATAGGAATCATGGTCAAGAGGTTGCAAAGCTTTTGCTAAGAAGAAGGCTTGGAGGTTGGCTCCATTGTGTTGTGATGTGGTGCATTTGGAGGGAGAAAATAGGAGAACTTTTGAGGAAGCTGTTTTACCAGTCAATGAACTAAACACTTTTTTATTGCATCCTTTTTATTTTTTGCTTTTTGGGAATTTTTGTGACCTCTTTTACTATGATAGATTTTATAAGAGATGTTTCTTTGAAGGGGAGGATTTAGAGGTTTCTTTCTTGTATACATCTAGTGTACAAGAGGAGGCACTGCCTTTTGCAACAACTAATATTTATTTATCACAAAAAAAAATTTTCGTAGTCAAACAGGGCACAAAGGAAATGGTCAAAAATCAGAATTGTATGATTTTGTTTATTTCTGGTGTTAGCCTCTGTTTTTTTGGTGCTGTCATGTGCTCTATCTCAACTTTGCCATGGATCTCTCTTTTATAGTTATCTATATAAATGAAGGTCTTCTATTTGCCAAAAAAAGTTGTTTCAAAGATTTTATATGAGCATAGATGTAGTTTGACAGTAATTCTTTCAAATTCATATATTCAATTCATGAGGTTGGAGGGTCTTATGCATGATGATGGGAAGCCTCTGGCTGGTGATGCTTGGTTGCTTCTCTTCCAAATTCATATACTGCAGTTGCCCTCTTTGGAAGTTGCTTCCTCTTCCAACTCTGCATTATACTGGGTTCATGAGGTTAGAGATTTACTTGTTCCACTTCAAACAAAGACTGGTGTTTCAGACTTCCACCTTTTTATAAAAGTACGCCACACCTGCATACCCACCTTCGGGTTGAGCGGGACCAGGCAAATGGGCTAGAAAAATGATCTAGGACCACTATTAAGTTTTTAAACCTATGATTGATTGTTGTGTTGTAAAATTTTATCAAAGGATTGGACTCACGGTTCAAAACCGAACTGAACCTTGATTTTTTGGTTTGGTTCGGTTCATTTGAGGTTATGGTTCAGTCTTGTTTTGCAATTGTGAGAACCAATGATAGTCGGTTTAGTTCTGGGTTAAGCATCAACCCTAAATGAACCCACCCATGTGCACCCCTAATTGACACACCATCTCCTTACCTTTACCTTTCAACCTGTGAAGACCACACCCCCACCTGAAAGGTGAGTAGCAGCTCTTATTGACTCACATAGCCATCGCAGCTCCACCTTCGATAACCTCAGCTATCTAGTTATACCTCTCGCTGTCTCCACCAACTCAAATGTTCGGCTTGAATCTTCACCTTCGAAAGACGAATCAAAACTGCCGTCTTCGGTGGAGGAGTTCATAATTGGAGATCAAAACCGTGATTGTTTAATTTTTTTTTCCAGATGGAAGTCATCTCCTTGTCATCAACTAAAGTACACACAAATAAGGCTCTCTTAAGACTAATAATTTGACTATGCATGATTCTTAGTGCTCCCAAGTGGTTTCATTTTGAAAGCGAACAATCTCCAAACTTTGTTACTTCTTTAGGTTTATTCTTTCTTAATCTTCTTCTGGTCTGCATCACTGTCGTAGTTCTCTGACTGTTGTGAGCAAAAGCCTCAAATTAAGATAGGAGAAGGTAGATGCTATATATGTTTGACTACTAAGGCTTTCTAGACATTCAAAAAGACTACTTAAAAGGACTCAAATTAATATAGGAAAATCTTTTCCTAACTATTTGGGTTTGGTTATACAATAATACTTGTTTTGTCTTGCTACTATCCATCAAGGGCAATAATTTCGGCCACTCTATCAGGGTTGAGCTTAATATTTTATGTTATGTTTGTTTAACTATAATTGGGTGGATGTTTTGGTTGTGTTCTTTAATGGTTGTCTTTGGCTTTCGCTAGGTTCACAGCCAAGAATCTGTCAAACCCAAACCCCAACCACCTCCCCTTCAGCCTGCCTCCCTCTCTCCCGCCCCCCCCCCCAAAAAAAAAAAAAAAAAAAAAAAACAAAAAACAAAAAGAAAACAAAACCAATAACTTCTTCCAATAAACTTGAAATGATATTTTACTGTCTTCCCCAAATTATGGTAAGATTTTTCCTGGAACTTTTTGTCGTCCTCATTAAGCACTAGAAGTATATTCATGTTGTGGAGTAATTTGTTTTGATTTTATGTATTTTGCAATAAGCCATAGTGTCCCCAACCCATTTGGGTTGAGACTAACCCCTATGAATGCACACAATTACCCACAAAGGCACAAACCAACCACATTCATGGATAAGATGGAGGAGAATTGGAATTTGGTATGTCATGTTTCTGAGTCATAGTGTCTCGGACTCACCTATCTGTGCAGGACCCAACTAAGTACTAGCAATTATTCTTTTTCCTGGAGGACTTTCCGAGAAAACAAATCTTTGAGCTAGTGTTTTGATGTATGACATTATCTGAATTAGCATACCATATTTCTATTATTTGGAGCTACTAACCTAATTTGGGCACGCTAATACTGCACATAGGATGTAAGCATTACATTTTGGTTGTTTTTGCCTCCAAGCGGAAAACCTCTTTAATTTTGTCCATGCAGGTGTATTTTGTTTGCTCTCTGAACAATTTTATCTTTGTTGGTGGACTGCCTTAAAGTTATGAGTTGCCTTTGTTAATATTTGGATAAACCAAAGTTTGAGTAAATTGATGTTATATTATTGAACATGTAGATATATTATTTCCTTTCTTAAGGAGCATGGCAAGGAGGTATATACTGAGGTTCGTGCAGCATATATTGACACAATGAACAAGGTAAATGCTTCGGAATCATTTAGAACTTCTAATTAAGATTTGCATACATTGAAGTACATTACTTGATGGCTCTGAGCAGCTGGGCGTGCCCACATTCTTTTTGATGAATGACTGTGAAGCACTCCCTGCTTTCTTTATTCCTGCAAAATTCATAGTGAATGGTGTATCATGTTACGGTCTTTCAATTTTAATCGGAGGCACCTTAAACTGGGTTTACACTGGAAGATTACTCTAAAACAGTATGAACCTTATGTTGAGACTGTTAAAGGTCGTTCTCAACTGGTTGATAATTGGACTTTAGTTAGACCATTAAAATACATAGAAATATAATCTGCTAATAAGCAGAACCTTATTTTGAGGCTCATGCAGCATATATTGACCTGGTGACAAGGAGCAAAATTTTCTTTTGTTTCCATCGAAATGGCCGAAACATTTCCCTTTTCTAAGAGACCGAAACAAAACACTATTATTTCTATCAAAACACAATAAAACATAGAAAAATGCACAAAAACAAGACGTTGCATACCGAAACAATAAGTTGTATTGTATCAACCCGAATTTAGAACTTTTCATTGATACTGTTCAATGTTCATTTAGAAAATTACAAAATTTTGTATTTTACTGTTTGTCACTTTCGAAATGTTTGCAAAAGATAACGAAACATTTCTGAAATTTTTCGAAAAGTTTCCGTTTTCAAGCCAACCGAAATGACCTCTCGACACAAAATTTTGATCCTTGCCTGGTGAATAAAGTAAATGCTTTGGAATCATTATAACCTATAAAAAATGCTTTGGAATCATGACAAAATTTTAAATTCTAATTAAGATCTGCATAGTTAAATATTGAACAACATATTTGATGTGCTTGAGCAGCTGCAAGTGCTGAAGTTTTCTTTATAAATTACCACTCACTGCTGTATTTCTTCCTGTTAAGTATGTAATGAAGGATGTAATATATTACCTTTATCAATTGTAATTGGAGGCAACCCATGCTTGGGTTAGAGGTATGGGAGGAGGATACAAATTATAGGAGAAGCCTACTCGACAACTGTATGAAACCTATTTTGAGACTGTTGAAGTTCCCATTCTGTACTGGGGTTTTTCTTGAAAATTTCATACGAAATGCCTGTTTGATTATCACCTCAATTTAACTAATATGGTTTTGTACTTCTTAGAGGATTTGATTACTGTTATCTTGTATGTATTAGGATCAGAAAATTCTGCCTTCATATGAAACCATATATGTTCACTAAGTTCATGATAAATGCTCACTTAGCTTTTGTAGGGGATGGTTATTCTTGAAAATTTCATGCGAAATGCCTGCTTGATTATCACCTGTAAATAACTAATATGGTTTTGTACTTCTTAGAGGATCTGATTACCATTTTCTAGTATGTATTAGGATCAGAAAATTTTGCCTTCATATGTCCTAAAGTGCTACCTGTTTAATATGTAGGTTTTAAGTGCGCATATCCGTGCTTATATTCAAGCTTTGGAGAAATTGCAATTGGATATAGCAACAGCTAGTGATTTGATAGGCGTTGATACCAGAAGTACTGGTCTTTTTTCAAGAGGAAGAGAACCTTTGAAGAACCGGTCTGCTGTTTTTGCTTTGGGAGAGAGGATAAACATTTTAAAGGTTTTGTGCTGCTGTTAGTGACATATTATTTTGTTATGTTTCTGTAAGCCTTTTTACGATATAAACTATTCTTGACATGATTTTTATCAACTATATATTGTCATTTCTAGTGCATTTGTTTGTTATGCCTTTGCTGTTATCTTCTCCCACGACCTTCTATTCATATGGCCGTACCGTATGCATACAAACAGGCGCACACATATACTTAACAGGTGTGTATGTGTCACATGATTATCTTGCCATAATTATTGTATCCATCAAATGTTTTGGACATATATTGTCACGACCCCAAACTCACCTTGTGTGGATTAGGAATCATAATCGGTCAGTAGCTTAGCTACCCAAAGCCGAACTAAACCAAAAGACTGATCACCCACATTTGATATAATGTGGAAGTATGATTCACTCTTTTATTTATTAGTAAACATAAAGCAAATACCTATGTTACTATCGTAACATAGTTTTATTACACAACATAGTCTTAACACAAATCTAGAAAAATTTACTAGTTCAAACTTGTCATAAATCAAAATATAACTCGAGTCTTCATGACATTCACATGTAGGTAGCTTAGCCAACAACTTTTCAAAGTTAAGCTCTCAATCTTGGTTACCTGAAAATGTTTAAGAAAACATGAGCTACAAGCACAGTGAATAATAGAATAATTGAAGCATCAAAATATACCATGAGCTTGATTTACATATGACGTAAATACTATCTGCATAAGATTTTGAAACAAGTAAAAGAGATATCCATATACTAAACATAAGCATACCTTTCAAAAGATGCTAATTTAGTTTTATATTTACAAAAAATCTAAATATCAACATTATATATATAACTCATAATATACTTATGATCTCGGCTAAACGAAAAATTCGTAACAAAACGTATGCACTAGTGATGCGTAACAGAATGACAAAAAATTGTGAGGAACATCTTCCTAATCATATTAAGCTGTCGGTTTATTTTAAGTTCCCTCGATGTAGGACTTTCGAGTATGACATATATAGGTTTTAAATCTTATTCATTGTATACAGAACTTAATCCATGGATTTTCTTGATAGAATAACATAAGGCTTAGTATCAAAATATAGTAACTATTTTTGAATAGTAACATAGACATTATTATTTACTTTGATAATGTATTGTTTAAATTATTTGCTTTGAAAACGTATTGTTCAAATATAATTTGTAGAAATAACATTTGCATTGAAAATATGTATCTTTTATTCCAAATACACCATTACTCCCTTCAAGTGCTTAATACTTAGAATTCCTCCTCTAAAGATTGAAACTTGATCTTCAAGAGTAACCATCTAACCTCCACTCTTGTCTATTCACTATGCTTAGGCTTATTTGTATTCAAACTTTCTCATCTACACGTACTATTTGTAGGATGAAGTAAAGGAAGTAGGTATAGTCCTTTACTAATTCTTTATTTTCTACTAATTTAGTTGGCTAACTTTCATTATCATTTAGGTGAAGATAATCATTCCACTTATCAAGTGGAGAAACTTTATTCTCTACTCATCTAAGTGGAGTAATACTTTCATGATTACTTTACTAAGTGCTGGCACTATTTGCTCCTCGTTAATTGTGTATAAATAGAGAAATATAAGCATGGAATCGATATATGCATAGAAGAGAATTATGTAGTGAGTGTAACTTAGTGAGTGTGAGGATTCTACGGTGTTATATTTATAGTTTTAACTATGTTTATTTTTTTGTGATGAGTCATTATCAGTGCTAGTATATATATGGAATGACTGTTTGTGGAACTGTCTTATCCTAAAATCTCATCAATTTGTCAGGAGGCTCTGAAATTACAGTCTGAGTTTAAGTCTTCCAAATTATGTGCATTCGACTCTTGTCAACATTTTGCTCTTTCTTTTTAGTTCTTGGAGTTGTGCTCTCAACTGCTAATATTTGAGAAATTACCGAGAGATATTGGTATTATGCACTCAAATTTTCTTGGTAGAACGATTTCTTAAAGGATCAGGTTTCTTGTTAGAGAAACAAATCTTCAGGAAAGCCTTTATTTAGGTGGCCTTTTGTTGTCTTGGATGGATGTGGAAGGCAACCTTTTTGGGTAGGATTCTATTCCAGGTCCCTACAAGGCATTAACTTTATTTTCTGAGTTTTTAAATGGTTTTCTGCTCGTTTGCTCCTAAGAAGAAATTTGGCGCTACATAAAATGCCCAAAGATTCTTTTTTAATCTAAATTACGATGGGTATTTTTGATGCATGTTAGACATTTATTTAGAGGCACGTGTGAACTTTAGCTAGCTATGTGGTAAAGGGGGATAGATAATGGTTATATCCGATCTTTCTTGGTAGATAGACTTCAGACAATGTGGGACTCTTGCACTTTTTGGTGTCTCTAGGAGTTTTAAGGCCGAGTGTCTTCTTATAAGGTGACTAAGCTGAAATTTCTAGATGAGGCAGAAGTTGGGAAGGCTTTGCATTTACTCAACAGCTGGATTGCGATGTCATTTGGGTTTCAGCAGCAGCAGGTAATTTGAGGGCTGATTTTCTCATTAAGTGGCTGTGGAGAAAAATGGGAGGGGGCTGGCATTGGATTCGTTCATACCTGGGAGTATCATTGGTATACTCCTAGGTACCTGTGGCTGTAATTATGATCCGTTTGCCAGAACCAAGGGCTTCTAGCGCAGGAGGAGCTTGTGGATTGCAGATCTCCCTTTGTTGGTCTCTTTTTTCATTATTAAGTTGTTTGTCTTTTTGGCTTTAATTCCTTTAGTTTCTGGCAAGGAATTCTCTTGATTGCTTTCAGTTTCTCCTCCTTCCAGTAACATGTTATTTTCTGTGAAAGTGAAAAATGGAAAACCCTTTAAAACAGTGATGGTAATAAAAAAGGGAGAAATATGAGAGCATTGCAGATATACATCCAAGCATATCTTCATGAACCGTCAATACGGAAAAAGGCAAACTATGCCACACAAGAATATGTATTTTCAGGATTGCTGTGAATGTGTTTTGAATTCTTTTTTTCTTTTTCATAATAGGTTCCGTCCTTCGATTATGTTTTGTATCTTTTTAGTTGTTACAGAACTACTGATACATGGTTTATTAATAATGAAAAAAAAACAAGTTCTCTCTTATAACTATGATTTGGAATTGTGGACATTGCACTGTGTACTATGAGAATTTGCTGTCCTTTGTTATATATATTTCACTCCATGTTTTTTATAGAGAACTTGGCTTCATTGTGGAATACTTACTCTTTCAGGAAATTGATGAACCTGCATTGATTCCGCATATAGCTGAAGCCAGCTCCCGCAAGTATCCTTATGAAGTCTTATTTAGGAGCTTGCACAAGCTGCTTGTGGATACTGCTAGTTCAGAGTACACTAGTTTTCTCCGTCCTTTATATCATATTTAAATGCTAGTCAATACTGAGTTCACACTGTAACAATGAGTCTAATACACCAGTGATATGCATATTGACCTTTTTGTTTTCTCATTATACAGGTATCTTTTCTGTGATGATTTTTTTGGAGAAGAATCCATATTTTATGAAATATTTGCAGGTACTGATGTATACTATTGACCATTTTCACTGATTTTATATCAAAATGGAAGTGTTGCACAATAGCATTTTCCAGAAAGTTTTAATTGGTTGGCTTTCTGTGAGATAAATCTGGTTGGATCCAAATTGTCCCATTCTCTACTTGAAATCTTCCTATATACATTTCTTGGACGAGCAACATTTCCATGTACACCTTCCACCATCTTAGCAATTCTTGAAATTTCAAGTCATTCTGCCATGACAACAGAAAACTTTCATTGCTTCAGTGATATTTGGACAATAAAATGCTTTTCTTACCAGCAAACAATGCGTTGGAGTTATTATCATATTTCAGGGTCATAGGAAATATTTGGATCCAGGATGATAGCCTGACATATGCTTTTAACTTTGATGTCATCAGGTCCATTTGTGGTAATTGATGAACACTTTAATTCAATCCTTCCAAATTGTTTTGATGCAATTGGCCTAATGCTTATGATCCGCATTATACACCAACACCAGGTAATGTTCGATATACTTTGGTATTAATCTATTTGAGTTCCTTGAATGCGTACAGTTTTATTTTTCTTTCCCATTAAGCCTTTATGAAGAGTGCTCAAAGTATATATATGCCTGTATGTACAAGTGATGCACCTCTACAGTCATTGTGCATCAGCTATAGAATTTTTCTTTGGAACTTGAACTGTCAAGGATATGTGCTCTATAAATCATGATGTATGAATGTGTTGTCGCTAGGGTTGGTGTGGAGCCACAGATCGTGCCGAAGATGCCGGGGGAAATTAGGAATGATTGGATGAAGGATGAAGCAATTCAACTGAGAGAAAGAGAGAGACAATGGAGAGCAACTCGTGATTCTTTTGGGAGTCAAATTGGTCCATCCCCTTTCAGAGACACGAAGGTGCCCTTTTATAGAACTTCCCGTCATAGTCCAAATAGGATTGGACTTCTAGACGATAAGGCCTATCCATAAGAATGCCCATTCATAAGGTTATCCTTGATAAGGATTGAGAGTCCAACATGGAGTAATTTCCTTCTCTTAGCAGAATTGGCCTAAAGGCTGCGTAACCCTACGTGGGGGTCGAGCCGAGACAACATCTTCGCCCTAAGCCATTGAACCACTTAAACCCCAAGATTCCCGCCAGGTGCCAAACGGATTGTCTGGACTTGCCTTCAAGTTGTCTCTAAATTTAGGCAGAGTATCTCAATGCGGTCAGGGCGCACACTAAGCGCATATGATATCATGAGAGTAGATCGCGTGTGCGCTTCGTTCGGCGTCCCGAACGCGGAAGTCATGGGTGCGTAACATTCAGCGTCCCGAATACGCGCCATGACGAACGACTGAATTTATATGTAAAATGCCACAATTCGGGGGGATTCTCCACGTCAGGTGGAACCCACGCCAGGTGGCATACTTTCACATAAGGGTACATACACATCCAAATGATGGAAAAATCAATTTGACAAGATGACTAGGTCTGTAGGCATATTCTTGTTTGAATGTGCATGAGTGCTTTGTACTATTGGTTAACTCAGTCGTGCTGATGTAGAAAAACTTTAGGAGACTTACGATGAAGCTGCCTATGGTTGGATTTGTGGCAGATTCAGTGTGAAGAAAGATTCTAGGGCCATGTACTTGTATGTAGGAGAAAGTTTCTAAGTTTGGTATACAGAAAGGTGAGAGATTTGGCTTGATTTTAACATGGATATGTTGGCTTTTTAGAAAAGTGGCTAGAATTCTTTGGATAGTGACTATTTTTAAGGGTTTTGGTGTGAAATGTAAGTCCAAAGGGTAGGGGAAGGGCTTGTTATGGATTTAGGCTTAATGGTGAAGGGCTTGAACTAAAATTAAGTTGAGCTGTGAACAGTAATCTGAGAATGGTACCGTGAGTTGTGTGCAAAGAAGAAGAAGAAGAAGAAGAACAGCTCCTAAAATCTACATATCTGTAAAGCTTCTAGGCCACTAGTAATTCTCAAAAAATCAACCTTCATTGAATACCAAGATTACTCAACCTTCGTTGAATACCAAGATTACATACATATTTATAAGCTGCTAGGCCACTACTACTTCTAATAGCACTCAAGTCTCAATAATGGAAAAGTAAGAAACTGACTGACAAGAATATTCTAAACCTATTATAGAACATACAGAAGATTCCAAAACTAACTTGACCCATAATACAACCCAGGTCCATACTACCTTCCATGACTAGCATATCCTAATTCTTGGCTCCTAGAACCGAATATGACAAAATTTGATATGTGGAGCAGCATACTAACTTTAAACAAACATAATTTAAGACTCAAAATAATCCTAACCTTCATTAGATGATACCCCAGACATGCTTGATGTGAAATCTCATCTTTGTGCCTCCCGTTCTTTCCATGCTTTGCATCTTGTGCAGCTAAAATTGTGGCATGAATTTTCACTGAGACAGTGAGACTAAAGTAATGATCATCTATCTCGCTTTAGTTTCCTCCCTCTGGCTTACAGATGAGGATTATATCTTCCTTTTTTTCTCAACAAATTCTAAATCCAAAAATCTTGTGTAAATTAGATACAAAGATTATCTGAATTACATTTTTAATTTTTTATGTATGAGGAATTAATACGTTAAATTTAGATTTGGATATAAGGCTTTCGGGTCCAATTTAATGTCCCTCCTTCCCAAATACTTGCTTAATCTTACTTAGCTTAACATAAAGTTAAAAAGACCAATCTCAGAAATCATTGCAATTGTTGATTCTTTGTGCTTTTGTTTTTTCATGAGATTTGTCTAGTTTAGCATTTTCTCTGATCTCCACATTACCTCTGTTTTGAGTGTTCGAGTTTGGATCTTCCCCAAATTTTTTTGCTCTATTAGAAATGCAAGATGCTGTGCATATCACATATGACAGCAACGACTTTCATTTATGTTGAAAGAAATTTTTCTTTCTTTTCCGAGGACTAAATGTTAAACCCTGATACTCTTAAAAAAAACACCCTATAAGAAGCCTTTCTATCTGCTTCCGATATTCTCAAGTTGAGATATTTCTCTAACAAATGTATTTTCTAGTTGCAAGGGATTTTTTGAAATAAGGTTGGACTGCAGTGGACTTCAAAGCAAGAAATATGAACCTAAGTAACATAAGTACTTTTTTCCTCCTCCCCTTTGTATTTAGTAAAATCATTTATACTTTAACACTCATTGTCACTCAAATTTCTAGTCCTCCCCTTTGAAGATGATAAAATTATCTTTTCGACTGAGATAGCCCAAATGGTTGAACCCTTAGTTATCTTTAACATTGTTTGCTCTGCTCATTTCTTGGCCAAAATCCAATTCCATAATCCTCCTTAGAAACATGTGTTTACAGCTTCTTCCTGTAGCTGTTTGAAATGCAAATCAAGTACTAATTGAGATTCTGACATTCAAAATTATTGTTTTGTGATCTGTGTCAAATACTTTTGCAAACTGTGTTTTCCAGAGGCCTATTTTATGTCAATCCTACAATGGTTTATGTTTGTTTAGGGTGGAATTTTATTAAAACAGCTATGTAAGAATTGCCATCTCTCATATTCATTTTCTTCCCAGCTCATTATGTCTCGAAGGCGGATTCCATGCTTGGATTCATACTTAGATAAGGTATGTATCTTTTGATCAAGTTCATCACGTTACTATGTTATATGCATGACGGAGTTCCTTGCTCTCTCTCTCTCTCTCTCTCTCTCTCATTGTAGTACTTACCTTGCGGTTTCTATTTATTGTAACTTGTTTATTTAAATAGTATGTTCCAGAGCCTTGTATTGGTATCTAAGGTGGCTAGGGCACTGTGTTATTTATTTAGGTTCATGGAACTATGCCCTCCGTTTGGTCACGATAACCCGTTCAGAAGCTCTTTTTATTGATTTTATCAATAAGCAGCATTTCTATTGCTGGAGTGTATGCATTTCTTATTTGTACATTGTTTTTTTTGTTCATGATATTCATGGATTCACTGTTGATATGTTTGGATCTTGGATTTGTCAATGGAAAGGAAAATGAAAGGGAAATGAAATTGCTTAACAGAATTTATTTATTTATTTATCAGTAACCAAAAAAACCTTTTTTTCACGAATACCTATTTACTAACCCAACCGAATAAAAGCAAAATAAAAAAAGCTTTTTTCATTTCATTTTCTTACATAACTTTTCCCTTTCTTTTTACTTTCCTTCTGCATATCCAATATCCAAACATAGCATAAAAAATGGAGGGATAAATAAAAAATAAAAAAGTTGGAGAATTCTGGTAACTAACTTTTAAGGGAAAGGGATGAGGAGCAGGTTTAGGTAATGGTTTTGTTCTTTGCAGAAGCTGTCACCAACAAATGAAATGCCAATATAACTTCTCAAACAACCATTGGCTCGTGATTCCATATGAGAATATTGATGCATGTAGACATGGTTGATTCTATAGAAAGATAATAGAATCCCACAAACAGAATTAATTTGCTCATACTTTACAAACAAATGATATCAATATTGGCATTTTGCTGAAGGGGTCCATTAGAAATCAGAAGGTTCCCCAGAATATGGTATTATGGAATTCCTTTCAGTGAACTATGAGCTATCTTTTGTTGCAAATCCAGTACTCATGGAGAGTCATGTAATTAGTTTCTTAGATCCTCTTTACCTTGACAATGGAATGACCTCAATATAGACCAATGGAAGTATTCCCTAATGAATCTGAGCAGGTGAACATTTCTCTATGGCCTCGTTTCAAGATGGTATTTGACATGCACCTGAGCAGCTTGCGAAATGCAAATGTAAAAACATTATGGGAAGATGATGTTCATCCTCACTATATGATGAGGCGCTATGCGGAGTTTACTGCCTCACTCATTCATCTTAATGTTGAATATGGAGATGGTCAGGTTAGACATACTTGAAGTTCAAGTAATTTTTGTTTCTTGATGAATCTTGATCAGAATGATTACCTAAATATGCTGCCTTATATATTTCCAGCTTGACCTGAACTTGGAAAGACTGAGAATGGCTGTTGATGACTTGCTTGTCAAGCTTGCGAAACTGTTTCTGAAGCCAAAGCTGCAGACTGTTTTTCTAATAAATAACTATGACATGACAATTGCTGTATTAAAGGTAATTGTTGTGTGTCTAATGTCTTTTATTGGGTATGCATCAATTAATGGCAGATATAAACTGTAGACTTGTCCAAGTTGAGAAGAGAACATGGAAAAAAAAGTTTGTCTCAAATACATAACTAATCAATTAAGATGCTGAAAATTTTGTTTATTAATTCCTAGGGAGCTCTGATGGATGGGCTTTTTTTTCATTTGGTTTCCAGGAAGCTGGTCCAGAAGGCGGAAAGATTCAACTGCACTTTGAGGAACTGCTGAAGAACAATACATCAATTTTTGTGGTAAGTAACCACTAACCAATGGCGTTAAAGGTTGGCTTGCATATGAAAGAGAGATGGCTGAAGTCAAATCCTTGAACCTGGTTTTGCCCAACAGATCCAGTCCCCCCAGAACTTAAAAATAACATAACTGATGCAAAGCAAGGTTGCTTTTAACAAATTAATTTTATGCACCCGAATAGCGACTGCCCTTTTAGTGTATCTAAGGTGAAAAGCTATCTTTTTTGACTTGGGGGATTCCAGTTACAAGATTCAAATGTATTTGGGTACCGCTCTCAAAACAATCAAATGCCTGTCATAAATCTAAGTTGTCCAAGTTCCGTTTTGGGACTAGGACGAACAGCACATTGTTAGGCATGTAGTTTCTTCAAGTTAATGTGTTGTACATCTAGTTTGTTCAAGGTAGCGAGTGGATCTCTATGGCCATTGGAAGAAATGCTCCCCTTGGTGTTGGATATTTTTGGCAGTTGACTTCTTTTTCTTTTCTTTTTTTTTTTGCTAATCGGGGGTCCGGACCAGTTTGTGCGCACCTCAATTAATCCCTGGGTTTGTGTTGTCCTCCCGCCCCACATAAACCAGGTAATTACCAGGCCAAAGGCCTTGGGGAAACTCTTGCGCTTGGCAAGAGTCGAACCCCTGACCTCCCTTTGGGAGGCCATGAGCTCTAGCCATCTGGGCTAGCCCAGTTGGTTCTTTCACTTTAGATACTTCATGCTTGTCAGTCTAAGTTATCTGGCCTTGAATGTCAAATGTCAATGGATGTTTCACAAATTCCAATCAAACTGGTCCTTGATGCTGCTCATTGTTCCTTGCAGGAAGAATTACTGCTAGAGCATTTCAGTGACCTCATCAAGTTTGTAAAGACCAGAGCCTGTAAGTGCCTTAAGAAAAACATCACTATGGCACCTTAATTTCTGTTTTCTCTCTCCCAGAAAGTGGGACTTATTTTGCTGTGTTGTTTTATCAGCTGAGGATCCAAGTTCTGGCTCAGAGAGGCCAATAACTGTTTCCGAGGTAGAGCCACTTGTAAAGGACTTCGCAAATAGATGGAAAGCAGCAATAGAGCTGATGCACAATGATGTGATTACTTCTTTCAGCAACTTCTTGTGTGGTATGGAGATCTTGAGAGCTGCATTGACGCAGCTGCTGCTTTATTATACCAGGCTCTCGGACTGCATAAAGAGGATTGTTGGTGGGTCTGGGCTAAACAAGGATCTTGTTTCCATTTCTTCAATAATGTACGAAATTAGGAAATACTCCAGGACTTTCTAGGTCAGATCATTGGTTGATTTTGTGCTGCTCCTGCGCCCAACAAACATCATTACTGAAGGTTATACTCGATTTGGGAAAGGGGTTTTCAAGTAGTTCTTGCTGGGGTTATTACAGCCTGTGAATCTAATGGCCATTGACACTCTCTCTATCTTATTATTTATAGATGTTCGGAAATATTGTAAAAAAAAAAAGGTCAACAAAATTTATTTGTAGTTGATTGGAAATTTGTTTTAAGGTAACCTTCTTTCTTGGTTGCCGTAAAAATGTGGGGAAAGTATTGAAATTGTTTCTTTTTTGCTTATATGTTTGTGTGTGTGTATATATATATATATATGAATGTATAATTGTATACA
This sequence comes from Euryodendron excelsum, assembly GCA_033060915.1. Lineage (NCBI taxonomy): Eukaryota > Viridiplantae > Streptophyta > Magnoliopsida > Ericales > Pentaphylacaceae > Euryodendron > Euryodendron excelsum. The sequence goes on from CM065383.1 coordinate 44,660,540, forward strand.
TATAAAAATTCCGGAGGTAGCATTGGGTTTTGGGGATGCAACAGTGGTCATTTTCCTAGCAGCTGTGTTTTACGGTTTTTACTTGTGTTGGGTACAGCCATAGAACGAGGAGTCTACGCCCGGTTATAAATTTTACTTATCGAATTTAGGTTGTGTTGAGCTTATTTACCAAATTAAAGTTGCTCTAGAAGTGTTGTGTTTTGAAGGTAAATAAATTTTAAAATCACCCTACTTTTTTTTTTAAAACAAACTCATGGAACGAGAGCAGGAGGATATCAATAGTATTGTTATTAAATACTAAGTATACACACAATAACAAAATAAGACAAGGAAAAAAGGTGATAAGAAAGAGAAGAGTTAACAATCGTTTAATGACCTTTTCTCATATTGCGATCTTTCTAAATGGTAGAGAAGTTATAAACACCTACAAACTCACAGCTATTCATTAAGAGGAGGTAATTAAAAACTAGTTTTGTTAGTAGGACAGGGTGCCATTTTTGGTTAATACTAATACTGCTGTTTGGTTCTTCTATATATCCCTTGCAACAGCAGAGGTTAGACATATATATATATATATATATATATCCTGTGACAGTATAATTTTTAGGCATTGTCTAAAACCAAGGATACATTTCTCCTCATAGTATAGGAGAAAGTAGTCAATTGCAGGGTTATACTTGTGCAGGAAACAAAGCAATGCTTTGAAGTTGAACAAATAATTGTGACAATTTGGAAAGGCTTGAGTTTGAAGGACTACCAAAACTGAAATGAGCAAATTCTTAATGAAAAATTTTGTTCATAAATTTGAAATACCCATTCAATTTTGATATATGATAATGTGAAATTAAGAAAAATACAAACAATAAAGTTTTTTTAGTTTGAAATTTGGCAACATTTAGTGGATAAATCCAAAGTAAAAAAATTTGCTTGAATATATTTGACTGCAAATCCAAAGATTCATAAGATTTAAATTCAAACTTAAATTGATAAAGTTTATTTGGTAGCCCCAAATCTAAATTGAATACTTGTCTAAAATTTGAATTTACCATCAAAATTTTCAGTATATTCATTGCATCTCGAAATCTTAGGTATATTCTGCTTTGGTATATTTTGAGTTGGTCTAAAAGTACTTTTTATAAAGAAGGATCATTTTGTCATTTGAACAGAACTAAAAGATGCCTGCCCTCAATTAGTGTGAGCTTATCATGGATATAAAAGCTTTCATTAATTTTTTTTTCCTTGAGAGATGTTGAAGGAAGAAACCACTAAACAGTGGGTCATTAATTTCAATAGTTCTTAAGCTTTAAAGTAGCGAGGCCGAACTTTTTTGATCTGACCCATAGGCTATAGCCATTGAGATTGTACCACTCACGGTGGTTCCTATGCATGACCAGCAAAGGATGAAATGGCAGTTCTCACACACACATGAAACAACATGAGCATCATAATCATAGATTTCACCTCTGTACTTAACTTTGTCTCTGCTGCTGGCTAAAGCTTTAACAGCCTCATATTCTTGCTAAAGAAGAAGCTCAACTATAGTCAAGTTCCTGGGTTATGTCTCAGCACAAGTTTAATATGATTTTCTTCTTAAGACAATCATGGAATGTGAGGGATTCTTCTTTCTGCGGGTTTGCTGGTAACTGGTTAAAATTACATGATTTCTTGTCATGAATTTTAGTGGTTTGTCCTATTCAGTTTTAGAAAATCAACTTGAATGATGTTGAATGTGCTCAAGACATTTTTGAATCAATGACTGAACAAAAATGGCCACTTTGTATTTCACAAACCTAAAATTGAAAAAAAAAAAAAAGGAGAAAATAGCAAATCTATGAGACACTGGCCGGCCACAGCCTTGTCATTACTTTAAGATGGACTTGAGACAATAGATGTCGTTTGTGAATTAGTTTTGATAAATAGAACAGTCAGTTTGGTCATGCTCATATTTGTTTGCCATGCATGCATGCTCTCTCTCTCTCTCTCTCTCTCTCTCTCTCTCTCTCTCTCTCTCTCTCTCTCTCTCTCTTTCTCTCTCGGTGTGGTTGTGAAAAGTCAGCTAGTTTCCAATCTAATTAATCTGTTTCATATCATAGCGACTGCTGTTAGAATTTTATTCCTTTTCTCCCTTTTATGATTATTAAATCATGTTGGCTTTCTTTGAGTATAGTTTTTAACATTTCGATAAAAAAGTGAAATGTTGGTTAAGGTGGGGAAGAAAGTGTTGAAGATGAGTAAAGGCTCTAAATCTCTCTAAATTTCAGTGATCTGGGTACCTTTTAATCACATATAGCTAACACCAGAAAAGAAGCAAAATTGGTGCTAGTTGGGGATATAATTATAGTCCTTATCTAGTCATGGTCACTCTATAAGGAAGACCTTCATCTTTTTTCATTAGAGAAGGCTTGCTGAAGCTAGTTCTATTTCTTCCTTTGACCTTATAGTACCTCAGGAGCTAATAGAACTAGTATAGATAAGTGAGGTGTTGATATCTGAACATTAAAACTCAAAATGTATTTAAACATTATAGTAGTGTAATATTGGATGACATGTCACTATGTCAGGATTCTCAAATTTATAACAAATTAGAAGTTTCTATTTGTGTACAACTTCTAGGAACCGTGACTACTAGTAGTTACTCTCGATTTATACATAATCCTACAAGATTTCTTAGGGAAGAAGCATAGTGAGAATGGTGTGAAGCCATGTAAATGCTCCAATATTATTTTCTTTTAACCCCTGCTCTGGTCCTTCTTATGTAATTGTAAAACTTATAGAAGTTTTAACTGAAAAGTTATGGATGAACATGAAAGTTCAGAATGAAAGCTTAGTCATCAAGATATAGCTATTTGTTAGTTGAAGTTGTGAATTTTGTATTGTTATTTGTTTTTGAAGTTTGTTGGTTGCATGTCGAACTGAGTACCATTGTTCACTATGTGCAGCTCTGTTTGTGTCATGGAAAACCATTACATTTCTCTTCTTTTCATCATTGTCATCCACTTCAAGCCCTCCTCGGCTCCTCCTCCCAGATCTGAGGTAGTTACAGCACGCCACGGTGTTGTTGCCACTGATGATTCCCAATTTTCAGCAATTGGGAAGGATGTTCTCCATGCAGGAGGTAATGCTGTTGATGCATCTGTGGCTGCTGCTCTTTGCTTGGGTATTGTGACCCCAGCTTCTAGTGGCATTGGTGGAGGCTCATTCATGCTAACCAGGTTAGCAAACTGACATGCACAAGCCTTTGACATGAGAGAAAGAGCACCGAAGCAAGCTTCCGGGGTACAAGATTGATAAATGTCTTCTTTCTTTTCTTTCACTTAATGCTCCCCACAAGCTGAAAATGTATGATTATTAAGGCTTCTTGCTTTAGTCACTAATCAGTACTTCTGAAGTACCAAAAATCCACCAAGCAATCACTTTTAAGTGGATAATAGAGGAAATAATCCCTGATTACAACTCAATCCATGTCACTTGGATTTTATACAATAACAAAAATTGGTTTTGGATTCCCCATAATCGTCTATTTGTTTAATCTTCAACTTTCTTCCTTTCATGTGTACATGTCAATCAGCTGATGATCTTAAAGGTGCAAAGGGTTTTGCGTGGAAGTTCCACCTAGTCGAAAGCATCTGCTATACGTGTCTAGCATGCTGAGTCACCATTTGCATGTTGGCTTTACTGCTTCCAATAGAAGTATTTCTGAATGTATTTGTGTGGCGGTACCAGATTTCAAACTCCGTGGATTGTAGTTTGTGATATCTGGTAAATGTGGGTAACACTAAAATGCAAGATAGCTCTGGTACTCATAGGATTAATTTTGTAGGCACCTAGTAGCTCTCTGCAATTTCAGTTTATTGTGCACCTGCCTTTTACAATGGATCAATTGGAATTAATTTGGTAAGAGATGTTCAGAGTGCTGGAGGGATACTGAGATTGTCACACCTTATGACATATCAAGTTAAACTCAGCGAACCAATCTCTAAGAACATTCTAGGGTTTAAAATTCTTGGTATGCCTCCTTCTTCCTCTGGAGGTCCTGCAATGATTCTTGTGAGTGTATATCCTCGCCAGAAAACCCCAAGCCACCCCAAAAAAAAAAAAAGAAGAAGAAACTTTATCAATTCTGTGCTTTGTTCTCCATCACGTTTTGGTACCATTCTTTACTGAAGTACATGTATTCTGGTCTTTCTAATTGTACTACCACTGATACTAAACATTTTTGATCAATATGGATTAGCTTCGGGTGTTTCTGGCTCCTCAGGATCCTTCGAATGGTTGAAGCTTTGAAACACGCATGTGCTGTGAGGATGGATCTTGGTGATCAAGAATTTATTGATGTTGAAAAGGTTTTATCTGATATGCTTTCTCCTAAGTTTGCAGCGAAGTTGAAGAGGACAACACATGATAATATGACTTTTGATCCCTGTCATTATGGGAGCAAGTACCAGTTCCTAAAATTGTTTTGATCATCTGACAACATAGGAGTGCAAGCACTTATGTGTGTATGTATTACGTGCATAGAGTTTGCTACTGATTGATGCTATTATAGGTTTAATTTAATAGGGTCCATTCATATTGAACCAAGTTATTGTCAGATCAAGGCATGAGGTTGCCTCAATCATTTGAGTGGAAAAACAGTTATATTATTAATGTAACCACTAAACTAATTATCCACTGAAATTGATAAAGCATGTATACATACGATGATTTGTCACCCAACTTCAAGAAAGAAGATAAAGGAAAAAAGACCATTTATGCATAGCATTACCTTTCTTCTTGCTGAAGTAAACTTTTTGTGATGAAATTATTATCGTGAAGTTTTTTTTTCCTCATGCTAGACTTCATCTAAGTAGCGCCTTCACCTTGTTTGTAATGAAGAGGAAAGAGAAGGCTTTTGGACATTTTATCCAGTTCAGAGATTGTGAATGAGAAGAACCATGTCAGAGTGTTTGTGCAAGAACTTGTCTTTATTATTTCTTTTATCTATGGCTAGTTTGAAGTTCAAAATCTTTAAATTCTTTTATTATCCAACTTATTCACTTATTCTTTTGTTTTGGGTTGTTTAATTAAACAAAGGAATCAGTGAATAATTTGGATAAAAAAGGGAAAAAATTTAAAGGTTTTGTACTTCAACCTAGAATATAACTGTTGAGTGGTTACAATAATATCACTATTATGCATTATTTGGATTTTGCATTAGTATAGTGATTAAAATACTCTGTACAATACAGAGTATTTTGCATTTTTGTAGTGTGGTCATCTGATTACTTTCTCTTTTCTTTTCGTTTCTTACTTTGTTTCCATTCACTTTTCAGTGAGGGGGTCCTCTTGTGGAAGACCTGTCTCACTATAACTATTACTTTTCCTAATCATGCTAGAGAATACAATATGCCTTTGGATGTCTATTTGCATGCTCTTTGGCTCATATCAGGTGGAATCAGATTAATGATCAGGGCACTAGCCACATCTCCATTGTAGATAGCGAGTGAAATGCTGTATCCCTGACCACTACTGTAAATGCATTCTTTGTGGCCCAATCTGTCTCCTAGTACAGGGATACTCCTCAACAATCACATGAATGATTTTCCCATCCCTATCAATCATTCTGAAAATGTTCCTCCTCCAGAACCTGCCAATTTTATCCGGCCATTCAAAAGGCCATTGTCATCTATGGCATCCACCATTGTCCCATGGGTAACATTGACAGCTCACTCATTTTTTATCTTATTGACATGATATTAGTCCTGTTATCAAATGACTTGGTTAACTAGTCCTGGATGCTGAATTTTGTAGCTATTATGCCCAATGTATTGAAGTAACTGAGATGTTATTAAACATAAGAAGGAGATATTCTAATCCAATACTTGTCTGGCCTTATGGTTTTTCTATACAGTTTGTTTCTGGTTGCTTTATTCTGATCCAATATTGGCAGCTCACTCATTTTGATCACTTTGTTTCTCTATAGAGTTTTCTAATGACAACTGTATGCAAACTCTTTTTTGTTTTTTGACTCTGAAGGGTAAACACCTTAAAGCTGTTTTAGGTGCAAGTGGGGGAGTCACGATAATTGCTGGGACTGCAGATGTATTCTTGAATAATTTTGTAAAGGATATGGATCCGCTCTCTTCTATTTTGGCTCCAAGATATTACCATCCGGTTATTAATCAGAATTTCCAAATTTTCTTATACATTTGATCGTCAAGCACCAGGGGATATACTGACATGGTACAATACCATTTCTGCAGCTGATTCGCAATGTGCTGTATTGGGAGAATTGGACATCTGTGACTGGCTACCAGTTTGAAGTTCCTTACAAGACAAAGGCAGCCCTACAAAAGAAGGGCCGAGTCCTCAAGAGCGTTGCTGGTAGGGCTGTTTGCCAGTTTGTGGTTCAAGAGTTAAGAGGATTCAAGGTTGTGAAAGCTAATGGGCGTAAGCAGTCCAAGAAAGGGTGGATTTCCAGCTGGTTTCTGAATTTCTGGGATGGTTTTCAGGAATGCAAGTAATTGAGTTCCTATCATTTTGTTAGCAAAAAAACAGTATTTAGTTATTTTTTTGCCTTTTTTTGCAATTAATTTATTGCTTCATGTGAAGTGTGAACTAGTTACATAATGAACTCTAAGTTCTTTTGTTTCTCAATTGAAATTACTGTGTGTAGGATAACAATTCATCCTCTGGAAATGAAATTATTGGCAACAGCTTTGGTACTTGTGCAGTCATGCTATTCACTGACAATTAAGAGAGGAATAGCAAGAAAATTATCCTAAATCCTAGGCAGTGCATCGTCCTGTTTCAGTTAAGTTAAGCAACCTGCTTGGAAGTTGGAAGAAAATCATACTCGTGGTTTTCCTTAGAAACTGAAAAGGGAAATCCATGAAGATTATTCAATTAGTTCATCTAGGAGATAAAGACCCCTTAAGTCAATTCCCATATAGCAGTTAATTGTTCGTCTACTAGCATATCTAGAAACTGAATAGAGAAATCAAACCGTGCCTTAACATTGGTTGTACATGGACTGACTGAGAAATTCATACTGGTTTTCTCTGGTGACATATCTTCCCTTGGTTTGTAAGCAGAAATGACCCATTCTTTGTTATTACTTACAAAATTTCTCTTGGCACATGAGCACATCAATAACCAAAATACTTAATGTGAAATATAAGTGTTTGTGTACTGCTAGAGCCCGGAAGCAGAAATAAAAGGGAGTGTGGTGCTCTTTTAGGTGCTGAAGGGGTGCTTCAAGACTGCAAGAACCTCTGTGAGTGAACCCCAAAGCTCCGAAAACCACCTGAAAATCTCATGCTCCTATCCGATTCCGAAATCAATAAATTCCCGAGCAATTTATGGGTATCTAATGGAAACTGTTGTGGCAAAAGTGGTGATCTAAAACACAGGAGAAAGGGTCTGCCTTGGAAATTCTTACTTTTAAATTTGCTTTTAAGGTGATCGAGTTTTGGACTATCTTTTCTAGCTTTTTGTTGAGAGGCTTTCTTAGAAATTTTTTTTCCCGCATTCTTAAGGTTCCATGCTTAATGTTCTGAACAAATTCATATGGCCAGACAGCTGAGGCCTTTAATCAAAGAAGATGACATATTAATTGCAAAACTGAACAATAATGTCATCTCCTTTTCTATTCCATATTGGAATCAGTGCTCATTTTCACTTCAACATGCTTTAGGCTTTGGCAGCTACATTCATATACTTTGGTTCCTTAATTCTCGACGTGCTCAATGCATGCACTAGACCCACTTAGATTGTAAATCATTTGGTGCAGCCTCACATATTCCATAGCAGAATGAAATGACATAAATTTGATACCAACTTGTTCCCAATTGAAGAGGATGACAAAAAATGTCGAGCCCAAATCATCATGTGTCTGTGTAGCTGTCCAATAACTTGCCTCTGCTGTGATATTAATTATAATCTAATTGTAATGCTGAGATGGAAGTGTTGGGATGCCACAGTATTAAAAGATGGGGATTCAGAGGGTTCAATTCTTATCTTGTTTCATTCAAAAAGGAAAATCCAACTGTCAATAACTTAGCCACATTGATGAGTCTTTTCTATTAAGTGATAGGAGCCAAATCTGCAACATCAATCGATGTTGATTTTCCATGCAGTTTAATTTCTAATCTGTACATCATTACTTATTAATGTTTTCTTAGCTGAACTGAGCAATATTTATTATTTTTTACCTTAAAAATGTTAGTAGAAGTACAAAGTGAGTCATTAAATCATCTTAATGCTTGTTGGAAGAAATGATAAGTATGCAGGTGAAAATCTATTTTTGATGAGATTTAAGCTGTTATATCCTTCATTCCATCTCTCTTACTCTCTTGTAATGCAGAAATGACCACAAGTATAGATTTCACTGCTGTATTTTCGCTCTGGACTAAGAAGGCAACTTAATTGTGTCTCTGCTGCCGTCTGCTTCAACAGCCTTTACACTTGAGGTTGGTGAAGGAACTCAAATTCTCATGAATCCCCAATCAGAAAACAAGAAGAAGAAGTGTGTAATCTGATTTCCGGTGGAAGAAAGAACATCATCATGCCATGTGAGTGATCCTTCTTTCTCTGGCTTTGTTAGTAACTAAGGACTGTTTAGTTGCATGAGTGAAATTTCATTTGGAAGTAACTTAAAAATGAGATCCTTTTTTCTAGGCATTGAACAACATAACTAAGAGCAACACCATCTCAAATGGACTTGACACGAGGCAATATATAATTTGTCATGTTGATTGTGGTAGCCACAACAGTCCAATTTAGCATAGCGTGCATGTTTCGGTTTGCAATGCTTAGACAAGTCAATTCTGTGAAAATTATTTGAGCTTACCTATTATTTGAGCTTCCCATTCTCCTTCTCTCTTCGGAAAAGTTAGCTGGCATTTGTACTTGCTTAATTTATTTCATATCATGTGGCTAATTGGTGTTAATAATTAATTTTCCGGGCTCTCCCTTGACTACAGGTTCTAGGATGTTGGTGGGTAATGTGACAAGTTGTGAAAGTATGGCGTTAGATACAGGAAGTGTTCTACAGTGTGTCCACATGAACTTACTCTGTCTTATTCAACCCAATATCATTAGATTACAGTGATGTAAAGTTTTTCTTGTAAAACTATCCACAATAAAGCTTTCAAAAAATCTGCCTAGCTAATAACTAAATAACATGGGTATATCTTTCATATTCATTGACAAGCTTTGCATTAACCATTCTATTAAGGAATAATTTCTGCAGTTGATTTTAGCTGCACATGGAAGACTACTGTTTTGGTACAATTCTTAATTCCCTAATTCTCTGCTTAGCCACTTTATGCCAAGAGATGCATACTAGAATTCATAAATTTGGTCAAATTGTTTATTTCTATCCAGTGGGAAATTTATCAGCAGTTCATCATACAATCATTATAGATCATTTAACAAAACGGAATTTAGATTGATACAATAATTGTGTTATCGGCAAGCAGAGGATAGGGTCAATCAACCACTTTTTGAAGGGCTGTGATGGCTCTGCAGCTTTGTCAGCTGCTGCTGCTGCTTCTTCCCCTATGTTTTTGGTTCTCTCTCGCTCTCTCTCCTAAGGTTTGTGCAAGGCTTTGCCTTAGTCCTTGGGAATCTGTTTCAGCTCATACCGCCCTTATGCACAGTCATAGGCAGCGTGATCTATTTTTGATGATGGATCTTTTATTCCTTTTTTCATCCCGTTTCATGTGCTTGGAAGAATAGAAGCATGGATATTTTGAATGAAAAGATTCTACAATGGAGATTTTGAATGGCACGAATCTATATTTTCACTCATGGATTTCCATTTTATAATGTTTCTTTGTTTAACATATTAGAGGTATATTTGCCTTAGAGAAGTATATTAGATGTTTAAGTTCTTTCTTACTGATCAATGAAAGAAAGAAGTAGATAAGTTTGATAAGAATTTCTCATATGGTGACTAAGAAAATCAGTTTCAGTGGACAGCTTCAGGGAACTTACAGGATTCTGAGCTTATTTGCTTTAACAATTTATATCGTAGTAGAAGGTTGTATTTGGACATAGATTTCAGGAACGACAAATTCTACCAGTCACTTTGATGATTTTTCCTTGTCTGTGAGATGTTCTTCTTAGGGGAAGTAGTCAAATGAAAATGGCAGTCAGCCATTCAAATTTATGATCTATGTATAATACAATCTCTTATTATACAGTTACCAACATAATTGGTTCGTCAAAATTCTAAAATTTGTGAAAAGTTACTGAAATTTTAATTGAACTGCAACCGCAAATAATATCATAGAAACACTTCTTTCTTGAAGTCGCTGATTTTTGCTGCTAGTTGTTAAATCTCTTGATCATGTTTAAGATTATTTACTCTGGAATTGAACACCAATGTATTACTGTGTGCAGCTCTCTTGCAGTCACGGTTCGCCATTATATTCATCTTCTTTTCATTATTTTCATCCACTTTAAGCGTTGATATTGCTACCACATCCAGTTATAGAGCTGGGTCAACTACAGTTAAACGTGGTGTTGTTGCCGCTGATGATCACCGATGTTCCAGAGTTGGGAGGAATATTCTTCGTGAAGGAGGTCATGCTGTTGATGCATGTGTTGCTACTGCTCTTTGCTTGGGTGTTGTTAGCCCAGGTTCTAGTGGTATTGGTGGAGGTGCACTTATGCTTGTGAGGTTAGCCAATGGAGAGGCACAAGTATTTGATATGAGGGAAACTGCTCCCAAGCAAGCTTCTCAGCAGGTATTCAGAATTTGAAATTTTTGTAGGTATGGATATGCATTTGTTCTGTTCTAATTAAGTTAAATTTCCTAAAGTCAATCTAGTGTATTAAACTAAAATTGCATGCAACCGACACAAAAGAGCCTCTTTGTTAGATAAGGGCCGCTTAATCCATGTCAATTGATATGGTTTCAATTGAAAAAAGATTTCAGTTTGTTATATATCATGATCGATTTATCCAATCTTCAAGTCTGTTTTTACGTGTGCATGCATGATACTGATGATATTAAGGTGTACAAAGGCTTTTGGCAAGGTCCCGATGTCAAATTGACTCGCCTGTATGACCCTAACATGCTGATTATTTCCCATTTGTTTACCGCGCGTTCTTATCACTTCAATTTATATTGATGCAATTTTTTGGCTTTTTTTAGAATCTTTTGGTTTACCATGCTAAGACAGGTTTCATGGTTACATATATATTCCATTATGACGCAATAATTGTTCACTAGTTATTGTTATGTTTTCCCTTTTTTTTTCAGTTTTTTTTCCCTCTGAGGAAGCATATTTATCTCCCAGTGGTTTTCATTTTGGCTGGGCTGATTTTATAATAAATATTTCAGAATCTTTTATGTATGATGGAAGGAAGATTTCAGACTTCTTGCTGGTTTTGTTGGATTCAATAATGTTGGAAATGCTCAAGTGAAGTCCTAGCCCTGCTTGTTTTTTTTTTACAAGTGGACCTTTATGCTTATTTTGATCGCTGGCTTTTGTCAGCTTATATAGACCTTTATCTAATTATCATGCTTATTTTTCCTCATTTTTCTTGGTAGTATGTGAATGCTAGACTTCCTGTCGATAAAGCCACTGGTCCCCTATCCATAGCTGTTCCGGGAGAACTTGCAGGCCTCTACCGAGCATGGAAACAGCATGGAAAGCTTCCATGGAGTAAACTTGTTAGGCCAGCTGAGCAACTTGCTCGTAATGGATTCACTATTTCATTGTATCTCTATAAGCAGATGGTTAGAAGAGAATCAAGTATTAAGGCCGATAAGGGACTTCGCAGCATATTCACATCGCCTGCGGGGACCCTCTTTTTGCCAGGCAATATCATCCGCAACCAAAATCTGGCAAATACACTTGCAGAAGTTTCAAAATATAGAGTGGAAGCCTTTTATAATGGATCAGTTGGAAACAATTTGGTTAAAGATGTCAAGAATGCTGGAGGGATACTAACAATGGAGGACTTGCAAAACTATGGAGTTAAATTGAGAAAACCAATCTCCACAAACTTTCAGGGGTTTAAAATACTTGGTATTCCCCCTCCTTCTTCCGGAGGTGCTACAATGATACTTGTAAGTGTGTATCTCCAGACCTGCTATCCCTTTCGGTCTCGAGTATAAGGTTTCATAGAAGGCTCAAAGAATGAGCCTATTCACTTTCTTTGCCACAGATGTTGAACATTCTTACTCAATATGGACTTCCTTCGGGTGTTTCTGGCCCCCTTGGTATCCATCGAACAATTGAAGCTATGAAACACGCAACTGCTGTGAGGATGAATCTTGGCGATCCCGATTTTGTTAATGTTAGCAGCGTTCTATCTGCTATGCTCTCTCCTAGTTTTGCCGCGGAGTTGAAGAAAACCATAAATGATAACAAGACATTTGGTCCCAGTTACTATGGTGGCAGGTCAGTAGTTCGGCTGCTGATGAATTTGTTCATCTGATAGACCATAGCCCTTTACCACTCATGTATTTCTTTGGCATTACCTAAAAAGCATGGACACTTTTAAGAAGATGTCTTATCTGTGTCAAACATGCCATTCATCCAATATTCTCTCGACACATGTTGGATACGCGTCTAAACATGTCTTATTGTTTTATTATTGTTTTTAAATCAGACACACTTTAAACACTTGGGGAACATACTTGTTCATCACTTGGACATCCGTATCTATCACTTTCACATATAAAACATGTTGCAGGTATAAAAGATATAACTTGGAATCTAATTGTAAAATAAAAGTAATGTGATTTTATATCTAGTTTGATATTTAAACTATAAAATACATAATTTTTAATTTTAAGTAGTGTTATTCTGCTTAATCTATAAGTAAAATTTTTTTATATATGGCATATAAAAAAAGTAAATAGAATAGATAATTTTGTTGTGTCCTCGCTATATTGTGTCATGCATTTTTAGGGCATTACATTGCTTATCATTTCAGTTAAAAGTTAGTCATAATCCTACATAACCTCCTCAAATCATCTGTTCATTTGTGTGGATAATGATGTGCCACCCGACACCCACACAAGAAAAAAAAAAAAAAAAACAAACGAAACAAAAAAGGAGCAGGAGAAAAAGAAAAAGAAACAATGATATATATATATATATATATATTTGATGTCGGCAATGATGACACAGGTTTCTAATACAAGTAAAATCTGCCAGTGAAAATTGCTTTGAGTTTAAATTGATATGGTTAAGTGTGTCATTATTTGCTCCTTCTGCAATGATTATTTCACTTATTCCTTCATTTTGGGTTGAATTTTCTAAGGAGAAATTACATTAAGAAATGGGAGGACTTTAAAATGAAATTAGGAATTTTTAATGGGATTAAGTCATGCTTAATTTTGCAAAAAATGAAAATGGTCACCTCCCCAAATGTACCTTTATATATTGGGAATGTATTACTTGTTTATACAAAACATACTTCCTTTTAGTATTTAACAATTTGAAGACTTTGACTAGTATGTATAATACACACTTGAACTAATACCGTTTGTGACATCTGACTAGTACAATAGCAATAAGTGATGGGTAAATTTGGGGACTTGACCATTTTTCAATTTTTGCAAACATGAGTGTAACTGTCTCATTTAATTTTGACCGATCCTATTTTGCAGGAAAGTATGTGTGACTGAATCCTATTTTTCAAAAGATAGATAGAGTTCTCGAATTCCATTTTCAAGTCATTCCATATCCTTGACATTAATTCTCCGAATTTTGTAGCATATTCTCTTTGAAATATTGGAAGTATGGTGATTTATTTGCTTTCTTCCTTCTTTCTTTATTTGTTTCTGGTCACTTTTGAGGAGGTCCTTATGTGAAGACCTCTTGGCTTGTTACCCTACCTTGTAATACTTGAGATTTCGGTCTGCATGTGGACGTCTTATTTGTCATGCTTATGCTCTAATTTGGTAATTTCTTGGTTTTGGGTAGTACAGGTGGAATCAAATCCATGATCATGGCACCAGTCACATTTCCATTGTAGACAGTGAGAGAAATGCTGTTTCTATGACTACTAGTATAAACTCATATTTCGGTTCCCAAATTTTGTCACCAACCACAGGGATAGTCCTTAACAATCAAATGCTTGATTTCTCCTACCCTGGGAATCATTATTCAAATCATCTGCCACCAGCACCTGCCAATTTTGTCCGTCCATTTAAAAGGCCATTGTCATCTATGGCACCAACAATTGTCGTAAAGGTAGTATTGCTCGTGGCTCTTTTGGGGAGTCCTTTTTTTTATACAATACTATCTTGCCTGATAGTTCTCATTTGGTTTCTCTAGAGAGTATCTGCTGAATAATAAGTGCAACTTCTTGCTTGCAGGGACGAAAGCTGAAAGCTGTAATAGGTGCTGCTGGGGGGGTGCTGATAGCTGCTGCTACTACAGAAGTATTATTAAATCATATTTCCAGGGGAATGAATCCGCTCTCTTCGGTCATTGCTCCAAGATTATATCATCTGGTCATTATTCAGTTTACCATTCCCGTTTTAACTTTTTAAAAGATTGATTTCGATTAGTAATTTAACGTTTTACAATGAAGTTTTTTTGGTTTGTGCAGCTGATGCCTAACGTGCTATATTATGAGAATATGACATCCGTGAGTAATGTTCGCTATGAAGTTCCAGCAGCAACTGTGGAAGCTCTAAAGAAAAAAGGACATGTCCTACAACCATTTGCGGGTGCAACTATTTGCCAGTTTGTAGTTCAAATGTTGGATCGTCATAAAGCTGGGAAGCTTGTGGCCGTTAGTGACCCAAGAAAGGGTGGGGAACCTGCTGGTTATTAGATTTGCAAGGTGTTTTCCGGGAAATCAAGTGACTGTGATCCCTCACTTGTTCAAATTCAAAAGTTTTCTTTCCCTTTTTTCTTTCTTTTTGGACAGTATTACTGCCTGTGAATAAGTGACATCAATTACTGCCAAGTTCTTTTGTTTTTCAACCTATATTGCTGGAACGGTTCCTTATGTTGGAAGTGTACATCTCGTGCTGTGGAGAAGATGTTGTTAATTAAAACATAAATCGCCACATGAACAAAATCTAGAATGCATTTGCCACAAAAGCTGAGCTCAAGAGAAATAACTGCAAGAAAGTGTTGCCTCTAATGCAATTTATCTCCTTTAAGGAAGAAAATTATATACACCTGTTGTTTTATTAGAAATTAGCTATTCATGCTGGGGAATATTGTGTTCATGTTTCCATTTGAAGGCTAAACAGCTCCATAATTTAGGTTTCCTGCAAAAGTAGTTCAGTACTGTTCAAAAACCAGGGTGTCTAAGACTCTAGAAACTGATCTAGCCTGAAAATTTCCATCCACACGTACTGTCTAAAAATTCACACAAGGCTTTACGCGTTTGTTCCTTCAATTTGTACGTGAAAATAGTCATTTGTCATTGACTTCAAATATCACTTAATATTTGAATTCAAATCTATATACATATAAATCTGTGTGTGTATGCAAAATATAAGTGTTTGTGTATCTGATAAAGTTTGGAAGTGGAAATAACAGTGGATGCAATTAAGAATGGGGAAGTACTTCTGTGTGTGTCTTGCATTGAAGGGGCACTAATGAGTTCAAGAATTTCCATGAATGAATTCCAAGGCTCCATCAAGCCCCCTTCCCCCCCACCCCAATACCTTCTAAAATCACCAAAATTTCCCTGCACCATGTAAGTATATGTCCTTTGGCGGCTGTATTGATCTCTGACAAAGAAGAAATTGGAATCTCGGGTAGTTCTCATCTCTAGGCTATTACATTCCTTGGATGATCTCACAACTGCTCCATGATTCTTATCAGTTTTGTCATTTGGTTTAGACTCAGACAATTGTTAGTAATAAACCATACCATCTTGTCGCCCTTGAGTTGAGGTGTCTTTTTTTCACTTCTTGTGGCCCTTGAATCTTGATCGGGTTCATTGTCGAGAGTGACTACAAATTCAACAGACGTTGAAGCTATAGTAGTCAATAGCCGTCAAAGGTACAGTAGTCAAACAGTCGTCAAAGTTACAGTCGTCAACAGCGGTTAAAGCTACAGTAGTAAATAGTCGTCAAAGTTACAGTAGTCAACAGTCGTCATAGCTACAGTACTCATTTCTCCTATATATAGTCAACAGATCTCTCATTTTTCAAACACAACCAGAGGAAGAGAAAGTGAGGTTTTCTTTACTAGTTTCGAGAGGGTAAGTTGAGACGGGTGTACAAGGGTCGAAGGGCTTGGGTTTGGGTCATTAAACTTGAGTGTATGCTTGTACCATTGTTCTCAATTTTTCTCGGTAGTAAATAAGGAGATCGGAGCATGCTCCGTGGATGTAGGCAATCTTGTTGAACCACGCTAAATACTGGTGTCACTTTCCTTTTATGTGCTTTGATTGCTTTGATTTCTTTTATTATTATTTTTTTGTCATTTGTACTAACCAACTGCTGCAAGAATTCCTAACAAGTGGTATCAGAGTTTCCAGGTTCGACCAGAGAGGTGAGGCATTAAGAACACGTGTACATAGTTCTTGTTCACCGGAACGAATACAATGGAAGGAAAAGGAATCTCGGTGGGAAAATTTGAGGTGGATCCCTTTGATAGAAAGAATAACTTTAGCTTGTGGCAAAGCACGGTTAGAGATATCTTGGTGCAACAAGGATTGATCAAAGCACTTTCAGGCAAAGCAAATAAACCGGCAGACATGAAAAATGATGTATGGGAGGAACTTGATATGAAAGTTGTGAGTTCAATTCGTTTATGTTTTGCACCAGAGGTAAATATAATTTTTTTAATGAAATATCTACTCCAGTGTTATGGAAAAAATTGAAAAACCTCTATATGTCAAAATCACTCACAAATAAATTGCTCCTTAAAAAGCAATTATATCAATTGCGGATGGAAGAATGAACAAATATTATGGATCATCTTAATGTTTTCAATAAGTTTATTAATAAATTTTTAAGTGTTAAGGTAAGAATTGAAGAGGAGGATAAAGCTATTCTTCTTTTGGCTTCTCTTCTAAATTCTTTTGATACACTTGTGACTACACTTTTGGTTAGAAAAGATACTCTCAGTATAGATGAGGTGACAATAGCTCTCTTAGAGACGGAGACACTCAGAAAGCCGGGCAACAGTTCCCAAGCAGAAGGGTTGGTGACTAAAGGAGAATCAAGCCAACAATGTAGAAGGAGCAACAACAGAGGCCCTGGAAATAAAGGAAGGTCACATTCACAATCAAGTGGAACGAATAGCGACAAATTCAAGTGTTACTATTGTCAGAAGGAAGGACACTTGAAGAGGGACTGCAGACAAAGAAAGCGAGATCTGAAGGGAAAAAGAAAATCTCTGAATTCAGATTAAGCGGGCATTGTGCAAGTCTTTGAATTCAGATCAAGTGGGCATTATGCAAGATAATGAAGACGGTAATGGTGATTTATTATCAGTCACCATAGGTATGAACTATCTTGCTGACAAATGGATTATGAATTCTGGATGTTCTTACCATGTGTGTCCTTATAGGGAATGATTTGATACTTATAGACCGTATATTGAAGGAACAGTTCTAATGGGTAATGATGCAACTTGCAAGACTGTTGGAATTGGAACCATTAAAATTAAAATGTTTGATAGTATGGTGAGAACTCTAGCTGACATGCGACATATCCCTAACCTAAAAAAAAATTTAATTTCTTTAGGTAAACTTGACTCTAATGGTTTTACCTTCACACCAATAGGTGGGGTCCTAAAAGTTGTTAAAGGGGCCATGGTTGTCATGAAGGGAAAGAGACAATGAAACTTGTATACATTGTTAGGGAGTACAGTTACAAGTGGAGCAGCTTGATTACTCTTAGAAATAGTAATCTTTAAGCTTAAATTGTTAGTTGATTAGTTGAATTTCAGTGTTAAGTTAGTATTTTTACTCCTAAAATGCATTGAAACTTTTTTTGTGCACTTCTTACAGGAATTGGGGCTTAAACCAAGGAAAATGGGCAAATTTGAGGATGACCGATTGATCGGCCGATCGATTGGCCGATCGATTGGTGATTCTCTGTTCGACCTTCTGCGGCAAACTTTAGAGAGGGCGCTTTTTTGATCGATCGGTCGTTCGATCGGTGACGTCGAAATTTCCTCAACAGATTACACAGAAGCAAACTTCAGAGGGGTTGGTTTTGCGATTGATCGGGCGTTCGATCGCCTGGACCGTTCGATCGGCCGATCGATCGGCCGTTCGATCGGTCTCCTACTGATCGATCGGTGTGTATAGACTCTGTTTTTCTGCATAGTATAAAAGCTGTATAATCGGGACAAAAGGCATTCTAGGTCATTTTCTGCAGAAACTGGGCAGAGAAGAAGCTTCAAAAAGGGGTCTTTTGTTATTTTGTAAAGTTTTTAGTTAGCTTTACTTTAATGCTTTGTATTTAATGTCATTTATTGCTTTTGGATCATTGTAAATGAATGCTTGATATATATATGAAGTGAATGATTTTCTACTCTTTTTAGCCATTTTCCATCATTTTCTTACCACTTTCCCTCACTTTCTTAGCAACCAAACACTAGTTCTATATAGTTTAACGGTAGATTTGTCTTCTTTTATGCTCTTTGACATGGATTCTAGTAGCTAAATACCCCTTGGATATGGTTGTAAAGATCCACCAAAGATCTTCAAAGGGTGAAAAATGAGTTGTATGAACTTCAATGGCATATCCTTAAAATTTCATGGTTTCATTTGATTTAGTATGAGATTCATTAGAAAAACTTAGATTCATAACCCCTTGGCAATATTTATGCACAAATCAATGTTTGGTATAGGTATTGCACATGTCTAAGGTTTGATTCTAGGGTGCCAATTATAGATTCCTTCTTTATGCTCAATCAAACAAAAACCAACACTCATATAGTCGACATTTTCTGAATCAAGAATCCGACGTGTGATTCTTGATTTGAGTTATAAACCTCTCATTGGAAACCCTTGTTTTGAATTGGTGGATCGAAACAACCATGTCTAAGCTTTTCTTCTAAATTGCATAAAACTAGATTTTATCGTCTTCATTAGTCATTAAATTATTGCATGAAGCATTGAACCACCATCATCTCAAAACCAACATATTTTCGGTCACTTTTATGTTAGGAAAAGATAAGAATTTTCATTTGCAATCTATCAAGATAAGTGCCCGTGCTAGTTGAGCTTTGTTGCTATATTTGCAGAATTCCGTTGGGAGAGAACGATACCGGATCCTCCAGTTTTTACTACAAGCGCGACCTCCGTACTCTTGCGGAGTGACTCCATTTTGAAGAACATCTGGAGGTGTGTCAAGTTTTGGTGCCGTTGCCGGGGAATTCATAGGCAAAAGCTACACCGGACGAAAGCTAAGGATTGCGGAAGAAAATTGAAAAAAAAAGAAGAGCAAGCAAAAAAAAAAAAAAACACACACACACACACACAAAGAGGGTGGATTTCATCACCACCCCCAAGGGAAGCATCTACGGGCTTCGGGTCCCGGTAAACTCTCATTTCCCTTAAGGTGTTTTATTTTTTTTTAGGATTATTTTTTTATTTCTTCTTTTCTCTAGTTTCTTTTTTTTGATATAGTATAATTGCATTGCATTTTTGTTAGGGCCCTCTTCGGGAGTATTTAGTGGAGCTAGGCTAGTGTGTTCAAGTTTCAAATTGGTGGTACGCTTATTGTATGTGGAGATTGGAGGTACGGAGTTGAATTGATAAAAAGCCGTTGTCCGGCCTAGGGAATTGTGTATGATGTGCTGAATGACCCTATCGGTCCAACCTTATGTGTGCATTCATTTTTGTATGTCATATTTCACGAGGGACGAACATCATCGCCTTGTGAGGATTGAGAGCATTGAGAGCACAAGCACATCTTCACCAACACCTAGCTTACCATTAGTGGTCGACTTAGGTTTCATTCCAATGGCAAATCCCAATAAACCTGGCTTACCTAACATTTAACCCTTGCATCCAAATGTCCAAATCAACCCAGAAGGTCATGAGGAGTTTGAAAGAGGGAGCTACCATGGCGACGTGGCGGCCCCCCCTATATGGACTCTCCGGGACTACCTAAACCCACCAAGGCAAGCACCAACATCGTGCATTGTTTTCCCGCTCCATCACAACACTGTAAACATTAGGTCGGGAATGATGCAAATGTTGCCTCAATTCCACGGGATGGATTCGGAACAACCCTACATTTTTCTTAAGGAATTTGAGGATAATTGTTCAATTGCTATGGACAACTCATGTCCAAGGGAAGTATTTTTGTTGAAACTCTTCCTATTTTGTTTGAAGGACAAAGCTAAGCTTTGGTTTAATTCCTTGGGACCCATGTCCATCCATTCTTGGGCTACTCTCCAAGGGAAATTTTTGAGCAAATTTTTTCTCGAAAATTGAACCGAGGCCATTCGAAGGCAAATTTCACAGTTTTCTCCTTTGTTGGGTGAAGCTTTCTTTCAATGTTGGGACAGGTTCAAAGACCTCTTAAATTCTTGCCCCCATCACGGTTTTGCCAATTGGCATGTCATCAACACATTTTATTCTTCCTTGACACCCCAACTCAAGCAATTTGTCGAGTCCATGTGTGCGGGGATGTTTTTTGATAAGCAACCCCATGAGGCATACGATTATTTTGATAACTTGGCAAATAAGGCTAGAGATTGGGCACTTATCGGGACCTAAAATTCCGAGGGTCGCTCAATCCAACAAGGGGTGGGAAGATATCAACTCAAGGAAGTTGATGATGTTAATGCTAGGGTGGCTACCTTGGCAAGAAAATTAGAGACTCTTGAGGTGACAAAAGTTCAATCGGCAGAGAGTGAGGAGATGAGAGAAGTATGTTGTCTTGTGTGTGAAACCTCGGATCATACCACCTCTTCATGCCCAATCATTCCGGGTGTGAAGGAGGCTTTGCATGGCCAAGTTAACGTAATTGGCCAATATTCAAGAGGAGGGGGCAACTCCTATTCAAACACATACAACCCAGGATGGAGAGATCATCCCAGCTTTGGGTGAAGGAACAATGAAGGGACTTCAAACTCTCACAACTACCTAGGAGGGTATCAAAACCCTCAATCATACCAAGCACCTCCACCCCCACAAGCACTCCAACCATAACATCCACCTCTACCTTACCAACAAGCACCCGTGACCCAATTCCAAAATCAACCAAGGCCATACCAAACCCCTTATAGGAAGCCCATAGAGGACAATGTTTACCAACTTGCCAATGACATGAGGGGGGTTAGTTCAAGGGTTGATAAACAAGAGAAGGTGCTAGACCAACACTTTAGGTTACTTGAGGATATCTAAAAGCAAATGTCTACATTGACACAAGCTTTGACCTAAAATGTCCCGGGAAGATTCCCGGCTCAACCTCAACCTAACCCGGCAGTTAGGCAAGTGCACATAACCGAGGGTAAGAATGACCCTAGTACGAGTCATGACTAAGTGCAAGCCATAACCACCCTTAGAAGTGGCAAGACCATTGACAAAATTATCCCACCTCAGGATGAGACTTCTAGGAAGAGTGTTGGTCAAGAAGAGAAAGAGAAAAAGGAAAAAGAGTCGAGAGAAGGGGGGGAGAACTTAGCCAATCCCATCGAGATTTTAAGTGAAAGTGAGAGGGATAAGAGAAGGGACATAGTCAAATATGCTCCCTTCCCGCAAAGGTTGACCAAACCAAAAAATGAACTTCTAAATGCGAAAATTTATGAAGTGTTCAAACAAGTAAAGGTCAACATCCCTATCCTTGACGCAATCAATCAAATACCTTCTTATGCTAAGTTCTTAAAAGACTTATGCACTTTTAAGCGAAGGTTGCATGTCAAGGAAACCGCCATGATGAATGAAAATCAAAGTGCGATTTTGCAATGAAAAACTGTACCGAAATTTAAGGACCGGATGTCCTACTATTTCTTGTACCATTGGGAATACCAAGATCGATTGTGCCTTGTTAGACTTAGGGTCTAGTGTCAACCTTTTACCCTTTTCAGTGTATGAGGAACTTGGCTTAGGAGAGTTGAGCCCTACTAGTGTTACCTTGCAATTGGCAGATCGTTCTATAAAGGTTCCAAGAGGTATCATCGAGGATATTCTCATCCAAGTTGATAACTTTTGCTTCCCGGTCGATTTCATTGTCCTAGGCACCCAACCTGTTAAGAGTTGTATAGCTCACAACCAAATTCCTGTGATTTTGGGACGGCCCTTCCTAGCTACTTCCAATGCCATAATTCATTGTAGGAATGGGTTAGTGAAGTTGTCTTTTGGCAACACCACCTTCGAGCTTAACATCTTTTCGGTTGCCAAACAAAAGGGTGAATGTGAGGACATCCGGGAGATAGACATCATAGAGAGCATAGTTCAAGAACACTTTGAGCGGGAGATTTTTGAGGACCCTTTGGAGAGGGCATTAGTGAGAGGTGAACCGCATGCTTCACTTGATAGTGAGGGCATGGCGTCAAGTGAATTTTCTCATTTAGAGAGTGAGAGAGAGGAGTGTTTACATGTGGGTCAATGGACCCCTTCTTTTGAACCCCTCCACCCTAGTGCTGAGAAACCAATCCCTTCGGAGGAGAAGCCTCCCATTCCCGAGAGGAAGACTTTGCCTTCCAATTTAAAGTATGCATTTTTAGGGGATGGGGAGTCGTACCCGGTTGTGATTTCCTCTAGCTTGTCTGAGAGCCAAGAGGAAGGGTTGATAACATTGCTTAGGAAACATAGAAAAGCCCTAAGATGGACTATCGCCGACCTTCATGGGATTAGTCCTCTCGTGTGCACTCACCGTATTTTTTTAGAAGAGGAGGCTAAATCCATTCGTCAAATGCAAAGGCGATTGAATCCCAATATGAAGGAAGTGGTTAAAGGTGAGGTTTTAAAATTGCTAGATGCGGGTATCATTTACTCCATCTCCGATTCGAAATGGGTTAGTTCGACCCAAGTGGTGCCTAAGAAATCGGGTGTCACGGTGATAAGAAATGACAACAATGAGTTAGTGCCAACCCGTGTGCAAACCGGGTGACGAATGTGCGTTGATTATCGCCGCCTCAATAATGTGACCCGAAAGGACCATTTCCCTTTACCCTTCCTTGATCAAGTCCTAGAAAGGGTGTCCGGTAAGGCTTTCTATTGTTTCCTAGATGGATATTCGGGGTACAATCAAATTGATGTAGCCCTTGAGGATCAAGCCAAGACAACATTCACTTGTCCCTTTGGCACTTATGCTTATAAACGTATGCCCTTCGGGCTATGTAATGCACCGGCAACATCTCAAAGGTGCATGATGAGCATATTTAGCGACATGGTTGAGCAAATTGTCGAAGTCTTCATGGATGATTTTTCTATCTATGGGGATACTTATGAAGGTTGTCTTGGTAATTGAGGAAAATTTTTGATGAGATGTGAGGAGAGTAACCTTGTGCTCAATTGGGAAAAATGCCATTTTATAGTTACTAGTGGTATAGTTTTGGGGCATATTGTGTCGGTCAAAGGGCTTGAAGTAGATAAAGCAAAAATTGAACTCATTCAAAAATTGCCCGCCCCGACGTGTGTGAAGGGGGTTAGATCATTTCTTGGGCATGCCGGTTTCTATCGGCATTTCATTAAGGGTTTTAGTGCAATCTCTAGGCCCATGTGTCATCTTTTGTCCCAAGATGTTCCCTTTGAGTGGACATCCTCTTGTCAACAAGCTTTTGACAAGTTGAAGGAACTTTTGACCACAACCCCAATCATTCGAGCACCCAATTGGTCTCTTCCATTTGAGCTAATGTGTGATGCTAGCGACTATACTGTGGGGGTTGTCCTAGTACAAAGAGTTGATAAGAAGCCATATGTCATTTATTATGCTTCTAGAACTCTCAATGAAGCTCAAATCAACTATACCACAACCGAGAAGGAACTCCTTGCGGTGGTTTTTGCACTAGAAAAATTTAGGTCTTACTTGATTAGGTCATTGGTCATCATCTACACCGACCATACGGCCCTAAAGTATCTCCTCACAAAACCCGATGCAAAACCGCGCCTCATTTGATGGATACTTTTGCTCCAAGAATTTCATATTGAAATGCGTGATAAAAAAGGGGTTGAAAATGTAGTTGCGGACCACTTGTCTCGGCTTCCTTTAAATGGGCGAGCCATGGACCTAACCCCTATCAAAGAGCACATCCCGGATGAGCATCTCATGCATATGAGTGCCGTTGAGCAAGTTTCAACTCCTTGATTTGCGGATATTGCGAACTACCTTGTCACCGATGAGGTTCCTTCCACATGGTCATCCATTGACAAGCGTAAATTCTTCTAGAATGTGCGCTATTTTTCGTGGGATGATCCTCACTTGTTTAAGTATTGTCCGGACCAAATCATTCGCCGGTGTGTCCCAAATCATGAATTTCAACAAGTAATAGAGTTTTGTCACTCTCATGCTTGTGGAGGACACTTCTCCTCTAAGAAAACCACTGCCAAAATTTTGCAATGTGGGCTTTATTGGCCCATCATGTTCAAGGATGTACATACTTTTTGTCTAGCTTACGATAGGTGCCAACAGTTAGGAACACTTTCTAAGAGGCACATGATGCCTCTTCACCCCATTACCATTTTGGAAATATTTGATTGTTGGGGGATCGATTTCATGGGGCCGTTTCCTAACTCGTGTGAGTACCTTTTTATTCTTGTTGCGGTAGATTATGTCTCTAAGTGGGTGGAAGCAATTGCCACATGAAGCAATGACTGTAAGCACCCCATTTTTGACCGCTCGGTAGTCTACACTCCGTCCAGACTTGTTTTCAAGTCATTGTGGGCATATTCCAATCGAAACCAATTCTCTAGGTCCAAATTTAGTCTTTCCATCGCTTCGCGGGCCTGTTAGGCCCAAATAGAAGCAAAATGATCAAAATGCCCTTAGGGGGATTGTCCTTTCCTTTCCAACCTCTCTCTCGAGACACTTTATTCCTCGAGACGGTTCCAATCTAGGCACGTCTCTTCGGAGACGGGAAGACCCCTTTCCAATCTCTCTCTCGAGACAGTTTATTCCTCGAGACGGCTTCCAATCCAGGCACGTCTCTTTGGAGACGATAAGTCCCCTTTCCAATCCCACTCTCGAGACAGTTTATTCCTTGAGACGGTTCCAACCCAGGCACGTCTCTTCGGAGACGGTAAGACCCCTTTCCAATCCCACTCTCGAGACAGTTTATTCCTTGAGACGGTTCTAACCCAGGCACGTCTCTTCGGAGACGGTAAGACCCCTTTCCAATCCCACTCTAGAGACAGTTTATTACTCGAGACGGTTCCAACCCAGGCACGTCTCTTCGGAGACGGTAAGACCCCTTTCCAATCCCACTCTCGAGATAGTTTATTCCTCGAGACGGTTCCAATCCAGGTGCGTCTCTTCGGAGATGATAAGACCCCTTTCCAATCCCTCTCTCGAGACAATTTATTCCTCGAGACGGTTCGAGTAGCGAAACTACTCACAAAACCGTTAGAGTAGCGGAAATACTCACAAATAGGTCGATATAGGGAATTGGCAACAAACCCCTGTATCACGACGACCGCCGTTAGAGTGGCGGAAACACTCAAAACCCAGGTCAACACCAGTGTTGGTTAACCCATTTTGGTGAAAAATGACCAAATTGTCCTTTGGACCTTTTCCGAGACTTTCTGGTCAAGATGACCATTTTGCCCCTAGGCATCCGAATGCCCCGGGAACTACACCAGCTCTGGGTATCAAACCGGTAATGTCCCGAGAATACTTTTTATAGTGTTCTCAACCTTCCTTTACCTTTCCGGATCGTTCCGAGTCAGTTCCGGCCAACTCGGTACAAAATGACCGTTTTGCCCCTGGAGGGCCGGTCTCCTTCTTCGACCACACCGGCTTTGGGTATCAAACCGGTAATGTCCCGAGAATACTTTTTATAGTGTTCAAGTGTTCTCAACCTTCCTTTACCTTTCCGGACCATTCCGAGTCGGTTCCGGCAAACCCGGTACAAAATGACCATTTTGCCCCTGGTGGGCCGGTCTCCTTTTTCGACCACACCGGCTCTGAGAATCAAACCGGAAACCTCCAGGAACATTCTAAATAATGTTTCCAGATCCCAAGTCTTCTTCCGGGACAATCCGAGTTCGACCCGGCAGCTTTCTAGTCCGATTGACCGTTTTGCCCCTAGGGACCCGGTCAACCTTTCCGACACGTCTTATCCTCACTTTTCAAGTCAAATACCTCCAGGACACTCTTTTAAGTGTTCCTGCTCCTTTCTGGCCTTCCGGGTTATTCCCGGCTCCTCCAAATCATTCCTGGACTTTCCGGAGTCGCTCCTAGTGAAGCCAGGTTAAAAGTTGCATGGTAGTCACTAGTACAGGCGCCCAAATCTAGTCAAAGATACGTTGCTTGCCGACTTATAAATTTTCCTAAGTGGCTAGCGCCACTAGTAGTGGCACCAAGAGAAATTTTGCCCTGGCGCCACTGCAACAGGTGCCAGGTGCCAGGCTTGTCCAACTTCTATAAATACAGAGCCTCATTCAACGTGAAAAGGGTCTGCAAACTTAACCTAAAGATCATATAATTCGATATACAGAACTCGAGCACCTCAAAAACCCTAGCCACCTTAGGTTTTCCAAACCCTAGCCACCATACAGAAACCTTAGCCTCCTATACACTCATACACACCTCCTATACACTTATACACTCCCCCATACCCTCATACTCTAGCCTTCAACCATCCTTCAAAGATTTGAAGAGCTGCCATCTAAAGTTTGAAGACAACTCTTGAAGATTGAAGACGAAGATCAAGACGAAGACCGAGGATCGAAGACAAGCAAGGCGCGCAAAATAAAGAAGATATACGGTAGGTTTTCTATTTAGATTTCCGCACTTTCCCCCTCTCTCTTCTCTCTCCTAACCCACTTGGGTTTTCTCTATTTTAATCCCCCATCTCTTTTCCCCCCTTTCTTTGCATGCTTGAAACAAGGGGATTCCCAGTCCATGTGTAGGATTGGGCTATTGGAGAGTCACCGTGTCGGGGGCTTTCTTCTAGTCTAACCAAAGACCACGTGGGTCCGGCTCCCTTGATTATGTGGTGAAGCCTTAACCTTGTATGTTCATGACCCCAAATTGCATTGTGCATATCATAGTCTTGCATCTTCCAAAAATCGTTTTCAAAGTTGTTTTTCAAAACGTTTTCAAACTTGTTTTCAAAACTGCATCAAAATCTCTTTTTCAAAAACTTGTTTTTAAAACCACAATTCTAGAGTGATTCTAGCCTTTCCATGGTTAGGGTTGCTTTAGGAAAGTGTTACATTAAAAGTGACCTTTTTGGTCTATATTTTCAAATCTTATTGTTTTCCAAAACCACTTTCTTAAAGTGGTTCTAGCCCTCTTATGGCTAGAATCGCTTTAGGAAAGTGAGACGTTTTCATATTTCCTAAAAACTCTCTTTTCAAAAAGTCTTTTTTCCTAAAAATCTTTTTTTTTTTTCAACATACTTTTCTAAAACTCTCCTCTTTAAAATTGTTTTCTAAAAACTCCCTTCCAAAATCTATTTTTCAAAACTTCCTTTTTCCACTCCTTTCCAAAAACTCTTTCTCCTCAAAATTCGCTTTCTAAAAACACTTCTTAAATTCATTTTCCTAAAAAACTCTCTCCAACAATCTCCTTCCAAAAATCTTTCTAAAAAACTCTCTTTCTAAAAATCTTCCTTCTAGAAACTCCCCTCTAGGATTTTTCCTCCCAAAATCTACGTTTCCAAAAACACACTTTCCAAAAACTCCTTCTTTCCAAAAATCTTTTCAAAAACTCTCTTTCCAAATTTACTTTCCAAAAACTCCTTCCTAGGATTCCCTTTTAAAAAACCTTTGTTTCCAAAAATGCACTTTCCAAAAACTCTTTTCTTGGAGTCCAAGTCAAACCTTAGAGCCCACAATTAGGAAACCCTAATTTTCTTTCCAAAAACATGATTTTCAAACTTTGCCCCAAACCTAGGTTTCCAAAATCTCTTATTTTCACACCCAAAATTATACACGTTTCCAAAACTTCTTTTCTACGTCAAAACTATAATTTTCCAAACTTAGGGTTTCTAGAATCTCCTTCTCCAAATCCTTGCTAAATTTTGTCTTCCCTTTAGGAAGCCGAATCAAATCTCACCGTTTAGGAAATTAGATCCCGTCCTCCGTTTTTGGTAACAAAATCAAATCTTTTCTTTTAGAGACCAAATCCAATCCCTTTCAAAATCCAACTTTTTCCTAATTCAAATCCTTCCTAATCTTTCACTTTCCTAAATCTTAAGTTTCCAAAAACTTGAACATAAAAATCTTTCCTAATTCAACCCTTTCCTAATTCTATCTTCTTTTCAAATCTTAACTTTTCAAACCTAAGTTTTCAAACTTTTCCTAAACTCAAACCCTTCCTAATTTCAAGATTTTCTAAAATTCAAACTCTAAAACTTTCTAAATCTTAAACTTTCTAAATTTCAAATCTTTCTAAAATCAAAACTTTCTAAATTTGAAACTTTCTCAAGTTAAATATTTCTAAACCTAAATCTTTCTAAATTCTAAACTTTCCAAAACTTCAAAATCTTTTCAAATCTAAGACTTTTCTAAACTCAAAACTTTCTTAATTCAAACATTTCCTAAACTGAAGACTTTCCTTTTTCAAACCTTTCCTAAAACGAAACTTTCTTATTTTCAAAACTTCCTTGTTTTCAAAGCTTTCTAAATTCAAAACTTCCCTTTTTCAAAACATTTCAATTTTCAAAACTTTTTGATTTTCAAAACTTTCCTAATTTGGGAACTTTCCTAATCTTAAAACCTTTCATTTTTTGAAAACTTTCTAAACTCGAAACTTTCCTATTTTAAAAAAAAAAAAAAGTTTTCTAATTTCAAAACTTTCCTAATTCAAAACTTTCTTAAAATGAAACTTTCCAAAAATAACACTTTCCTAAATCAAACTTTTCCTAATTCGAACATTTCCTAAATCCAATCTTTCTTAAACTCTTGAGTCTTTCCTAGGTCTCCTATCTTTCCTAAGTCTAGGTTTCCTAAACCTCCATCTTTCCAAAACCAAGTCTTTCCAAAATCAATCTTTTCAAATCAAAGTCCAATCTTCTCAATTTCAATTTCCAATCTCCTTTCTAATCTCAAATTAAATCCAATTTCCAATTCAATCTCTCTCTTCAAATCAATCTCTTTTCAATCGGACTCCGGTCCGAACTACTGCTGACTTGATTCCTCCAAAGGGATACGTAGGCAACCTTCATAGGTGTGGTCACAATACTTTTCAAACTTTCAATTCTACCCTCATGGGTGCGGTTTCCAAAATCTTTCCAAATCTCAAATTCTAATCTATTTTCAAAATTTCAATTTTCAAATTTTTACTTCCAATTTTCAAACTTTTCAATTTCAATTTCATCTCTTCAAATCTATTTTCAAATCATATTCTTTTCAAATTTATTTCCAAATCTATTTTTCAACTCTCTTATCTTGCACTTGTACATCATGCATCATGTTGGTTTCTTTTCAAATATTCTTTTTGAAAGTGAATAGGGTTGAATTATAGTTAATTGGAGACTCTCATAGGTGAATCTAGGGTAGATTGACATGTAGGTACCGAAAGGGCGGGGTAGGGTGATAGCTTAGAGTGTCTTCCCTACACGTAACCAACCTCCGAATCTAGATCACTGTTTTCAAAGACCAAAATGGAGTTATTTTTCTAAAAAGGGCTAAATGTTTTCCAAAGGTTGCCAAACAACCTGTTTTTCTTAAAAACCCTCTCTTGAGGTGGTATTTTCAAATTGTTTTCAAAAACCCTAAGTGTAGTCTTTGGATTACTCTTAGTTTTTAGGTGACCTAACTCACCTTAATCAAGTTAGGTGGCGACTCCGAATCTTTTTCAAAAGCCCTTTATTTAAATCTATTTTCAATTCAAACCTAGTCGCATTCATTCTTCTAAGAGGGTGAGTTTTAACGAGAGAGTACAACATTTTTCCCACTTGTGTGTGTATTTCTCGAGTGCGAAAAATCTGGGCGCGACAATGACCACCAAGTGGTCTTGCGATTTTTGAAAGAGAACATTTTTTGTAGGTATGGCATGCCTCGTGCCATGATAAGTGATGGTGGTTCGCATTTTTGTAACAAGCCCTTTGCGTCTTTAATGCGTAAGTATGGAGTGGTCCATAAGGTTGGATTACCATACCATCCTCAAACGCAAGGACAAGTAGAGTTGGCCAATCGGGAAATCAAGCGCATTCTTGAGAAAACCGTCAATCCGAATAGGAAAGATTGGTCTCTTAGATTGACCGATGGGTTGTGGGCATACCGCACGGGTTATAAAACAATTCTTGGCACATCACCCTATAGACTTGTGTACGGGAAGGCCTGTCATCTTCCCGTCGAAATTGAGCATAAAGTATATTGGGCGATTCGTTAATGTAATGAGGCTATTGATGTTGCGGGTACCCACCGAAAACTCCAACTCTATGAGTTAGATGAACTCCGCAATGATGTATTTGAAAATGCAAAAATTGCTAAGGCTTGGATAAAACACTTTCATGACGAACATATCATTCGAAAAACTTTCAAAGTTGGCCAAAAAGTGTTATTGTATGATTCACGCTTGCATCTATTTCTGGGCAAATTGCGGAGTAAGTGGACCGGGCCATACCTTGTGAAAAAAGTTTTTCCCCATGGAGCCATTGAGGTGCAAAATCTCACGAATGGCTCGGCATTTAAGGTGAATGGTCAGCGGCTAAAGCCGTATTTTGAGTCGTTCCAAGGGGAGTTGGATTGTGTGGATCTCATTGATCCACCGTCCTTTGAGTGACATTAGATTGTCGTGTTTTATAGTTTAGGAGTAGTTCTTTTGTTTTCCTTTTTATAGGTTTCTTTCTCTTTTCTTTTTGGTAGTTAGTTGTGTACATTTGTATTCCCGAGGGTCCCGCCCACCCCGTTGTTCTTTTTCTCGTCAATTTTCCTCATGCCTTGAGCATATGGCATGATTCCAGTTTGGGGGGGGGGGGGGCACCATTTGCATGTTGCTGTGAAAAACTCTGAGGATTTCTGCAGAACTTCAGAGAGGCTGTATTTGTGATCGATCGGTGGGCCAAACCGATCGATCAGCCGATCAATCGTGTACGTTGCGAATGATCGATGAAGACTAGCGATTGATCGGGCTTATTACCGCACCGATTGAAAGGAAGCGGTATTGATCGATCGGCCGTTCGATTGGTGGCGATCCATTTTGATCGGTCCGCAAGGCGATCAATCAGTTTAAGAGCCGTTCGATCGGTGACCGAGCTGTCTATAAAAACCCACTGTTTCACTGTTCATTCTCTTTTTGCTCGCGAGTATTTGAGAGTTTCGAGAGTCTGTTTTTCTATCGGAGCAGCGAGGCCTTGCCAACTCACTTTGGTGGACTTTGTCTCGCCTGTTCACGGTTTTCTGCGCTTCGAGAGGTATTCCTTCTGCTGATCTTTGTCCATTCTTTTCATTTCCAGCTGTACTTAGCTTAGTTAGAGAGCTATGGTCGAGACTAGGAGTACTGAGGGTACAGTTGGGGCGGGGACTTCTCAAACTCTGGCCTAGTTTCAGCAGCTCCAGCGTGAGCATGCTAAGAGGGAGAGAGAGGGAGAGTTTGATACTACTCATTTCCAGGGGAGAGATCAGGAGCGAGAGTTTGGACGAGTGTGGAACGCTCGTAAGGTAGTAGTGGAGAGGCATTGGTTCGTGAGTCAGTTTGATAGTGAGCCATATGGTTGGCTCAAGCCATTGACCGATCACCAATGGTTGGGGTTAGCTTCCTTTAAAGGCTAGTACTCAGCCACCCTCGTGGCAGAGTTCATGGCTAACATTTCATCGGACCCCGTTGGTGGCGACAGACATATTATTCGCTCTTGGGTTCGGGGTAGGGAGGTTGTTATTACCCCGGATTCCTTTGCTGAGCAGTTTGGTATAACGAGGGTTGCTAACCCTCAGTTCTCTTATGATAGGGAGCATCCACCATCTCATGAGGAGATGTGCGCTGAGATTTTAGCACCGGGACAGTCCTGGGCCGCTTCTCAGATCAGGATTAGGCAGCTTGCCCCCAGATACCACCCGCTGTTTCTTTGGACATGTTATTCGATCTTTCCACTGGGGAGGACGGTGGAGTGCAGTAGGATGCGGGGGCAGTTGATGTGGGCTATTGGCACGGGCAGGACTATTGACTTTCCCCACTTCATGTTTATGGCATTGTAGGCCGCGACTCAGGTTGCTACTCCTCAGTCCAGCATCTCCTTTGGTTGTTTTTTGACAGCGAGGATTAGGGCGGCAGGGGTTAGTGTTGCAGATGTTGTGCTACTTTCTTCCTCGACTGACATAGACTGGAAGACAGAGAAGTGGGCGGCAGGGCAGTTGACAAAGAAGGGGGGGTCAGCTAGTTCAGATCACTCGTCTTCTCAGCAGCTACCTTCTCAGACTCAGGAGGAGACCCAGTCAGGGGAGCAGCGGCAGGATCAGACCGGGCAGCCAGCTCAGCCCCAGGCTTAGGCTCAGGCTCAGGAGGAGCCAGTTCAGGGGACGTTACTTCAGACTTTGGCAGCCATCCAGTAGCAGCTGACCACTTAGCAGGCAGAGCGCCAGCAGTGGCAGGCCGACATTATGGCTAGATTAGATCTTTAAGACATTGCTATTTCTACATTTCAGGGTCAGCTGATTGACATTCAGCAACAGCAGCAGACCCAGTCCACTCGACTCCAGGAGATTATCCAGCACCTTGGCCAGCCTCCTCCGGAGGATGATAGAGACTTTTTTTCGGATCTCCAGTTAGATTAGATGCATGGTGCACTTCATAGCATTTCGTTTGATATGATGTATCTAAATCTTTTTGATTATAGTGGATGTATTTATTTTTGAGCTGTTTGTATAGTGATCTTTCCTATTGTGGCATACCCTTTTTGTATACATTTATTGTACTCTTTTGTCTATTTCGGGTATATTTTGGCATTTTAGTTACAAGTATACTTTTTTGATTGATATCCATATCGCATGTATTGTTCAAACCGAGGTAATGGGTATTGTATGGTATTCGTATCGCTCTTTTTTATAACTTGACACCTTAGCTATGTCCTTAATTGTTGATATCATTTCTTTTTTTGGATTTTTGTGATGGAGGTGTCAATGTTATTTCAAACAAGTACCATACCATGTTTTTGATTAAATTTGAGTTGATGATTAACTCACCTGAGAGATTATGATACATTGCAAGTTTTTGGCATAAAATCATTATAAGAGACAATTCACATTGTTGCGCACTAACATGTTATGTGATGCCTTGTGTTTCATTCTTATGCATGCATGTCTTTATAAGGTGGAGATTTTTACTGTGTGAGCTTTAGAGCCTTTTTATCGCATTTGAAGAGTGAATCACATTTATTCCAGATTATTTTTGTTGATCCTTATTCATTGAATAGCTTCATTATATTTTGATTTTGGTTTACATGTTCGAGTGTTAGATAGATTTGTTGACCCCTTATACACTTTTAAAGTTTTGATTCGTTCTATTCTTCGGATTCTAAACACATAGGCCATTTCATTCCATTGAGCCATTTCATGTGTACTTTTTTTTCTCCTTAATGTCCATATGCATGTGCATAAGTTTAAAAATTGTCAATGCCAATAGATGCATTGCTATTATTTATGTAAAGTTGAAAGTGTATGGAGTTGAAGAGTAAAGAAAAATATATAGAGAGAGAAAGGGATGAAAAGGTGTGCCCTAAAAAAAAAAAAAAAGAAAGAGAATCAAATACAAAAGAAGTGAGGTGAAGGAAGATTGCAAAAGTGATTCAAAAGATTGGAAGTGCGGAAGTGAATATCTTTGATCATCATGTGTAATGCGCATGCATATGTTGAAACCTTTTACCACTTTCTATCCTCTTACATGGCTCTTCTTTCATTCATCACCCTTATGGCCTTGATATCCGAAGATACATGCCTTGATATCCGAAGATACATGAATCTTTAATTCAATTGTGTATAAGGCATTAATTTCAATTTTCTAGATTATTCTTAAGCTGTGAATATTCCTTTATGAAGCTATGCCAAGTCGACACACTTACAATTTATTTGTTTTTGGTTTTGGAATTGCTCTACTTGCATGGTTTATACATTTACATTGCAAGTTTTTGGCATAAAATCATTATAAGAGACAATTCACATTGTTGCACACTAACATGTTATGTGATGCCTTGTGTTTCATTCTTATGCATGCATGTCCTTATAAGGTGGAGATTTTTACCGTGTGAGCTTTAGAGCCTATTTATCGCCTTCGAAGAGTGAATCACATTTATTCAAGATTATTTTTGTTGATCCTCATTCATTGAATAGCTTCATTATATTTTGATGTTGGTTTACATGTTCGAGTGTTAGATAGATTTATTGACCCCTTATACACTTTTGAAGTTTTGATTTGTTGTATTCTTTGGATTCTAAACACATAGGCCATTTCATTCCATTGAGCCATTCCATGTGTATTTTTCTTCCTTTTAATGTTCATATGCATGTGCATAAGTTTAAAAAGTGTCAATGCCAATAGATGCATTGCTCTTATATTTGTAAAGTTGGAGGTGTATGGAGTTGAAGAGTAAAGAAAAAAAATATATATACATAGAAAGGGATGAAAAGGTGTTCCCAAAAAATAAAATAAAATAAAATAAAATACAAAAGAAGTGAGGTGAAGGAAGATTGCAAAAGTGATTGAAAAGATTGGAAATGTGGAAGTAAATATTATTGATCATCATGTGTAATGCGCATGCATATGTTAAAACCTTTTACCACTTTCTATCCTCTTACATGGCTCTTCTTTCATTCATCACCCTTATGGCCTTGATATCCGAAGATACATGAATCTTTAATTCAATTGTGTATAAGGCATTTATGTCAATTTTCTAGATTATGCTTAAACTGTGAATATTCCTTCATGAAGCTATGCCAAGTCGATACACTTACAATTTATTCGTTTTTGGTTTTGGAATTGCTCTACTTGCATGGTTTATACATTTACTCGTTAAAAGAGCTTTCCATTGAGGGACCATGAGTGTTCATGTTTAAAGTTGAGTGTATGCCTTGTGAGACTTGGATCGAAGCATCGAGGACGTAATTGTACGAGTTTTGAATCATTAGGGTCATATGTCATTGGTAGTACGCATCAATGTGTTTTATTTCTTCCATGCTTTATGCCTTTGCCTTGCTTTGGTTCACAACTTAGGTGGATAGAGATTTGACTTGAAGAAGATTAATACATGTGTATATTTTTATTTTCCTCTCATACTTTGATAGGGACTATCAAAGGTTTAGTTGGGGGGTGTTGATTACTCTTAGAAATAGTAATCTTTTGGTTTAAATTGTTAGTTGATTAGTTGAATTTAGTGTTAATTTAGTATTCTAACTCCTAAAACGCATTAAAACTCTTTTTGTACACTTCTTGCAGGAATTGGAGCTTAAACTAAGGCAAATGGGCAAATGTGGGGATGATCGATCGATCGGCCGATCGAACGGTCCACGGAACGTTCGATCGGTCGATCGATCGGAGATCTTGCGATCGATCGGTGATCCTCTGTTTGACCTTCTGCAGTAAACTTCAGAGAGGGCGTTTTTCCGATCGATCGGTCGTTCGATCGGTGACGTTGGAATTTCCTCAACAGACTACACAGAAGCAAACTTCAGAGGGGTCGGTTTTGCGATCGATCGGGTGTTCGATCGCCTGGATCGTTCGATCGGGCGATCGATCGGCCGATCGATCAGTCCTACACCGATCGATCGATGTGTACAGACTCTGTTTTTCTGTAGAGTATAAAAGCTATATGTTCGAGACAAAATGGAATGTAGATCGTTTTCTGCAGAAACTGGACAGGGAAGAAGCTTCAAAAAGGGGATTTTTGTTATCTTGTAAGGTTTTTAGTTAGATCTACTCTTAATGCTTTGTATTTAATGTCATTTATTGCTTTTGGATCATTGTAAATGAATGCTTGATATATATATATGAAGTGAATGATTTTCTCTCATTTTCTTGCCACTTTCTCTCATTTTATTAGTAGCCAAACACTAGTTCTATATAGTTTAATGGTAGATTTGTCTTCTTTTATGCTCTTTGACATGGATCCTAGTAGCTAAGTACCCCTTGGATGTGGTTGTGAAGATCCACCAAAGATCTTCAAATGGTGAAAAATGAGTTGTATGAACTTTAGTGGAATACCCTTAACATTTCATGGTTTCATCTGATTTAGTATGAGATTCATTAGAAAAACTTAGATTCATAACCCCTTGGCAATATTTATGCACAAATCAATGTTTGGTATAGGTATTGCACATGCCTAAGGTTTGTTTCTAAGGTGCCAATCATAGATTCCCTCTTTATGCTCAATCAAACAAAAACCCACACTTTTATAGTCGATATTTTTCGAATCAAGAATCCAAGGTGTGATTCTTGATTTGAGTTATAAACCTCTCATTGGAAACCTTTGTTGTGAATTGGTAGATCGAAACAACCATGTCCAAGATTTTCTTCTAAATTACATAAAACTAGATTTTATTGTCTTCATTAGTCATTAAATTATTGCATTAAGTAGTGAACCACCATCATCTCAAAACCAACATATTTTCAGTCTCTTTTATATTAGGAAAAGATAAGAATTTTCATTTGCAATCCATTAAGATAAGTGCCCGTGCTAGTTGAGCTTTGCTGCTATATTTGCAGAATTCCCTTGGGAGAGAACGACACCGGATCCTCCGGTTTTACTACAAGCGCGACCTCCGTACCCTTGCGGAGTGACTCCAGTTGAAGCACATCTGGAGGCGTGTCAACCTTCAAAAGAAATTTAATATGCAATCTGTGGATCTGTACAAGGCAAAATCGGAGATCGAGGCATTCCAAGCTGAAGGCAGATGAAGAGGCCATAATGATGAGGGGTGAAGAAAGGGGGGCCAATCGTCTGGCCCTTGAGATGACGGATCTGAGCCATGTCATCTTTCGACAGGGCTAGAATGACGCCCTTTATGTTGCTGGGGTGGACAATTCCTCGGATATTTGGCACTTGTGCCCGGATTACTTTGACACTACTGAAGAGGGCATTGTAGACCCAAAGAAGGTGGTGGCCAACATCGAGTATCAAAGACAACTCGCTTTGGAGGCTGCTGCTGAAAGGAAGAAGGCTGAGAAGGAGAAGGCTACTGCCGAACCATCCAAGGTTGCAGAAGAGACCGTAGATTGCTCGGCAAAGAAATCTGTACAGCTGGGGGAGAAGTCGGCAGAGTGATTGTAGCTTTTCCTTCTTTTGAACATATTTTTGTAACCGACCCTGCTACTTTTAATGAAAAGCTCGTTTTGTCTTTTAACTTGATACTACTTGCTCCTGGTAAATGTTAATCAGCTGTCCTGACTTTGCTTGATTGTTTGAAATTCATTTCTTACTATGTTATATTATTTTCTTCATTTGGCCGGCCTGTCCAACTCGGATAGGGACACGTTTCCACACTAGGTTTTTGTGGCCTTCTTTGGTTGACCTGTTCAACTGGGACAGGACCAAGTCTTTACACTTGGTTTTTGTGGCCTTCTTTGGCCGACCTATCCAACTTGGACAAGAACAAGTTTTAATACTTGGTTTTTGTGGCCTTCTTTGGCCGACCTATCTAGTTTGGACAAGACCAAGTTTTTACACTTGGTTTTTGTGGCCTTTTTTGGCCGACTTGTCTAACTTGGACATGACCAAGTTTTTACACTTGGTTTTTGTGGAGTCCTAAAGTGTTCAGAGTAGATTTGTTTGAACAACTTCATTTTCCATTGATCTCATAAAAGCTTTATACATTTGTTGAGTTGTTACATCATATGGGACTCTGCACTACTGGTAGAATTTCTTCAAGTTGTTCGCATTCCAGGGTCGAGGCAACTGTCTTCCCTCTTCAACAGTCTCCAGCTGGTATGCGCCATTGCCGACATGGGATATCATTCTGTAGGGGCCCTCCTAGTTGGGGCCGTGCTTTCCATCTGCTGCATTCTTAGTTGCCCCTAGTACTTTTCGTAAGACTAGGTCACGTGGAGTGAAGTTTCTCAGACGAACCCATTCGTTGTAGGAGGGTCTTAACTGTCGCTGATATTCTGTAAGTCTGATCAAGGAAGCTTCCCTTTTTTCTTCGACAAGATCTAGATCCTTTGCCAGAGTCTGGTTGTTAAGCCCTGTGTTGAAGGTTGCCGATCTGATAATTGGTAGCCCTACCTCCAAAGGTATGACTGCTTCCACCCTGTATACCAGAGAGAACGGGGTTTGGTTGGTAAACCTCCTTAGGGTTGTTCTATAGGGCCACAGAATGCTGGGTAGCTCCTTTACCCACTTCCCTTTAGCCCTTTCCAGCCGCTTTTTAATTCTGTTAAAAATAGTTTTGTTTGAAATCTCGGCCTGCCCATTGCATTGAGGATAGGCTGGTGTTGAATAATAGTTTCTGATCCTAAGCCCTTCACAAAATGATCTGAACATGTTGCTATCGAACTGGGTGCCGTTATCTGAAACAATGGCACGAGGGACCCCGAACCTTGTCACTATGTTTTTCCATGCGAACCTTTTGGTGTCGACCTCTCTGATGCTTGAAAAAGGCTCTGCCTTTACCTCTTTAGTGAAGTAGTCAGTCGCCACGATGAGGAACCTCTTATTACCCAGAGCTCGGGGCAAAGGCTTGACTATGTCCAGTGCCCACTGAGTAAAAGGCCACAGACTGGTAATGGTTGCGAGATCCTCGGCTGGCTGATGGATGATGGGAGAGTACCTCTGACACTTGTCACACTTTAGGACGTACTAGGCTGCATCTTTTTGCATGTAGGGCCACTAGTATCCTTGTGAGATAGCTCGGTGTGCTACCGATCTTCTGCTGACATGGCTTCTACATATTCCTTCATGGATTTCAAATAGGACGCCTTGCACTTTATCTGAATGGACACAGTGTAAGTCTGGACCCGTGAAGGAATGTCTGTAAAGCTCCTTGGTTAGTGATAACAAATACCTGAGAGCTGCGTGTTTGATTCGCCAGGCTTCATTCTTGTCCTTCGGCAGCTCGTCTTTGTCGAGGTAGGAGATAATTGGGTCCATCTAAGATGGTCCCAACTATTCTACAGCCAGGGCTTGTTCTTCTTCCTGAAAGATGCTTGCCCTGACCAGAGTTTCCACGTTGATTGTCCTTTTTGACCCTGACTTCAGGGTTGTTGCTAACATCGCCAAAGCATCTACATGAGAGTTATTGTCCTGATTGATCTGGCAAAGCTTGTAACTGTTGAATTTGCTAAGTAGTTCCTTGGCTTTAGCTAGGTACTGCATCATTCTATCATTCTTTGCTGTGTATTTTCCCATAATCTAGTTGACAACAAGTAGGGAGTCTGAATAAATGACAATCTCAGGTATTTTGAGTTCAATGGCTCGGCGTAGTCCGGCGAGCAAGGCCTCGTATTCAAATTTGTTGTTGGAGGTAGCGAACTTGAGCTTGATAGCTTGTTTGATGGTCAGACCGTCTGGTGTAATGAGTACTATGCATGATCCTGCCCTCTGATCATTGGAGGCTCCGTCAACATATAGTTGCCAATGATCAGTTTTTTCCCAAAGATCCAGAGGGAGGTCGTCGTGCGGTTAGGCAAGCACCGGTGCTTGGTCGGCTTCGGGTGGCAGTTCAACGGAGAATTCGGTAACGAAATCTGCAAGGACTTGCCCTTTCACTGCTGATCTTGGTTGGAACTTGATATCAAAGGCCCCTAATTCCACAGCCCATTTTGCCAATCTTCTAGAGAAGTTGGCCCTCCTGAAAAGAGGTTTGAGCTGGTGGTCTGTGAGGATGTTGATGGTGTGAGCTTTGAAGTAGTGTACCAACTTGCGGGATGCTACTACCAGTGCGAGTGCCAATTTTTCGAGGGGTAAGTATTTACTTTTTGCCCTGAGAAGTGTCTTGTTGACATAGTAGACGGGCAACTACTGCCGATCTTGTTGCCTGAGTAGTACGGCACTGATTGCATGCTTTGACACTGTGAGGTAGAGGAAGAGTTTCTCATGCTGGAGTGGGGTGGAAAGCAAGGGTGGTTGGGTTAAGTATTTCTTCAGATCACTAAGGGCTAGGTGACATTCTGGAGTCCATTTGAACTGTTCTTGTTTTTTGAGAAGCTGGAAGAATGGTCAGCACCTGTCTGATGATCGGCTGATGAACTTGTTGAGTGTTGCTGCCATTCGAGTTAGCTTTTGTACCCCCTTGGCATTCTTCGGGGCTTGAACGCTTTGGATTGTATTGATCTGTCACGGATCTACCTCAATGCCCTGATGTGTAACCAAGAACTCCATAAATTTACCCGACTCTGAAGATGCACTTCGAAGCATTCAACCTCATTTTGTACTCCTTTAGGATGCGGAGTACCTCTTTTAGAACCTCTACATGAGAGTTGTTGAGTTTTCTTTTCACCACCATATCATCGATGTAGACCTCCATGGTACTGCCGAGTTGCTTCTTGAACATCTTGGAGACCAACTGCTGGTACGTGGCCCCGGCGGTCTTCAGACCAAAGGGCATAACCTTGTAGCAAAAGATACCCCTTGGAGTGATGAAGGCCGTCTTCTCTTGATTGTCAGGATGGAGGGGAATCTGGTGGTACCCCTGATAAGCATCCAAGAAACTCATCCTCCCAAAGCCAGCTATTGCATCCACGAGCTGGTCGATTTTGGGGAGGGGGAATGGGTCATTGGGGTATGCTTTGTTGAGATCAGTGAAGTCCACGTAGACCCTCCACTTGCCGTCCTTCTTTTTTACCACCACTGTGTTAGAAAGCCAGCTCGAGTAGTTGATTTCTTGAATTGCCCCAGCTTCCACAAGCTTCTCTATTTCTTCAATAACAGTGTCCACATGCTGGGCTGCCGCCCTTCTCCCTTTTTGGACCACATGTTGGCATTTTGGGTCAACATTTAGACGATGGCAAGCAACATTGGCATCAATCCCTAGCATATCATACGGGGTCCAGGCGAACACTTCCAGGTAACTTGTCAATAACCTGATCAAAGAATGTTTCTCTATTTTGGATAAAGAGGTGCCGATGACAAAGTACTTATCATCCTGCCAATCAATATATATCTTCTTTTGGTCTTTTACAGCGTTATTCTCAGGTGTTTGTCCCACATCATCGATGGTGGGGGTGTCTTCGTGCAGTTCCATCATTTACACATTTTTAGCCTTCGTCTTGGTTGTGCATGTTGTTAGGAAACACTGTTTGGTAGCCACTTGGTCTCCCATTATCTCCCCCACTCCATCGGGGGTCAGAAATCTGATCAGTTGATGATAGGACGAAGGAATGGCTTTCATGAGGTGTAACCAAGTTCGTCCCATGATGGCATTATAGGGGGAGGGCACGTTAACTACCAGGAATCCTGTTTGCAATTTAATTCCTCCGGCAGTCATTGAAACCGTTACCTTCCCTATGGGCCAAACCGGATTTGAGCTGAATCCAACCAATAGGTTGAGTGATGGCTGGAGGTCAGACTCTTTGAG
Organism: Euryodendron excelsum; assembly: GCA_033060915.1. Lineage (NCBI taxonomy): Eukaryota > Viridiplantae > Streptophyta > Magnoliopsida > Ericales > Pentaphylacaceae > Euryodendron > Euryodendron excelsum. The sequence continues at coordinate 44,702,036 of CM065383.1, forward strand.
CTCCAATTTCTTGAACAAGCTATAATACATGACTTCGGTTGAACTTCCTTGGTCACTAAGGAATCTCTTTACGTCACAGTCCGCCATTCTCAGTGTTACAACCAAGACGTCATTGTGTGGGGTCTGCACCCCCATGAGATTTTCATTAGTGAAGGTAATGTAGGGTAGTCGCCGACTTTGACTTTCTTGCTCAGTGGTTGTATCTGCATTACTTCTCTCAAGTGTGTAGCTTTCTGTATCTCGACTTGGTATCTATGTGGTTGACGGTTCCTAATTCAGTCGAACTGTGCAGCACAATGATTACCCAGACCGGTCTTGCTTCAATGTTCTTCTGGGGTGTCTCCCACTCGCGGTTGCTCGGCTTCATTTTTCGTCTTGTCCCGATCAATGAATTGGTCATGATGGCCAGCCTTGGCCAAATCTTCCAAATGGGTTTTGAGATGCCGACATTGTTCCATTTTATGCCCCTTCTCGTGGTGGTAGGAACAGAACCTCTTCTGATCTCGGGTCGCCGGGTCCCTCCTAACTTTGGTGGCCATTTGAAAAATGGCTTATCACGGATCTGGGGCAAGAGTTTATAGATGGGGTCCTTAAAGACTATGTAGACCCCCTCATTCACCTTTTTTTCCTAGTTGTTGTCTTCTGGTCGGGGTTTCTTAGCATCCTTTTTATTTATTTTGTCGGCAGTAATGCCGACCTTTGCCGAACTTGGCTGGGGCGTATCTTTATCCAATCGTGCATAGCGCTCGATTCTTAGCATCAACTCATGTATGGTGAAGGCTAGTTTTTTCATCAAGGACTGCCATAAACAATGCTTTTTGGGAAGGTCGATTTTGAACTGAGTCACAGCCAGTTGCTCGCTGCGCTCGTCAATTTCGTTGTAAGCCTCTTAGTAGCATCGTGCGTATGCCAGTAATCCTTCCCCTTCTTCTTTCCATAAGGTTAGTAAGAAATCAACCTCTTTTGGCTGCAGGTTGTTTGCTATGAATCAAGCGGTGAACAGCTCGGCAAGTTACCTCCAGTTTGACACAGATTTAGGTGGCAACTTGTTGAACCATCGTAAAGCCACGTCTCCCAGGCTGGAGGGGAAGATTCGGCACATCAACATTTGGTCATCGCACCATACCACTATTAGCTGCTTGTAATGCCGAACATGGTTAATTGGATCGGCCTTCCCATCGTATAGAATGAACTTTGGTGGGGTGAATTTTCGAGGAATTGGGTGGGACTCAATCTCCTCTGTGAATGGTGATGATGTGATTTGGTCTAAGGCCTTCTTGACCAGGTCGTAGGCTGTGCGTTCCTTAGTTTGTTGCTTCTTATCTTCCAGTTTTTTGTTGTACCATTTATCCCAATCTTTTTTCTGCTGATCATCCTCCGCATGCTCGTCATTCGGCGGGGTCTTGCTCCTTTCCCTCTGCCGATCCTTTCGCCCGTTATCACAGCGTCCTGTACTAGAGGTGTAGCTTCCTCTTACTCGCGGCGCTGGATTGTCCCTGCTTCCAGCAATCCTTTCGTGGTTCGAGGACCTTTTTCTCCCATGCCCATCTCTTCAGGAGATTGCCTCTCTCATGACCCAAACTTAGGAGGTGAGGTAGGCAATCTCTTCGCTGCGCTGCCGAATTTCTCCTTTTGCCACACAGAGTATGCCTTCACTTGGGACTCACCCATTGGAGGGTGATAGGGCAAGGTCCCAGTGGTGGTTTCTACTGAAATTTCTGTCCCTGACATAGTCTGTGTCCCTCCGCAGTTCATCTGGTGCTTCCTGGTGGCTTTCAGCAGGCTTTCGTATTTTCGACCTCAGTGTTCTTCCTCGGTGCCGATCTACTGGTGTAGATTGGAAGTGCACCAAATTAGTCTGATCTTTGCTGGAGGAGGCTCTGCTACCTCTTCCATCGTGGTTCTCTCTTCTTCCTCTTCGATCGTTCAGACTCATAGTTTCCTAAGCCTTCCCACAGATGGCGCCAATTGTAAGTGGGATTTTTCGGGAAGGCTGGGTCGAACACTCAAGCCCACGTTGCTGAGTCCAAACTCTCTGCAAGAAAGGGAAGTTAGAATGGGCAACCTTTGTTGGGCTAATCACACTTCGATGATTAAGTTAACAAGCTTAATCAATAGTAGAATGAATAAAAGTTATGTATACTTGGACTCAGTTGTCCAGACCTGGCTCTTAAGAGTTCGGATATTTATAGTGTGATCGATGGAGTATTTCGCTCCTTGCCTACTAGCAGATCATCATGGCCTGCTAGGTAGGTATTATTGCATACCGCTGACTGGCCAGGTGCAGGGCTTGCCTTACCACCGCTGAAGAATCCGGCTGACCGGATGTGCATGTCGACGTCGCGTGAGGAGCCACTAGGGCATTTAATGCGGGTCAACTCCACATTTAATGCTCATAGATAGCTAGTGGTTTGGGCTCGCCTTTCACGGTTTGGGCCAAGGTCGACATGAGGTCGGCTGCTTGGGCCGGACCGTCCCTTAGTTTTGAATTTAGGCTGCTAAGCAGCCCAACTATAATTCTTGTAGATTGGGCCTCACTAAATGGGTTGGGCCGTGTGCTGTTCCCCCACAATTGCTAAATAAAGGAAATGTATAATGATTCCTATATATAAGAACAAATGCAATATTCAAAGTTGTGCTAATATATATAGCGGTAGTTTACTTATTGGTGAGGATAGCATAGCAGAAGACTACTTGGAGACCCGAGGGCGTCATTATGCCCGTGCGGCGCGTGGACCTGTAGTCAGTAACTTTTGCTCCGTAACTTCGTTTTTTTATTATAATATGGTTTTGAAAAGCTAGCGACACGCCGGAGAAAAAAAAAATATGCAATGTTTTTTCGGCCTAGAAAACGTGAAAAATGCCTCTAAGTATGATTTTTGACCCATTTTGTGTTTTGGGCTTATTTTGTTCTGTTTTCATCAGTTTTTTCTATTAACCCGGTTTGTCCCGGACCTTAGGGTTTCGTGCCACATATTTATACTCTTGTTTAAGACTTTTTTTCACAGTTTTGAGATTAATTTAATTTGTGTGCGAGTTTGCACCTTTTCCATTCATTCAGTATTTTTTGTGAATCAATGAACGTTTGATGCCTTTGAGCCTGGTATTCGTGGTGAATCAACAGATTGGAGGAGGAATTTTAATTCAGTATTGGTGATGAATCAACGGGTTAGGATTGATTATCTCGTTCTTGTAAACCCCCGCTGCATCACTTATGCAATATTAGATTTTTGTTGGGAAGATCAACTACGAAAACTATTTTTTTTACTCTTAGAGTTTGATAAAAAAGAACATAGGATAAAAAAAAAAGGCCATCATATAGTGTTTGTTCACTTAGAAAAAGCATATGATGATGAGGTTCCTAGAGGATAATGTGGAGAGTTTTATAAAATAAGGGAGTAGCAAGTAGATATATCAACACAACTAACGACACGTATGATGGAGTTGTGACTAGTGGAGATTAAGAGGGGAGAAACAAGTAAATTCTAATAATAATAGGCTTATATCAAGGATTAGCATGAAGTTCTTGAAAGGGAAATTGTACAAAGATTCAACAAAATCATATATATGTTTATGTCTCTATCATGCGACAAGTAAACACAAGGATTCTGAAAATAAACAAACTTACAAGAGAATATGCATAATAAAAATTTGAAAAGAGCTGGTATGTGAGATTGTAAGGCGCGATGTCACTATCCTCAAGTTGTCGTGTCTTCACATGTGAAGGTTCTGATGGACAGTGTCGGCTCTAAGATCCAACGCAATGCTCACAGCCAAATTCCTTGAAAGTCCGGAGGAAAAGTTAACTGTTCCAGTGAAGGTTCACTCAAAAAATATAGATTGTATGTATATAAAATATATGCAACAATAGAGGAAAAAGAATTGTATATTAGAATATGTATGTCTGACTCAAAAAAGGCCATATAGGGTACCTTTAATAGGCTTTAGAAACCAGTAACGACTAGGCTTGATTTGCTTTAGAATTTAAAGGTTTAATTTCGATGGAATGCATAGTATAATTCTAGCCAGACTAGAAGTACAATTGACGATAAAATAAAGCCTGGCAGCCAAGAGGTACCGAAGAGTCATTGTTTCAATATCTTAGATCAATTATTCATAAATAATTTTTGGAGGATGTGAATTATAGAATTAGAACGGCATGGATGAAATGGAAGAGTGCATGAGGAGTGTTCTTGATCTTAGGATTGCCATTAGGGTGAATGGCAAATTCTACTGGGCTAATATATATGGCACATAATGTTGGATGGTTAAGAAACATGTTAAAATAATATTGAAATGAGAATGTTCAAAAGATAGAATTAGAAATGCATGTATCAGCAGGAAATTATCAGTAGTACCCATGGAATAGAATGAGGAAAAGTTGTTATGTTGGTGTGGTCATGTAACATAGGGCGATTAATGTGCCCACAAGGAGTTATTTGATTTCATTGTGCTAAAATAAAGAGGAAAAGGCCGAGGACATGGGTAAAGGCGAGAAGAAATGACATTATTATGTTAAATTTAATTGAGGACATTATTTTTAAAATAACCAACGGGAGGAAACAGATTTATGTAGGCCCAAAGACTTGTTTAGTTGAGGGTAATAAGAATGGTTCTGTTGGGTGTCTACGCTAGCGTAGACCTCAATAGAATTGTTGGTTTAACCTAATTGAACAAAACTTCTCTTTGGATAAACTTATTAATTGCATTATTCTTTGCTCATTTGCAATATCTCAACGATAAGTACAAATATTGTTGAAATTATAACAGGGAGACCAACTTGAGGGAGACCAGATTTTTTGTATCGTAATACATTGTATTATATGGATGTATGTTGAAATTATAAGAAGGAGACCAAATTGAAGGAGAACAAAATCTCTATATCGTAATGCATTGTATTTTATTGATTTACTGAAGTAATGAGGTGATCTATTACATTGAGAAAGATTCTATATATAGGCCAAAGAGGAGTGGTGAAAAAGTAATGAAAAATAGGAAACTAAACCTATAAAGAAACTATATATTCTAATCTATGAGAAAATCATATATTCTAACATCCTCTCTCAAACTCAATTAGGGAAATACTGGAGTTTGGAAATGATGATGAAAACAAACATGAATAATGCCACAATCAGTTTAACAGGCTAGAGAACTTCTAAGACGATAGATGAGCCGGGAAAATTCAGAGGGGCTCAATGATTAGACACACATGATAGGCGTGTGGTAAAGGATTGCAACGTGTGTTGGCATATCACAAAGTAAGGTTGTTTCTGGCGAGACTGATGGCTGAGGGACTCATTGATTGGGAGCCAGAGTTCAGCGCTTGTAAACAAAGCACGTATTGAAATGGATGAAGGGCTCGTTGATTGGAAGTCTTGAGTTCCGCGCTTATAATAGATGCCTACTGAGATGGATGGGGGGCTTAGTGATGGAAAGCCAGAGTAGTAGACACTTATTGATATAGATGATGGGCTCAGTGATGGAGAGCCAGTGTCCGACGCTTGAAGTAGACGCTTACTGAGATGGATGAGGGGTTCAATGATGGAGAGCTAGAAACCGGCTCGGGACCGCATTGAGGTGGATGAGGGGCTCATTAATTGGGGGCCTTGAGACAAATGGCTCAAAAAAGAGCACTGAGGCCAACTCTAGAGCGAGTGCAAGGTAGCAGCTCTGAAATGAGTGCAAGACAGCAACTCTAAAGCAAGTGCAAGGTGTGAAACTCTAAAAACGAGCTCTGAGGAGAGGCAGTGAAACACCTCTTAAGGCTGACATTATGCTTGTGCAGCGAATGACAAAACAGATGTGGGCTCGATGATTGTGAATGAGCTTGGGCAGGGTTTGTGCCTAGGCTTGACCGCTTGAGCTTAAAAAGATTTATCTGGCCTGGGGGTGAAGGCTTGCTATTTATAAACAAAGTGGGTCAATGTACGCACATCCCATATCCCATACCTTCCACGTAGGTGTCATAAGAGAGATGTTACCTAAGGATTTCCGATGTGATATGTTGTCCTCACATGTGTGTATCTAATAAGAGTTGGACGAATATCTAGGCTTGGTTTGGCTCAAATCTCACTAGATTTCAATAAGTATGGGATTTAGTGTTGGTAGAAAACCTGCAGAACTGTGATTTTTGATAACTTTGGGCTTAAATTTATCGTGTAAGATAAATACAAAATGATACAAAACCAATGCCAAAAAATGTAGAGCCTGAAGAGCTGAACAATACCTTATAGTTGGTTTGGCCCGAATCAACCTAGGCTGGTGGAAATAGGATTTGAAGTTTGGAATGCACGGAAGAGACTATGCACATATCAATGGACGTGTTCAAATATATCTTGACCTATACATAACTATCGATGGTGTATAGAGAGCCAAAATGGCCACTAAAGGACTGCCACCTAACACTTTACCAGGGTGGGACAAAATGGGATATCTACAGGTTTTTTTTTTTTTTTCTATGGTTGCAGTTAATCTCTTATTCCCTTTTCCTTTTTCATGGTTTAGGCTTCAGCGAGGACATTTTTATATCTTTGTCTAATATTTACCATCAGCAAACTGTCAAAGCTATTGTAACAAAAATGTTGTGGGGGAAGTGTTGGCATGCTGTCTTGAACAGAGTAGGGGATTACCTATTCAATTCTCATGACTTTAGCATTCAAATAGGAAATCCTTGTCAGTAGTACCTTTCCAAGATTTTTGTCTTTGAAAAGATAAAGTGTATTAAGGTTACCCATAATTATCTAATCACCATCCGCATCAATTAAAAGATGCTTGAGCTCAATGTATGAGTGCATGGCAACAAGCAGAAATATTTATTAGTTTTTACCTTTCAAAGATATCAGGAAATTCTTATATCCACTGTGAAAAAGGTTCTATTAACCAATTTTTTTTTTCACATGGTTTTGGCTCTTTTTGAGGGTTGGGGATATAGCCTTTATGACTTTGAGTTTTGTCCCTTAACTTTTTAAGAGGGAGGTCTGCAACCGTTGATTTCATCTATGTACTCTCTCTCTCTCTCTCTCTCTCTCTCTCTCTCTCTCAACGAATAAATCAAATAACTGAGTGATTGCTCACCACAGGTTTAGCAGCCACATTTTTTAGAGTGTGGAAGAAGCTGTTGATTTCCTTACATAGATCCACTCTGATACAGTGTACAGCAAGTAGAGAGAGAAGAGTTGATCTCAGTTTTTGCTGAAGTAGATCATGCCTTGTGAGTGATTCTTGTCTTGGATCTGTTAAATAGTTAATAAGCTATATTCTTTCTACTTGATGACTTCTATTGTTTGGTGCTACATAGTAGTAAAAGTAAAGAGTAAGAAAAGAGGATATTGATTGTAGCCTGAGATAGTTTTGAAGTCAACATGAGACTGACGGTTGCTGTTTTTATTTTACAAATGGAGGTCCTAGACGCACGAGGCCATCATAGCACGTCATATCATACGAGGTCTTAAGTAACACACTAGAATCAGCCATGTAGTGAAAGAGTGTACTGTTTCATTTTGCAAGGAAACAACTCAATGTCGTAAAAATCAACACAAAGGGAATAATAGTTGAAATTATATTTACATTATGCGGAAGTTGATGTACTATTGTTCCATAGCTTTTATCACCTTACAAAATGTTGTTTATACTTGTTTGTAATGAGCTCTCCCTCTCCCTCTGATTTTTTTTTTTTTGGGGGGGGGGGGGGGTGGTTTGCTAGTGTTTCTAATCTCTAGTCTGTCTGTTTCTGCTCATGGGGAGGGTAGGATGAGAATTTAATTCCTTTTTCTTATTATGTTTATTGATGTTTATTAAATCAACATTGTCTTTTCCGTGAACATAGGATTTATGACTTGTTCAAAACATTTAAATGTTGACTCTAGGGTAACATGTTAGACACAACTAAATGGTGTGAACATCATGAGGTTTATTTATGACAGCTAGGAACTCAAATGTATATGTATTAATTATGACCCATAGGAAGAGTAATATTGGAAAATAGTCATAAATTTCGAGAAATGTGAATTTAACACATTTTATAACATAGCATTTTCAAGAAAAATGGGAATTTGGAGATATAGGAGCAATAACAAATTGTTACTATTTTCATCTCTCTCTAATCAAACAAGAGATTATTGTCACCACTGTTGCTGAGCCCTTGTTTCAGATCCTGCCTTAAACCCAGTTCTCCACTTATGTGCTTTGTTCTTTAGTACTTCTCTATATGTTGCTTAGTTTTGGACTTCTTTCAACTACTGGAGATTCACTCCTAAAATAAAATGATTTAGCTTCTTTTATCTGTTTTGAAGTTGTATACGTGACAATAAATCTTTTCAATTACTCGAAAACGGGAACCCCAAAATACAAAAAACCTGTTGCATTTAATTTTTTTGAACCATAAATAGAAAAGGAAAATTCTATTCCTACATAATATTTATATCATCCACCAAAATGATAGGGTAATGGCATTTCTATGACTAAAAGATATTTTAATGGTACCTCTTTTAAAAAAAATAATAGGTCCCAAGCCAATCATTGAATCTAGCTTTCTTATCAAACGCACAATAAATAAGGCCAAAAAATAAAACAAAAAAAAACACAAGGTGCATATGAGAGAAAGGTACACAAGCAAGAGAAGGGTATATAGAGAACTGCAGATACCATGAAGGTTGTGCATTTGAGTACTAATGACGAAGGTATTCTTGGCTTCTCAGATTGTGATAGCCCATCCCAGAATTTAATGTTAGATGGTATTCACTTGTTTGCGGCACATCTTACTGCCACCACAGTTGGCCAATTTAGTGAGCTAGTTCAGTAAATTTGTTTAGTATTTTCCTTTATAGATGCGTTAGTATTTTCAGTTAGCAAGTAACATATCCCACTTGATTTATTTCAAGATATACGACAGTTGATTTGATAAGTTGGGTAGAACATAAGCACTATGCTGACCTTAGATAAGCACATAAGATATTAAGAAATTCACTTATTTCTTTTCTAACACTCTCGTACCTATTGCTGTTCAATTATTTAGGAGGATCTCAATAACTCCATAAGGATCAGCATAGGATATGTAGTTAATATGGGTTGTTGACTTTTTCCTACGTGCACTACTTCACAAAAGGGAAAAAACGGTAGAAAAAAAGAGCATAACTTGTTAATAAGACATCCGAATTTGTAATGTAACTCATTACCATTTGTTAATTGTGAAATCATTGAAATAGTAAGTAAAAAGTAGCTAGTCAGTTGAAATTGATTTCTAAAGCTTATTAAAATAGAATTCATTTTTACTTGAAATTGTTGATTTTTTTTTTTCAGACCTTTTAAGCTCTTAACCAATTTCAAATCGTTGGCGGTGGAACTAATCAGTATTACTATGTTAACATGTGCAGCTCTCTGTGAGTTATGGATCATAGTTTCGTATCTCTTCCTTTTGCTGCTCTGGTCCACCTCAATCGTCAATTCTGGACGTGAGACGATTACAGCACGCAATGGTGTTGTTGCCAGTGATAGTGGTCGTTGCTCTAGGATCGGAAGGGATGTTCTTCGTGAAGGAGGCAATGCTATTGATGCAGCTGTCACTACTGCTCTTTGCTTGGGTGTTGTGAGACCAGGTGCTAGTGGCATTGGTGGAGGTTCATTTATGCTGGTCAGATTAGCCAATGGTGAAGCACAAGGCTTTGACATGAGGGGAATGGCTCCGAAGCAAGCTTCCCAGGTACTCAGAATTGATAAGTGTCTTCCTTCCTTTTCATTAGGTTGATGTAACCTTCACACCTTGAATGCATCGTTATTGAGTCTATAGTAAGTATTCAACTCTAGAAAAGGACTAGTTTCGCAGACTGTCTCTCTTAGGTGGAAAGGAGAAAGAATCCGTAATTGTTGCTTACTTAATCCATGTCAATTAATATGTATATGCTCAATGGGAATGATATTATACATTGTTGTATGATGCATAATGATCCACTAATCCGATCCCCAATTAATTTATTTCCTCCCATGTTTACAAGGCTACAAGCAGATGATCTCAAAAGTTCTGGCTAGAAGGTCCATGGACTCAAATTCACCTGGTTGTATGAGATTAATCTTTTTAATTGATTAACCATGACCATCTATTCCAAACATGAGCTCTTGCTCGTGAGGGACATTATTCTGTAACCAAACAGAGATACAATCTCTTGCTATGGATCTACAACCTTTGCAGTGCCTTGGCGTATTTGCAATCCAATATGAGCTGATACTTGCTCATTTGGAAATTTCCTTGTTTGCTCACTTTGTCTGTTCCTTGACCAAATTAATCATTTGTCAGTTATTTTGAATCTTGTACCTTGTGATGGAAGGAAGATTTCAACCTCCTCTCTGGTTTTGTGGTTCAGAAATGTTTTATGGTTAGTGTATCTAACACATGTTTGTAAAACTTAATAAAGATTCCTCTTGGCTCTTGGATTGCACCTTTCGGCTTATTTTGATTGTTAACTTCTATCAATCTATGTAGTTGATATTGGACTTGTTAAAAAATCACCATGCTTACTGAACTTTTCAAATTAGTCCAAGTTATTCCTTTCATTAATTTTCTTCCCAGAAAATGTATGCTCAAAAGCCTTCTAGGCAAAATAGAGGTGTGCTCTCGATAGCAGTTCCTGGGGAACTTGCAGGCCTTCACAGTGCATGGAAGCAATACGGGAAGCTTCCCTGGAAGAGGCTTGTAGATCCAGCTGAGCAACTTGCTCGTAAGGGATTCAAAATCTCAAGATCTCATTACTTTGGAATGGTTAGCACAAAATCAAGCACCAAGGCAGACAAGGGACTTCGGGGCGTATTCACATTGAAAGGGGAGAGGCCCTTGAAGGAAAGCATTGATTATCGAAATATAAATCTAGCAAACACACTAATGGGAATTTCAAATAATGGCTCGCAAGCCTTATACAATGGATCAATTGGAATCAATTTGGTTAAGGATGTTAGAAAAGCTCGAGGGATACTGACAGTGGAGGATTTGCGGCGGTATCAAGTCAAACTAAGAAAACCAATCTCTACAGACATTCTGGGGTATAAGATACTTGGAATGCCTCCCGCTACTTCAGGAGGTGCTACAATGATGCTTGTAAGCACATCTTACATCTCCTTTCTTGCTTTTTCCTTTATTGATTGAATGGACGATATGACAAGGCCTTTGTGCTTGTACTGCTCCAGGTACTAAACATACTTGCTCAATATGGATTTCCTTCAAATATTAGTCGCTCCCTAGAAATTCATCGAATGGTTGAAGCTTTCAAACATGCGTATGCTGTGAGGATGAATCTAGGTGACCCTGATTTTGTTGATGTCAAAAGTGTTCTATCTGACATGCTGTCTCCTAAGTTTGCAGCAGGGTTGAGGAACAGAATATCTCCTAACAAGACTTTTGATCCCAAGTATTATGGCGGCAAGTAAGCAGTTCGTTTTGACCGTTGTGATAGATTATGGTCAATTATCACGGAAATGGAGAGGACCCAAATTCATTTATCATCATTTGTCCAACTTTGGTTGCCATTTATTTATTTAAGTTTATTATATCTATTTATTGGTATTACCTTTGGGGTTGTTGTTTTGTCAACCTTAGTCTCAGGGCTCAAGTCCCTTTTTTTTTTTTTTGTCTAGATGACAAAAATAAATCATATATGTGTGTATGTGTTTTCTCTTTCTTCCTTCTCTTTTCAATGATGGGTCCTCCCGGAAAGAATGTGGCCAAGTTTTGGTTATTCTATTCCTATTGAAGGCCTACTTCTTGTCCTTAACCTATATTTTGCTTTGTTGTTTTTCTAACTGCGTTGTTCTAATTAGGTGGAATCAGATCCATGATCATGGAACTACTCACTTTTGCGTTGTTGATAGTGCACGAAATGCTGTTTCGATGACCACTTCTCTGAACGATTACTTCGGTTCAAGATTTCTGTCACAAAGTACAGGGATAGTCCTTAACAATGAAATGGGTGATTTCTCCACCCCTAAAAGTGATTTTCCTCCACCCGCACCTGCCAATTATATCCAACCTCTAAAAAGGGCGTTATCCTCTATGACACCCACCATTATCCTAAAGGTAATTTTGCTTGCTCACTTACTCTCCCGAGTTTCATCTGCTTGGTTTGGGATTTTTTTCCCCCTTGCCAAGGACTTTGAGTTAATTAGTGACTAGTCTAGGGCTTTAAAAAGGGACCATACTACTCAAGTTTAACTTGTATTCGGCTCGTTGTATAAACAAATCAAGTTGAACATATTTTGAAACCGGTTAATTTTATGAGCTCAGCTTGATAAGCTTTATGCAATAAAAAAATAAAGCTTGGCTCGGCTTGTTTAAAGCCTTAGTGACTATCTCCCAAACTTCAATATACAAAGGTCACAGAACACTGTAATTTTACACAATATAACTTGGAGACGTATTTTTGTGCATTAATTATCTGACTTAGCAGCCATGTGTTATCACCAAAGAGAATTTTGATGACAATTACTCTGATTTATTTATGTTATTTTCACTCTTTGTAATGCCTCTGCAGGGTGAAAAACTGAAAGCGCTTCTGGGTGGAGCTGGTGGAATCAACATTCCTACTGCGACTATAGAGGTTTTCTTAAATCATTTTGTCAAGGGAAGGGATCCACTCTCTTCAATAGTTGCACCAAGATATTATCATACTGTACGTATGCAAACCCTTCCACTATGATTCTTTTAAACGTTACAGTGACTAAGCCATTGCACCATCTGATACAGTAGAATACGCTTTATGCAGCTGATTCCTAATGTGCTGTATTATGAGAGCTGGAGATCTACTTTTGGAGGCCACTATGATGTTTCTGGAAAGATATTGTCAGCCCTAAAGAAGAAAGGGCATGTCCTACGCTCTGTAGGTGGTAGGACTATTTGCCAGTTCGTTGTTCAACAGTTGGAGGGTCCAAACTCTGGAATGCTTGTGGCGGTTAGCGACCCAAGAGAGGGTGGGCTCCCTGCTGGTTACTGAGTCTGGAGAGTTTCTAGGAATTCAAGCGACTTTATCCTCTCATTTAGACAGATTTAATTATTTCATGTTTCTTTGGTGGTATAATTACCTGTGATGAGTGTCCGCAACATATACAAAGTTCTTTTTTATTTCTGAAACAAGATTGACAGGACTTGGTTCTTTCTGTGCATTTAACTTCCTAAGTTTCACATTGGGATAAAAGGATAATAGGATATTATAAAAGATCAATTAGTGAAGCATCTATTGGAAAAACAAAAAAAGGAAGTAGGGAACCAGATCGTTTAAATAGCCTAAGGGAGAGGGAATGGGAATATCTGTTCAAGACTAGGAAATTAGGAGAAATGGAGAGGGCAGGGGTCAAAGCCATTACTATGAGCGGGGTAATAAAAGTTCCTAACAACTCGGACAACCTGTTTGGTTTGTTTAGTGTTAACATAAAAAAATCCAATCAAGCCAGAATAACTGTGTGATTATGCCACTCTGCCATTGATGAACCATTGTAATAGGGTGCCGATGTGTAAGTTTTAAGTATTGCGTATTAACAGAGGTTTGAGAGTAAAGATTCATTTTTATCACTTGTGAAAAAGGTATCTCAGTGTAGGACGCTCCTGCAATTGTGGGTTTGGGGAGGATCAAATGCACTTACCTCTATTGAACATGTGATGTTGAGATTGCGATGGAGGAATCTTACTCATGCCTTAAGACCTATATGCACCCCTATTCTTATCTCTGGTCAATTCATAAGAAATCCTTTCAGCATTTATGCCTTCAAATCTCAAATGTTTATTATGGTCGCCGTAGTTATCCAATCACTATTCTAATCAATTTGTGCTTGGCAGCATTACAATTTGTTTATGTATTTTGCATTAAAAATTGTTAGAGAACATAAAGAGCTGATCATTAATTAAATCAAATCGTTCTTAAGCATGATTCATTAATGTTAAAGTAGTTAAATTTTCAGATCACATTGACATGTAATAGCCTTCAGAAAGTAAGAGCATGCATGTACTCCGATGACAGATAAAATGTCACATTCCTTTGTTCTCTCTCTCTCTCTCTCTCTCTCTCTCTCTCTCTCTCTCTCACACACACACACACACACACACACACACACACACACGATAAAATAGAGCACAACCATTTATTTCACCACTGAATTTTCACTCTGTCTGGCTTCTTGACCAAGATTCACCATAGATTCAACAGTTTATTAGTTCAGGTTTTATTTCAGGTTGAGAAAGAAGAACGTCTAACTCTGATAAATTCACTTGGTTATATTGTAGACCAAGAAGAATTGCTCTGTTTTTCTGCAGCAGAAGATGATGCTTGGTGAGTAATTCATTTCTTTGGGTCATGTCCGTCATAAAAAAGTAATGCGATTTTTGCTTGATAATTTCTATTTCTTTGGTCTCATATAGTAGCGGACCGTGGGTCCCTCTAATGATGGTTACAAAAATAATCATTTAGCGTAGCCATGCATGGCTATATACAGATAAAGTATTTTACAGGATTTTTTGTAAATAAAATTCACCCAAGTGATGTGACAGTAAAAAATTATAGGAAAAGAGAAAAAAAATTATGTGGAGTTTATCGATTCCGAAAAAGCACATGATAAGCCTTAACAAGTGAATTTCCAATAATAACAAGTTTACATGAAGAATCAATATGGAGTGCTTACCTTTTTTCATTAGTTATGTATGAGCTTATAAAAGCATTCCAAGAGGAAATCAGTTTTAGTTGATGAAATAATAGAAGGCAATTTAAAGCTAAAGCTGTGGAAATTTAATTTTTTAGGTTAATTAGTACTAAGATGGAACATAGGATCTAACTTTTGCAAAACTAGAAATATGGATGAAGATAGAGTAAGGAAAAAGGAAGGGCAAGAAATACGTTATCTAGATAGAGAGATTGATGTTAATGTGACCAATAGAATTAGAGTGGGATGAATGAATTGATAAATATTAGTAGTGTTATGTGAGCATAAGGTTTTGCTTTAAGTTGAAAGGAACATTTATAGTACTGCTATAAGACATACTATTGTATATGAGAACTATTATGGGTAGTTAAGAAAAACATGTTCCGAAAATGACCGTAATTGAAATGTGAATGTTGGGATGTATGACTGGTTTATAAGAACAGGATAAAATAAAAGATGACTTCATGTGAAAAAAGTTAGAATTGGCACCAATTGAAGATAAAATGAGTGAACGTCGTTTGAGATGGTATGACATTGCATAGTGATCAATTAATGTGCTTGTGAGGAGGAGTGATGAAGGTCAATGAGAACATAGGTTGTGGAGATAAAAAATAAAATGATCATTTACACCTAATTGACTGTATGACTTCCGAGTACAATCAATTGAAGGAAATGAATCTACATAGCTGATGCCAAAAAATTGGGACAAACATTTGTTAACTTGTGTTGAGTTGTTGAATATATGGAGATATCATATTTAGCTACCATTTGTACATTTACACTAATAACTCCAAATGAATTCTAGGATAGTTTTTAGCTTGTTATGACGAATTTGTATCTAGTTAGAAAGCATTATTCTAATACAAAACGAGAACACCAACTATGTCATGCTCCGTAACCCAATCTATGCAGATTTATGGTACATAATCGGCTATTAGCAAGGCCACCTAATGCCGCATTACATAAACAGGTTGAACACTTGTGCATAATCATTTAAAATGATACATAAATCCGGAAATAGAATTTTTATAGTTTAAACATAACTCGTGTCATACATGGCAGAGTTATGCCTAATCCAAAATATAAACATACATATGGGCCTATTTGAGACCGCCACAGTTATATCATTTATAACATTACAAACATTAGGGTCCAGCCCAAATACACATAATATAACATAGGCTAGTGGGCCGTAGCTCAAAATCCACATATGGCCTCCTCCTAGGACCTCTCAGATTGGCTACCTGTAAACATTTGAGAAAAATCTAAGCTAATGCTTAGGGAACAATAATGACGCACGAGCATGAAAATACTATGGATTACCAGTTATGTCTAATGTATAAAACAATAGATAAAATATTTATGCATATAAAGCATGAACTTGAAACGTGTAAGCATAGGCTTGAAATCATAGATAGCATGAGCATTATATTGAAACATTCTATTGTTTCAAAACATAATATCGCAAAAGAGAGATGCGACATTTATAACTTGTCATAAGCATTTGAACATATCTTGGTTCTTATTCTAAAAACATAAGTGTGCTACAACCCGACATCAGAGCTAGGCTCTACATTAGTAATCTTAAAGGTCACACATAGGGTTCTTTAGGCTGTGGGACATTTCTCGAACATGGTGATAGTTTATTTCACATCCTCTATCGTAGGACCATCGTTGTTAGTTTAAGGTCTAACCACGAAAGACCTCGAGTTAACACTATATATTGGAAAAGTCTTGCATCTCTTTCATGTAAGCATTCTAGTCCATGAGTTTCAAATCATAACGTATATATAACTTGCATGCCTTTAAAAGTATGACATTTATAATTGAACATAAACATTAATGCATTGAAAACATATAGAAAACATTACATGATATGTAGTTGAACTTAAAACATTTGAAAAGTAATAGAGTTTTACTCATGACGTATCATTACTCACCTTTATCCTTGAGGATTGGTGTTAGCCAAAGGTGCTCCTACACATAGAGTACATAAAAGTATCAAATACAAGACCCTAATGCAAAGCAAAAGTCATACAAGTTGAGGTTTGAAACATGAATCTCTGAACACTAACTTTTTTATTGCATCCAATTCACATCAGCTTAATGAGACCACATTCTAGGTTAATTTCATTTGAAAATAGGTTTAAAGACCTTTAATTTGATAGGTCACGGGTTAAAAATATATTCCGGATCAAGAAGTTATGTCCCATGAAAAATGGACTAAAATTTTGAAAAACAATGTTGTTGGTAGAAATTTTATGTCAATTTTGAAATTCCATATCTCCTAATCTATAAGAAATTAGAGTACAAACTTTATATGGATACAACGATCTATGAGTTTGCCTTCTAACGCTTCAAATAGTGTATCAATCCGAGTTTTTTAGAGAAAGTTATGTTCGTTTTACTAAACAATGTCGAAGCTAGTCAGACTGTTCGAACACCAAAATAGGAGTTTGAATGCCGGGCCAAAAATATCTCGGGCCATTCGAACGGCCAACCTAGAGTTCAAACGGTAAGGCAAAGATGGCAAAAAAATAAAAATGCAAGCCTCAGGCCATTTAAACACCCAATTGAGGTGTTCAAACGCTAGACAAATTTGGGCACTCGCATTAACAGATTTTTCAACTCCAAACTTAACCAAACCTCTCTCAAACTCTCCCAAACTTTCCTAATGCTTCTAGGGTTCAAAGATTGACCCAAGAAGACAACAATAATTGAAAATGGGGCAAGATAAATAAACTAATTAAAGGGATCTAGGGTTTGAAATCTCAAACCCAACATATACAAATTTGGGGGTTTTCAACCCTAACTCCCCAATTCATCAACATATGCTTACAAGCCCTCAAAACATAACCAAATGGGACTCAAAAGAGTCTCCAAACACAACAACACATATGGGTATATATATATATATATGTATACACTACTATACATTTACAAGAGATAGAGTTTTTACCTTTCTCTCTCAAGCTTCGTAACTCCAACAATGGATTCTCAAGTTTGGGTTGAAGTTCTTCAATTCTCCTCTCCCTTGGTCTTCATCATCATCATCTTCTTCTTCTTCTTGGTTGAATAGTGTGTGTGTGTGTGTGTGTGTGCGTGTCATATGGGTGGGTGTGTGTGTAATAAGATAATATACATGGGAAATAATTTCATGTGTCTCACACTAGGAGCTTAAACTACAACATAAATTTTAATTGGTCATCTTGACTCAAAGGCACATTAAAATGATATAAAATTTTAAAAATTCACATTAAATTAGAGAATAGAGGTCCGGGATGTTACATCTGTCTCCCCCTTAAATAAGTTTGGTCCCCAAACTTAGCACAAGCCATTACTCAAAGGAAAGGGATAACGGTCCCTAATCTTTTCCTCACGCTCCCAAGTAGACTCCTCCCATGTGTGGTTCTGATACAAAACTCGCACCAAAGGAATGACCTTGTTCCTAAGAACTTGGTCGCAACGATCAAGAATCTTGATTGGTCTTTCAATGTAGCTTAAATCTTCATTCACAGTCAAAGGATAGTGATCAATCACGTGCGTCCGGTCGTGAACATACCTTCGTAACATAGAAACATGAAAAACATTATGAACTTGCGAAAGTTTCGGTGATAGAGCAATATGGTAGGCAACGGGTCCAACCAGTTCAAAAACTTCAAATGGCCCAATGTACCTTGAACTGAGCTTTCCTTTCTTGCCGAAACGATTTATCCCCTTAGAAAGAGATACCTTCAAGAACGCGTGGCTCCCTTCTTCAAACTCTATGTCCCGTCTTTGCACGTCCACATAACTCTTTTGGCGACTTTAAGTAGTTTGTAGTCGTTGCTGAATTATCTTGATCTTGTCAGTGGTCAGTTGCACAATCTCTGGCCCAAGAATCTTTCTCTCTCCGACCTCGGCCTAACAAATTGGAGATCTACACTTCCTTCTGTAAAGTGCTTCATAAGGTGTCATCCCAATGCTTGCGTGGAAGCTATTGTTGTAGGCGAATTCCACAAATGAAAAATGATCCTCCTAACTTCCCTGAAAGTCAAGGACACATAATTGTAACATGTCTTCTAAGGTCTGAATGGTCCTTTCTGATTGTCCATTTGTTTGTGGGTGAAAGACTGTGCTAAACTTCAATTTGGTACTTTAAGCCCTTTGCAAACTCTTCTAAAATTTTGACACAAACCTCGGGTCTCAATCTGACACTATTAAAATTGGCGTACCGTGTAGTTGAACAATCTCCACAATGTAGAGGGTCGCATACTTCAATAAGGAGTACGTAGTCTTCATTGGCAAGAAATGTGCAGATTTGGTGAGGCGATCAATAATAACCCAAAAAACATCACAACCCCGCGGTGATCTTGGTAGTCCCACGACGAAATCCATGATGATATGCTCCTACTTCCATTCTGGTATAGGTAGAGGTTGTAGTAGTCTCACCGGCCTTTGATGTATTGCCTTGACTTGTTGACAATGTAGGCATCGTGTCACAAATTCAACTATTGCCCTCTTCATTCTTGGCCACCAAAATTTTTCCTTCAAATCCCTGTACATCTTTGTGCTTCCTGAATGCGTAGTGAACTTTGTGTTGTGAGCTTCCTCTAAAACCCGCCTCTCGACCTCGATTATGTTTGGCACACATAAGGGGTTCTTGAACTTTAAAGCTCCATTCTGCAAGGTGAAGTCGGGCTTCGGTTTTATTCCCAACTCTTCATAAATCTTCCATAAGTATGGGTCTTCAGGCTGTCTTTGCTTTCCAATCTCAATTAATGCTGGTTAGGTGATCATGGCGGTGAGCATCATATCTATACCTAGCACGATAACCTCAATCTCCGCTCTCTCCAATTCGATGAACAAGGGTCGTTGCAACGTAATCAGACATGCTAGGTTTGCCCAGATGATACTGAATATGGATGTTGTAGTCCTTGATTAACTTGAGCCATCTTCTCTATCTCATGTTTAGCTCCTTTTATATGAAAAGATACTTTAAACTCTTATGATCAGTGAAGATCTCACATATGACTCTGTACAAATAGTGGCGAAATCTTCAAAGCAAACACCACAACTGCTAATTCAAGATCATGGGTCGAGTAGTTCTTCTCATGCAGTCTCAACTGTCTCAAGGCATATGTAATCACCTTATCGTGTTGCATCAACATACATCCCAATCCTCTATGAGAAGCATCGCTATAGATGAAAGACCTGTCAGTCATGGAAGACAAGGCTAAAATTGGTGCAAACACCAATCGATTCTTAAGTTCTTGGAAACTTCGTTCCCTTTTCTCATTCTATTCAAACGGGGTGTCCTTCCAGGTGAGCTGCGTTAAAAGCATTGCAATTTTGGAAAAATTCTTCACAAATCTGCGGTAATACCTAGCTAAGCCCATAAAACTTTTGATTTCAGTCACGTTCGTCAGTCTTGGCCAATTTTCAATGGCCTCAACCTTTGAAGGATCAACGGACACTCCATCTATGCTGATGATGTGTCCCAAAAATGCCACACTCGGTGGCCAAAATTCACACTTCTTCAGTTTGGCATATAGTCTCCTGTCTCGCAGAGTTTGGAGGACCATCCTCAAGTGGTGCTCATGATCAGCAAGACTCTTAGAATACACCAAAATATCATCAATAAATACAATAACAAAATCATCAATGAAGGGTTTGAAAACCCGATTTATCAAATCCATGAATGCAGCAGGTGCATTAGTAACTCCAAACGGCATAACCAAAAATTCATGGTGGCCATATCTGGTTCGGAAAGCTGTCTTCTCTACATCGCTAACCTTAACCTTTAGTTGGTGATAACCCGAACTTAGGTCAATCTTTGAAAATTTTTGGGCGCCTTGAAACTAATCAAATAAATCATCCACTCTTGGCAATGGGTATTTGTTCTTGATGGTGACCTTGTTCAATTCTTGGTAATCAATACACAATCTCATGGTCCCATATTTCTTTTTCACAAATAACATGAGAGCACCTCAGGTGAGACACTAGGATAAACAAATCCCTTTTCTAACAAGTCTTGAAGTTGAACCCTCAACTCTTCAACTCTAGAGGGGACATACGATAAAAAGATTTGGAAATGGGTCTAGTACCTGGATTAAGATCAATATTAAACTCAATTTTATGATCCACTAAGGAATCAGGTAACTCGTCAGGGAAGACATCGAAAAATTCCTAGACAACATGGATATCTTCCAAGGATGGCGGGGAAACGTGTGTGTCAATAACGCTATACAAGAATACATGATTCCCTTTTTGAATTAAAAGACGTGCTTGCTTGGATGAAATGAGATAGGGTGGAGGCACTACACCAACTCCCTCAAATACAAATCCCGAATTGGTAGAAGAATGAAATATGACTGGTTTAAGTTCATAATCAATGATAGCACGGTAAGAGGATAACCAATCCATTCCTAAGATGACATCAAAGTCGTGTATTTCTAGAGGCATAAGGTTTACAATCATGGACACATCATTAACAAGAACCTCACAAGAATTGTAAATCCTATCACATAACATGAAATCCTCGGATGGCAAAGATATAGTCAAAACATAATTAAGAGGTACCGGAGATGTATGCAATTGTTTAACAAAAAGGTATGAGACAAATGAATGTGTGGAACCGAAATCAATAAGGTTGTGTGCAGGTTGACCACAAATAGGAAGTATACCTGACACTACAGAGCCGGTAGCTGGGGTGTTTCCTGGGGTAAGTGCGAAAGCTCGGCCTTGCCTTGGTTGATTATCCTTCTTACCGGATGTAGGCTACTATACTAATGTTGAAACTGATGCACCAGGTCCTTGTACTCTATTCCTCTTCGGACAGTCCTTCACTTGGTGCCCCATTTGGCCGCACCCATAACAAGCGTTGCTTCTAGCATAACATGGTCCTCGATGCTTCTTCTGACAAGTAGGACATGTCGGTGCCTCATTAGTCACATTACCCCTTTGATTCATGGTGTTTTCCCGTGGGGTAAATGAATTCCCACTAAAAGATCCACAATTGTGCTGCTTTGAACTTTGCCCTTTGCTTTGGTTACTTCCTGACCTCTTCTTGTGCTTCTCACGGTATTGAGCTGCTTCAGTCAAGGCCCTCTCGGCAATCATAGCCCGTTGCACAACTTCTTGATAAGTCTCAAGTCGTAAGATATCCACGTTATTGTGGATGTTCCACCGTAATTCCGTCTCAAACTTCTTTACCTAGCGATTCTCTGATGATACAATGTGTGGGGCATATCGTGACAACTTCATAAACTTGGCATTATACTCTGCCATTGTCATATCTCCTTGCGTCGAGTTAAGGAATTCAGTGGTTTTCAGATCTCTAACAGTCTCGGGAAAATATTCCTCATTGAATACTTCCACGAATCTAGGCCATAACCACTATGGTTCCGTTGCCTTCTTCAGCGTCCACCAGACTAGTGCGGCGCCTTCAAACGTAAAGGTGGCAAAAATCACATTTTTTTCGTCCGTGCAAGGTAACACTTCGAACACCCTCTTGATTCCCAAAAGTCAAGACTCTGTAGCCATGGGATCGGGAGTTTCGTGAAAGGTCAGGGGCTTCAACTGTTGAAACTGCTTAATGGTAACACGAGTCGTCATTTCCTCTCTTGGCATCTGCGTTACCCACAGTTCCGGTGCATTAGTAGAGTTGCTGTGAGCATCTTGGGCCACTTGGACAAGTCCGGCCAAGATCCTTTCAATGCGATCCCTACGGTCTTCGGGGTCTCTAGCCCCTCCATGACCTCTTCCTTTTGGTGGCATAATTAGCTCTACGTGATCAAACAAATAGTTAAGTATATAACATATAGTGATACGTAATACACTTTGCCATGTCATTACACACATAGCATATATATACATATATATACATGTGGCACATCAACAAGTCAACCTGGAATGATATCTAGACATGACTCGATCTTACAGTGTAAACCTATAACTCTGATACTATGCTGTCACGCTCTGTAACTCGGCCTATGTAGATTTAGGGTACATGACTGACCAGTAGCAAGGCTACCCAAGGCCGCATTACAAAAACCGGTTGAACACCTATGCATAGTCATTCAAAATAATACATAAATGCGAAAATAGGATTTTTATAGTTTGAACATAACTCGTGTCATACATAGTAGATTTGTGCCTAATCCAAAACATAAACATACATATGGGCTTATTCGAGGCCGCCAGAGTTATATCATTTATAACATTACAAATATTAGAGTCCAACCCAAATACACATAGCATAACATAGGCCCATGGGTTGTAGCTCAAAATCCACATATGGCCTCCTCCTAGGGCCTCTCGGATTGGATACCTGTAAACATTTGAGAAAAACGTAAGCTAATGTTTAGTGAACAACAATGATGCACGAGCATGAAAATACCATGGACTACCAATTATGTCTAATGTATAAAACAATAGATAAAACATTTATGCATATAAAAGCATGAACTTGAAACGTATAAGCATAAGCTTGAAATCACAGATAGCATGAGCATCATATTGAAACATTTGATCGTTTCAAAACATAATATCATAAAAGAGAGATGCGACATTTATAACTTATCATAAGCATTTGAACATATCTTGATTCTTGTTCTAAAAACATAAGTGTACTACAACTAGACATCAGAGTTAGACTCCACATTAGTAATCTTAAAGATCACACATAAGGCTTTTTAGGCAGTGGTACGTCTCCCGAACATGGCAATAGTTTATTTCACTTCCCCTATCGTAGGACCATCGTTGTTAGTTTAAGGTTTGACCATAAAAGAACTCGAGTTGGCACCATACATTGGAAAAATCTTGCATTTCTTTTATGTAAGCATTCTAGTCCATGAGTTTCAATTCATAACATAAATATAACTTGCATGTCTTTAAAAGTATGACATTTATAATTGAATATAAACATTAATGCATTGAAAACATATGAAAAACATTACATGATATGTAGTTGAACTTAAAACATTTGAAATGTAATAGGGTTTTACTCATGGAATATCGTTACTCACCTCTATCCTTGAGGATTGGTGTTAGCCAAAGTCGTTCCTATACATAGAGTACATAGAAGCATCAAAGACAAGACCCCAATGCAAAGCAAATGTCACACAAGTTGAGGTTTGAAACATGAATCCCTGAACACCGACTCTTTCATAGCATCCAATTCACATCAGGGTAATGAGACTGACTCGCCCCCAAATGCAGTATTCCTATAAATGGAGTTAGTCACCCCGCAAGAGTACGGGGGTCGCGATAAAGTATAAATCAGAAGATCCGGTATCGTTCTTTCCCAAGGGACCTAGCAAAATATAGGCTCTAACACTCATCTCACACTTACCTTAACTAGGATTGAATTGCAATAAAAAGGAAAATTGGAGCTAAAATAAAAAGAAAAATAAAAAGACCGAAAATCTTTTGGGGTTTGATGGTTGTCTTGAATTCCTAAACTATTGCAATGAAAATAAAAACAATTAACACTAGACAATTAAAGCAAAATGAAAATAGAATTAAAGAAATTAAAAAGGGAATTAGGTTCAATTGATCCAATCACTCGATCCATCTAAGACTTTCAATGGGGTTTATAACTCAAAACAAACACAACATTTAAGAGTGTTTGATTCGGGATATTTAACTTTAAAAACTAATTATTCTCAAGTAATTGAAATTAGATACATGGTCAATGGGGAATCAAAGGTTAATACCATTGATTTAACTTAGTCAATACTAAATTTGTGGTTTGTGCATTGATTAGCCAAACATAGTCAATAATCTAGGTTTTCTAAGTTATCTTACAATCAATTGATAAGAATTAATTTCTAGCAATTGTAGAGATATTTTCTAGTAAAAAACTCTAAATTAATACCATCGATTTGGGTGATGAAAATCTCCAAACATAGTCAATAATCTAGGTTTTCTAAAACATTCATATGGAATTACTAAGAATTCAAAATCTAGAAAAATATGACAATTAATACATGAGATACCTCCATTAAAACTCTTGGATTTCTTGGGTGATTTTTACATTTAAACCCAATACAAATTCCTAGCTACTTGAATCCATTAGAAAAACATATAAAATGTAAAGAAAATGCATGAGGAATCAAATCTAAATTTTACTTGAGCAATAGAAGTGTTTTGTTACAAGGAAAGTACAAGAAACTGCAAGAACGTGAAAGAAAATACAATACAATAAAGAGAAATTACAAGTTTTAACAAAATACTACGACTACAAGGCTAAATCTAATCTAAAAATGAAGAAAAATGGAAAAACTAACCTTCTTGGAGCTTCTCCCGCTGCCCCTCTATCTAAAAACAACCCTAACTACTCAAAAAACCTAAAAAAAAAACCCTAAAAACGCAGCTTTGGACGCAAAAAATGTAATCTGGATGAACAGCAACCGTCTGAATATCGTTTGAATGGTGCGTCTGACGGCCGTCTGAAGTGCGTCTAAACGCACCGTTCAGATAGGTGAATAGTAACCGTCCGATGAACAGTAACCGTTCGGACAGGTACTATTCATCACTATTCGACCCAAAAACTTTGAAACTTTATTTGACCACCTTAGAACACGATTCAGCTGATGCATATCAGAGGCAAAGTTGTAGTTGTTGAAGTCTTCTTTTCAATGGCCTAAAAATCAGCCAATCGGACATTGAAGTGAAAAGTTATGGCCAAAATACCAAGATGGGTTGGACTTCTCTTCTCCAGTTTACTCATTTTGAACCCGCTTTGATCATTCTTTGCATTTATTTGCCTTTATTAGCTCCTATAACCTACAAAGCACACAAAAAACACAATCAAACAAATATCTAACTAAAATAAGAAAATTAACACTAATATAAATCTAACAAGGTGTGAATTAAGAACCTATGATTACACTTTTAGGGTGTAATCAGAGACCATATTCTAGGTTAATTTCATTTGAAAATAAGCTTAAAGAGCTTTAATTTAATAGGTCATGGTCGAAAATACATTCTAGATCAAGAAGTTATGTCCTATAAAAAATGGACTAAAATTTGAAAAATAATGTCATTGGCAGAAATTTTGGGTCAATTTTAAAATTTCATATCTCCCAATATATAAAGAATTAGAGTACAAACTTTACTAAATAGTGTCAACTTTAAACTTTTAGGATCAAGAAGTTATGTCTTATGAAAAATGGACTAAAATTCTGGAAAACAATGTTGTTGGCATTGGAAAGAAGACTTCATATATCCATTTTACTAGATAGTGTTGAAGTTGGTCAGACCGTTTGAACGTCAAAACGGGAGTTTGAATATCAGGCCAAAAATATCTCGGGCCATTCGAATGGCCAACCTAGAGTTCGAATGGCAAGACAAAAATGGCCAAAAAATGAAAATGTAAGCCTCGGGCCATTCGAATGCCCAATTAAGGCGTTCGAATGCTAGGCAAATTTGAGCACTCGCAGCAATAGATTTTTCAACTCCAAACTTAACCAAACCTCTCCCAAACTCTCCTAAAATTTTTCAATGCTTTTAGAGTTCAAAGATTGACCAATAAGACAAGAATAACTGAAAATGGGGTAAGATAAACAAGCCAATTAAAGGGATCTAGGGTTTGAAATCTCAAACGTAACATATACAAATTTGAGAGTTTTCAACCCCAACTCCCCAATTCATCAACATATGCTTACAAGCCCTCAAAACCTAACCAAATAGGGCTCAACAGAGTCTCCAAACACAACAACACATATGGGTACATATATATATATATATATATGTATACACTACTATACATTTACAAGAGATAGAGTTTTTACCTTTCTCTCTCAAGCTTCCCAACTCCAATAATGGATTCCCAAGCTTGGTTTGAAGTTCTTCAATTCTCCTCTCTTCTTGATCTTCTTCTTCTTCTTCTTGGCTGATTAGCGCGCGCGCGCGCGCGTGTGTGTGTCATACAGGTGTGTGTGCGTGTGTGTGTGTCATACGGGTGTGTGTGTGTGTAATAAAATGATACACATGAAAAATAATCCCATATATCTCACACTAGAAGTTTAAGCTACAACATAAATTCTAATTGGTCATCTTGACTCAAAGGCACATTAGAATGACATAAAATTTTAGAAATTCACATTAAATTAGAGAATAGAGGTCTGAGATATTACAAACTGGGGCTAGCCTAGTTGGCCAGAGTTCCTGACCTCCATTAAAGAGGTTAGAAGTTCGAACCCTCTCCCCCGGATTCCTTTTCCGGCTTCGACCCTCCTTGTAGTCCCTTCCAACGAATAAAAAAAAAAAAAAATACAAAACGAGAACTAGAAAGGAGGAAGATCGAATTGTTCACCCTGGTCTAGCATAGAATCCATTAGAATTTCCTTGAATTGCCAAAGAAGGAAAAGAGAAACCCTTTATGGAATGTTTCTGTTGGGCAAAAGAGTAACGTGATAATGTTGAATACCACATAGATGCTTCAATTTTACTTTTATATTAACCACCAATTTACCCTTCATAATTGAGTTTTTTACAATTATAAGAGTAATTTTTTTGAGGAATCTAATTAACGTTCAATTCTTAGTTGTTTACAACATGTTTGGAACTTGCAAAAGGGGAGGGAAAGGAAGGGACAATAATTATTTTTCTTCTTTTGCCTAGTTGACTCTGTTGGAGATTTTTAACAAACTAGCTTGCAATGTTAAGTGAATTAACAAACATGAATTAGAGAGTAATGGTATATCATCTGGTCCCAAGGCCTTTCCTATCTTTATCTTTGATAGAGCTTCCTTCACTTTTGCTACCCTAATTCTAGGAGAATTGATCCAATGGTTGTTTTCATATTAAAAGTTCAAGTAAGCATTGTCAAGAATGGATTGATCAAACATCTATTTACTCAAGTGAACTGAAGTTCGCTTGAGCAAAGTTAGCTAAAGTTGATCGAGCGAAGTGTATCTACAAATCCAATGCAAAGATTCAGAGGGTGTCACTCGAAGCATCGCTTGATGATGGGTTGATCCAAGTGACTTGGATCGAGCGAACTTATGGAACTTCAATTTCCAACATTTGGTTTCAAACAAAAATGTGTCTTTTCATTGGACAAGACACAACCATCTGTGGAGATGCTTTCAAACACCTATTGGAGATTATAAATAGGAGTCTTAGCATCCAGAGAATGATGTACAAAAATATACTAAGTCATGTATACAACGCAAATATATAAATTTATACTCTTATTTCTCAAGTTTTATATCTATAATACAACTTTCGTAAGAGAGTTCTGAAGGAAAATCTTTAGGATTGTTTTCTGCAGATTCAAGCAACTTTGTTGTATCCTACAAGTGATTTGCTATTAACCCAGCAACAAAGATAGTGGGGGCGAATATCACTTTAAAGATAATGTCAATCGATATACCTCAAAGCGGCAACATTATTCCTAACTTCCCCACAGTATTTTTTCTAAAAAATTTAAAGTGACATTTTGCTATGGAATCATGATCCGATTTTGTGGTCTTTGAAGGAATGAATCAAGTGTTTGTAATCTAATGAGATACGACAGAACAAGTTTTGGTAAGCTTTTGTGCTTTCTAGATTCAGCATCTAGGTATTTGATTACAATATATTCTTTGTTTTACTTACTATATTTCTTGGTTTATGCGGGTTGCATGATTGACCCACAAGTTCTTTGATTTGATATCTTTGATGAAATATAATGGCTTTTCATTCTTAGCTTTTTCATGTTTTCTTTTGAAATATGATTTAATTTGTTTGTTTTATGATATAAGACATGATTTACATGATATGAATTCTGTGTACATGATGAATTATGTAAAATGCATAATATGAATTTTATGTGCATGAAATGAATTCTACGTAAATATGTAGATGAGAAAATGAGAGAACGTTGGGTGATCAACCCACGAAATTTATATTCATAATAGTGTGAATGGTGAAAGAGGACATTGACAGAATGTATGGCTTTGCACTATCATTTCTTTGTGTAAAAGAAATTCTTACCATTTCTCTGTCCCTTTCTTTCCTTTCCCTTTCTAAGTTTCAAGCAGGCTGTAAAGTAGAATTTTTCTTACTCGAGTTGTTGATTTTATACTAATGATAGTTTGTTAAAGTTCTCAACCAATTTCAAATTCTGGGTTATGAAACTGTGTGTGACTATTATCATGCGCAGCTCTCTCTGTGTTGCGGCCCACCCTTATATATCTCTTCTTTTCGCGATTTTCATCCACTACAAGTCTTCATCCTAGACGGCAGACAATCACAGTACACAATAGACCTATTGCTAGTAACGATGGCCGATGTTCCAAAATGGGTACGGATGTTCTTCGTGAAGGAGGGAATGCTGTCGATGCATCTGTGGTTGTTGCTCTTTGCTTGGGTGTTCTGAGCCCAGCTTCTAGTGGGATTGGTGGAGGTTCGTTTATGCTTGTTAGGTTAGCAAATGGGATGGCAAAAGGCTTTGACATTAGAGGAACTGCTCCAGGAAGAGCTTCCAAGGTACTCAAAATTCATAAATTTCTTCCCTTCTTCCTATTATCCTAAATGCATGGTTATTGAGATTTCTTACTCTAGTTATTAATTGCTTCCTGTAAAAAGACTAGCAATCAAGAAGATAATCTCGCTTTACTTGGATAAAAAATGAACGTTAGGTTCTTGAGAGTGATTGGCCAATTTTGCATGCAATGTGTATTCTAGTAAAGTGTGACGAGTGATAGAAAAGCTTAAAAATCTGATTTGTTCGACGTTAGATGCTATGGTGAGGTCTTCACATCCAGCTGGATTAGGTCTTATGGTTTTTTTGGGAAGGGTTTCCAAATAAAAAATTCGATGTGACTTTTATGTGGTTGATTTTTAGTTTCTTCCATGGCAAGATTTTGTTTGAATTAAAATAGGATTTAAATTGGTTCAGGACCTATTCGCCTCCCTTTATGCCTATTAAGTCCATATTCACAAGGCATAGGGACTTTCAAAAAGAAGTGAATCCCTAATTCAGCTCACTTGTTCTGTGTTAAGTAATATATGTTCAATCAAGAACATCTTTAGATTGTCATGTAATGATCTACTTATTCAATCTCAGTTTTTGTCCACACATCTTTACATGAACACCTAATGGAGATCTTTAATTAGTATTTTGCCCAGAAGTAGATCATGCCAAACTCCATAGCCGCATGAACCTGAATTTTTTATATCTTAGGCTATATAATAGGGAGTAGCCCTCCTCATACCCATTATTCCCCAACTTAGATAAAGTTCGATTCAATGGCAAGTATTGCAATCAACTGGTATCTATATGTACTACAATAAGGCATGAGACTCGCTAAATAGGAAACTCTCTTGTTAATTTATTATAGTAGAAGTATTTCTAAATCTTTCTCATGTTATAGAACTCCTTATTGGTTTTGTGGGCTTCAATAATGTTTGCCATTAGTGTATCTGACATATGCATATTGTGCTCGTATAATAGATTTTGGGTTGGCACCTTTCAGGAAAATGATATTCTTCTAGAAAATTTGTATAAATATTCCCACCAAAATGGTGGTAATAGCATTTTTATAATTAAAACCCATCACAATG
The DNA here is from genome assembly GCA_033060915.1 of Euryodendron excelsum. Classification (NCBI taxonomy): domain Eukaryota; kingdom Viridiplantae; phylum Streptophyta; class Magnoliopsida; order Ericales; family Pentaphylacaceae; genus Euryodendron; species Euryodendron excelsum. The sequence continues at coordinate 44,732,240 of CM065383.1, forward strand.
GTATTTTGTTCTAAAGTGAAAGACTCTCATTCTGCCACATCATTTTGTACGTAAATTTTGTATAAATTTTCTGGTTCTATAGCATTAGCCTACCTTTCATCTTATGTTGATTGTTGATTTTAATAAGCGTTTGTAGTCCTTATTGCACTTGCCAAAACTATCCCAAATCATTCTTCCATCATTTTTCCTTCTAGGATGTGTATGTAGGAAATCCTATTAAGAAGGGAAGGGGTGCACTCTCCATAATTGTTCCTAGGGAACTTGCAGGCCTTCACACGGCATGGAAGCAATATGGAAAGCTTCCCTGGAAGAGGCTTGTAGAGCCAGCTGAGCAACTTGCTCGTAAAGGATTCATAATTTCAAGATCTTTGTACAATAGGATGGTGAGAACAACATCATCTATTAAGGCAGATAAGGGACTTAGCAATATATTCATGGCAAGTGGGCATAACCTCTTGCAAGAAGGCAAAACAGGTCGCAATATAAATCCAGCAAACACACTTAGGGAAATTTCAAAAAATGGCTCACAAGCATTATACAATGGATCAATTGGAATGAATTTGGTTAGAAATGTCAAGAAAGAAGGAGGGATAATGAGAATGGAAGACTTGCAGCATTATCAAGCTAAATTGAGGAAACCTATCTCTGCAAACATTCTGGGGCATCTAATCCTTGGTATGCCTCCTGCCACTTCAGGAGGTGCTATAATGATACTTGTGAGTGTGTTTTAAATTGTATCTTATTGTGTACTTTCCCCTTTATTTTTATTACACTGCTTTGTTTAAGGTTCAAATAATTAGGCCTTTGTGTTTGCACTGCCACAGATATTAAAAATACTTGCTCAATATGGATTTCCTTTGAATGTTTCTCATTCTCTTGAAGTCCATCGAACTATTGAGGCTTTCAAACCTGTGTATGCTTTGAGGACGAATCTGCATGACCGTGATTTTGTTGATGTTAGAAAGGTTCTATCTGATATGATATCTCCTAAGTTTGCTGTAGAATTGAAGAGAAAAATAAATGATAGCATGACATTTGATCCCTGTTATTATGGTGGCAGGTAATATGGCCTTTTCTCCTTATTTAACCACTCTCTAACTAGCATGTGTTTATTTATCTAATTTGGTTTATATATTTCTTACGACTATTTGCACTAGTAAGGACACTTCCTTATCTACTTTTCCTAATTTGTTCGCCAATTCTTTCTTTATGGTCATTGGTTTTCTAGCAAAATATCTAATGTAGATTATGTAATTCTTTTGTTTTTGTTTTTTTTTTTCTCTTTCTCTTCATCCTCTTTCTGATGAGGGGGTAGCTAGCAAGACTTTGTTAAAAGTGTAAACTTAACAAAATGATGTAGCCAACCATTCGAGAAGTCAACCATCTAAAAGCAGTAGCCGTGGTTGAAGAGAAGAAGCTAGAAGCCAACCATTGTTGAAGCTACCATTGTTGAAGAGAATCAACCACCTTCATATTTTGTATTCACACTATGTATTTACACTTTGAATTTTTCTATAAATAGGGAGAGTCATCTGTGTTATTGTATCAATTCAAAAGAAGGATAAGTAAGGTAAAGAGAAAAACAGAGAAGAGAGATTTTTCTGTAATATTTCAGATTTGAATAAAAGAGTTGTTTCTGGTTGTGTTTTATACCTTTGAGTGTGTGTAATTCCATCACCATAAGTGGTTGAAATTTCTCTTCCATCCAGCAGTGGTATCAAAGCCTAGGTTGAGCAATTTTGCTATTGGGTCAAAAATTATAGTTGCTCTAAACTGTGTTTTGATCACACCAAAAAATTCGTCTTGTTATACGAGTCTAACGCCGTAAATGGTGAAAAAACAGAGCTAAAATGAGCTCATACAAAACTTTCAAAGTTTTCAGCAAGTTCCTGCCCGCGAAGCACTTGCCAGAGAAGACGAAGTGACATCATGCTACAATACTGCCACAACACTGCTACAAGACTTCTACAGGACTGCTACAGTGAACCTACTGACACTGCTATAGTACTACTACATGACTTCAACAGTACTACTACAGTGAATTTGCAGACATAATTTGTTATAATTGCATATTGGTTGACTCGCCCCCAAATGCGGTATTCCTACAAATGAAGTTAACACCCCGCAAGAGCACGGGGGTCGCGATGAAGTATAAACCGGAAGATCTAGTATCGTTCTCTCCCAAGGGACCTAGCCCAATATAGGCTCTAGCACTCAATTCATACTAACCTAACCTAGGATTAATTTGCAATTATGTAGGGAATTAGATCTAAAATAAAAATAAAAAAATAAAAGACCGAAAATATTTTGGATTTTGATGATGGTTTTGAATTACTAACCTATTGCAATGAAAATAAAAACAATTAATACTAGACAATTAAAGTAAAGCAAAATGAAAATAGAATTAAAGCAATTAAAGGGGAATTGGGCTCAAATGATCCCATCACTCAATTTCATCCAAGGTTTCCAATGGGGTTTATAACTCAAATCAAACACAACATTTAAGTGTGTTTGATTCGGAGAATTTAGCTTTGAAAACTGATTATTCTTAAGCAATTGAAATAAGATACATGTTTGATGGGGAATCAAATGTTAATACCATCGATTCAACTTAGTCAATACCAAATTTGTGGTTTGTACATTGATTAGCCAAACATAGTCAATAACCTAGGTTTTCTAAGGCATCTTCAATCAATTGTTGGGAATGAATTTCTAGAAATTATGGAGTTTTTGTCTAGTCAAGAGTCTTAAATTAATACCCATCGATTTGGGTGATCAAAATCCCCAAACTTAGTCAATAATTCAAGTTTTCTAAAATTCCACATCTAATTACTACAAATTCGAATTCTAGGAAAATATGGCAATTAATTCATGAGACACCTCCATTGAATTCCTTAGATTATTTGGGTGATTTTCACATTTAAACCCAATTTAAATTACTAGCTACTTAAATACATCATAAAAACTTGTAAAAATGAAAAGAGAAGCATAAAGAGATTTAAATCTAAAATTAACTATAATAATAGGATTGTTTGGTTATAGGGAAAATGAGAGAAAATGCAAGAAACTACAAGAAAGTGAAAGAAAATACAATACATTGAAGAAAATTACAAGTTTCTACATTATACTACAATTACAAAGCTAAATCTAAGCTAAAAATGAAGAAAAATAGAAAAATCTAACCTTTGAGAGCTTCTCCCGCCGCCCCCTTACTCCAAAAAACCCTCACTACTCAAAAACTATACAAAAAATCCTAAAAAACGCAGCTTCGGATGCAAAAAACACAATCAGGATGAACAGTAACCGTCCGGACGGTCCGTTCGACGCCCGTTTGAAGTCCGTTCGGACAGTGAACAGTAACCTTCCGGACGGTTACTGTTCACCGTTCGGACAAGTACTGTTCATGAACAGTAACCGTCAGAACGGTGAAAAGTGCCCGTTTGGACGGGTACTATTTATACTGTTCAACTGCAGAAACTTTGAAACTTGATTTGGCCACCCTAGAGTTCGATTCAGCCGATGCACATTAGACTTAAAGTTGTAGAGCTTGAAGTCCTTTTCTCAATGATGCAAAAATTAGCTCAATCGGATATCGGAATCAAAAGTTATGGCCAAAATACCGAGACATGTCTGAATTTTCATGAACAAATTATTCGCCTTGAACTCGCTTTGATTATTCTTGATTTCTTTTCACTTTTATTAGCTTATATAACCTACAAAACACATACAAAACATATTCAAACAAATATCTAACTAAAATAAGGTAATTAATTATAATATAAGTCTAACAAAGTACAAATTAAGGGCTTATGATTACACTTTTAGGGTGTAATCATTGGCCCCTAAAGTTTGGCTTAATTTCAGATAAGCCCCTAAAAATCTAAAATTATTCACTTTAGTCCCTACCAAGTGAAAGATAACAAATTCAAGTAATTTCTTTCAGCCTTAACTTATGTAGTTTGGCAAAGAAAATTATCAGAATTGGAGTATTCAAATAAAAATATTCATTGGGTCACAAGATTTGTGGGATCTGGTTGAACAAGGCTATTCAGAACCAGCCTCTCAAGTTGCAGAAGATGCTTTGAGTGAGAAGGTGAAGGTAACATTCAGAGAAGCAAGAATAAAGGATAAAAAGGCTTTGTATCTGATATATCAGGCCCTTGATGAAGCCAATTTTGAGAAGATCTCTTCCACCACCAGTTCAAAAGAAGCCTGGGATATACTTTGAAATTTATTTCGAGGTATTGAGAAGACATTAAGAATTCACCTTCGAATGTTGAGAGGCGAATTTGAAGTACTAGAGATGCAAGAGACTAAGTTAATTTTTAAGTATTTTACTAGAACTTTGACCATTGTCAACAACATCAGATGATATGGTGAAAAGATCAACGATGTCCAGGTATTTGAGAAAATTCTTCGATCATTGAATTCAAAGTTTAAGCATGTAGTCGTAGCAATTGAGGAATCAAAAGACCTCACTGTTATGACTATGACACGCCTCCAGATATGCTTCAATTGGAACCACTCCGCAAGGGTACGGAGGTCGCGCTTGTAGTAAAACCGGAGGATCCGGTGTCGTTCTCTCCTAAAGGAATTCTGCAAATATAGCAACAAAACTCAACTAGCACGGGTACTTATCTTAATGGATTGCAAATGAAAATTCTTAACATAAAAGAGACCGAAAATATGTTGGTTTTGAGATGATGATGGTTATATGCTTCATACAATAATTTAGTGACTATGAAAGACAACAAAAGCTAATTTTATGTAATTAAGGAGAAAACCTTGGACATGGTTGTTTTGATCCACCAATTCACAACAAGGGTTTCCAATGAGAGGTTTATAACTCAAATCAAGAATCACACCTTGGATTCTTGATTCGGAAAATGTTGACTATAAAAATGTGGGTTTTGTTTGATTGAGCATAGAGAGGGAATATATAATTGGTACCCTAGAATCAAACCTTAAACATGTGCAATACCTATACCAAATATTGATTTGTGCATAAATATTACCAAAGGGTTATGAATCTACGTTTTTCTAATGAATCTCATGCTAAATCAAATGAAACCATATAATTTTGAGGATATGACTTTGAAGTTCATACAACCCATTTTCAACCCTTTGAAGATCCTTGGTGGATCTTCATAACCACATCCAAGGGGTATTTAGCTACTAGAATCCATGTTAACTAACATAAAAGGAGCCAAATCTACCATTAAACTATAAAGAACTAGTGTTTGGTTGCCAAGAAAATGAGAGAAAGTGCTAAGAAAATGATAGAAAGTTGCTAGAACAAGTTGAAATCATTCACTTCATATATATATCAAGCATTCATTACAATGATCCAAAAGTAATAAATGACATTAAATACAAAACATTAAGAGTAAATCTAACTTAAAAGCCTTATAAGATAACAAAAACCCCTTTTTGGAGCTCTATTTTCGTCCAGAATCTGCAGAAAAATGACCTATTCTCTTTTTGTCTCGAACAAAAGCTTTTATACTCTGCAGAAAAACAGAGCCTGTACACATTGATCGATCGGTGTACGACCGATCGATCGGCCGATCGATCGCCCGATCGAACGGTCAGGGCGATCGAACGCCCGATCGATCGCAAAACCGACCCCTCTGAAGTTTGCTTCTGTGTCGTCTGTTGAGAGAATTCCGACGTCACCGATCGAACGCCCGATCGATCGGAAAAACGCCCTCTCTGAAGTTTGCTGCAGAAGGTTGAACAGAGCATCACCGATCGATCGCAGCATCACCGATCGATCGGTCATACTCAAGATTGCCCATTTGCCTTAGTTTAAGCTCCAAATCCTACAAAAAGTGTACAAAAAGAGTTTTAACGCGTTTTAGGAGTTAGAATACTAAATTAACACCAAATTTAACTAATCAACTAACAATTTAAGCCAAAAGATTACTATTTCTAAGAGTAATCAACACCCCCCAACTAAACCTTTGATAGTCCCTATCAAAGTATGAAAGGAAAACAAAAATATACACATGCATTAATCTTATTCAAGTCAAATCTCCATCCACCTAGGTTGTGAACCAAAGCAAGGCAAATGCATAAAGCATGGAAGAAACAAAACATATTGACGCGTACTACCAATGACATATGACCTTAATGATTCAAAACTCGTACAATTACGTCCTCGATGCTTCGATCCAAGTTTCACAAGGCATACACTCAACTTTAAACATGAACACTCAGGGTCCCTCAATGGAAAGCTCTTTTAACGAGTAAATGAATAAACCATGCAAGTAGAGCAATTCCAAAACCAAAGACGAATAAATTGTAAGTGTATCGACTTGGCATAGCTTCATGAAGGAATATTCACAGCTTAAGCATACTCTAGAAAATTGACATAAATGCCTCATACACAATTGAATTAAAGATTCATGTATCTTCGGATATCAAGGCCATAAGGGTGATGAATGAGAGAAGAGCCATGTAAGAGGATAGAAAATGGTAAAAGGGTTCAACATATGCATGTGCATTACACATGATGATCAATGATATTCACTTCCACATTTCCACTCTTTTGAATCACTTTTACGATCTTCCTTCACCTCACTTCTTTTGTATTTGATTTTTTTTTTTTTTTGAACACACCTTTTCATCCCTTTCTATGTATGTATATATATATATATATATTTTTTTTTTCTTTACTCTTCAATTCCATACACCTCCAACTTTACAAATATAAGAGTAATGCATCTATTGGCATTGACACTCTTTAAACTTATGCACATGCACATGAATATTAAAAAGAAGAAAAATACACACGGAATGGCTCAATGGAATGAAATGGCCTATGTGTTTAGAATCCGAAGAATACAACAAATTAAAACTTCAAAAGTGTATAAGGGGTCAATAAATCTATCTAACACTCGAACATGCAAACCAACATCAAAAAAATAATGAAGCTATTCAATGAATGAGGATCAACAAAATAATCTTGAATAAATGTGATTCACTCTTCAAAGGCGATAAATAGGCTCTAAAGCTCACACGGTAAAAATCTCCACCTTATAAGGACATGCATGCATAAGAATGAAACGCAAGGCATCACATAACATGTTAGTGCGCAACAATGTGAATTGTCTCTTATAATGATTTTATGCCAAAAACTTGCAATGTATCATAATCTCTAAGGTGGGTTAATCATCAACTCAAATTTAATCAAAAACATGGTATGGTACTTGTTTGAAACAACCTTAACACCTCCATCACAAAAATCCAAAAAGAAATGATATCAACAATTAAGGACATAGCTAAGGTGTCAAGTTATAGAAAAGAGCGATATAAATACCATACAATACCCATTACCTCGGTTGGAACAATACATGCGATATGGATATCAATCAAAAAGTACACCTGTAACTGAACTGCCAAAATATACACGAAAAAGACAAGAGAATACAACAAATGTATACAAAAAGGGTATGCCACAATAAGAAAGATCACTATACAAACAACTCAAAAATAGATACATCCACTATAATAAAAAAGATTTAGATACATCATATGAAATGAATTGCTATGAAGTGCGCAATGCATCTAATCTAACTGGAGATCCGAAAAGAGGTCTCCATCATCCGGAGGAGGCTGGCCAAGGTGCTGGATAATCTCCTGGAGTCGAGTGGACTGGGTCTGCTGCTGCTGCTGAATGTCAATCAGCTGACCCTGAAGTGCCGCAATGGCAGTGTCCTGAAGATCTAATCTAGCCATAATGTCGGCCTGCCACTGCTGGCGCTCTGCCTACTGAGCGGTCAGCTGCTCCTGAATAGCTGCCAAAGTCTGAAGTAACGTCCCCGGAGCTGGCTCCTCCTGAGCCTGAGCCTGAGCCTGCGCTGGCTGATCCTGTCGCTGCTCCCCTGACTGGGTCTCCTCCTGAGTCTGAGAAGCCGGCTGCTGAGAAGACGAGTGAGCCGAACTAGCTGACCCCCCCTTCTTCGACAACTGCCCTGCCGCTCTCTTCTCCGTCTTCCAATCTATGACAGTCGAAGAGGAGAGCAGTACAACATCCGCAACACTAACCCCTGCCGCCCTAATCCTCGCTGTCAAAAAACAACCAAAAGGGATGCTGGACTGGGGAGTAGCAACCTGAGTCGCGGCCCACAATGCCATATACATGAAGTGGGGCAAGTCAATAGTCCTGCCCGTGCCAATAGCCCACATCAACTGCCCTCGCATCCTACTGCACTCCACCGTCCTCCCCAGTGGAAAGATCGAATAGCAAGTCCAAAGGAACAGCGGGTGGTATCTGGGGGCAATCTGCCTAATCCTGATCTGGGAAGCGGTCCAGGACTCTCCCGGTGCTAAAATCTCAGCGCACATCTCCTCATGAGATGGTGGATGCTCCCCATCATAAGAGAACTGAGGGTTAGCGACCCTCGGTATACCAAACTGCTCAGCAAAGAAGTCCGGGGTGATAACAACATCCCTACCCCAAACCCAAGAGCGAAGAACATGTCTGTCGCCACCAACGGGGTCCGATGAAATGTTAGCCATGAACTCTGCCACGAGGGTGGCTGAGTACTGGCCCCTAAAAGAAGCTAACCCCAACCACCGGCGGTCGGTCAAAGGCTGGAGCCAACCATATGGCTCAGCATCAAACTGACTCACTGTCCAACGCCTTTCCACTACTACCTTACGGGCGCTCCACACCCGTCCAAACTCTCGCTCCTGATCCCTCCCCCGGAAGCGAGTGGAATCATACTCTCCCTCTCTCTCCCTCCTAGCATGCTCATGCTGGAGCTGCTGGAACTGGGCCAGAGTCTGAGAAGTCCCCGCCCCAGCTGTACCCTCAGTACTCCTAGTCTCAACCATACTCTCTACAAGGCTAAGTACAGCTGGAAATGAAAATAATAGACAAAGATTGGCGGAAGGAATACCTCTCGAAGAGCAGAAAACCGTGAAAAAGGCGAGACCAAGTCTAGCAAAGTAAGCTGGCAGGGCCTCGCTGCTCCAATAAACGAACAGGGCTCTCTAAACTCTCAAATACGCGTGAGTGAAATGAGAATGAACAGTGAAACAACGGCTTTTTATAGACAACTCGGTCACCGATCAATCGGCTCTTTAAACCGATCGATCGCCTCGGGGACCGATCGAAATGGAGCACCACCGATCGATTGGCCGATCGAACGACCGATCGATCGATACCGCTCCCTTTCGATCGGTGCGGTAACAACCCTGATCGATCGCAGTCGTCATCGATCGATCACCCAATCGATCGCAACGTACACGATCGATCGGCCGATCGATCGGTTTGGCCTACCAATCGATCGCAAATACAACCTCTCTGAAGTTCTGCAGAAATTCACAGAATTGCTCACAGAACCATGCAAATGGCGCCCCCCCTAAACTGGAATCATGCTATGACCTCAAGGCATGAGGAAAATGGAATAGGAAAAGAACAACGGGGAGGGCGGGACTCTCGGGAATACAAATGTACACAACTAACTACCAAAAGAAAAGAGAAAGAAACCTATAAAAAGAAAAACAAAAGAACTACTCCTAAATTATGAAACACGACAATCTAATGTCACTCAAAGGACGGTGGATCGATGAGATCCACACAGTCCAACTCCCCTTGAAACGTCTCAAAATACGGCTTTAGCCGCTGGCCATTTACCTTAAATGCCGAGCCATTCGTGAGGTTTTGCACCTCAATGGCTCCATGGGGAAAAACTTCTTTAACAATGTATGGCCCGGCCCACTTACTCCACAATTTGCCCGGAAAGAGATGCAAGCGTGAATCATACAATAACACTTTTTGGCCAACTTTGAAAGTTTTTCGAATAATATGTTGGTCATGAAAGTTTCTCATCCGGGCCTTAGCAATTTTTGCATTTTCAAATGCATCATTGCGGAGTTCATCTAACTCATTGAGTTGGAGCTTTCGGTGGGTACCCGCAACATCAATATCCTCATTACATTGACGAATCGCCCAATATGCTTTATGCTCAATTTCAACGGGAAGATGACATGCTTCCCATACACAAGTCTATAGGGTGATGCGCCAAGAATGGTTTTATAGCCCGTGCGGTATGCCCACAACCCATCAGTGAATCTAAGAGGCCAATTTTTCCTATTTGGATTGATGGTTTTCTCTAGAATGCGCTTAATTTCCCGATTGGCCAACTCAACTTGCCCTTGCGTTTGAGGATGGTATGGTAATCCAACCTTATGGACCACACCATACTTACGCATTAAAGACGCAAAGGGCTTGTTACAAAAATGTAAACCGCCATCACTTATCATGGCACGAGGCATGCCATACCTATAAAAAATGTTCTCTTTCAAAAATCGCAAGACCACTTGGTGCTCATTGCTTCGGGTGGCAATTGCTTCCACCCACTTCGAGACATAATCTACCGCAACAAGAATAAAAAGGTACCCAAACGAGTTAGGAAACGGTCCCATGAAATCGATCCCCCAACAATCAAATATTTCCAAAATAGTGATGGGGTGAAGAGGCATCATGTGCCTATTAGAAAGTGTTCCTAACCGTTGGCACCTATCGCAAGCTAGACAAAAAGTATGTACATCCTTGAACATGGTGGGCCAATAAAGCCCACATTGCAAAATTTTGGCCGTGGTCTTCTTGGAGGAGAAGTGTCCTCCACAAGCATGAGAGTGACAAAATTCTATCACTTGTTGGAATTCGTGATTTGGGACACACCGGCGAATGATTTGGTCTGGACAATACTTAAACAAGTGGGGATCATCCCACGAAAAATAGCGCACATTCCGGAAGAATTTATGCTTGTCAATGGATGACCATGTGGAAGGAACCTCACCGGTGACAAGGAAGTTCGCAATGTCCGCAAACCAAGGGGTTGAAACTTGCTCAACGACACTCACATGAATGAGATGCTCATTCGGGAAGTGCTCCTTGATAGGGGTTGGGTCCATGGCTCGCCCATTTAAGGGAAGCCGAGACAAGTGGTCCGCAACTACATTTTCAACCCCTTTTTTATCACGCATTTCAATATGGAATTCTTGGAGCAAAAGTATCCATCGAATGAGGCGCGGTTTTGCATCGGGTTTTGTGAGGAGATACTTTAGGGCCGCATGGTCGGTGTAGATGATGACCAATGACCCAATCAAGTAAGACCTAAATTTATCAAGTGCAAAAACCACCGCAAGGAGTTCCTTCTCGGTTGTGGTATAGTTGATTTGAGCTTCATTGAGAGTTCTAGAAGCATAATAAATGACATAAGGCTTCTTGTCAACTCTTTGTCCTAGGACGGCCCCCACGGCATAGTCGCTAGTATCACACATTAGCTCAAATGGAAGAGACCAATTGGGTGCTCGAATGATTGGGGCGGTGGTCAAAAGTCCCTTCAACTTGTCAAAAGCTTGTTGACAAGAAGATGTCCACTCAAAGGGAACATCTTGGGACAAAAGATGACACATGGGCCTAGAGATTGCACTAAAACCCTCAATGAAACGCCGATAGAAACCGGCATGCCCAAGAAATGATCTAATCTCCTTCACACACGTTGGGGCGGGCAATTTTTGAATGAGTTCAATTTTTGCTTTGTCAACTTCAAGCCCTTCGGCCGACACAATATGCCCCAAAACTATACCACTTGTAACCATAAAATGACATTTTTCCCAATTGAGTAAAATGTTACTCTCCTCACATCTCATCAAAACTTTTCCTAAATTACCAAGACAACCTTCATAAGTATCCCCATAGACAGAAAAATCATCCATGAAGACTTCGACAATTTGCTCAATCATGTCGCTAAATATGCTCATCATGCACCTTTGAAATGTCGCCGGTGCATTACATAGCCCGAAGGGCATACGTTTATAAGCATATGTGCCAAACGGACAAGTGAATGTTGTCTTGGCTTGATCCTCAAGGGCTACATCGATTTGATTGTACCCTGAATATCCATCTAAAAAATAATAGAAAGCCTTACCGGACACCCTTTCTAAGACTTGATCAAGGAAGGGTAAAGGGAAGTGGTCCTTTCGGGTCACATTATTGAGGCGGCGATAATCAATGCACATTCGCCACCCGGTTTGCACACGGGTTGGCACTAATTCATTGTTGTCATTTCTTATCACCGTGACACCCGATTTCTTAGGCACCACTTGGGTTGGACTAACCCATTTCGAATCGGAGATGGGGTAAATGATACCCGCATCTAACAATTTTGAAACCTCACCTTTAACCACTTCCTTCATATTAGGGTTCAATCGCCTTTGCATTTGACGAATGGATTTAGCCTCCTCTTCTAAAAAAATACGGTGAGTGCACACAAGAGGACTAATCCCATGAAGGTCGGCGATAGTCCATCCTAGGGCTTTTCTATGTTTCCTAAGCAACGCTATCAACCCTTCCTCTTGGCTCCCAGACAAGCTAGAGGAAATCACAACCGGGTATGACTCCCCATCCCCTAAAAATGCATATTTTAAATTGGAAGGCAAGGGCTTCCTCTCGGGAATGGGAGGCTTCTCCTCCGAAGGAATCGGTTTCTCGGCACTAGGGTGGAGGGGTTCAAAAGAAGGGGTCCATTGACCCACATGTAAACACTCCTCTCTCGCACCCTCTAAATGAGACAATTCACTTGACACCATGCCCTCACTATCAAGTGAAGCATGCAGTTCACTTCTCACTAATGCCCTCTCCAAAGGGTCCTCAAAACTCTCTCGCTCAAAGTGTTCTTGAACTATGCTCTCTATGATATCTACCTCCCGGATATCCTCACATTTCCCCTTTTGTTTGGCAACCGAAAAGATGTTAAGCTCGAAGGTGGTGTTGCCAAAAGACAATTTCACTAACCCATTCCTACAATGTATGATGGCATTGGAAGTAGCTAGGAAAGGGCGTCCCAAGATCACAGGAATTTGGTTGTGAGCTATGCAACTCTCAACAGGTTGGGTGTCTAGGACAATGAAATCGACCGGGAAGCAAAAGTTATCAACTTGGATGAGAACATCCTCAATGATACCTCTTGGAACCTTTATAGAACGATCCGCCAATTGCAAGGTAACACGAGTAGGGCTCAAGTCTCCTAGGCCAAGTTCCTTATACACTGAAAAGGGCAAAAGGTTGACACTAGACCCTAAGTCTAACAAGGCATGATCAATCTTGGTGTTCCCAATGGTACAAGAAATAGTAGGACATCTGGGGTCCTTGAATTTCGGCACGGTCTTACATTGCAAAATTGCACTTTGATTTTCATTCATCATGGCAGTTTCCTTGACATGCAACCTTCGCTTAAAAGTGCATAAGTCCTTCAAGAACTTAGCATAAGAAGGTAGTTGCTTAATTGCGTCAAGGATAGGGATGTTGACCTTTACTTGTTTAAACACTTCAGAAATTTCCCATTTAGAAGTTCATTCTTTGGTTTGGTCAACCTTTGCGGGAAGGGAGCATGTTTGACTATGTCCCTTCTCTTATCCCTCTCACTTTCACTCAAAATCTCAATGGGATTGGCTAAGTCCCCCCCCTTCTCTCGGCTCTTTTTCCTCTTTCTCTTTTTCTCTCTCTTCTTGACCAACACTCTTCCTAGAAGTCTCATCCCGAGGTGGGATAGTTTTATCAATGGTTTTGCCACTTCTAAGTGTGGTTATGGCTTGCACTTGGTCATGACTCATACTAGGGTCACTCTTACCCTCGGTTATGTGCACTTGCCTAACTGCCGGGTTAGGTTGAGGTTGAGCCGGGAATCTTCCCGGGACATTTTGGGTCAAAGCTTGTGTCAAAGTAGACATTTGCTTTTGGATGTCCTCAAGTAACCTATAGTGTTGGTCTAGCACTTTCTCTTGTTTATCAACCCTTGAACTAACCCCCCTCATGTCATTGGCAAGTTGGTAAACATTGTCCTCTATGGGCTTCCTATGGAGGGGTTGGTATGGCCTTGGTTGATTTTGGAATTGGGGCACAGGTGCTTGTTGGTAAGGTGGAGGTGGATGTTGTGGTGGAAGTGCTTGTGGAGGTGGAGGTGCTTGGTATGATTGAGGGTTTTGATACCCTCCTTGATAGTTGTGGGAGTTTGAAGTCCCTTCATTGTTCCTCCACCCAAAGTTGGGATGATCTCTCCACCCCGGGTTGTATGTGTTTGAATAGGGGTTACCCCTTCCTCTTGAATATTGGCCAATTGCGTTAACTTGGCCGTGCAAAGCCTCCTTCACACCCGGAATGATTGGGCATGAAGCGGTGGTATGGTCTGAGGTTTCACACACAAGACAACATACTTCCCTCAACTCCTCACTCTCTACCGATTGAACTTTTTTCACCTCAAGAACCTCTAATTTTCTTGCCAAGGTAGCCACCCTAGCATTGACATCATCAACTTCCTTGAGTTGATATCTTCCCACCCCTTGTTGGATTGAGCGACCCTCGGGATTTTAGGTCCCGGTAAGTGCCCAATCTCTAGCCTTATTTGCCAAGTTATCAAAATAATCGTATGCCTCATGGGGTTGCTTATCAAAAAACGTCCCCGCACACATGGACTCGACAAATTGCTTGAGTTGGGGTGTCAAAGAAGAATAAAATGTGTTGATGACGTGCCAATCGGCGAAACCGTGATGGGGGCAAGAATTTAAGAGGTCTTTGAACCTCTCCCAACATTGAAAGAAAGTTTCCCCCAACAAAGGAGAAAACTGTGAAATTTGCCTTCGAATGGCCTCGGTTCTATTTTCGGGGAAAAATTTGCTCGAAAATTTCCCTTGGAGAGTAGCCCAAGAATGGATGGACATGGGTCGCAAGGAATTGAACCAAAGCTTAGCTTTGTCCTTCAAACAAAATGGGAAGAGTTTCAACAAAAATACTTCCCTTGGACATGAGTTGTCCATAGCAATTGAACAAGCATCCTCAAATTCCTTAAGAAAAATGTAGGGTTGTTCCGAATCCATCCCATGGAATTGAGGCAACATTTGCATCATTCCCGACCTAATGTTTAGAGTGTTGTGATGGGGCAGGAAAACAATGCACGATGTTGGGGCTTGCCTTGGTGGGTTTAGGTAGTCCCGGAGAGTCCGTATAGGGGGAGCCGCCACGTCGCCATGATGGCTCCCTCTTTCAAACTCCTCATGACCTTCCGGGTTGATTTGGACATTTGGATGCAAGGGTTGAATGTTAGGTAAGCCGGGTTCATTGGGATTTGCCATTGGAATGAAACCTAGGTTGACCACTAAAGGTACGCTAGGTGTTGGTGAAGATGTGCTTGTGCTCTCAATCCTCACAAGGCGATGATGTTCGTCCCGCGTGAAATATGACATGCAAGAATGAATGCACACATAAGGTTGGACCGATAAGGTCGTTCAGCAGATCATACACAATTCCCTAGGCCGGACAACGGCTTTTTCTCAATTCAGCTCCGTACCTCTAATCTCCACATACAATAAGCGTACCACCAATTTGAAACTTTCACACACTATCCTAACTCCACTAAATACTCCCGAAGAGGGATAATTTCCTAACAAAAATGCATTGCAATTATACTATATCAAACAAAAGAAACTAGAGAAAAGAAGAAATAAAAATAATCCTAAAAATAAAACACCTTAAGGGAAATGAGAGTGTACCGGGGCCCGAAGCCCGTAAATGCTTCCCTCGGGGGTGGTGATGAAATCCACCCTTTTTGTGTGTTTTCTTTTTTTTTTTTTTTTCAATTTTCTTCCGCAATCCTTAGCTTTCGTCCGGTGTAGCTTTTGCCTATGAATTCCCCGGCAACGACACCAAAACTTGACACGCCTCCAGATGTGCTTCAACTGGAGCCACTCCGCAAGGGTACGGAGGTTGCGCTTGTAGTAAAACCGGAGGATCCGGTGTCGTTCTCTCCTAAGGGAATTTTGCAAATATAGCAACAAAGCTCAACTAGCACGGGTACTTATCTTAATGGATTGCAAATGAAAATTCTTAACATAAAAGAGACCGAAAATATGTTGGTTTTGAGATGATGATGGTTATATGCTTCATACAATAATTTAGTGACTATGAAAGACAACAAAAGCTAATTTTATGTAATTAAGGAGAAAAGCTTGGATATGGTTGTTTTGATTCACCAATTCACAACAAGGGTTTCCAATGAGAGGTTTATAACTCAAATCAAGAATCACACCTTGGATTCTTGATTCGGAAAATGTCGACTATAAAAATGTGGGTTTTGTTTGATTGAGCATAGAGAGGGAATATATAATTGGTACCCTAGAATCAAACCTTAAACATGTGCAATACCTATACCAAATATTGATTTGTGCATAAATATTACCAAAGGGTTATGAATCTACGTTTTTCTAATGAATCTCATGCTAAATCAAATGAAACCATATAATTTTGAGGATATGACTTTGAAGTTCATACAACCCATTTTCAACCCTTTGAAGATCCTTGGTGGATCTTCACAACCACATCCAAGGGGTATTTAGCTACTAGAATCCATGTTAACTAACATAAAAGGAGCCAAATCTACCATTAAACTATAAAGAACTAGTGTTTGGTTGCCAAGAAAATGAGAGAAAGTGCCAAGAAAATGATAGAAAGTTGCTAGAACAAGTTGAAATCATTCACTTCATATATATATCAAGCATTCATTACAATGATCCAAAAGTAATAAATGACATTAAATACAAAACATTAAGAGTAAATCTAACTTAAAAGCCTTATAAGATAACAAAAACCCCTTTTGGCAGCTCCATTTCCGTCCAGAATCTGCAGAAAAATGACCTATTCTCTTTTTGTCTCGAACAAAAGCTTTTATACTCTGCAGAAAAATAGAGCATGTACACAACAATCGATCGGTGTACGATCGATCGATCGGCCGATCGATCGCCCTATTGAACGGTCAGGGCGATCGAATGCCCGATCGATCGCAAAA
Source organism: Euryodendron excelsum (assembly GCA_033060915.1). Lineage (NCBI taxonomy): Eukaryota > Viridiplantae > Streptophyta > Magnoliopsida > Ericales > Pentaphylacaceae > Euryodendron > Euryodendron excelsum. The sequence continues at coordinate 44,749,096 of CM065383.1, forward strand.
CCGACCCCTCTGAAGTTTGCTTCTGTGTCGTCTGTTGAGAGAATTCCGACGTCACCGATCGAACGCCCGATCGATCGGAAAAACGCCCTCTCTGAAGTTTGCTGCAGAAGGTTGAACAGAGCATCACCGATCGATCGCAGCATCACCGATCGATCGACCGATCGAATGTTCCGTGGACCGTTCGATCGGGCGATCGATCGGTCATACTCAAAATTGCCCATTTGCCTTAGTTTAAGCTCCAAATCCTGCAAAAAGTGTACAAAACGAGTTTTAATGCGTTTTAGGAGTTAGAATACTAAATTAACACCAAATTTAACTAATCAACTAACAATTTAAGCCAAAAGATTACTATTTCTAAGAGTAATCAGACTATTGATGAGCTAATGGCTACTTTGGTGATTCATGAGCAAAGAATCAACAAGAAGGCCCCAACAAAAACCTTGGAGCAAGTTCTTCAATCAAAACTGACAATTCAAGAAAGCCAAGAGGAGAAAAGAGATATGCCACCAACATATCGAGGCAGAGGTCGAGGTTATAGAGGACAGAGTTCTAATCACAGAGGAAGAGGTGGAAGAACTCACAACAATGGAGGACGAGGCTATAATGGAGGAAGAGAAAGAAACCAACAGCACACTGCCCCTAAAGGAAGAGGACGAGGAAGAAGAGGTGGTTACAATAACCATCAGACCTACGACAAAAGAAACGTGCAATGCTACAACTGTCACAGTTACAGGCATTATAGCTTAGAATGTTATGCAAAGAATTCGATGAATAAAGTTGGTGAGCAAGTTAATCTCGCGGAGACAAATGAACCAAGCCCCATGGTGTTGATGGTTTATAATGCAACGACAGAAGATGAGGATGTATGGTTCTTAGACGCAGGAGCCAACAATCATATGTATGGGAAGAAACATATATTCATTAAGCTTGAAGAAACAACCCAAGGAGAAGTCTCTTTCGGCGACCTTTCCAAAGTTCCTGTGAAAAGAAGAGGTAACATCTTAATCAAGCTCAAAGATGGTAGTTATAGCTATATATGTAAAATTTGGTATTTTTAGTTAATTAATTAACATATAAATTCTTAAACTTACAATCAAACTAAGAGTTAAAAACAATTAAAGTAAACGAATAAATAAATAATTTTCAAAGAGAACCTCAAGAATATATAAATTTCTTAGAAGGAGTTAAACTACTACATGTATATATATATATATATCATATATAAATAGATGGATGGCTAATGATAACAACTAAGTTTCGTAAAAAAAAAAAAATGAATGAAGAGCACACCTGTTACATATTGGACAATCCAACATGTAATTTGGACATGGAGTATGAGTCATACTATAGATATGTACATCAAGATATATCTACTAGCTGGTAGTACGTACAAGATGATAAGGGAAAAAAAAAAAGAAAGAGAGAAAACAGAGTAGGATTCCATCATAGAAAAAAAGAGAGAGAAGAAAAGGTGCTGCTATTCAAACTTATCCAACGCAAGGTGAGGATCGAAACTTCAGTTTTATATAGCATAACACATATATAGATTGGGCTGTGGTTAGAAGGTGACCAAAAAATAAACAGAAAATCCATACTTTCTGGTGAGAAGTTTCAAAATCATGGGTTTTAAAACCTAGCTAATTAGAGTGACTTATGATATCTAAGAATTATTAATCATAAGACTCCAAATTGTTTCAAACTATGATCGGAATAATTTTTCTACAAACAGAGAGTTAGAAACCATGGGTGGAGTGAGGTATGTTTGAGTGCTTGGGTCAGATTCTAAATAAGTTATTTAAATTAGTTAAGTCCTTAAAACACTTAGGTTAAAGGAGAAAGGAAGGAAGGAAACTCTAGTTGTAGGTCTTCAAAATGGGCTCCGAACCTCAATGTTCACAATTGCTCTGTTTTGGCAACCTGCAATTTGTGTGTTGTCAGCATTTTTTTCCATTATGTAGTCTATATGAAGCTCATATAACACCAAATAAATTGTTTACTAACTATTCTAATAGATTTTAAACATCAAAAGTATCAAAACACTATATTTTAGGTAGTCATACGTGTGGTCTCATTTTTGGAAAATAAGGTATCCATTTCTGATTCTAATGTTCTTGGTCTTCAAGACAAACGCAAAGCCCTTTGTTTTCATTTTATTAACCATCTTTAATCATTAAAATTTAAGTATGGTCAGATTCAAAATTTTCTCATAATTCTTCTTGTACCAGCACAAAAAAAATATATATAAAAAATATAAAAAATCATAGATTCCAGTGGCACTTTTGTTAATTTTCTGAGCACTAGGTATAATAGCTCATACCTGAATCTATGTGCCTTCCTCAAAATTTAGAAAGAGCTGTGAGAACAGCTGACTTACAGGCCAATTTTAAAAGTCGAAATGAGGTCAAATCTAAATTCTAAAAACACGAGGATGTAGCTCTTTTCGAGAACTATGGATTAGAGTAAAAAATCACTCAAAGTGGTGAAGAAACAAGAGAGAAAAACACAATTAAACATCAGGTGTCAAATCTGGTGCGAATTTAGGTATAACAATCAACTTTCAAAGCTCTTTTGGAGCTTAAAACAGGTTCAAATCTCACTTTTAAATATACTAGAGTGTTGGTCATTCCAAGATACATGTCTAGGCACAAAGCTTACAATTTTTCACTGTGAAACGAATGAGAAAATGAATTTGGAAGTTTCAAGGTCTAAGTCAATTTAGTCTACTCCGGAAAGATGGTGAATAATAATTTTTAAGTACTTCAAAATATAATTGAAATGGTTACATAGTTTTACAATAGCTCTATATATATTTAGTAGAGAATTAAACACAAGTTGACAACTTTTGATAATTTGGCAGAGTGATGTAATTCGAAAAAACTTGATACTACTGTTCGAATAACAAAAAATTGTCAAGTAGAGATTTTTAAACTAATGCAATTAATATGATTATTTGTCTACAAATATTATTTCAAGCTATGATAATTGCATATTGAATTGTGCCATATATCTTGGCCTAGTGGAGGGTATAAGAGCCTTGCTGCCAGGCCTATGTGGTATGCCAGTGTATAAGGAAGAACTTCCAGGTATGGTGTGAAGTTTTGATATATATATATATATATATTGATGCACGAATACATGGGACAATTTGGTGCCGTATATCCTGACCTTGTAGAGGGTATAAGAGCCTTGCTGCTAAGCTTATGTGGTATGCCAGGGTTATAAGGTGAGCTTCCAAGCATGGTGTGAAGCAAGTGTGAGCCTTATCAATGGGCCACAAATGATTATCTGTTATTGATCGAGATAACTATATTAGAAATTCTCATTGCTTGAATATATCTATATTTTTTGAAAAAAAAAATGCTTAAACTATTTCTTGTGATTTCAAATTACATAAAATCGTATTGTTGCGTTAGTCAATACATCATTACTGAACTTCATAGCTCATTCCGTTTTATAGGTAACTGTTCAAATAACAGGTGCGACAATGAAATTGAATTTCCGGTAGGATCTAGTTAACAGGCGATGCTGTAAGTTTGAAGCTGGATACTACACTACGTGTATAATAGGTGGTGTAAAATAAAGCTTAAACTCTTGTAATAGTACATGTAATATAAATGTTTTGTATAAGGCGTGATCGTGTAAGTTGATCTTAAGTTGATCTGGTTTGTATATAAGTTGATCTTAAATACAAGTTAGCAGGTATTATCATGCCCTTTAATGATCCAAGTAAATTGGAAAATTTCAGGGTGTGACAATATATCTGATGTTTATTATGTTTCGGATATGAAGAATAATTTTTTGAGTCTAGGATAACTCCTAGAAAGGGGTTATGGCATACGAATGAAGGATTCACACCTGACCATTGAAGATGTCAAAGGAAACCTGATCACTATGGTGAAAATGTCCAAGAATAGGATGTTCGCTTTATACATTCAGTATAACTCAGCAAAATGTCTAAATGCAATTGTGAATGATAAAGACTGGCTATGACATTTGAGGTTTGGATATCTCAACTCTGAAGGGTTAAGACTATTGTCAAGCAAGAGCATGGTGAGAAGACTGCCATATATTCATCATCCAAATGAAGTATGTGAAAGCTATGTTCTTGGCATGACCAAACTTTGCAAGACAGTTAAGTTGGAGAGTGAGGCAACTGTTGGAGCTTATACACACCGACGTGTGTGGTCTATTGAAGCCAATGGAAAATGGACAAAACAAGTATTTTCTCACATTTATTGATGATTATAGCAAGAAGGCATAGGTATGCTACCTGAAGAGAAAATCCGAGGTGTTCAACATATTCAAGGAGTCCAAAGCGCTTGTTGAAAAACAAAGCAGCTATTACATACAAATGTTGCGGTCAAACCAAGGAGGAGAATACACTTCTGATGCTTTTGACGATTTTTGCAAGAAGAATGGCATCATACATCAGTTTACACCAACCTATACACCTCAGCTAAATGGGATAACTGAAAGAAGAAACCACATAATCTTGAATATGGCAAGGCGCACGCTCAAAGACAAAAAATTGCCCAAGGAGTTTTGGGCTGAAGCTGTAGCAACAACAATTTACCTGTTGAATCATTGTCTAACCAAGAGTCCACAAAATATGACACTAGAAAAGGCATGGAGCTTATATAAGCCTAGTGTTAATCATTTGAGAGTATTTGGCTACTTTATATATGCAAGAATCCCAGAAGCAAAAAGAACCAAGCTAGACGTCAAATGTCAAAAATGTATCTTTGTTGGATATGAAGACAAAATGATGGGATACAAGTCGCACAATCCTATCACCAAAAAAGTAATAATGAGCAGGGATGTGATCTGGGAAGAAGATAAAGCTTGGAACTAGGAGAATGCTGAAGCAATCAAGGATGTTGAAGTTATCCTTAAAGACGAAGAAGAATCTCAATAGCAAAGTCAACAGCCAAGAGAAGAAGAAAGGGATCCACAAACTCCACCACTTGGATCGCCTACATCAGCATCATCATCATCACCTTCAGAAGCAAGTTCAAGTGAAAGACCAAGGAAGACGAGAAGTCTAAGGGAGATATATGAGGCTACTAAAGTATAAGGCGATTATTTGCAACTATTTTGTCTTTTTGCTGATAGTGAACTTCTTTGTTTTGAAGAAGCATCCACCAACAACAAATGGAAGAAAATAATGGATGATGAAATTCATTCCATTGAAAAGAAAAAAATCAATCGATGTCAAGTGAGTGTACAAGATCAAGAAGAATGCATAAGGAGAAGTGCAAAGGTACAAAGTAAGACTAGTTGCAAAAAGCTATAAGCAAAGAGCTAGAATTGACCATGGTGAAGTATTTACACCTGCTGCCCATCTGGAAACTATCAGACATATGATTTCACTGGCTGCACAACATAAATGGAAGATCTATCAACTTGATGTCAAGACAGCATTCTTGAATGGCTATCTTAAAGAAGAAATATATGTTGAGCAGTCACCTGGATATGCATAAGAAGGGCATGAAGATCAAGTGTACAGATTAAAGAAAGCTCTCTATAGGCTTAAACAAGCCCTTCGAGCATGGAATACTAGCATCGACAACTACTTCCAGAAGAATGGATTTCAACAATGTCCATACGAGCATTCGTTATACTTGAAGAAAGATTCAGAAGGAGGTATGTTATTCTTATATTTATACGTGGATAATTTAATCTTTACATGAAACAATTCATCCATGTTTAAAGCTTTCAAGAAGAATATGATAAAAGAATTTGAGATGACTGACATAGGCTTAATGGCACACTTCCTCAGCATTGAAATCAACTAAAGAGAAGATGGGATCTTTATTTCTCAAAGTACTTATGCAACGAATATCTTTAAAAGATTTGGTATGGATACTTGCAATCTGGTTTCTACTCCAGTTGAAAGTGGACTAGAACTTTGAAAGAATGACAATGGTGATGTTGATCCTATATATTTCAAGAGTTTAGTTAGAAGCCTACGGTACTTAACATGCACCAGACCGGACATACTCTATAGCGTAAGTTTGATTAGTAGCTACATGAAGATGCCAGATCAATCCCATCTTAATGTAGCAAAGAGAATACTCTGCTATCTGAAAGATACGATCAATGAAGGATTATTTTATGCTTCTACTGATGATTTAAACTTGTTGACTACTCATATAGTGATTGGGGAAGAGATGTGGATGAAAGAAAAAGTACAACAGAGTTTGTATTTTTCATTGGAGATCTAGCTTTTATATGGTCATCCAAGAAGCAACCAATAGTGACATTGTTCACTTGTGAAGCTGAATATGTTGCTGCAAATTCAGTTGTGCGTCATGATATTTAGTTAAAGAATATGCTGACCCACTGAGATTTATGTTGTAATCGCTTAGCAATTGCTCTTGCAAAGAATTTAGTACATCATGAGTGAAGTAAGCATATAGACACAAGCTTTTGTTTCATTCGTGAGCACATAAAGATGAAAGAAGTAGAGTTATTATCATACAAGACATATGATCAAGCGGCGGATATTTTCACAAAGCTTTTGAAGAATGACGTGTTCATCAGAATGAAGTTCATGCTTGGTACGGTCAAGTTTAAGGGGAGATGTTGAAAGTGTAAAATTGACAAAATGATGTAGCCAACCATTTGAGAAGCCAACCATCTAGAAGCAGCAACCATGGTTGAAGAAAAGAAGCTAGAAGCCAACCATTGTTGAAGCTACCATTGTTGAAGAGAATCAAAGACCTTCACATTTTGCATTCACACTATATATTCATACTTTGAATTTTTCTATACATAGGGAGAGTCATCTGTGTTATTGTATCAATTCGAAAGAAGGATAAGTAAGATAAAGAGAAAAACAGAGAAGAGGGATTTTTCTGTAATATTTTATATTTGAATAAAAGAGTTGTTTCTGGTTATGTTTTATACCTTTGAGTATGTGTAATTCAGTCACCATAAGTAGTTGAAGTTTCTCCTCCATCGAACAGACTTTTCTGATTGGTTACTCTAACTTTTCCAGTATTTGCGATACAGTATGCCCATGGGAATACTGTTTGTTAGGCTTATTATACGGTAATTGGTTGTCATTTTGCTGATTGCTTCATTCCTATTAGGTGGAATCAGGTCCATGACCATGGAACCACTCACATTTGCGTTGTGGATAGAGCAAGAAATGCAGTTTCATTAACCACTACCGTGGGGTCAAGCTTTGGATCCAAATTTTTATCGCCAAGTATTGGGATACTCCTTAACAATATCATGAGTGGTTTTTCCACCCATTATTCAAATGTTCGGCCACCAACACCAGGCAATTTCATCCAAAAGACCAGTGTCATCAATGACACCCACAATTGTCCTTAAGGTAATATACGTTCCTCACTTTCTCTACCTTTGACCTTAACCTACATGTAAGTTACTATGTCCCCTTACCATGCAAATGAAACAAGAGGTAGCCCTCCTGCTGCTCAATCAGGATGGAGTGATTCAACTCCATCATGCTATCTAACTGGCACCTATGGAAGTTATGTGGTTTCACCGAAGGAGTGTTTTATTTGACTATTCTCTGATTAATTTCTTCTGTGTTGTTTTTATTGCTTTGTATGGAACAAAACTAAAAGCTGTTCTATGATCAGCTGGGGGGCTGCGAATTCCTGCTGCAACTACAGAGATATTCCTAAATCATCTTGTCAAAGGAAAGGATCCGCTCCCTTCAATCACGCCTCGAAGATTTTATCACATGGTCATCATTCAAACCTATTAACTAACCTAATTCTTTCTGTAAACTTCGGCCATAACTAGCTATTTCACTTTATAAGCTAACACAAAACTATTTGTGCAGCTATTTCCAAATGTGTTGTATTATGAAAACTGGACATCAATCTTTGGTGACCATTATGAAGTCCCTAGAAAGCTAATTCAAGAGCTAAAGAAGAAGGGCCATGTCTTGCAGCCCGTGGCTGGTGGAATTGCACGCCAATTCGTAGTTCAACAGTTGAAGAGAGAGAACTTTGGGAAGCTTATAGCAGCAAGTGACCCAAGAAATGGTGGTCTTCCAGCTGGTTACTGAAGGAACACAAACCAAATGATATCCTTCTAGGCATTCAGCTTTGCATATAATGGTGAAGGATTCGCGCAATGCTAGAAGAAGAATAAAAAAAAAAATGGAATAAAAAATGAAGTTCCTACCTTGCAAAAAAGTGCAATGGTTGGTTAGGTTCAAGAAATGACAGAAAACCCTTGCTTTGATTAAGTGCATCTATTAATTTCATTAGACGTGTCAGAAATTAGTCAAGAACCAAAAGGAAGAGTACGGACACCCCATTTTGCACCTTTTTTTTTTCCTGCTCCTTTTTTCTGCGAGTACAAGATATTTCTTATTATTTCTTCATGGCTTATGCTTTGGGTACTGTTATATTTATATGCCAATGTTCCATCTTGCTGGGCAAAGCGTGCTATGACCTTAATTAGTGTATAATTTTCTGCAGCCTCACACATTGATGGAGGAGGAAGCCCTGCCATCTTGTTCCCCTTGAAAAGCATTTGGCCTCAGGCCAGAATGATTGTGTGTGACTGGTTTGCTACATTGCCATTGCTCTAATTGCTAATTCAGTGTGCTGAGGTCAAAGTTTAAGCATGACATCTTGAACAGAGGTCTGGCATTAAGGATTATATTCATATCGCTTCTCAATCGCATAAGAAATCCTTTTGGCAGTACCTTTATCAACAGTTACGTCTCCATATCTATAGCGTTTATAAGGTTGGCCACATTTATTCTATTGCTATCCTCATCAATTAAAAGATACATGCACTCAAGATATGTGTGCTTAGAAGATTTAAATGTATTTATTAACTTTTGCATTCGAAATTTGTTAAAAGGAAATGAAGAGTGAACCATTAAATAAAATAAGTCTTAGCATGATTATTTAATAGTAGAGTAGCTGATATGCAAAAGAAAGGAAGACACTGTAGACATTGGCCTTCTGAAAGCAAAAGTCTGCATGTGCTGCGATGACAGATTCAAAAGTCATATCCCTCCTCCCTCTCCCTCTCTCTCTCTCTCTCTCTCTCTCTCTCTCTTGTTCAGAAGGACCGCCAGCTTTGCTTTCACCACTGTTCTTTCTCTCTGGCTTGCTTTTTCACCAAGATCTAAGATTTAATCGTGTCTCTGCTCACTGCAGATTCCACGATCCCAATAATTCACTTGGATACATTGTAGAGCAAAAAGTACTGATCTGATCATTTTCTGCAGAAGAAGATCATGCCTCGTGAGTGAATCTTTCCAATCGTCTGTTGTTCATCAATAAGTGATGTGAATTTTGGTTGATGATTTCTAGTTTTTTGTTGTTATATGGTAGTGGTGGGGACTTCATTGGAAATGAGGCAACATGCTTATAGCTTTACTTCTGACAGAAATAGTTAGAAAAACACATATACTATACCCCACCTGTGACTGCTGCTGTGATAGCCTCGTACTGTTCTATGAGTCTCGCTAGGCCTTACATGTAATGGCCATCACAGTGCATGTGGTACTATATGATGGTTCTAAGTTACATGTAGAAAAGAAAGAAAAAAAATTTCGTAACCTTGCATCGCATCTTTTTTTGATGGTATAAAATTGGTAAGAAATTCGATTCTGTCAAGTAAATTTTCTACCAATTGGAACATGAAATATAGTCCACAGTTTATAATTCTTCATACTGTCATGTGGAGAGTGGTATAATTTCACTGAAATTGAAATTTTGAGTTACTTGTTAGTTAACGGTAAACATTCTGAAATCAGGTTTTAATAATTAAGTGGGAGGACTCGCACTTAGTTATTGGGTGTTCTTATTGTTACTAACTATTGCTTAAGTGAGAAACTGGTTTTAGTAAATTGGAGAGAGCAATGTCTTTAGTCATCTCAATATGTCTAGCTAATAATCCTTACCGCCTTATAACACACCACATTATATAATATTACACTTTATGTGGTTTAATAAATACAAGAAGAGATCTTTTGTATTCATTAAAATTGTTTCCATTAATCACCTATGCAACACTAGTTTTCATGGTTATTTACCAACATCAAACTAGAACTCCCTTCTGTATGGACATTTAGACTGTCTTATTAATTTGCCCATTCACTTGATCCCAAAGCTTACTACTGCACAAACTGTCATCAAGGTCGGTGCTTGTATTCGTGACAATACTACCATGAGGAATCATTTCGTATATAAGGATGGGGAGATTTTAAACTTATGTATTATGTAGGAAGAGAGTACAGAGTCAACACATGGTCTATTAATGCTATCTACAATGGCTCAGTTGCTCTGCAAGCTTCAGTTTCTCTCTCAAGATTGTGCTATGTTTTGTCTTAGTTTTTAGGAATCTCAGTGATTCAATAGGAATGAAGGCCCCCCACAAACAGTGTAGTCTTGCTTGGAGGATGAGACTTTCTTCTTCTTTTTTTTTTTTCAGTCTCTCTTGATGAACTTAGAAGAAGAGTAGCATGAGGATGCTTGAATGTCAAGAAGTTCATATTTGTACGGATTGGTTAAAATCATAGGTTGTTGTTTAATGAAGAAATCCATTTACATTTTTAAAAGAAAGTAAATGAAATCTGATATATATGAAAGCATCACATTTAGTTCATTTTAATACAGTTACATGGAAAGCTTAAGCGAACCTAAAGGATTATGAGCATATACACTTGTTTTTTTGAATTTATATCCATTTAGAAGGTTGTATTTGAATATGGGTTCATGGGACAACTGCTTCATAATTGCAAAAGTTTTTACAATTTAATTAACATACTATTGAGGAATTTAACTGAAGTTCAATTTCAAAGCCTGCTTACTGAAATAGAATTTCTTCTTACTCAAAGTTGCTGATTTTTTTTCTAGTTTTCTGCAGAAGTTCTGAACTAATTTCAGATTGTTGGTTACGGAATGTGTATTATTGTATCATCATGTGCAGCTTTCTATGTGTCATGGCTCACCCTTGCATATCTCTTCTTTTCGCAATTGTCATCCACTGCAAGTGTCAATCCTAAATCTAGAATCACAGTACGCAATGGAGTTGTTGCCAGTGATGATGGGCGGTGTTCCAGAATCGGTAGGGATGTACTTCGTGAAGGAGGGCTTGCCGTTGATGCATCTGTGGCTGTTGCTCTTTGCTTGGGCGTTGTAAGACCAGCTTCTAGTGGCATTGGCGGAGGTTCATTTATGCTTGTTAGATTAGCCAATGGTAAGGCACAAGGCTTTGACATGAGAGGAACTGCTCCAGGACAAGCAACCAAGGTACTTAGAATTGAATGATTTCTTCCTTCCTTTTTAACTAACTTGACGTTATCCTAAAGCATAAAATTCACGGTTACTAAGACTCCGTAGCGTAGTTATTGATCAATTCTTGTAAGCACTAGAAATCAGGTAGAAAAGAGGAAAATTAATCCCTTATCAGGCTTAATCCAAGTTGAAAATCCTAGCTGTATGAATCTAAATATCTGGTAACAGGGGTAAGCCCTAATTAAAACCTCTCCCAAGCAAGGAACAAAATTTTCACTTGAAACAGTTGGAATTTTTTTATTTCCTAAGAGACCGAAATGAAATACTAATAGAATAACGAAACTTTATGGTTTCCATAAAAATACTCTGGATCATAGAAAAATATATCAAAACACAATGCTATATACTATACCAGTAAGTTATGTCAACCCAAATCTACTGCTTTTTGTGAATCTCGTAAAGTTTTGATTGACGAAAATACAAGAGTGTATTTTTTTATGTTAGCATTTGTCACTTTTGAAATGTTTTCGAAACATTCTGAAAGATTTTCGAAACATTTCCAAATCATTTTCATTTTCAAGCCACCAACGACCTATGGAAACGAAATTTTGATCCTTGCTCCCACCCAAATGCAGGCTCAATAGAAGTCTCTGGTAGACTGGTACTATGCCTTCACATGAATCTAACTTTCTAATTCTGGCTAATTAAGATATATTCTATGGTAATCAATTGACATCTATATGCACTCTATGCACAGCAATAAGGCATGATGCTCGTTAAATAGGACATTTCAATTTTGGCTCATTGGCTGCACTAACTATATAAATAACTTTACTGGTATTTCTAAATCTTCCGGTATGATGGAAGGAAGATTACAACTCCTTGTTGGTTTGTGGGGTTCAATAGTGTTTGCAGCTAGGGTATATGATGCATGTTTGTATGCCTGTAATTTTCTCCGAATTGCACTTCTCACCATATCTTGATCGTTAACTTTTGTAAGTGTTTGTTGTCCTTATTGGACATTTCAGAAGTACTGCCAAATCACTCTTTCAGTACTTATATTCTTCTAGGATATGTATGCTTCAAATCATGATAAGAAGAAAAAGGGGGCCCTCGCCATAGCAATTCCTGGGGAACTTGTAGGCCTTCACACAGCATGGAAGCAATATGGAAAGCTTCCTTGGAAGAGGCTTGTAGAGCCAGCTGAGCAACTTGCTCGCAAGGGATTCAGAATTTCAAAATCTCTCCACAATGAGATGGTTATATCAGAATCAGCTATCAAGGAGGACGAAGGACTTCGCAAAATATTCACATCAAGTGAGGGGAACCTCTTGCAAGGAGGCAATACCTGTCGCAATATAAATCTAGCTAACACACTTAAGGAAATTTCAAATAATGGCTCAAAGGCCGTATACAGTGGATCAATTGGAATGAATTTAGTTAGAGATGTTCGGAATGCTGGAGGGATAATAACAATGGAGGACTTGCAGGATTATCAAGTTAAGCTGAAGAAACCTATCTCTGTAAATATTCTGAGCTATACAGTTCTTGGTATGCCTCCTGCTACTTCAGGCAGTGCTATGATGATACTTGTGAGTGTGTTTTCTTAGTATAACTAAATGCAAAAGGAAAAAGAAACTAGTATATCTTCTTACTTTTGCTTTAATTTTAACATACTGCTTTGTTGGAGGTTCAGATAATTAGGCCTTTGTGCTTGCGCTGCCGCAGATACTAAATATACTTGCTCAATATGGATTTGGTGCAAATGTTACTCGTTCCCTTGAGGTCCATCGAATGATTGAAGCTTTCAAGCACGCTTATGCTGTGAGGACAAGTCTTGGTGACCCTGATTTTGTTGATGTTAAAAATGTTCTATCCGATATGCTCTCTCCTAAATTTGCTACAGAGTTGAAGAGAAGCATAAAGGATAGCATTACATTTGATGCCAAACACTACGGTAGTAGGTAAGCAGTTTTGTCAGTAAATGCTTTGATGATCTAATAGATTATATATAGGCATTTCTCATGATTCAACCACCCTGTAACTACCATATGCTAATTGATAAAATCTGGTGTATGCTATTTTTTCAGCACTCTGTACTGATAAAGGCACTTGCTTATCCATGTATGCCTGGGCATAAAGTCTATATTTGATGAATGCTTTTATTCGACAGTCCACTCACATTAAGCCAATAACTTGTCGCAGCATGGAAACATTGTAAAGTACTTGACTTATCCCCTGTACTGCAGCATAAAAAGGAAAGGACAGAAAGAATGGGAAAAACACAATGATTTAGCATATTTTAAGTAAACACTGCTAGTTAAAAAAAAATCCAGAGTTTGAATTTAGATCCATGTGAATATATGTGATGATCACTACATTTTCTATGGCTATGTAGTATATACAATACAGTATACATATAAAGATTTGTGTTTTACCATTTAATAATCCTCCAAGTATATCTTGTAAGGATGTTCTATAAACATACACAAATTTAAAACATCATTCTAAGAGATTGAATGCGGAAGTGTACCCATTTGTACAACGGTTGATTGAGAACTTGAAGTAGAAGCACAAAATAATCCTCGGTATAGACCTGAAACACGCATGTCCATAGCCAAATTGGATGCAACCCGTTTTTAACAAACCAAAAGACCAATTATTGGAAGCTCACTTTATGTGAAAATTCTAATGTATTTTTCTATTTCAAAATTATAATCTTTCGAATATTTTTTTTTGGCCAAATGATTCACCAATTCTTCCTTAGGTTTTTTGGTTTTCTAGCAAGATATCCACAGATGATTCTGTAATTTTAGCTGTGCTCATCTCATTGCCTTTTGAATTTTTCCTTTTTTCTACTTTTCTTTCTCTTTTCTCTCTTTTGGATGGGGTGGGCGATCACTCAGAAAACTTATCTAATTGGGTAATCTAGCTTGTGTACTTGAGATTACTGTATTCATCGAAGTCCTATTTGTTATGCTTAGTATACCCTAATTAATTGTCATTTTTTTGCTGGCCCTTTACTTCTTACTAGGTGGAATCAAGTCCATGATCACGGAACCACACACATTTGCGTTGTAGATATAGAACGAAATGCTGTTTCTCTAACCACTTCTGTGGGCTCATACTTCGGATCAAAATTCTTGTCACCAAGTACAGGGATAGTCCTAAACAACGAAATGAGTGCTTTCTCCATCCCTGGGAAGCGTTCTACAACAGTTCGGCCACCAGCAACTGCCAATTTTATCCACCCATCCAAAAGACCATTGTCGTCTATGATGCCCACAATTGTCCTGAAGGTAAGACAAGTTGCTCACTTGTTTTTTTGGACTTTGCTTAGTTAGTTTGCCCCCTTACCAAATGAAAGAGGAGGTGTCCCTACCATCCCCCAACCAGAATGAAGGTGGGATCTAATCCCTAGTCCCGAATACCACAACCAAGAGACTTTACTAGCTAAGCTAACTTGTATTTACTATTCTCTGATTTACTTCTTCTCTGTTGCCTTTTTGAGTTTGTAGGGAAAACACCTGAAAGCTATTCTAGGATCAGCAGGGGGCATCCGAATACCTGCTGCGATTACGGAGATATTCCTGAATCATTTTGTCAAGGGAAAGGACCCACTCTCTTCAATCAGAGCTCCAAGATATTATCATATGGTCATCACTAACTAGTCTTTTTTCTTTGTTTATTTGAACTTGACCATAGCTATTGCACTTTCTAATCTGGCACTGTATTATTTTTTGCAGCTATTTCCCAATGTGCTGTATTATGAGAACTGGACATCTATCTTTGGTGACCGCTATGAAGTCCCTAAAAAGACAATTGCAGCACTCAAAAAGAAAGGCCATGTCCTATGCCCCATCGGACGTCAAACAGTAAGCCAATTTGTAGTTCAACAATTGGAGAGACACAATTTTGGGAAGCTTGTTGCAGTAAGTGACCCAAGAAATGGTGGAATTCCAGCTGGTTATTGAATTTGTGGGAATGTAGTAGGGAATCCAAATTGACTGACTTTTTATCTGTGCATTCAGCACTGTTGTAACAGTGAATTGTTGAAAATATATAACAGAAAAAATAATGAACTTCCTCTTTTGCAATATGCGTCGAAGTCATTTGCCAACACTGGTGGTTAAGAGCTGAAAATGAAATAAAAGTCTTGTTTCGTTGATTACATCTTTTAATTTTCATTGCCTTCTCAGAAATTGGGCAAGGAAACCAAAAGATCGAAGATCGCCTTTCATCTCAGTTGGAAAGCTCAACTGCCCTCGTGAGTATAAATTTCGTTGATCAATTTACTAGAGTTTATATCATAAAGTTTGAGACTTTATACATTAAATATGCATGCTGGAGTAGACCTATTCTTTTTCCTTCGTATTTTTTTTTTTTATCCTGTGTGCATCTTGCAAGTCGATAATTTGTAAAGCTAATTTGTCCTTATTAAAAATTAATTGATCCTATAAACTATGGTATGAAATGGATAATATTACCTTGCAGAATGTAATGAGTATAACATACATTCATCACTTGTTTAATCCAACTCCTATTAAGTTGAGAAATTTGGAAATTGAAAATGGTCAAAACGTTCAGGGTTTTGTACACATCCATAAGTGCATTTTGAGTGACTATCCTGGCTAATTTTCTAATGTTCTCTAGCTTTTTTTGAAATTATTCTGAATATGAAAGTTCAAGGGTAAAGTGAATACCATTGTTTAGGTTGTGAATTGATGAATAAATGTTTACATTAGTTAGGTTTAGGATTTAGCATAATAGAACTGTTCCATTCTTCTACGAATCAAGCTATTCTGTCAAACAAGTTTAGCACACAAAATTCCCCCAGATAGCTTTCATAACTAGTTTTTTTTGTTATCTCTAGCGGTGGTTCTCAACCACTACATAGAAACCTTCTTTTGTCTTGTAGAGCAACTAAAACCTAGACAGGTTAAAGTAGCCTTAACAGCCATCAGAGCTACGCTTTTTTTGTTTTTTCCTTCTTTCTAATTACATCTCTTCCTTCATAACCATTTATCGTTACAGTCAAAAGTACCCTTAGCACGTAAATGACAAAAGTAATTTATATATGTGAAGAGTGTGTATCTACGTACTAAAGACTACAAGAGAAAATAAAGTGAATTTAGTTATGCATGGAATGGTACTGAGAGGTGAATCAAGCGTTGAAGATGCACTTCAAGACTGCAAGAACTTCCATGAATGAACCCAAAGCTATCAACTTCAAAAATTCCAATGCTCCTCTTTTTTTTTTTTTTTTGAACAACAGAGAAGATTTCATTGAAAGGGTGTAGTACAAATGGCCAAGGGATAAAACAATCCACAAGGGAACAAGTACCCTAAGGGCTTGAACGCACCAAGGCACACCAGAGCAATTACAACAAAAATAGTAAAAGGCACAAGATGACGCAGAACTGATGAGCTATCAGTATTGCATAACAGCCCTCTTTTCCTAGGTGAGCAAATGAATACATGATTTATCCTGACTACCACTACAAATCAGGAGAATTAAGTGGGCTGGTCAGTCCCAATCCTTTCCAACTGTTTGGAACTTGCTAAATCGATAGTTTCCTCACACTTTGAATGGAGTAAAAGACATCCAAAACAATAAAGCCACAACCTGGTACTAGAGCTTTGCATCATAATGCCATCTGCAACTTGACCTCCTCCACAATGTCAGGCCATATGATTTCCTTTTGGTTGAATAAAACATCATTTCTGGTTTTCCATAGTACCCAAATTACAGCTATGAATAAGGCATCCTACATTATTTTCTCAAGATTTGAATATGTGCTCTATTTCCACCACCATGCAAGCTGCTCCAAATCACCTGCCATTACCCAAGAGTGTCCCCACCAATTTATGATGGAGCACCATACTTTCCAAGATACCATCCAATGAATCAAAAGATGCTCTAAGTCCTCCACATGATTCTTGCACAGTAAACAATTCATATCACCATTTTGAGGAATGGCTTTCTTATACAGCATGAACACTTTTGATTTGATCTTCTTTTGGACTGCAAGCCAACCAAGAAATTGACATTTTACTGGAGCTTTGATTTCTCATATCCAGGTGAATAGTGCCGCATTTATTGAGATGTTTGGCTGCAGCACATTACAAACAAACTTGACAGAAAATTTACCATCCTTCTCTAGCCCCTAGATTAGTTTGTCATCTTCATTGGCTTCAAGAGATTTGTTTTCCAGTCTACTTTGTAGCTGATTGAGTTCCACTTCCTCCCAAGCCCACAGTCTTCTTTTAAATGACAAATTCCAACTTCCATCCTCTTACCTTCCAAAATCACCAAATTTTCCAGAAATGTGTGTTTATATCTTAATAGAATGTTTTGTGCCAACAGTAGTGATCTAACGCACATAGGTAAAGCAACTCTCATGCAACGATCATGTCTCCTCTGAAAGCCTTCCTCATTCATCTCCTATATAACTCGAGATTTTCTCAGATGGAAACATGTGTGAAAGTGAAACATCCCACTCTAGTTTCATGAACAAATTGGTTTGGAATCAGGCTAGGCTTTGAATAAAAGAAGAAACACAATGAAATATCAAAAGCAATGACTTAACCTCTTGATAATTGCAAGGTTCCAGATTTCACAAATGGAGGTCCTACGTTTCAATATCTACCCTTAGAGCAGGCCCTACAAATATACAATATACATATTCATTTTCTTCTTTTTATAGAAAAGGAAAATAACCCGTAATAACTTTGGGTTGTTTTCTATGGTACAAGAAATCTTTAGTTTCATTTTCTTCTTTTTATAGAAAAGAAATCTAGTAATACTTCTTCTTTGTTTTGTCTCTGTTATTACATTTATATCTGTTGTCTGATCTTCCTAAGTTGCTATGCAAACTGCTCTTGACTCTGTTAGTTAACCGTTTGTTTCAACTCACAAATCACCAGTGGAATAAGCCATAACATCTGTTGCGCGTGGGAACTCTGACGCTGTTTATTGTGTAATAGTGAATTATATGAAAAAAAAATCAAGCATAATGAAGTATGAAACACAAGGATTTATGTTGTTCACCCACTAATCAGGTGATTACTCTTAGAAATAGTAATCTTTAGGCTTAAATTGTTAGTTAATTAGTTGAATTTCAGTGTTAATTTAGTATTTTAACTTCTAAAATGCATTGAAACTCTTTTTGTGCACTTCTTACAGGAATTGGAGCTTAAACCAAGGCAAATGGGCAAATGTGAGGATGACCGATCGAACGGTCCACGGAACGTTCGATTGGCCGATCGATCGGTGATTCTCTATTCGACCTTCTGCAGCAAACTTCAGAGAGAGCGTTTTTCCGATCGATCGGTCATTCGATCGGTGACGTCGGAATTTCCTCAACAGACTACACAAAAGCAAACTTCAAAGGGGTCAGTTTTGCGATCGATCGGGCGTTCGATCGCCTGGACCGTTCTACCGATCGATCGGTGTGTACAAACTCTGTTTTTCTGCAGAGTATAAAAGCTGTATATACGGGACAAAAGAGATGCTAGGTCATTTTCTGTAGAAACTGGACAGAGAAGAAGCTTCAAAAAGGGGTCTTTTGTTATTTTGTAAGGTTTTTAGTTAAATTTACTTTAATGCTTTGTATTTGTTGTCATTTATTGTTTTTGGATCATTGTAAATGAATGCTTTATATATATATGAAGTGAATGTTTTCTACTCTGTCAAGCCATTTTCTCTCATTTTCTTGCCACTTTCCCTCACTTTCTTAGTAACCAAACACTAGTTCTATATAGTTTAATGATAGATTTGTCTTCTTTTATGCTCTTTGACATGGATTCTAGTAGCTAAACATCCCTTGGATGTGGTTATGAAAATCCACCAAGGATCTTCAAAGGGTTGAAAATGGGTTGTATGAACTTTAAAGTCATATCCTCAAAATTCTATGGTTTCATTTGATTTAGCATGATATTCATTAGAAAAACTCAGATTCATAACTCCTTGGCAATATTTATACACAAATCAATGTTTGGTATAGGTATTGCACATGTCTAAGGTTTGATTCTAGGGTGCCAATTATAGATTTCCTCTTTATGCTCAATCAAACAAAAACCCACACTTTTATAGTCAACCTTTTTCGAATCAAGAATCCAAGGTGTGAATTTTGATTTGAGTTATAAACTCCTCATTGGAAACTCTTGTTGTGAATTGGTGGATCGAAACAACCATGTCCAAGCTTTTCTTCTAAATTACACAAAACTAAATTTTATTGTCTTCATTAGTCATTAAATTATTGCATTAAGCATTGAACCACCATCATCTCAAAACCAACATATTTTCGGTCTCTTTTATGTTAGGAAAAGAAAAGAATTTTCATTTGCAATCCATCAAGATAAGTGACCGTGCTAGTTGAGCTTTGTTACTATATTTGCAGAATTCCCTTGGGAGAGAACGATATCGGATCCTCCGGTTTTTACTACAAGCGCGATCTCCGTACTCTTGCAGAGTGACTCCAGTTTGAAGCACATCTGGAGGTGTGTCAAGTTTTGGCGCCGTTGTCGGGGAATTCATAGGCAAAAGTTATACTGGACGAAAGCTAAGGATTGCGGAAGAAAATTAAAGAAAAAAAAAAAGAGCAAGCAAAAGAAAAAAAAAACACACAAAAAGGGTGGATTTCATCACCACCCCCGAGGGAAGCATCTACGGGCTTCGGGCCCCTGTACACTCTTATTTCCCTTAAGGTGTTTTATTTTTTTAGGATTATTTTTTTTTTATTTCTTCTTTTCTCTAGTTTCTTCTGTTTGATATAGTATAATTGCATTGCATTTTTGTTAGGAAATTATCCCTCCTCGGGAGTATTTAGTGGAGCTAGGCTAGTGTGTTCAAGTTTTGAATTGGTGGTACGCTTATTGCATGTGGAAATTGGAGGTATGGAGTTAAATTGAGAAAAAGCCATTGTCCGGCCTAGAGTTGAAAAAAAAGCCGTTGTCCTGCCTAGGAAATTGTGTATGATGTGCTGAACGACCCTATCGGTCCAACCTTATGTGTGCATTCATTCTTACATGTCATATTTTACGAGGGACGAACATCATCGCCTTGTGAGGATTGAGAGCATTGAGAGCACAAGCACATCTTCACCAACACCTAGCTTACTATTAGTGGTCGACTTAGGTTTCATTCCAACGGCAAATCCCAATGAACCCGGCTTACCTAACATTCAACCCTTACATCCAAATGTCCAAATCAACCCGAAAGGTCATGAGGAGTTTGAAAGAGGTAGCCACCATGGCGACGTGGCGACCCCCCTTATACGAGAGCTCCGGGACTACCTAAACCCACCAAGGCAAGCACCAACATCTTGCATTATTTTCCCGCCCCATCACAACACTCTAAACATTAGGTCGGGAATGATGCAAATGTTGCCTCAATTCCACGGGATGGATTCGGAACAACCCTACATTTTTCTAAAGGAATTTGAGGATGCTTGTTCAATTGCAGTGGACAACTCATGTCCAAGGGAAGTATTTTTGTTGAAACTTCCCGTTTTGTTTGAAGGACAAAGCTAAGTTTTAGTTCAATTCCTTGTGACCTATGTCCATCCATTCTTGGGCTACTCTCCAAGAGGAATTTTTGAGCAAATTTTTTTTCGAAAATTGAACCGAGGCCATTCGAAGGCAAATTTCTCAATTTTCTCCTTTGTTGGGGGAAACTTTCTCTCAATGTTGGGAGAGGTTCAAAGTCCTCTTAAATTCTTGCCCCCATCATAGTTTTTCCGAATGGCATGTCATCAACACATTTTATTCTTCTTTGACACCCCAACTCAAGCAATTTGTCGAGTCTATGTGTGCGGGGACGTTTTTTGATAAGCAACCCCATGAGGCATACGATTATTTTGATAACTTGGCAAATAAGGCTAGAGATTGTTTTGATAACTTGGCAAAACTAGACTCGCCTCCGTAATGCGGTATTCCTACAAAATGGAGTTAGCACCCCGTAAGAGTACGGGGGTTGCGATGAACTATAAACCGGTAATCCGGTATCGTTCTCTCCCAAAGGACCTAACCAAATATGGGCTCTAGCACTCAACTCACACTAACCTAACCTAAGATTAGATTGCAATTATGTGGGGAATTAGATCTAAAATAAAAAGGAAAATAAAAGGACCAAAAATCTTTTGGGTTTTGATGGTTGTTTTGAATTACTAACCTATTGTAATAGAAATCAAAGCAACTAATACTAGACAATTAAAGTCAAGCAAAGTGAAAATAGAATTAAAGTAATTAGAAGGGGATTTGGCTCAAATGATCCAATCACTCAATTTCATCCAAGGTTTTCAATGGGGTTTATAACTCAAATCAAACATGACATTTAAGTGCGCTTAATTCGGAGGATTTAGTTTTGAAAACCGATTATTCTCAAGCAATTCAAATTAGATACTTGTTCAATGGGGAATCAAAGGTTAATACCATCGATTTAACTTAGTCAATACCAAATTTGTGGTTTGTGCATTGATTAGCCAAACATAGTCAACAACCTAGGTTTTCTAAGTTATCTTCAATCAATTGTTGAGAATGAAATTCTAGGAAAATATAGCAATTATTTCATGAGATGCCTCCATTTAATTCCTTGGATTATTTAGGTGATTTTCACATTTGAACCCAATCTAAAAACTAGCTAATTACACTCATAATAAAAGCATACAAATAAAAATGAAGCATATAAGGATTGGAAGCTAGCATTTACTTAAAAGAAATGAAAAGAGTTTGGATACAAGAAAACTACAAGAGAATATAAGAAAATTACAAGAAATAAATCTAAACTAATAAATGAAGAACAAATGGAAAACTAACCTTGAATGAAGATCTCCCATAGCCAATCTACCGAAAATCTACTCCTAACTATCAAAACTATCAAAAACTCCCTACCAAACTCAAAAACTAACTCTAAATCTAACCAAAAACCAACTCCCCCCAAATCTCGACCGCGGCTAGCGTTTTAGGGCAAATCTGCATTCCCCGTCCAAAGTGCGCCTGACGCGCGTCCAAAGTGCGTCCGGACAGTGCGTTTGGACGCTTATTTCACCGTCCGAACAGTTGTTTTACCGTCCAAACAGTCTTTGGACGCAAAATCACGACTCTAGATTGGCTTCGAACGGGAAAACTCGACTCTGGAACTCTGCCATTTGTCACACCGTGGGAACGCTCTTTCACCCGTCCGAACGCACTGTCCGAATGACTGACAATCGTCCGAACGCATCGTCCAAACGGCTGTACCATCCGGACGTATCGTCCAGACGGTCTTCAGTCATTTTGGCTCTTATTTGTTGTTTTCACTCCAAAACCTACAAAATACACAAAAATACACAATAAATCATTTATTAGACTAAAACAAGATAATTAACTACAATATAAATCTAACAATGTGCAATATAAGGGCTTATGATTACACTTTTAGAGTGTAATCACAACCCCATGAGGCATACGATTATTTTGATAACTTGGCAAATAAGGCTAGAGATTGGGCACTTACCGGGACCCAAAATTCCGAGGGTCGCTCAATCCAACAAGGGGTGGGAAGATATCAACTCAAGGAAGTTGATGATGTCAATGCTAGTGTGGCTACCTTGGCAAGAAAATTAGAGGCTCTTGAGGTGAAAAAAGTTCAATCAGTAGAGAGTGAGGAGATGAGA
Source organism: Euryodendron excelsum (assembly GCA_033060915.1). Taxonomy (NCBI): domain Eukaryota; kingdom Viridiplantae; phylum Streptophyta; class Magnoliopsida; order Ericales; family Pentaphylacaceae; genus Euryodendron; species Euryodendron excelsum. Next base: position 44,771,996 of record CM065383.1, read on the forward strand.
GAAGTATGGTGTCTTGTGTGTGAAACCTCGGATCATACCACCTCTTCATGCCCAATCATTTCGGGCGTGAAGGAGGCTTTGCATGGCCAAGTTAACATAATTGGCCAATGTTCAAGAGGAGAGGGCAACCCCTATTCAAACACATACAACCCTGGATGGAAAGATCATCCCAACTTTAGGTGGAGGAACAATGAAGGGACTTCAAACTCCCACAACTACCAAGGAGGGTATCAAAACCCTCAATCATACTAAGCACCTCCACCCCCACAAGCACTCCAACCACAACATCCACCTCCACCTTACCAACAAGCACCCGTGACCCAATTCCAAAATCAACCAAGGCCATACCAACCCCTCCATAGGAAGCCCATAGAGGACAATGTTTACCAACTTGCCAATGACATGAAGGGGGTTAGTTTAAGGGTTGATAAACAAGAGAAGGTGCTAGACCAACACTTTAGGTTACTTGAGGATATCAAAAAGCAAATGTATACATTGACACAAGCTTTAACCCAAAATGTCCCGGGAAGATTCTCGACTCAACCTCAACCTAACCCAGCGGTTAGGCAAGTGCAAATAACCGAGGGTAAGAATGACCCTAGTACGAGTCATGACCAAGTGCAAGCCATAACTACCCTTAGAAGTGGCAAGACCATTGACAAAACTATCCCACCTCGGGATGAGACTTCTAGGAAGAGTGTTGGCCAAGGAGAGAAAGAGAAAGAGGAAAAAGAGCCGAGAGAAGGGGGGAGAACTTGGCCAATCCCATCGAGATTTTGAGTAAAAGTGAGAGGGATAAGAGAAGGGACATAGTCAAACATGCTCCCTTCTCGCAAAAGTTGACCAAACAAAAAAATGAACTTCTAAATGCGGAAATTTATGAAATGTTCAAACAAGTAAAGATCAACATCCCTATCCTTGACGCAATCAAGCAAATACCTTCTTATGCTAAGTTCTTAAAGGACTTATGCACTTTTAAGCGAAGGTTGCATGTCAAGAAAATTGCCATGATAAACGAAAATCAAAGTGCGATTTTGCAATGTAAAACTATGCCGAAATTCAAGGACCCCGGATGTCCTACTATTTCTTGTACCATTGGGAATACCAAGATCGATCGTGCCTTGTTAGACTTAGGGTCTAGTGTCAACCTTTTACCCTTTTCAGTGTATAAGGAACTTAGCCTAAGAGAGTTGAGCCCTACTCGTGTTACCTTGCAATTGGCGGATTGTTTTATAAAGGTTCCAAGAGGTATCATCGAGGATGTTCTCAAGTAAGTTGATAACTTTTGCTTCCCGATCAATTTCATTGTCCTAAACACCCAACCTGTTGAGAGTTGTATAGCTCACAACCAAATTCCTGTGATTTTGGGATGCCCTTTCCTAGCTACTTCCAATGCCATCATTCATTGTAGGAATGGGTTAGTGAAATTGTCTTTTGGCAACACCACCTTCGAGCTTAACATCTTTTCGGTTGCCAAATAAAAAGGAGAATGTGAGGACATCCGGGAGGTAGACATCATAGAGAGCATAGTTCAAGAACACTTTGAGTGGGAGATTTTTGAGGACCCTTTGGAGAGGGCATTAGTGAGAGCTGAACCGCATGCTTCACTTGATAGTGAGGGCATGGCGTCAAGTGAATTTTCTCATTTTAGAGAGTGAGAGAGAGGACTGTTTACATGTGGGTCAATGGACCCCTTCTTTTGAACCCCTCCATCCTAGTGTCGAGAAACCAATTCCTTCGGAGGAGAAGCCTCCCATTTCCGAGAGGAAACCTTTGCCTTCCAACTTAAAGTATGCATTTTTAGGGGATGGGGAGTCATACCCGGTTGTGATTTCCTCTAGCTTGTCTGGGAGCCAAGAGGAAGGGTTGCTAACATTGCTTAGGAAACATAGAAAAGCCCTAGGATGGACTATCGCCGACCTTCATGGGATTAGTCCTCTCGTGTGCAGTCATCGCATTTTTTTAGAAGAGGAGGCTAAATCCATTTGTCAAATGCAAAGGTGATTGAATCCCAATATGAAGGAAGTGGTTAAAGGTGAGGTTTTAAAATTACTAGATGCGGGTATCATTTACCCCATCTCCGATTCGAAATGGGTTAGTCCGACCCAAGTGGTGCCTAAAAAATCGGGTGTCACGGTGATAAGAAATGACAACAATGAGTTAGTGCCAACCTGTGTGCAAACCGGGTGGCGAATGTGCATTGATTATCGCCGCCTCAATAATGTGACCCGAAAGGACCATTTCCCTTTACCCTTCCTTAATCAAGTCCTAGAAAGGGTGTCTGGTAAGGCTTTCTATTGTTTCCTAGATGGATATTCGGGGTACAATCAAATTGATGTAGCCCTTGAGGATCAAGCCAAGACAACATTCATTTGTCCCTTTGGCACATATGCTTATAAACATATGCCCTTTGGGCTATGTAATGCACCGGCGACATTTCAAAGGTGTATGATGAGCATATTTAGCGATATGGTTGAGCAAATTGTCGAAGTCTTCATGGATGATTTTTCCGTCTATGGGGATACTTATGAAGGTTGTCTTGGTAATTTAGGAAAAGTTTTGATGAGATGTGAGGAGAGTAACCTTGTGCTCAATTAGGAAAAATGCCATTTTATGGTTACTAGTGGTATAGTTTTGGGGCATATTGTGTCGGCCGAAGGGTTTGAAGTAGACAAAGCAAAAATTGAACTCATTCAAAAATTGCCTGCCCCGACATGTGTGAAGGAGGTTAGATCATTTCTTGGGCATGCCAGTTTTTATCGGCGTTTCATTGAGGGTTTTAGTGCAATCTCTAGGCCCATGTGTCATCTTTTGTCCCAAGATGTTCCTTTTGAGTGGACATCTTCTTGTCAACAAGCTTTTGACAAGTTGAAGGGAGTTTTGACCACAGCCCCAATCATTCGAGCACCTAATTGGTCTCTTCCATTTGAGCTAATGTGTGATGCTAGCCACTATGTCGTGGGGGCTGTCCTAGGACAAAGAGTTGATAAGAAGCCATATGTCATTTATTATGCTTCTAGAACTCTCAATGAAGCTCAAATCAACTATACCACAACCGAGAAGGAACTCCTTGCGGTGGTTTTTGCACTAGACAAATTTAGGTCTTACTTGATAATTTAGGTCTTACTTGATTGGGTCATTGGTCATCATTTACACCGACCATGCGACCCTAAAGTATCTCCTCACAAAACCCGATGCAAAATCGCGCCTCATTCGATGGATACTTTTGCTTCAAGAATTTCATATTGAAATGCATGATAAAAAAGGGGTTGAAAATGTACTTGCGGACCACTTGTCTCTGCTTCCCTTAAATGGGCGAGCCATGGACCCAATCCCTATTAAGGACCACTTCCCGGATGAGCATCTCATGCATGTGAGTACCATTGAGCAAGTTTCAACCCCTTGGTTTGCAGACATTGCGAACTTCCTTGTCACCGGTAAGGTTCCTTCCACATGGTCATCCATTGACAAGCATAAATTCTTTCGGAATGTGCGCTATTTTTCATGAGATGATTCTCACTTGTTTAAGTATTGTCTGGACCAAATCATTCGCCGGTGTGTCCCAAATCATGAATTTCAACAAGTAATAGAGTTTTGTCATTCTCATGCTTGTGGAGGACACTTCTCCTCCAAGAAAATCACGGCCAAAATTTTGCAATGTGGGCTTTATTGGCCCACCATGTTCAAGGATGTACATACTTTTTGTCTAGCTTGCGATAGGTGCCAACGGTTAGGAACACTTTCTAAGAGGCACATGATGCCTCTTCACCCCATCACTATTTTGAAAATATTTGATTATTGGGGAATTGATTTCATGGGACCGTTTCCTAACTCGTGTGGGTACCTTTTTATTCTTGTTGCGGTAGATTATGTCTCTAAGTGGGTGGAAGCAATTGCCACCCGAAGCAATGACCACGAAGTGGTTTTGCGATTTTTGAAATAGAACATTTTTTGTAGGTATGGCATGCCTCGTGCCATGATAAGTGATGGCGGTTCGCATTTTTGTAACAAGCCCTTTGCGTCTTTAATGCATAAGTATGGAGTGGTCCATAAGGTTGGATTACCATACCATCCTCAAACGCAAGGGTAAGTAGAGTTGGCCAATCGGGAAATCAAGCGCATTCTTGAGAAAACCGTCAATCCAAATAGGAAAGATTGGTCTCTTAGATTGACCGATGGGTTGTGGGCATACCGCACAGGTTATAAAACCATTCTTGGCACATCACCCTATAGACTTGTATACGGGAAGGCTTGTCATCTTCCCATCGAAATTGAGCATAAAGCATATTGGGCGATTCGTCAATGTAATGAGGATATTGATGTTGCGGGTACCCACCTCCAACTCCAACTCAATGAATTAGATGAACTCTGCAATGATGCATTTGAAAATGCAAAAATTGCTAAGGCCCAGATGAAACACTTTCATGACCAACATATCATTTGAAAAACTTTCAAAGTTGGCCAAAAAGTGTTATTGTATGATTCACGCTTGCATCTATTTCCGAGCAAATTGCGGAGTAAGTGGATCGGGCCATACCTTGTGAAAGAAGTTTTTCCCCATGGAGCCATTGAGGTGCAAAATCTCACAAATGGCTCGGCATTTAAGGTGAATGGTCAGCGGCTAAAGCCGTATTTTGATTCGTTCCAAGAGGAGTTGGATTGTGTGGATCTTATTGATCCACCTTCCTTTGAGTGACATTAGATTGTCGTGTTTTATAGTCTAAGAGTAGTTCTTTTGTTTTCCTTTTTATAGGTTTCTTTCTCTTTCCTTTTTGGTAGTTAGTTGTGTACATTTGTATTCCCGAGGGTCCTGCCCATCCCGTTGTTCTTTTTCTCATTCATTTTCCTCATGCCTTAAGGTCATGGCATGATTCTAATTTTGGGGGGGGGGGGGGGGGGGGGGCACCATTTGCATATTGTTGTGGAAAATTTTGAGAATTTTGTAGAACTTCATAGAGGCTGTATTTGCGAATGATCGGCGGGCCAAACCGATTGATCGGCCGATCGATCGTGTACATTGCAATCGATCAGGCGATCGATTAGTGAAGATTAGCGATCGATCGGGCTTATTACCGCACCGATCGAAAGGAAGCGGTATCGATCGATCGGCCGTTCGATCGGTGGTGCTCCATTTCGATCGGTCCGCGAGGCGATTGATCGATTTAAGAGCCGATCGATAGGTGACAGAGCTATCTATAAAAACCCACTGTTTTATTGTTCATTCTCATTTCACTCTCGAGTATTTAAGAGTTTCGAGAGTCTGTTTATCTATCGGAGCAGCGAGGCCCTGCCAGCTCACTTTGGTGGACTTTGTCTCGCCTGTTCACGATTTTCTGCACTTTGAGAGGTATTCCTTCTACCGATCTTTGTCCATTCTTTTCATTTCCAGTTGTACTTAGCTTAGTTAGAGAGCTATGGTCGAGACTAGGAGTACTGAAGGTACAACTGGGGCGGGGACTTCTCAGACTCTGGCTCAATTTCAGCAGCTCCAGCGTGAGCATGTTAGGAGGGAGAGAGAGGGAGAGTTTGATACTACTCGTTTTCCGGGGAAAGATCACGAGCGAGAGTTTGGACGGGTGTGGAGTGCCCGTAAGGTAGTAATGGAGAGGTGTTGGACCGTGAGTCAGTTTGATGGTGAGCCGTGTGGTTGGCTCAAGCCATTAACTGATCGCCAGTGGTTGGGGTTAGCTTCCTTTAGAGGCCAGTACTCAGCCACCCTCGTGGCAGAGTTCATGGCTAACATTTCATCAGACCCTGTTGGTGGTGACAGACATATTATTCGCTCTTAGGTTCAAGATAGGGATGTTGTTATCACCCCGGATTCCTTTGTTGAGCAATTTGGTATACCGAGGGTTGCTAACCCTCAGTTCTCTTATGATGGGGAGCATCCACCATCTCATGAGGAGATGTGCGCTGAGATTTTAGCACCGGGAGAGTCCTGGACCGCTTCCCAGATTAGGATTAGGCAGCTTGCCCCCAGATACCACTCACTGTTCCTTTGGACATGCTATTCGATCTTTCCATTGGGGAGGACAGTGGAGTGTAGTAGGATGCAGGGGCAGTTGATGTGGGCTATTGGCACGAGCAGGACTATTAACTTGCCCCACTTCATGTATATGGCATTATGGGCTACAACTCAGGTTGCTACTCCCCTGTCCAGCATCCCCTTTGGTTGCTTTCTGACAGCGAGGATTAGGGCGGCTGGGGTTAGTGTTGCAGATGTTGTGCTGCTTTCCTCCTCGACTGACATAGACTAGAAGACGGAGAAGAGGGCGGCAGGGCAGTTGACAAAGAAGGGGGGGTCAACTAGTTCAGCTCACTGGTCTTCTTAGTAGCCGCCTTCTCAGACACAAAAGAAGACCCAGTCAGGGGAGCAGCGGCAGGATCAGACTGGGCAGCTAGTGCAGCCCCAGGCTCAGGCTCAGGCTTAGGAGGAGCCAATTCAGGGGACGATTCTTCAGACTTTGGTAGCCATCCAGGAGCAGCTGACCACTCAACAGGCAGAGCGCCAACAGTGGCAGGCTGACATTATGGCTAGATTAGATCTCCAGGACACTGCCATTGCTGCACTTTAGGGTCAACTGATTGACATTCAGCAGCAGCAGCAGACCCAGTCCACTTGACTCCAGGAGATTATCCAACACCTTGGCTAGCCTCCTCCAAATGACGATAGAGACTTCTTTTCGGATCTCCAGTTAGATTAGATGTATTGTGCACTTCATAGCATTTCATTTCATATGATGTATCTAAATCTTTTTTATTATAGTTGATGTATTTATTTTTGAGCTGTTTGTATAGTGATCTTTCCTATTGTGGCATACCCCTTTTTGTATACATTTATTGTATTCTTTTGTCTATTCTTGGTATATTTTGGCATTTCAGTTACAAGCATACTTTTTGATTGATATCCATATCGCATGTATTGTTCCAACCGAGGTAATGGGTTTTGTATGGTATTCGTATCGCTCTTTTCTATAACTTGACACCTTAGCTATGTCCTTAATTGTTGATATCATTTCTTTTTGGATTTTTTGTGATGGAAGTGTCAAGTTTGTTTCAAACAAGTACCTAACCATGTTTTTTATTAAATTTGAATTGATGATTAACTCACCTTAGAGATTATGATATATTGTAAGTTTTTGGCATAAAATTGTTATAAGAGACAATTCACATTGTTGCGTACTAACATGTTATGTGATGCCTTGTGTTTCATTCTTATGCATGCATGTCCTTATAAGGTGAAGATTTTTACCGTGTGAGCTTTAGAGCCTTTTTATCGCCTTTGAAGAGTGAATCACATTTATTCAAGATTATTTTTATTGATCCTCATTGATTGAATAACTTCATTATATTTTGCTTTTGGTTTACATGTTCGAGTGTTAGATAGATTTATTGACCCCTTATACACTTTTGAAGTTTTGATTTGTTGTATTCTTCGGATTTTAAATACATAGACCATTTCATTCCATTGAGCCATTTCATGTGTATTTTTTTTTCTTCTCCTTAATGTTCATATGCATGTGCATAAGTTTAAAAATTGTCAGTGCCAATAGATGCATTGCTATTATTTTTGTAAAGTTGAAAGTGTATGGAGTTGAAGAGTAAAGAAAAATATATATAGAGAGAAAGGAATGAAAAAGTGTACCCTAAAAAAAAAAAAAAAAGAAGGAAAGAATCAAATACAAAAGAAGTGAGGTGAAGGAAGATTATAAAAGTGATTCAAAAGATTGGAAGTGCGGAAGTGAATATCATTGATCATCATGTGTAATTCGCATGCATATGTTGAAACATTTTACCACTTTCTATCCTCTTACATGGCTCTTCTTTCATTCATCACCCTTATGGCCTTGATATCCGAAGATACATGAATCTTTAATTCAATTGTGCATAAGGCATTAATGTCAATTTTCTAGATTATGCTTAAGCTGTGAATATTCCTTCATGAAGCTATGCCAAGTCGATACACTTACAATTTATTCGTTTTTGGTTTCGAAATTGCTATACTTGCATGGTTTATACATTTACTCGTTAAAAGAGCTTTTCATTGAGGGACCATGAGTGTTCATGTTCAAAGTTGAGTGTATGCCTTGTGAGACTTGGATTGAAGCATCGAGGACGTAATTGTACAAGTTTTGAATCATTAGGGTCATATGTCATTGGTAGTACGCGTCAATGTGTTTTATTTCTTCCATACTTTATGCCTTTGCCTTGCGATGGTTCACAACCTAGGTGGATAGAGATTTGACTTCAATAAGGTTAATATATGTGTATATTTTTGTTTTTCTCTCATACTTTGATAGGGACTATCAAAGGTTTAGTTAGGGGGTGTTGATTACTCTTAGAAATAGTAATCTTTAGGCTTAAATTGTTAGTTGATTAGTTGAATTTTAGTGTTAATTTAGTATTTTAACTTCTAAAATGCATTGAAACTCTTTTTGTGCACTTCTTATAGGAATTGGAGCTTAAACCAAGGCAAATGGGCAAATGTGAGGATGACCGATCGATCAACCGATCGATCGCCTGATCGAACGGTCCACGAAACATTCGATTGGCCGATCGATCGATGATTCTCTGTTCAACCTTCTGCAGCAAACTTCAGAGAGGGCGTTTTTTCGATCGATTGGTTGTTTGATCGGTGACGTTGGAATTTCCTCAACAGACTACACAGAAGCAAACTTTAGAGGGGTCGGTTTTGCGATCGATCGGGCGTTCGATCGCCTGGAGTGTTCGATCGGCCGTTCGATCAATCGCCTACTGATCGATCGGTGTGTACAAACTCTGTTTTTCTGTAAAGTATAAAAGCTGTATATACGGGACAAAAGGGATGCTAGGTTATTTTCTGCAGAAACTGGACAGAGAAGAAGCTTCAAAAAGGGGTCTTTTGTTATTTTGTAAGGTTTTTAGTTAAATTTACTTTAATGCTTTGTATTTGTTGTCATTTATTGTTTTTGGATCATTGTAAATGAATGCTTGATATATATATGAAGTGAATGTTTTCTACTCTTTCAAGCCATTTTCTCTCATTTTCTTACCACTTTCCCTCACTTTCTTAGTAACCAAACACTAGTTCTATATAGTTTAATGGTAGATTTGTCTTCTTTTATACTCTTTGACATGGATTCTAGTAGCTAAACATCCCTTGGATGTGGTTGTGAAGATCCACCATCCACCAAGGATCTTCAAAGGGTTGAAAATGGGTTGTATAAACTTTAAAGTCATATCCTCAAAATTCTATGGTTTCATTTGATTTAGCATGAGATTCATTAGAAAAACTTAGATTCATAACCCCTTGGCAATATTTATGCACAAATCAATGTTTTGTATAGGTATTGCACATGTTTAAGGTTTGATTCTAGGGTGCCAATTATAGATTTTCTCTTTATGCTCAATCAAACAAAAACCCACACTTTTATAGTCGACATTTTCCAAATCAAGAATCCAAGGTGTGAATCTTGATTTGAGTCATAAACCTCTCATTGGAAACCCTTGTTGTGAATTGGTAGATCGAAACAACTATGTCCAAGCTTTTCTTCTAAATTACATAAAACTAAATTTTATTGTCTTCATTAGTCATTAAATTATTGCACTAAGCATTGAACCACCATTATCTCAAAACCAACATATTTTCGGTCTCTTTTATGTTAGGAAAAGAAAAGAATTTTCATTTGCAATCCATCAAGATAAGTGCCCGTGCTAGTTGAGTTTTATTGCTATATTTGCAGAATTTTCTTGGGAGAGAACGACACCGAATCCTCCGATTTTTACTACAAGTGCGACCTCTGTACTCTTGCAGAGTGACTCCAGTTTGAAGCACATCTAGAGGCGTGTCATCAGGTTACATCCACTATTGACGACGATCAACAACATCACTAATGTATGGAGATTACAAGTACATGAGATTTTTCCAAAAATGGTATCTAGCCCAGAAATCCAAAACGAGAAAACCCACAAACCAAAACTGTCTTTAATTGAATATGATACTCAGGCAAAAACCAAGTAAGAAAACATAGAGAATATATTATCCGTATGATTCTTAGAGAATCAACTCTGTAATTCTTTTCTTATACAATGTGCTTCCTGCTTCCTACAAGAGAAAGATGCCTTAACCCTTGGCTAGTTCAAAGCCTTGGGCATACACAATTTCCTTTGACAAAATCCTTTTTATACTGTACCACGCCAAATGTGTTGTTGGTGCAGGAATTTAAAATTTCTTGTCCAACAAGAATATTAAAAAAAAAATAAAAAAAACTCGCTAAATTAGGAATTTGAGACTATTTTCAACACCATCTTGTTCCCCTTGAAGGGCATTCAATGTCGAGCCCCAAAGATTCACTAGCTTCCAATGCTGCCATTGATCTAATTGTTGAGCCAACCACCTTACAAAAATATGGTGCTGCAGAAGTGTTGGCATGATATCTTGAACTTAACAGTTGTTAGTAAGAGTTGAGAAAATCTAAGGAAAAAAAAAAAAAAAAAGTCCATTTTAATACCGTGTCAACATTAATTTTCATATCTCTAGTGTTCATTGAGATCCCCCATAATACTTCTTATCCAATCACTTGAAAGATATGCCCACCCTTAATTAATGTGTACTTAGATAGAAGAATCAAAAAGTATTTATTAGTTTTTTCCTTTGAAAGATGAAATAGAGGAAATAAATTGTGGGTCATTTATTAAATAATTCTTCGGCAAAAAGGCTGAATTATTTTGCTAGAAGGACTTGAGGGAAATTTCAGAACCTTCAGAAAGCAAAAGCCTGCATTCAGGTAGTATTCAAAACTACTTTAACTGCCATATCCCTTCCACATTGCATCTCTCTCTCTCTCTCTCTCTCTCTCTCTCTCTCTCTCTCTCTCTCATAATAATAAAAAGGACCACAGCCATTGATTTTATCACTGTACTTTCTCCCTTTGGCATGCTGCTTGACCAAGAAGTAGGTCTTCTCCCTGTCTCTGCACACCACAAATTCAGCAGCCCTCAGGTTGCTAAAGAAGAAGCTCAACTTCTTACAAATTCGCTTGGATACGTTGTAGAACAAGAAGAACCGTTCACTCTAATCTTTTTGCAAAATAACAAGAACATGCCTGGTGAGCTTTCTTTTCTTGGTTCTGTTAATACTCAACTAAGTTACAAGGTTCCTAGGTTATATTTTTTAGAGTTTGGTATCCTATATCAGGGAATATCAAGAAATAATATCAGATGATGCTTGAAACAATTTGAAATCAATGAGAATGATGGTGACATATTTTATGTCATAAATGGAGAGAGAGAGGGAGAATGATTGCCTCTAAAACAACTATGTTAGTGGCAAAACAATAAATAATATCAGATGATGCTTGAAACAATTTTGAAATCAATGAGAGTGATGGTGACCTCTTTTATATCATAAATGGAGAGAGAGACAGAGAGAGAATTGATTGCCTTAAAAACAACTTGATTGGAGAAGCATAGTATGCTCATACGGAAAATTTTCAATGGGGCAGCAGCATCCTAGTTTTTACCTTATGATTTTTATCCCGTGACTGAAAGGGTCATCCTTGTATAAGGTTCAATCTCAGTTATAGTAATATATATGTGACCATGTCTCTAAACCCTTTTCCATGAATACCATTACCTGTGATAAGAACAATGGAAAAAGCTTTCCATGTAGACATGACTGCAGTGGTGATGTCCACTTTTGCCTATAACACTCACTAATTTTACCTTTTGCCTATAAAAAGTTAAGGTAAAATAATTAACTTGTAGTATGGAAAATGTCAAATGTTAAAGATTACGACAAATATAGGAGAATAGTACCGGAGAACTAGTCATAAATTTGAGAGAGATGTGAATCTATTAATTGCATCTCAGGATATCGGCTTTTCCAAGGAGGTCACAGACTATGGTTTAGAGATAGAGCTTAATAGTCTACTCTATGATGAAATGAGTACTTTTTCAACTCGGACTATGCTTTTAGCAAATAAAAGGTCTGCCTAGAAAGTCCATGCGTAAGTTGGGGAAAAGATAAGTGCTACGCTCTACTTTTTTCTTTTTCTTTTTTCTTTTCACTTCGCTTCTCCCAAAAGTTGCGAACCTATCACCGCTCTACCACACAAGTCCTTAGTAATCTCCATATGTTTCAGAATTTTCAAGTCAAAATTCGTTATAGTTTTAGTTAAAGGTATGGTCTCAAAGCTTACTTGTTAAGATAGTAAGTCCTTATAAGGGTTACTAACAGTTGCTGATCAATACTATTGTGTTGTCACTGACAGCTCTATATGTGTCATGGCTCGCGGTTGCATATCTCTTCTTTTCACTATTGTCTCCCACTTCAAGCTCCAGTTCTAGACGTGAAACAACCACAGCAAGTGCAGGTGTTGTTTCCAGTGACGATGGCCGGTGCTCCAGAATCGGGAGGGATGCTCTTCGTGATGGCGGTCATGCTGTTGATGCAGCCGTAGCCACTGCTCTTTGCTTGGGTGTTGTCATGCCAGCCAACAGCGGCCTTGGTGGAGGTTCATTCATGCTTGTCAGGTTAGCCAACGGGAAGGCACAAGGCTTTGACATGAGAGGAATGGCTCCTGGCCGAGCTCGCGAGGTAATCTAAAATTGGACCAAAATGGGACACATATCTTTTTACAGTTTAAGTGTAACATGCAAAAAATGTAAAAAAATAAAAATCCAGAGTCCACTATACATGAAATTTTGGTGCCTGCTTGTATAAAGAAATTTACATTTATTGTCAATTGATCAAAATTAAACTTTAAATGTATTCCCGCATTTTCTTTTACTTGATGTCACCTCAAACCTGAAGTTCATCTTTACTGAGGCTATTTTAATGTATCAATAAATATGTACAAATGGAAAATATTTGAGATTGTTATTTGATGAATTATTTCTCAAATATGTATCACAATTAGACATTTATTTATCGATTAGGACATATCTATACTAATACATAAAGGGAAAACCGATTTGGTACTCTCAAAATTAAAGATGAGTCAATATTTCTTGCTCCCATAAAACTCAATAATATTCATGACTAGTTCAACAACTTTTTATCCATCAAGTGAAGCGTGATAGTAACATGTTCAGTTATAAACTTCTTTCAGGTACTAACAATTACCGACTTCCTTTCTCACAAACTTCTCCATACTCACTGTCTATCTCTATTTATCTAATTCATGGAGTTTTGATTGCATAAATGCATGTGCACTACGTCGCGCATGGCAACCCTCTAGTTCTTGCTAATTTGTTTGTAAGAAAAATACGTTTCTATCTGCTGTTTGCAAGTTGACTAACTGATCATATAAGAAGCTTTAAACTGGTTTTGTGGGATAATTCAATAATGGTTGCAATTGTTGTACTCTTTGGACTATGTTTGTAAACTGGAGTTAAAATACCACTTTTACTCAAATAATTGATTTTGGGTCTGTATCCAGCTTCTCTTTATTGTTGTCTATGTTTGTAAACTGGAGTTAAAATACCACTTTTACTCATATAATTGATTTTGGGTCTGTGTCTAGCTTCTCTTGATTGTTGTTTTTATTATTGTATGTAGTCCTTGTTGGCTTGTTGATATATTAATACTTTTTAGACTTGTCAAAATTGTTTCTAAGTCATTACTTCATTCTTTTCTCTAGAATATGTACAACGGAAATGTTACTAAGAAACATAGGGGTCCCCTCTCAGTAGCAGTCCCTGGAGAACTTGCAGGCCTTCACAAAGCATGGAAACAATATGGAAAGCTTCCATGGAGTAGGGTTGTAGAACCAGCTGAGAAACTTGCGCGTAATGGATTCAGAATTGCAAAAGCTCTCTACGAAGACATGCTTGTAACAGAATCAGCTATCAAAGCAGACAAGGGACTTCGTGAACTATTCACAAAAGGAGGGAACCTCTTGCCGGCGGGAAGTTTGATTCGCAATACACAACTAGCAAACACACTTAGTGCAATTTCAATTCATGGTCCGGGAGTCTTGTATAATGGAACAGTCGGAGCCAATTTAGTTGGAGATGTTCGGAACCTTGGAGGGATACTGGCAACGGAGGACTTGCAACGATATCAAGCTAAACTGAGGACACCTATCTCTATAAATGTTCTGGGGCTTAAAGTCATAGGTTTGCCACCTCCTACTTCTGGGGGTGCTACAATGATGCTTGTGAGTATATCTGCTAACTAGAACCAAAAAAAAAAAACTTATTTCTCCTTTCTTGGTTTCTCCTTATTTTTTGATAAACTGACTTTGTTGAAGGTTCACATTATGCGCCCTTTATGCTTGTACTGACACAGACGCTAAACATTCTTGCTCAATATGGATTTCCATTGAATGTTACTCGCTCTCTTGAAGTTCATCGAATAGTCGAAGCCTTCAAACACGCTTATGCTGTGAGGATGAATCTTGGCGACCCTGATTTCGTTGATGTTAAAAGTGTTCTATCTGATATGCTCTCTCCTAGGTTTGCAGCAGCGTTGAGGAAAACCATATCTCCTAACAGGACTTATGAACCCAATCATTATGGTAGCAGGTAAGCTCAATTGTTATCACTTTGATCTTCTGATAGACTGTAGCTGTTTTATCAGGATTTATGCACCTTACAGCTGTCATATTGTTGTATGTACTTGTCCTCATAGTGTTATCAAAAGTTCAAAAACAAATCAGGATCGAACCAGTAGTGTCAGGGAATTGGTTCACCGATTTATAATACAATTTGCCTATAGTCCTTTTTTATTTGCCTTCTAAGTATCCTACAAGAGCACTGCTCTAGGTCAAAATTGTGTATCTTTTCCAAATCATTCACTTGTTTGTTGGGTCATTTGAATTTTCTAACAAAGATGCCAAAGATTTTGCCTTTTGTATTTTATTTTTCTTCTCTTTGTTCTGTTTTCAATGAAGACCAGACATATTTGTGATTAAAATATGACTCTGGAAGCCTCATTTATGATGCTAATAAGACAATTATATGCTCACTTTTTTTGTTGATTTTTCTTTTATAATTAGGTGGAATCAGGTCCACGATCATGGCACCACTCACATTTGTGTTGTAGATGAAGCTCGAAATGCTATTTCCATGACCACTTCTGTAAACTCACACTTCGGGGCTAAAATTCTATCCCCAAATACAGGCATAGTTCTTAGCAATGAGATGAATGATTTCTCCATGCCCCTCAATGGAAATCGTCCTCCAAATGTTCCGCCACCTGCACGTCCCAATTTTATCCGTCCATACAAAAGACCATTGTCATCTATGACACCCACTGTTGTCCTAAAGGTAATAGTACTGGTGTCTCTCTTGTTCTTTGAAGTTTCATTTGCTTCAGTTAACAGCTCCATTGATAGAAATTAAGGGTCTCAGAATCGTGAAACACTACATAGCTAGGTGTTCTGATGCAATACTCATCTGAATTAAAAGTCAACATTAGGTATGGCTACGGGTTGGGCAAGGGACAGGTTTGCCGAAATTCTACTCCCACTCCAATGTTAGGAAAAACTTCTCCTACACTCCGTCCTAGACTCCCATATTGGTTGCAGATTAAACAGTCCAATTCTATTCCTGTTTATATTGACATCGGGTCAGGTCGGGTTAATGCTCTTTAACTTTTTGATGTTTTATTTAGCACATAGACAATGTTTTCCTAATCTCACATATTTTTGTATAGAAGTACCCTATTCTCTATGAATAGTAAAGTTATTTATGTATTATTACAATATAATAAGAGCATTCTAGTCATTTTGGTACATAATCTGGGTTCAAGTGAAGGTTAACTAAACCCTAACTCACCCCAATCCCTTTTCAGGTTTTATTCTTTTTCTCATAATCTGCCCCTAACTTGTCTATTAAATTACTAAGCCATTCCAATTAGGAGCCAAGCAGGTCGAGGACTAGCTTTTTTGGGTCAAATTACCATTCCTGGTTCACATAGTTTCTCTAGAGAGTATTATGGTGAATATTCACTGATTTACTTGCTCTTTGCTGTCTTTATAACACCTTTGCAGAAGGGAAAGTTGAAAGCTCTGTTAGGCTCAGCTGGGGGAATATACATACCTGCTGCAGTTACTGAGATTTTCATAAATCATTTTGTCAAGGGCAGGAGTCCAATTAGCTCTATCATGTCTCCAAGATTTTATCACAAGGTCCATTGTTCAACCCCATTTTTTTACTTCCTATTCCTTCTATATATGAACTTGACCTTGGCCACCCAGCCACTGCACCTGCTTATGAATCACAATACTGTTTATGCAGCTAATTCCCAATGTTTTGGCTTGTGAGAACTGGACTTCTCCTTTTGGTGACCGCTATGAATTTTCCGGGAAAACAATATCATCCCTTCAGAAGAAGGGCCATTCCATTCGGTCCGCGAGTGGTTGGACTATTAGCCAGTTCGTGGTTCGCCAGTTCCAGGGTTCAAGCAAGGGGAAGCTTGTGGCGGCAAGCGACCCGAGAAGGGGTGGGGTTCCGGCCGGTTACTGATTTGGAAAGGAAGGTTTATTAGGCATTCCAAATTGACTGATTTCTTCTTATTTGGACAGATTCAATAAAAAAAAATTTCTGGCCTTCTTAGTTGGAATTATTGCATGTGCATTGGTGACATTATACATATATGTCAACTTCTTTTGTTTCCAAATTAAGATTGACCTGAGCTAATTCCTTTCTTGCATTCGGCTTCCCATGCAATAGTGAAAGTCAGAGCTAGACAAAAAGGGAGCTGCAATGTTATGTTTAAATCTTAAATTTGTGGATGACTTCTAATTTTAGTTAAAATTTTTATAAACCGAATGGGGCCTTCATAACATGCAACTAAGAGGTCGTAAAGGTCATCACTAAACAGATTATTTGATGCATGAAATAAAAGTCATCACTAAATAATAGTTATAAACTCTAGCTTATGTCCTATCTTAAGAAAAAAAAAAAAAACTCTAGCTTATGATTCACAAATCATGTTTCTCAACTGAATGGGGAGATGAATCATTTGGTTACTATATAAACAAGCATTTACACTACTAACTTGCTTGAGCCTTTTGTTTTCTCCGCAATGAAAAGAGGAATTTTTATTATTATTCAAGAACATACAAGTCTATACATTCTCGTGCTTTGAGAGATTCTCTAATTATGGGCATTACCATCCCAACAAATCTCGCATTCAATGTATGTAGTTATAAGTTATCCTATTACAGTCTTTATTGATAAATTTAAAAATATTTTCTGTAAATGACATGTAATTGTTTTCTTTGACGGAAAAAATTAGATATTTTACTTTGATCCAAACTATAAGAATGTAATTATACATACTGAAACATTAGAAACGAAAGTAAAAATGAAAGCAATCATGAGGACAAATTTACCCCGAGTATTTGGTTGCCAACTTTATTTCATACTTTAATTGTGAAAACCATGCATAACAATTCTTACAATGCAGGGTAAATTTGCATGGTTTTTTTTACTTCATCAGAACACTAATTTTAATTTCGAAAATAAATATCTTGTCACGAATTGATATTTTTTCTAATGCCACATTGCACCACCGTTCCGTTCTCTCTCATTCATGTGAACCCTCAGGCCTCAACCCAACAACAACTATTGGTTCGCTACGTTGACTTCCCAATGAATCAAGTACCATCAGGTCCATCACTGCTCTTTTCTTCATTTCCAGCCCATCAACTGTTTGAACCTCTGATTCTCTCTGCTATTTTTCTTTGATACTATCTGGTGTTTGGAGTCTTTCACCATCTAATATTCTATGGAGCAAAAAGCTTTTTTTCTTGTGCAAAAGCTCTGATGGAGTCTTCTATTCCACTGTCTCTTGCACCTCGTTCGCATTTTTATGCATCACTCCTCCAAACAAGCCTTAAGACCAAAAACCCGTTTTCTGGGAAACTGGTTCATGCTCAGATTATCAAATCCGGGCTTCAGCTCAGTGTGTTTTTGATGAATAATCTTATCAATTTCTATGCTAAGAGTGAGTCTATTTCCGTTGCCCACCACGTTTTCAATGAAATGCCTAATAAAAACACATCCTCTTGGAA
>CM065383.1:44792500-44855000 GCA_033060915.1 Euryodendron excelsum
TAAAATCTGTGTAGATAGGGTCTTCCTCAGTCAACCATGGACCAATGACTCTGCAGTCCAACCCAGAGGCATTCCTGGGGGGGCAACCCATCAACCTGGCTCAGATATACTTGGACTCATTCTGGTAGTATCTTCCCCCATTGTCAGAGAGAGACAGATGAATTGGGCCTCTAAATGATAAAAGGACTGAGAACCATCAGGCTTTTCCAAGCCTAGTCCAAGAGGAGTAAGTCTGAGAGTTTATAGCCCTCCCTAGACATGGCACACATTAGATCCCCTCTCCTATACCTGGGTCTCAAGGGTAAGAGAGAGAGGGACGGAACCAACCTCTTTGTGAGAATATCAGGGAGAGAATCATTGGGTGGTATGGCAGCATCTAGTGAGGACCTCTCCCTGATAATCCAAAGGAGGATCACCTACAGAAACCGTTGCTGGTAATCCCCACGTACTGGAATTAAGACGCGTCATAGATCGGTTAACTAGAGTGTGAGATATGCCATTGTGTACGAGTGCAGTACCATGAGGAGCTCGTGGTACAATGCCACGTGGCCACGTCTGGCCTGACAGAGCAGAGCAAGGAGGATCTTGTGGTTCCTGAGACACCTAGTGTATGCTGAGTGATTTCTTGTGCCCAAGCACCAAGATGCTCATGTGTGTGTGTATATGTATATACATCAGCTAAGAGGAACAGAGAGATTGAAGAAATTCAGATTTTCAGAGAGAAATTTTCATCTTCTTCTCCAGCTGAACCAAGACAAACCCTAGAACCAGCAACCCTAATTGCAAAGATGCGATCTCAGGCGTTTTGGGAACCTTCTGTCACCTTCCATGTGCTTTGCCAGTCACACCCTCTGTCCATCTTCTCTATCACTTTTGAGCTCCTACTGATCAGACACCTTTCTCAACCTCTTCAAGAACGAACTTTCACACGAGTCAATATGATCCAGTGTTGACCCTCTACAATCTGGTACATAGTCTTTTTTATTTCCATATTTGGTACGGATTTTTTTTTTGGCTGAACTGCTATAAAAATCTTGTACAAGAGTGTTACTGTATATTATTTGTTTATTTTTTAATCAACCAGAATGGAAATGCCAGTAATGTTATTTCTAGTGTAAAGACAATGTGACAATATAAACTGCCTTAATTTATGCAAGATCTGGCAATATGGGTTTTCAATGCCCTTGTATGGGTGGTGGCTGATACAACCATAAAGCTACAATTCAAAGTTATTTACTTTAGTTACGTCTACTTATTTGTAGACTTAACAAAAATTGATGATGCACAAGCAGAAAATGTAAGAAACTCACTTGGTAATCATTCATGCTGCTGATTTGTTATATGAAAGATTAACTATTTGACCTATGTGAGGGCTTCTGATATCTTAAATAATGAGAAAATGCTTTTAGGACCTAACATAATAGTTGATTAGCTACAATTGCTGTGATGATAAAGGCCATGAGTTATCATATTATGATCATACGATTAAGCAAACATTTGTAATTGACTTTTAGCAGCTTATATAGATTTCTTTCGAAAGGATAAATCTATCAATACTTCGATTTTTGGCTTAAGAAAATTAGAACAACTTCAATTTATTTAATTGTTGTGAAGCTCAGTATTGCCTAATGTCAACATGCACAAGAAGAACAAGATTTCACAGTGCTGGGTGCTCTAATTTCTTACTCCTTCAAGTGTCAAACTAGATCCAGTTCTGAGGGATGGCTCCCATGATATTTTGAGTAGATTTCCAGGTGGAGCATTATGTTATTTTTTAACTGCTAGCCTTGGTGCCACTTGGATCTAATTCTGCATCCATTCATGAAAATGCTAAAATAGTTCTAGCAGAATTAAGAGTTTATGGAGTTAGAGAATAACTGTGCACGAGATCAAGAACATTAAGAAACATGGTTGTTTGAAAACAATAAACTATGAGGCAAGTACGCATTAAGTTCCCAGGATTTGAAGACAGGTTCTGACAATTCCAAAACAGTCTTTAAAGCTGAGGGATGCAAGTAACCTTCCCAGTTGCACAGTAATAGTTCATGTTTTGACAACTGATAAATTGATTTTCTTACTCTAAAAACCAGATGGAGATTGATACAAAGATTCGGTTGGAGAAGGGTGATATGTAACTGTAATACCCTACCCTTGCATTTTGTTTAAACATTTAATTATGAGTAGTTTTGTATGATCTTAATTGTTTAATTGAGTTAGAATTGTATTAAGTGTATATACCTAATTAAGGATTTCTTATAATTACCCAAATTAGATTTTAGATGCATTAGATGTGGCCAAATAATTTAATTAGTTAGTTTTAACCATAGTTACTTCCAATTGATCTTTGATTGATTAGTGTATGAACCCACCCCACCCACTTAATTGCTTGAGAGAGTGTTACATCATTATGAGTAATCATCTCTTTACTCTTTAGAGGGACATGTGTCTCACTAGGTATGCAAAGAATACAACATATGACCAACCATCATGTACTTTTATATTTACTTTCACTTTTCACCAGATATATAGAGAGAGAGTGGAGGAGAAGAATATGGGAGAAGCTATAAGTCTTTAGAAAAGCTAGGTCTTGCTATACTTCCTATTATTTGGCTTATGGGAAAATCAAAGAGAATGTGAGGAAAATTGTAGAGAAAGTGAAAGAGATTCATAGAAGACTTCATCCAAGTTTAAACCAAGGTATGTAATCGATTTATGTGTTTATACTCCTGTATTTCATTGATTGGAAAATCCTCTAAAACCTTTTTATGATGAGAAATTGGAGGTTTATGTTTTGGAAGGAGACCGTGCTTTAATCAAGACTTTGCTTTTAAAAGGAAGTAATGTTGTATGAAGATTTTTTAAACTCCTTTCATAAGCTTATTTTGAAGATCTTTTGTGACTATAACCATGTTATAACTTATTCTCCGTATGCAAGAGTCGACACTTGTTTTAAAAGGTCAACACTTCTGAACCCAAAATTTGGACCTAAGCAAACTCTTTTAGCACACGAGTCAACATTTTTTTGCTAAGAGTAGCCACTTTCAATCCAATAGTAGACACTTTAATCAAGAGTTTACACTTTAATTAGAACATCATAAGCTCTTCATTCCAAATACTTTTGCACTATCTTAAGATCTATTATTGAGAACTAAGAATTGTTCCTCAAATATTATATGTCTTGATTGTGTAAGATTACTAAGTGTTTAAGGCTCGAAGGTTATTTGATCAAGACTATAAAATTACCTTAAAATGCTAAGAATGGAAGGTGAATCACTTGACTTCCGGAATTGTATTTCTAAATTGACTCTCATAGCATGTGAAAACTTAATCTC
Organism: Euryodendron excelsum; assembly: GCA_033060915.1. Classification (NCBI taxonomy): domain Eukaryota; kingdom Viridiplantae; phylum Streptophyta; class Magnoliopsida; order Ericales; family Pentaphylacaceae; genus Euryodendron; species Euryodendron excelsum. The sequence continues at coordinate 44,795,833 of CM065383.1, forward strand.
ATAGTTTCATAAGTAGTTAATTATATTTATTGCATAGTTAATTGGTATGTAAATGTGTAAGTGGCATATGACAATTGGTGAGTTAGATAGTGAGTTGAGTGATGAATTATTAGTGAGTGTGTGCATGGGACACTTAAGGCTGTGAAATACATTCTTATATCTATTTTGGCTTGCTAGTCACAAGAAAAGTCAAGAGAAAAGAGGTAAAGGCTTTTGGTGGAGAGAAAGAGACAAAAGACAAAAGGGGGACAAGGTTAATGGGGAGACAAAGAAAAAGAAAAAGAAAGGCTAATGAAGTATGGGTGGCTTAACATCATGGGAAAGAGAAGAAGAAAAAAAAAAAAAAAAAGAATGTCAAGAGGTTGGTTGTCATCATTCGGAGAGAGAGAGAGAGAGAGAGAGAGAGAGAAGAGAAAAGAAAAGAAAAGAAGAGAAGATGAGGAATTTGAAGGGGAAGCTTGTGATTTTGTTGTTGGAAGTAAGAAACTTTATGTTCATACTTAATTCACTGCATTTTTATTGATTGTTGCATGCTGGCATACTTTTGCATGCTATAGAAGTGAGATTGAGGTGAAGAAGGGAAGGTTGTATATGATTTCTAAGAGAAAGCCTTGAGTCTTGCATATTGTTGTGTTTTGATGTGTTAAAACCTTGTTTGAGACCTTAGAAGTTCATTTTGAACCTTAGGAATACTTATTATTGTGTTGGGGTTATTTGGGTAGCTTAGAAACATGTGTTTGAGAAGTTGCATTTTTTAGTAAAGGTGGGGGGTCGACTCACTTTCTCGAGGAGTCGACATATGTAACATTTTTTGATAAACTTTTGTTCTCTGTCCCAAGGAGTCAACTCCTGGAGTAAAGGGGTCAACACATTTAACATCTTTTTCTAGACTTTTGCTCTTTGTCTTTAGGGGTCGACACCTAAAGTAGAGGAGTCAACATATTTTAACATTTTGTCAAAATTTTGCTCTCTGTCTCTAGGGGTCAACACATGTGGCTAGAGGAGTCGACACACTTTGGTAAAATAATCATGCTCACTCTAAAAAACTCAAAATGGCATAACATTTGAAGCGTTGAAAAGTAGACTTATAGACATTTCTACCCATAAAAAGTTTGTACTCTAGTTTCTTATAGATTGTAAGATATTAAGGTTTAAAGTTGACCCAAGATTTGTATCAGCACCTTTAGGATTTGAGTTCATTTTCCACAGGACATAAATTTTTCATCCGAAAGGTGTTTTCAACCCATGACCTGTCAAATTAAAGATCTTTAAGCCTATTTTCAAATATTTATGTTCAAGGTGTATACTTGGTGTTGGAGTATTATTGATGAATTATTATTTATGTTTAATATTTATTAATGAATTATACAATGTGGTTCCGAAACTATCATGCTTGTGGTGATAGGAGTTAAAGGAGGTCAAGAACCTTCAACATCAACTAAGGAATAACTTCATCGGGTGTGTGTGCAGTGATAGGTGAGAATATAAAATAGTCTTATTTATATTAAATGGATTGTTTATTTTCTATATGTATGGTGGCAGTGAATTCATATGAAGTGTTAATGGTGTTCATATATGAGATGAAATTGGTGTTTATACATATGAGAAGTTTTGTAGAGATATTAGTGATTATACATATAAGGTGACATTGCATACCATCCATATTATATGCCTTGCATTGCACTGGAGAGATTTAACTATGGTAGATTAACCAAAGACTTAGTCACGGGGGACCGGCCTAGGAGTGTCATGGTGGACATTCCTTGATAAGGAGTCATTGATATATTAGACCAACGCTATCAAAATCGTGTGCACATTCGGGTGTTTCATTCATTGCGTCACTAGAAATATTGCATTTCATGAAGTATATTACATTGTCGGTGGTGATGAGAGGATGATTACACATCGTTGATATTGATGTTATGTGGATAAGTATATATCATTGATTGGTGGATTCTCTATTGATAGTTGATTCCATGATTATGTATATAATATTCTTTATGAGTTTGATTATCTATCATAAGCACGTTGACAATTAGCTCACACTCACACAGACTATTTTGACAGGTAATGTGAAGATGACAGTTTGGTTTACTGTAATCCGAGTCTTAGCTGCGGTGGCATTCATGTTGGTGTCAGTGTCATACACCCATCTCAATTAGATATCATTAATGTCATATTAGGCAAGCGTGATCACACAAGTCACCGTACCTACAAACGACACCTTAATCCACACCTGAAAATAGAACACAAACTCACCACCTAACTCACCACTTACCATATGCCACACACATATGCACCCACATAATTTTACATACTAATTAACCATGCAATAAATGTAATTAGTTACTTATAAAATTATGAGATTAGGGTCTCACAATCAGAATATCGTGGCCTAGGGCTTGGGAACGCTCTTATTGTTTTGTTTTCAGTTTCTCATCATATGTGCATAAGACGTTGAAATTTTAATTATATTTGTATTTTGCTTTATGTTTACTTAAGTTTGTGGGTTTGTTATGTACCTGGATTTGAAATGATGTGTGTAAGGTTATGGAATGATTTACTCTAATTTACTTTATATTTATGCATGATTGGTCTATAGTTATATAAAGTAATGGTGTTTATTCTGCTGTGTTCAATTTTTGGATAAGAATTAAGTTGTCGTTCACAGGTACGGTGACTCATGCGATTACGCATCGCCTAATGTGACATTAATGATGTCTAATTGGGATAGGGGTGTGACATAACAAACATGTTTTATAAAATGATTGTTCAAAAGGACTCTTGATAATTATGTTCCATATGTTAAATGTTTTAAAAAGCATGCTATTAGTACCATGGATATCGAATAACTTTATTATGATTTGTCTTAAAGTAAAGTGTGTATTTTCTGTCATATGTTTATCTCAGGGTTCTATACGAGTGGAACTATAATCTAAACTCGTTCTTGTCCCATGCGAGCAGGACTATAATTGCTTGTCTTTTTCAACCATGGTGCCAAAAATTTAATGTTTATGCCTAGATTGTAGGAATTTAAACACCTAAGTACAAGTGTGGCGACGTAGTAGTTAAAATAATCTAGTAAGAATGAGGTCGATTCACAGAAAACGGAGTTTTAATTATGTGAAATGCAGTTACGGATGGTAAGTGCCAGAATTCACCATAGGTAATGGGTCAGATACCGACTAATCCATGTTAGACACAGAAGCATCATAGACGACTTAAGTTGGAACCTAAACCAACCGATTTGAATTTCACCTCTTGCTGATGAAAGTTGGACACAAGTTGCAGAAATAGTATCCAAAAGAAAAATATTTATTTTTGAGAGATTTTAAGGTTGTTAAAGTAGACTACAAAAAGAAACAGATTAAAAATATCATTGGATTCAATTAATTAGATCACAAGACTTTTTTGGAGTTGATCAATATAGGTTTATCATTTGTCAATCTTTTAACTCTTTCAAGCCTCATAAATCAACAGTTGGGAATATTTAATGATAATTAAATACTAGAATATTACGTTAAAATCATGAACTATCACCATCGACTCATAAACACTAGGTAATGCTTTATCAGAGCATAAGTATAACAAGCATAATTAAAGGCACATATTTTCAAATGTTCTAGCTACATACTTATTAAATTATTATCAAAGACCCACACCATCGATTTGCATATGCTGGCTGCTTTCTTAAGGCAGAAAATATTACAAATATAATTAAAAGTCTAAGTTTTCAAAAAGATCTAGATTTTAATTATCAAGAATATAAAAGTAATCAATTCTAGATTAAGATTAAGAGCCTTAAATCCCTACCAAAGGTTTGGACATAAAAACATATAAGACAGGGGACCCACATAAAATATACAAGCTTTTGAAAAATTATAAGTAAACCAGCATCTACTTTACTTTTATACTCCTCTTACCTTAATTACATTACTCTTAATTTAAACTTGTTTACAAAACACAAAACCATTACATGCATAAAATATATGTGCTCGCGCCCAAGCATGCAATATACCGAACGTGTGCAAAAACTCTAAGTTTTTGAATAAATCTGAAATGGAAAGACGAACCTTAATTGAACATTCTAATACCATCATGTGATCTTCACAATTAATTTCAAGAATAAAACTAGTTACTCATAATAATAAAAAGACATAATTTGAAAGAAAATAACTTCATAAATAAAAAATTTATTATAACAAAATAACTGTAAAGAAAAGACTGAAAGCTGACTTAAAAACACTAACAAACTAACTAGAAATCTATACTTGAAAATGAAACAACTAAATGTAAAGCTCATTGACTTTGAACTTTCTCTTTTCTGGACTCTCTCTCTGACTCTCTTCTCAAACTCTCCTCTTCCTTCCCATGGCTCTCCTATTTATAGGAGATGGAAAGAAATTTTTTTATTGTTTTATTATTTTCTTTCTTTATTTTTTTTTTGAAAAATTATTTTTTAATTACACCACTAACTTATATATATTTGTAATATTATACCACTAATTTATAAATATATATAATATGATACCAACTAATTTATATATATATATAATATTAGTTAATATTATATATATATATAATATATATCCACTAATATATATATAAATGTAATATTATACCCACTAAGTTATGTATATATATAATATCCACTAATATATATAAATATAATGTATATCCACTAATTTATATATATATATATATATAATATCCACTAATATATATATAAATATAATATAACATAATACATCAAATTAACACTTGAATGAATGTATGTGTGTCTGCTGGCTTCATTTTGTTCGGTTTTATCTTTAAATCTGCACAAAACACAAAAAATATAAAAAAAAATACCAAAATTATATTAAAAATAATAAATAATATATAAATAAGTACTAACAATAGCTTACAATTGGAAAGTCTGATTGTACTTTTTAGAGTACAATCACACCCCCTAACTAAGCTTTTGCTAATACTTAGCAAAATAATAAACACACTTAAAAAGATAAACTTTATTTTCGTAGGAATCACAAGTGTATTTAGCATACGCATTAAGCCTTTAAGCCCATAGTGGACGAGAGGTGTCCCATGAGGATTTTCAATGATAGTGCCTACAGATATCAAAATGTGGCCTGCAAGTAGGGATAATGTGAAAAAATATTATATGTATCAAAACTCAATCATATTTTGTATATCCTACTCGTTAATAAACAAGCAAGATAATGTCTTAAAATAAAATATTAGAGGTTTTTATGTGTATGTGATTATTATATAATAAGAAAAATATTACAACATAAAAACACAGATACATATTTTAAATTTTGATTCAACATAACTAGATATTCTCTTAAAAGGAAAGAATATAGGCATCTCACACTGGTTGTTCTTGTAAAAAGAGTAAATGTAATACAAAATCAAAATAGACAATCATAAAGAAATGACGTGAATATATAAAGTGAGAGATGGCTTGACATAGCTCTATGAAAGAATACTCAATGTTAAAATCACACAAGTAACTGATAAGTGATTTCTTTACGAAGTGAATGGACAAGCAATATACACATCAAAGCCTCGATAACTTCGTTCAGGTTGTAACTTAGCCATGAGGTTTAAGGTAGAGAGAAAGAAAGGATAAAAGGTTTATAACATGTGTGATCAAGGCATGAATTGATCAATGAATATATACCTATAATTTTCTATTTCATCTTATTTGATTTGATATTTTTTTGAATAGCCAACCTCTTCTTTTTCTTTTTCTTTTCTCTTTTTTGTCTTTGTTTTTACTTTTACTTTTACTTCCCTTTTTCCTTTGTTTTTTTTATTCGTTACTAATTTGTTTTTTCATATTGCAAATAGATTACCCATTTTTCTCAATTCAATTTGCACAAGTGAAAATACTTGTGTTTTCATATTTAGGGACGAAACTTTAGCAATAATATATGTAGTAAGAGATAAAGAAATAGGCTTAAAGATGGTTCTAAAGAAATCTGTGACTCAAAAAATCAAAGATGGCCTCGATTCATTTTTGAAAATGCACAACAGCTCAAACTTATAAGAATTCAACATATTTAATTACTGTAACAATTCAAACAATTGAGTTAAATACAAGTATAATGGAGCTATTGAAAAATTCATGTGGAAGAAATTTATCAAGAGTAAATGTAAACACTCTGAAAGGATTGCTATTAAAACTCACTTGGTAAAAAATCTCTACTTTGGTAAGGATAAAACTGTACAATATATAAAAATACTAAACTTATCATGCGATGATAATAAGTGATGTAAAATAGCCTCTTTCTATATGTTAAGATAAAATATTGCAATTGTATTAAAAAAAATGATAAAACAAAACTTTTGTTAAGGTGAATGAAAATATGTTTCAACAAATTCTCAAAATCTACTCTTGCATTTCACATAAAACTGTATAAAATAATAAAAGATACGCAAATCTCTTTTGTAAATCTTAAGTGCATTCAAATTGCACGCTTCTCTGTCTTGCACATGTTTTTGTTTTTGTTTTTGTTTTGTTTATTTTTTTTATTTTAAAAAATACAAAATATCTGCAAAATAAATGTTAGTCATATTTACAAATAAAGATAAATTCGCAAACAAGACACTGAAAGCTAACACACCCTAGGTAGAATAACTATTACAAAGTCGAGCCAGACTTTTGATATCAAAATCAAGATAGTCTACCATTCTGGTGATTCCAAGGTGTCTTAATGCCTCAGCATTTACTCACGCCCTTTAATAGTATCTAGGTTAACCATCTGATTTCTTGACATTAATCGGTACTCCTTTTACAATTTTTATCTACACACGTGTCTAGCACAACAGTGACACCTATTTAGCCTCTTTGTTCTTCTCTTACATGCTAGAGTACTATAACCAGTAAGAGTTTGATGTTGTTCCTATTGGAGCTCAACTCTCCTCATCATCTTTGCATGGTGAATTATCCTGCCTCTGATAGAAAATGAAAATATCCGAAAGATGCAACATGCAAATATAAGTACTCTATCATGTATATGAGAAGTCATGAAACTATTGACTCGTCTATGTAAGCGCACGGTTTTGATGTAGTTTAACCCGAATAACTTCGAGTATTGTTTTAAGCTCGGGATATCGAGGTCCAATATCAACCAATCACACAACCCAACTTTGACTCACTCAAATGTGATTACAATTCAATGAGAAAAACAAAAAAAATAAAATCGAAAATCCTTTGAGTTTTGAGTTGTAATTGTGATATACTTATCTAATTAAAACTATAATCTACTATAAAATAGCAATTGATAATCAAAAGAGAATGCTAAGTAATTTGAGTAAATGATTGAGTTCAATTGATCCAAACACCCGAAGAATTCTAAATTGTCATTGAAGGTTTATAAGTCAAATTGCTAAGCCACAATCAAGGGTAGCAATTTAGAAGATTTGGCTTTGAAAAGTAGGCAATTCAACTCCAATTGACGTTAGATATGTAATCAATCTAAGGATCCTATGTTAATACCATCAATTTGGTCAATTACACCCCATAATTGTTAAACCATGGCTTGGAATTGCCAAGCTTATTTAATAACATGGGTGTTCTAAGAAATCCAATATTCAATCAAAGAAGAATATCAATCCAAAATGATAAGACAATGAAATCATGAGATACCTTCAATGAAACTTTGAATTTCTTGAGTGTTCTTCACAATTGAACCTAATTTGAAAATTAGCTACTCATCTTCAAGGAAGAACTCCACAATTGAATTGATTTAATGATGACCAATTTAAAGTAGAACAAGAAAGAAATTGAAAGTTTCTATTGAAAATCAACTATTCAAAATCAAGTACAATGAATCTATCAAGAAATTTTAAACAATCTAACTATTACAATGCTTGAAAACTACTTTCTCTCTCTAGAAAACGTCCTCAAACCCAAAAAATGTGATAGATTTCCAAATTCTTGTACAAACCCGTATATAACAATGAAAAAGAGAAAACAGGGGGGAGTCGGGACCATACATACGGTCAGCCCACCGTACGTACGGTTGGTCGACCATACGTAGAGTCTTCGTGCGGTAGGGTGTACGCTAAATGTAGCTCTTTGAAATTTAGAAATTTGGAGCAGGTGTACGTATGATATTGTTCACTGTACGTATGGTTGAGGTACCATACGTACGGTGAACAGTACCATACATACGGTTATGCCTCTTTTTGCCTAATTTTGCCCTTTTTTAGCTCGTAACCTTCAAATCAAACTTTAAAACTTATTAGAGATAATATGATACTAAGATAAAGTATATATATATATCATTAAATGGATTAACAAAGGCTATTTAAGGACTTTAGATTACACTTTTGAGGTATAATCACCACCCTCGCCTAGTTTTTGCTAGTCCCTAGCAAAAACTAAAACTAAAGCAAGTATGTACAAATGATAATCTCCACTTTAGTGGGAGTCCCAGATCCATTTAGCCTATGCATCAAGCCTTTGAACTCCTAGGTTACACCTAGTGGACGAGTGGTGCTTCGTGAAGGCTTACAGTGATGAAACCGACAAACATCAATTCATAATCATCAATCCAAGACTTAAAACAATATGAAAATGGTGCATGAATGTATCCGAACAAGCTTAATATCTCACCTCTCATGTTAATGTAAGCATGAGTATATCATAAAAAACACAATAATGAGGTTCATGTGTATGTGTGCTAGAGTCATGCAATGTAGCTTAGAAGTATCCACTCACACATTCATAGCTTTGGAGCTTTGATCCAAATCCTCACTAGATATACACTCTCAAACAATGAGGCACAAGGCTTCTGTTAATGAAATGCTCGCAACAAGAGTAAATGTCATGAAAAATGTACGAGAGCACTTCAAATGTCAAAAACCGTAACAATGAAAGTGTATCAATCTTGGCATGACTTCATAAGAGAATGCTTATAGCTTAAATATCACCTAATCATGATGATAAATAGGAGCTCAAATTCAAACAAGATCTCATATGAAGCGCATGCTTTTGGATCATCAAGGACTTTGTAAGGGAAGGTCAATAGGGTATCAAGGTAAGGTATAAGAGGAGAGGAAAAGGTAGGAGGGTACGCTATAGGCGTGATCGAGACGTGTAATGTCAATAAAGTAATTCTTTTCTTTCTTTCTCACTGTATCTTTCTTGCATATTTCCTTGCCTATTTATGGCTTCAACCCTTCTTTCTTCTCTTGTTTCATTTCTTTCTATTCATTTCTTTTGACTTGTTTTCAATCCCCCTGTCTTTTTCTTTTCTTTCATTTCTCTTTACTACCCTTGTTGCATACCTTCCCCATTTTCTACATTTACACAACACAGCTCCTTTTTATTTTTTCATGAGCTTCAATAGAGTGAAGACTTGTGCCTCTTCAACTAAAGAGAAAAGAATATCTCATCAATGATCACATCTCAAGTGAGATCACACACCAAAAAGGGTTAAAAGATGTGGTTACAAAGGTTATAAAAATAACACAAACTCTATGGCTCAACAGGATGAAAGAGAGCCTAAAATCATTTCCCAAAGCGTACAAGAAATAGATTTTGAGTGAATGTGAGTGTCACCAATGTGAGTCAATATAAAGCAAATAAGCCGAATGCAACTGTGATGGAGCCATTGAAATGGTAAGAAATAAGAAATCTTCTTGAGTAAGTGTAATATCTCTTCAAAGAAGTTATAAAGCCCTAAAGCTCACAAGGTAAAAATCTTTACTCAAGTAAGGCTACAAATGCACAAACTAATACAATAAAGTTACATCCATGATTTGTGCTCAATAAGTGTAATCCACTTACTTAATGTGTACTAAAGATAATATCCCACCAAACATCAAAATCAAAAAGTGAAATGCTCCTCTTACTTTGAATACGAATCATGCAACATTCTAATTATTCAAAAATCAAAGATTGAATCTCATGAATATGCCATGGTCCCTCGGGCAATCATCCATCCACTATGAACAATAAAGATAAACGACAAATCAATAATGAATGCTAACAATGAAAAACAGGGAAAGAGAGAAACCATATGATACCGTCAACCTCTTACCAACATGCAATTAGATAAGGCTAGATCATCCATTAAACTCATATCTAATAGAAAACCTGTTTATACAAGAGATCGAGGTACAATTGAAAGAGATACATATATATATATATACAATACTCAATAAGAGATTCAAGATGTGTGTGATGGAGTTTTAGATACATCAGAAAAAATGAAGTGCAATAAAATGGATGCTATCTAAACTCTATCTAAACTAAAGCCCAAACTCATTATCATCTCAAAAATCATACCTTCCCAAGGATGCAGGGGCTGAGGGACCTACTGCTAAGTCTAGATAGTCAGATGGTGACAATGGCCCATCATCTCCAAGCCTAGCCAAAATGTCTGTCAATATCTGACTCTGGCGTGCCTGCTCCTGTCTGACCTCCCCCTAAAATTTGGTTTGGGAAGCCTAAAACTCAGCTATTTGAGCTGTCTGGATTACTTGAGCTGCCTGAAAATTTGTAAATCTTTGACTAAGCTCTGTATAAACTATTTGTAAGGCAGTAACAACCAGTTGCATTTGCTGAATGGCAGTGGTCTGCTCCTCAATATGTGTGCTGTGCTGCTCCAGAAGTTGAGCAAGTGACTGCCAAATTGGCTCAGACTGAGGCTGCTACTGTGCCTGCTGCTCTTTAACTGGTGGTGGCTGCTGTTCCTCGGCTGGTGGCTGCTGCTTCTGTGTGGACAAGGAAATCGGTGTAAGTGCTAGTGCTAAAGGATCATCCTCTGAAGCTACAACTCCAACTCTCCTAAAAAGCTTAGTCATCATGCCGGCAAAAGGAAGGGTGCCCTATAGCTTGGTAGAAGCCGCAGACTCATAAAAGACTCTAAGCATATAGTAGGGAAGATCAATGGTCCTACTCGTCCCCAAGGCATATAATAACTGGCCTCGATGCCTACCGACCTCACCTCAGCGACCCAATGGAAAGATAGATGAACAGGTAAAGAAGAACATCGGGCTGTATCTAGTGACTAGAAACCTCTTTGTAATTTGCAAAGTGGTCCACTAGAAACCTAGCTCACAAATCTCTGCCACCATCACCTCATGATCAACCTCACCAAGAGATAGCCAACTACGAGCTCGGTAGTAGACCCTAGACAGTCTAAAAAACTCAACAAATGTAGTTAGGGTAATTATAATAGTACAACCCCTAACTATCGACGTGATGCTCTCTGAACCAGCAACATCCAATAGTGACCGAATGTTGGCCATTAATTCAGCAATCAGTTTAAACCTATGCTAACTACTGTGTTGTGCCAACCTGAGCCACTCTCGTGTCTCAAACATCTCATTCCATATGTAGAGATTGCCCTCAAAGTGGTCAAGGACCATTGCCCACTCCTGAACTGCCCCCCCCCCTCCTAGAAAATATTTGCTCGAAGCACTGTTGTGCCTTCCTGTCAGGAAATTGGGAGGCATCAAAAGTAGCAGGGGTCCTACGGACCCTTTTAATCCGCGAAGACATCAAGCAAAATAGACTAAACTAAAAAGGCAAAGAACTAACTAAGCTAAAGAAGCTAACTAAACTAAAACTAAAACGAAAGATGCAAAAAATAAGGAAAAACTCAAAAGGGAATACCTAAGTGTGGACAGAAGACGGGCTCGGACAAATCAGATCGAGGCTAGAAACTAGCAGGGCTCCACTATAGGCTCAGAAACTCCCTCACTCACACTCTCTGAGTCGGGTTTGAGTCAACTCAGTTCTTGAAACGAATTGACCAACAAAAATAAAGGGTTTATATAGGAGTAACCGGCCACCATACATACAGTGGTTAGTGCATACGTACGGTGGCGCAAGCTTTGCGCCACGCGTTGGGAGCACTGGCCTCGTACATATATAATGGACACCATACATATGGTTATGCTATGAATGCCGAGCAACCAAAAGGGTTGACCCACGTCAGTGTACGCACGGTTCATACTATCGTACGTACGGTAGTATGATTGTACATACGTTAAAGAGAAAACAAACACTCATAAAAAAATTTTACCCAAACGAAATGGGCAAAAACTTAGGCACTCAAATGCATTCATAAACTTGCAGAAACAGAGGAGAATGCTCTTTATTCTACCCCCACCCCCATCTAGAAATTGCATTGTCCTCAATGTATAAGAACAATAAAAGAAAACAACGAACAAGGAGAGTGGCGATCATGTCAACCACAAGTTTTATTCCAAGTGACATAAAGTAAAGATAACAATGCCAAATAGGCATGAACAACAAGGTAAACAAGAAACCAAGCATTCCATGAGGAAAACCCGGTAAACAAGTGAAACTGTGTCTCTAACTACCATCTGGCGATTCCAAGCGAGTTTTACTTCTTGGAGGTCTTGGAACCGGTGGGTGCACCAGTATCCTTCTTGGCTTGCCCCGACAAAGAGGGGGATGACTCGGTGAGGAGGCACGAAGCAACCAAACAGGCCACGGTCGTGGTCTTGTCATGGGGAAGGAGGGATAAGGAAGCACAAGTACAAACTTGCAAGAAGGCCGCATAATCTGGGTCGACCAACTCAGCTTGCTCGCTGGAATTTGGATCATTTGGGGCATCCCCAACCACCTTAGCATGACTGTTGGAAGCCATGGGACCTAGCTATACCAAAGAACACAAAATTGTAATGAGTGGGCAAAGGAGAAAAAAGAGTGAAAAATGATGCACAAGAATCAATGGATGCTTTCTTCTTAAAGGCCAAAGGCTCTCACATGGTAGGGAATAAGGAGATGCCATGAAGTGTACTAAGTGGTTGGGATACTCTGCACGGAATAAGGAGCATGTGACTCCCCCATAATGGAAAAACACTAAGACTAAAAACCACTCAGACGAAATCTAGAAGATTATCACTAACAAGAAAAAGAAATAAAAGAAACAATGAAAATAAGAAATAAAACACTACTCCTAACTACACAAGCATGAATCATGGTTACTCCAAATGTGCTAGATTAACAAGATCCAAACACTCTACCTCACCCTTGAATGGCTCAAAGTAGGGCTTCAAATGATGCCCATTAACTTTAAAGTATGCCCCGATATCTATCTTTTGCACTTCAATGGCACCATAGGGTGTAACTGCTTTAACCACATATATTCCCGACCATTTGCTCTGCAATTTACTCGGAAAGAGATGCAACCGAGAGTTGTAAAGGAGCACCTTTTGGCCAACATGAAAAGTTTTTCTTTTAATGATTGGTTATGATGGAACTTCATTTTAGCCTTAGAGATTTTGGCATTTTCATAAGCATTATTACGGATTTCCTCAAGTTCATTTAATTGTAATTTCCTAAGTGTCCCGGCCTCATCCAACCCTTCATTAAATTGCCAAATAGCTTAATAGGCTTTGTGCTCTACCTCCACCGGGAGGTGACACACCTTTCCAAACACTAAATGATAAGGAGAAGCACCGAAAATGGTCTTGTAAGCAGTTCGATACACCCACAAAGCATCAATTAAGCGCAAAGACCAATCATTTCTAGATGGATTTATTGTCTTTTCAAGGATGGTCTTAATTTCTCAGTTGGCTAATTTGACTTGCCCTTGAGTTTTAGGGTGGTATAGAAGGCCAACTTTATGCACAATGCCATATTTCCTCAAGATCACACCAACCGGTTTGTTACAAAAATAGGACCTACCATCACTAACGACAGCTCTAGGCATGCCAAAACGAGAAAAGATATATTCTTTTAGAAATTAAACCACAACACGATGATCATTAGTTCGAGTGGCAATGGCCTTTACCCATTTTAAAACATAATTGATGGCGACAAGAATGTAAAGACACCCAACAAATTCGGAAAAGGCCCCATAAAATTGATACCCCAACAATCAAAGATTTCTAGGACAAGAATTGGGTTAAGGGGTATCATATGTTTTCGGGTAAGACTCCCTAAGCGTTGGCATCTATCAATGACAAGCAAAAGTGATGGACATCTCTAAACAAGGTGGGCCAAAAAAGGCCACTTTGCAAAATCTTTGCAGCTATTTTTCGAGACAACAAATGGCCTCCACATGCTTGTGTATGACAAAAAGTGATGACACTTAAAACTCATCATCAGGTACACAATGTCGAATGATTTGGTCAGGACAATATTTGAACAAATACGGGTTATCCCAAAAAAAATTTCACACGTGCCGAAGAATTTTCTCTTGTCCAAGGAGGACCAATGAGATGGAATAGCTTTAGTGACCAAAAAATTAGCCACGTACGACACAACTTGGCATGACATGAGATGTTCATCAGGAAAAGTTTCAATGATGGGGATATCATTTGCATGAGAGATTTCATATGGTAATCGGGAGAGGTGATCCGCCACTACGTTCCCCACCCTCTTTTTATCTTTGATTTCAAGGTCAAACTCTTGAAGGAAGAGAACCCACCGAATTAATCGAGGCTTAGCATCTTATTTAAACAAAAGGTATTTGAGGACAGCATGATTGGAAATAACAATGACATGTGAGCCCACTAAATATGATCGAAACTTGTCTAAAGCAAACACTATGGCTAAAAGTTCTTTCTTGGTGGTAGTGTAATTCACTTGGGCATCATTCAATGTTCGACTTGCATAATGAAGCACATGGGGCTTCTTATCTTTCCTTTGGCCTAAGACGGCCTCTATGGCATAGTCACTAGCATCACACATAAGCTTAAAAGGAAGGCTCCAATCCAGGGGTTGAAGAATAGGAGCCATAGTCAAGTGATTCTTTAAAGTATCAAATGCTAGTTGGCAAGAAGAGGTCCAATCAAATGGTGCATCTTGAGCCAATAGGGCACACAACGTCCTTGAGAGAGCACTGAAAGATTGAATGAATCGCCGATAGAAACCAGCATGCCCAAGGAAAGATCTCACATCTTTCACATTCCTAAGGCTAGGTAGCTTTTGAATTAGTTCAACTTTGGCGGGATCTACCTCAATACCCTTAGAGGAAATAATGTGTCCTAGAACAATTCCTTTGTCACTATGAAGTGACACTACTCCCAATTTAAGACCAAATTACTCTCTTCATATCTTTTCAATACCAATTCTAGGTGAGTTAGACATTATAAGTAAGTATCCCCATAAACCGAGAAATCATCCATGAAGACTTCTACAATACGCTCAACCATATCTGAGAAAATTCTCATCATGTACCTTTGAAAAGTGGCGGGAGTATTTTAAAGTCCGAATGGCATCCGCTTGTAAGCAAAGGTGCCAAAAGGACAAGTGAATATGGTTTTATCTTGGTCTTCCAATGCAATTTTAAGTTGGTTGTATCCCGAATAGCCATCAAGGAAGCAATAATAGGCCTGTCCCGCTACCCGTTCAAGGACTTTATCCAAAAAGGGAAGGAGAAAGTGATCCTTGTTGGTTAAGACATTAAGGCAGTGATAGTCAATGCACATCCGCCACCCGGTTTGAATTCAAGTGGAAATCAACTTATCATGTTTATTTTTTACTACCGTGACTTCGGACTTCTTAGGGACTACTTGAGTAGGGCTCACCCACTTAGAATTGAAAATGGGGTAAATGATACCGGCATCAAGAAGTTTTTGAACTTCACCCCTCACCACCTCTTTCATTGTAGGACTCAATCACCGTTGTATTTGGCGCATCGGCTTAACTCCCTTCTCAAGGTAAATATGATGAGGGCAAACAAGGGGGCTAATCCCGTGTAGATCAGCAATAGTCCATCCTATGGCTTTGCAGTGTCTCTTGAGGACATCTAAAAGCCTTTCCTCTTGAGATGTCGATAGTGATGATGATATCACTACCGGGTACGACTCGCCCTCATCTAAGAAAGAGTATTTGAGCGTGGAAGGTAATTGCTTTCTATCGGGGGTAGGAGCTTGAGATTCTGATGGTTAGGGTTTTGTGGGACTAGGGGTTAAGGGCTAAAAAATGGGGGTCCATTGACCCACAGCCATGATAGCCATCACCTTTAAACCACAACCCTCATCAACTACTTCCTCCTTTTCTAATGACAAACTAGCTTGACCCTCTCCTAGCATCAACATTCTAGCTAAAGGATCTTCTATACTATGCCTCTCAAAATGCTCTTGCACAATAGAGTCAATGAGATTCACTTCCCAAACATCCTCACTATCCCCCGGTTGTTTCCCTGCATTAAACATATTAAGTTCCACTATTATATTTCCAAAAGTCAATTTTAGTAAACTCCCTCTTACGTGAATAATAGCATCGTATGTCGCCAAGAAGAGTCTCCCTAATATGATCAAAATATGATTTTGGGCATTGAGATCCACTACCAGTTAGGTATCCAAAATTGCAAAACCCGCCGAATAATAGAATTTCTCTACTTGCACAAGGACGTCTTCCACCATCCCCCTAGGTGCCTTTATGGATCGGTCAGCTAGTTGAAGTGTGAATCTAGTTGGTTTAAACTCCCCTAAACCCAATTTCTTATAAATCAAGTATGACAATAAGTTCACACTTGATCCAAAATTAAAAAGACATTTCTCTATCCTATGGTTCCCTATTATGCATGTTACCGTAGGGCAACCCGGATCTTTGTACTTGGGAGGTGTTTTGATATGAACAACCGAGTTCACATCCTGTGCAATGAAAGCATTTTCTCTATCGTTCAACTTTCTTTTAACTGTGCACAAATCTTTCAAGAATTTTGCATAGGAAGGGATTTGTTTAATAGCCTTCAACAGTGGCAAACTGATTTTGACTTGCTTGAAAGTTTCATATATCTCCAAACTTATAGGGTTACCCTTTGGTCTAACTAGACGTTGAGGGAAGGGAGCATGAGCCAAGGCCTCACGCTCCTCCTTCAAATCTCTCTCATTTTTATTCAAAGACTCCTTCTCTTCCTTATCATTCTCCCCATCTCGCTCTACCTCCCTTTGGCCACTAGGCTTTGTTTCAACTACCTCCCTTTTTGACCCACTCTTACTCTCTACACAAGGGCTTTCTTCTTCTACACTCTTTGGTGGGCTACCATCTACTTTAGAAGTTACTTCGTTACCTTTCAGATCCCTAGGATGAATGGTTTTATCAATTACCTTTCCACTCCTTGAAATAGTGATAGCTTGCACATGTTCATGATTGGATGGTTGGCCCTAGGGTTTCAGTTGAGTGCACTTGCCTAGACAAGTTCGGTTGAGGTTGAGCGGGCAATTTTCCTTTCTCATTAAGAGTCAAAGCTTAAGTCAAAAGATTCAATTGACTCTTAATGTCATTCAATGCTTGGCCTTGTTACTCTAATGCCCTATCGACCTTCGAATTCACGCCATTTTGGTTATGCATAAATTGTTGAAAGATATCATCTATGGTTCTCTTATGCGGTGGTTGTGGTGGAAATAGAGCAACCGGTGGAGGTTGATACAGTTGTGCTTGGTAAGTTGGAGGAGGTGTTTGATACGCTTGAGGATTTTAAAATCCTCCCTGGTATGGTTGGGCATTTAACGACCCCTCACCTCTCCATGCAAAGTTAGGGTGATCCTTTCACCCCAGGTTATAAGTGTTAGAGAAAGGATTGCCTCCTCCTCTTTGGAATTGACCAATTGTATTAACTTGGTCATGTAGTGCCTCATTAACCCCTGGAATGATCAGACACGATGAGATGTCGTGGTTGGTTGTATCACATACTAAACAAGACTCCTTGACTTCTTCAACCTCTACCACATTCACTTTCTTAAGTTCTAGGGCTTTTAATTTTCTTGCCAATGCCATTGAATGAGCATTCACATCATAACTTCCTTTAATTGGTATTTCACTTCAACTCCTTGTTGAACTAGACGACACTTAGTATTTTGAGTCTTGGTCATGGACCAATTTCAAGTGATGTTTGAGAGATGGTCAAAATAGGCATAAGCCTCATGAGGTTACTTGTCCATGAACATCCCCGCACACATTGTTTTCACAAATTGCTTCAGCTGTGGAGTGATGCATAAAAAATATTGATGATGTGTCAATCATCATAACAATGGGGTGGGCAAGAAATTAAAAGTTCCTTAAACCGCTCCCAACATTGAAAGAAATTCTATCCCAACATTGGCGAAAATTGATAAATTTGACGTCGCAATGCCTCAATCCTATTTTCTAGAAAAAAAAAAAACTTTTTCAAAAACTCCACTTAAAGGGTTTGCCAAGAGTGGATAGAAAATGGTCGCAATGAATTGAACCACATCTTTGCGGCGTCCTTTAGGCAAAACGAAAAGAGTTTGAGAAAAAAGATTTCCTTTGGGACCGAATTATCCATCACAATTGAACATGCCTCATCAACCTCCTTAATAAAGCAATATGGTTTCTCCAAATCCTTCCCATGGAATTGTGGGAGCAATTGCATCATACCCGATCAAATATTCAAAGTGGTATACTGAGGTGGGAATACGATGCATGAACTAGAAGCTTGCCCAGGCAGGTTCATATAGTCACGAAAAGTGCAATATTAAGGGGCTGCTACATCCCCATGGACACTCCCTCTCTCCATGTTATCACCTCTTATAATGTTAGGGATCTCTTCGAGGGGATTACGTGGTAAGTTAGGAATAAAATTCTCACTTTGATTGGGTGGTATGCTATTGGGATTAGGAATCTCGTTAAAATTAGGTGGAAGCACATTAGGTAGACCCTCTTTGTTGGCCATCAGAATGAAACCTAAGTCCACTACCAATGGAAGTCCAGGTGTAGGCTCACGGTATGGTGATGAAGTGCCTTCGTTCACAACCCTTGCAAGTCACTTATGAGTGTCTCTAAAGAAGTATGACATGCACAAATAGATGCATGAAACAATAGACCGTCAAGGTCAAATAGCATATCATACACAAACATATAATGCCAAACAACGGCTTTTTCTTTTCTTCCAACCTATACCTCCAATCTCCATATGCAAAGCAGTACCACCAATTTGCAAGTTTAGCACACTAACTTAACTCCACTAAATGCCTCCAAAGGAGTCCTAACAAGATGCGGTGCAACTACACTAAAACAAACTAAGCAAAATAAGACCAAAAATCTAGCTAAATATGCACATTAAGGGAAAAAGAGATGTACCCCTGGCCCAAAGCCGTAGATGCTTCCGTCGAAAGTGGGTGATCAACTCCCACCCATTTGCAAGTTGTTGTTCTGTTTAAATTTTTGCTTTTCTTATTCTTCTTTTTTTCAATCATCAATCCGTGTTCGCTCGAAATAAGATTCGTGCTTTTAATTTCCCGGCAATGGCATCATAAACTTGACTCGTCTCCGCAAGCGCACGGTTTCGATGTAGTTTAACCCGAATGACTTCAAGTATCATTTTAAGCTCGGGATATCGAGGTCCAATATAGACCAATCATGCAACCCAACTTTGACTCACTCAAATGCGATTACAATTCAATGAGAAAAACAAACAAATTAAAACTGAAAATCCTTTGAGTTTTAAGTTGTAATCGTAATCTCCTTATCTAATTAAAACTATAA
Organism: Euryodendron excelsum; assembly: GCA_033060915.1. Lineage (NCBI taxonomy): Eukaryota > Viridiplantae > Streptophyta > Magnoliopsida > Ericales > Pentaphylacaceae > Euryodendron > Euryodendron excelsum. The sequence continues at coordinate 44,815,286 of CM065383.1, forward strand.
TCTACTATAAAATAGCAATTGATAATCAAAAGAGAATGCTCAGTAATTTGAGTAAATGATTGAGTACAATTGATTCAAACACCTGAAAAATTCTAGTTGTCATTGAAGGTTTATAACTCAAATTGCTAAGCCACAATCAAGGGTAGCAATTCGGAAGATTTGGCTTTGAAAATTAGGCAATTCATCTCCAATTAAAGTTAGATATGTAATCAATCTAAGGTTCTTATGTTAATACCATCGATTTGGTAAATTCCACCCTCTAATTGATCAACCATGGCTTGGAATAGCAAAACTTAGTTAATAACATGGGTGTTATAAGAAATCCAACATTTAATCAAAGAAGAATATCAATCCAAAATGATAAAACAATAAAATTATGGGATACCTTCAATGAAGTTTTGAATTCCTTGAGTGTTCTTCACAATTGAATCCAATTTGAAAAATTAGCTACTCATTTTCAAGGAAGAACTCCACAATTGAATTCCTTTAATGATGAACAATTTGAAGTAGAACAAGAAAGAAATTGAAAGTTTCTACAAAAAATCAATTATTCAAAATCAAGTACAATGAATTTATCAAGAGATTTTAAACAATCTAACTATTGCAATGCTTAAAAACTACTTTCTCTCTATAGAAAAATGACCTCAAACCCAGAAAATGTGATAGATCCCCAAATCCCTATACAAACCTGTATATAACAGTGAAAGAAAGAGAACAGGGGGAGCGGGAGCGTATGGACGATTAACCCATCGTATGTACGGTTGGTCAACCGTACGTACGATTTTCGTGCAGTAGGGTGTACGCTAATGCAGCTCTTTGAAGTTTAGAAATTTAGTGCAGGCTTATGTACAATATTGTTCACCATACGTACGATACCTCAATTATACATACGGTGAAAAGTATCGTATGTATGGTTATGGCTCTTTTTGCCTAATTTTGTCCTTTTTCAGCTCATAACCTGCAAATCAACCATTAAAACTTATTAGAGGCAATATGATACTAAGATAAAGTATATATGTCATTAAATGGATTAACAAAGGCTATTTAGGGACTTTAGATTACACTTTTGAGGTGTAATCAACTATCCAGTTCTTTAACGTCTGCTAGTCACAAAGATAAAACTATAGAAATTAATAACACAAATTTCAAAAAATGAATGTAATCTCTCCCCCACCCCCCACCCCCCCCAAAAAAAACTAGAAAATGGCCACGTCTCGGGGCGTAGAATGAAACAAAGGGTGGGAAGGAACAAACACGAGTGGGGAACAAAGTATTCTCCCCAACAACAAAAAACTATCTTGACTATACAAATGACCGGGTGTTACTTCTATTCAAGCAATGGTGGATCCATGAGATCTACACTTTCAACTAGACTGACAAAGTTTTCAAGGTAAGGCTTGAGATGATGCTCATTGACTTTGAAGATATTGTCATTACTAGGATCCTTAATATTTGTTACCCCATGTGGTGACACATCCCTTACCAAATAAGGTCCAGATAATTTACTCTTTAACTTAACCGAAAACAAGTGTAATCAATTATTATATAGCAACAATTTCTTACCAATGAAAAAGGATTTACGCACAATGCGTTGGTCATGGAATGTTTTCACCTTGGCCTTAGAGATTTTTGTATTCTCATAGTCATCATTTCAAAATTCCTCGAGTTCATGGAGTTGTAGAGTTCTTACCAGGACCGCCTCATCCAGGCTTTCATTAAATTGACAAATGACCTAATCGGCTTTGTGCTCAATTTTCACCGAAAGATGACAAGACATTCCATACACAAACCTATAAAGAGAAGCACCTAACATAGTTTTATATGCAATTCAATAAGCCCAGAGTGTATCAACTAACCTTAAGGACCAGTCATTTCGGTTAAGATTGATAGTTTTCTTAAGAATGCGCTTAATCTCCCGGTTAGCTAATTCAACTTGGCCACAAGTTTGGGGATGATAACTTGTACTAACCTTAAGAACAATTCCATACTTTCTCATTAACATTCCAATAGGTCTATTGCAAAAATGGAAACCTCCATCGCTAATGATAGCACATGACATACCAAAGCGTGAAAAGATATGCTCTTTTAAGAATTGAACCATCACATGGTAATCATTGGTGTAGAGGCAATGGCCTCAACCCATTTAAACATATAGTCTATGGCCACAAGAATATAAAGGTAACCAAAAAATGAGGAAAGGGGCTCATGAAATCGATATCCCAACAATCAAATATCTCAAGAATAAGAATGAGAGTAAAGAGAATTATATTTCTTCTAGACAGACTCCCTAGTTGTTGAAATCTATCACAAGCCATGCAAAATGTATAAACATTACGAAACATGGTAGGCCAATATCAACCAGATTGTAGAATCTTTGTAACTATCTTTTTGGAACTAAAATGACCACCACACGCATGGGAGTGATAGAACTCCATGACAGAACGAAACTCATGTTAGCCTTAACTTTTCATTAATTGATTTTGACGATAACAAATATAAATATTTTAATGATTAAAATTTGGTTAATCTCAAGATTTCATAATAAAGTATGTTTGATATATGAGTTAAGATTTTTAAAGAATTTTATGTTAAAAGTTTAAATATATTGTGCATTTCAATGATAAATCACTTAATTTTTTTATTTATGTTTTAAATGTTAATTATCTAATATTTCTTGAAGTTATTATTAGTCTTAGACTTAAAAGGAATGCATAGCATGAAGAAGAAGACTAAGTCAAAGATAATAGTAAGAAAGCTCATTGGAGATAGTTTCAGTATTATGTATATAGCTTTTGATCCAACCATTGGATTGATATGATTTTTATGGCATTAGAAATAAGACTCAAATTCTTATAAATGATATTTTATGATTACTTCGTGAATAGAATGTCTTGTGGGACAAAACTGAGCTGGAATGTGAGACAATGGAGTAGAAGTTTAAAATATGACAGCTGGGAGATAGCTCGAGTAATTTTATTATTAATTTTTATCTAACCGTTGGATATTTATAATTCTTATTGATCTAAAAAGATGAATTCTAGGGCTGCAACTTTTATCTTATAGACAATTTCAAATTCAAACGTTATAAGGGAGAAAAACGAGGTAGAAATGATGACAACTCTGCAAAAATTCAAATATGCCAACTGGGAGACAGCTTGAGTATTTTGATGATAATGTTTGATCTGACCATTGGATTGACATAATTCTTTCAGTTTTGAAAATCTGACTTCCATCACTACAACATTTATCTTATAGCCATTTTCAAATTTAAACATTATAAGGGAGCAAATCAAGGTGGAAGTGAAAATAATTCTGCAGAAATTCAAATATGTCAACTGAGAAACAGCTTGAGTATTTTGATGATAACTTTTGATCTGACCATTGGATCAACCGGATTCTTGAGGTTTTGAAAAGATTACTTCCATGTCTATAACTTTTCTCTTATATCCATTTTCAAATTCGAACGTTATAAGAAAGGAAATCGAGATGGAACTGAAGACAACTCTGCAGAAATTTAAATACGCCAATTGGGAGACAACATCAGTATTTTGATCATAACTTTTGATTTGACTGTGGGATCGACCTAATTCTTAATGTTTTGAAAAGAAGAATTCCATGTCTACAACTTGTCTCCTATAGCCATTTTCAAATTCAAATGTTATCAAGAAGAAAATAGAGGTTGAAGTAAAGCCATTTAATCAAAAATTCAAAAACAAATCTGGCAGCAACTTGCTCAACGGGAAGAATTGTTTTAAATGCTATCTAACGGCTAGAAACTCATTTGAAGCTACAAATCATACTCATATCTTCATCTATAAATAGAGATACACTTGAGGAGTCAAGTAGAACAAGAAGAGCAATAAGAGATTATGCATCAAAATGATATTCATCCTACAAAATTTTTGAGAGTTTTATTGTATTTTATCTTATATTATTTTGAGAGTTTTATTGTATTTTATCTTATATTTTTTTGAGAGCTTTATTGGCATATTCATTCTTTAAGAGAATTTATTTGTAAACAAGAGTGTTTGTACTGTTGTTCTTTCTTCTTGTAAGGGAAAAACTAGTTAGAAGACATAGTTAGGGGTTAGGTGTGACTAGCATCGGTACAAAACCTAGTTGGAGTGAGGGATCACTTAGTTAGGTGTGACTAGCACCTACATAAAAACTAGTTGTAAATGAGGACTAGCGCCTGGGTTCAAAGACTAGTGGCTGTATCTACGATTTGGATATAGTGGAGAAAAATCTTAAGGAAGAAGACTTGGGGAGTGGACGTAGACTTTGGAGTTGAAGTCAAACCACAATAAATCTTGTTGTCGTATTCTCTTTTCTCTTTCTCCTTTACTTTATAGTTTAAATTGCTTGCATTTATTTACAACATATTATTGGTTGATTAATATTTGTTTGAATATTTAGTTAAATTTTTAAATCTGAAATTAATTTTTGAATTATTATTTAAACTCAATTCACCCCCTCTCTTGCGTGGCCATCCTGACTAATAACTCATTGTCAGGAATACACTGACAAATTATTTGATCGGGACAGTACTTGAACAAGTATGGATTATCTCAGAAAAAATACTTCACATTTTTGAAGAATTTTCTTTTATCCAAATAAGACCAATATGATGGAATTTTTCTAATAGCCAAAATGTTGGCAATGTCAGCAAACCACGGAGTGGTTGCATGAGAAAAGGCTTGAATTTGAAAAAGATACTCATTTGAAAAATGCTCATTAATAGGCAAAGTGTCTTTGGCATCCCTATAATTAAGGAGCAATGACAAATGGTTGGTAACAATATTCTCTACCTCGTTTTTATCTCAAATTTTAATGTGGAATTCTTGTAACGAAAGAATCTAACGAATAAGGTGTGTTTTTGCATCAGACTTGGTTGATAGGTACTTTAGTGCAGAATGATCAGTATAAATGATGACTAATGATCCTATCAAGTATGATCGAAACTTATCTAATGCAAACACAACAGCAAGAAGTTCTTTTTCAGTTGTACTATAGTTCATTTGAGCTTCATTTAAGGTTTTGCTTGCATAATAGATAACATAGGGTTTCTTGTCCACTCTTCGCCCGAAAACCCCTCGAAAGGTAAAGACCAATTGAGTGACCGAATGATATGAGTAGTTGTCGAAAGCTCTTTGAGCTTGTCGAAAGCTTCTTGACAATCAGATGTCTATTCAAATGGAATATCTTGAGACAATAGATGACACAATGGACGGGAGATGGCACTAAACCCTTTTATGAATTGCCGATAGAAACCAGTGTGCCCAAGGAGAAAACGAATGTCTTTCACAGTTCTAAGGATAGGTAGTTTTTGAATCAATTCAACCTTGACTTTATCTACCTCAATCCCCTTATTAGACACAATGTGTCTGAGCACTATACCTTGTGTCACCTTGAAGTGACACTTTTTTCATATTAAAACAAAGTTACTCTCCTCACATCTCTCCAACACCTTCTCGAGATGTACCAAACAACTTTCATTGGTATTTTCATAGACCGAGAAATCATCCATAAAAACCTCCAAAAATCTCACCACCATATCACTAAACATACTCATCATGCACATTTGAAACGTGGTCAGTGCATTGCACAAGCCAAAAGACGTTCTTTTGTAAGCATAAGTACCAAAAGGATATGTGAATGTTGTCTTATCTTAGTCTTCTAAAGCAATTTCAATTTGGTTGTAACCGAAGTACCCATTCAAAAAAACAGTAAAAGGCCCGACCTGCCACTCATTCTAAGACTTGGTCCAAGAATGGGAGTGGAAAGTGGTCTTTTCTAGTAACAGCATTTAGTCGTCGATAATCAATGCATATGCGCCACCCAATTTGAGTCCTAGTGGGCACTAGTTTATTTTTTTCATTTTCGATTATAGTGACTCTAGATTTTTTTGGAACTACTTGGGTTGGATTAGCCCATTTTGAATTAGAGATGGGATATATAATGCCCGCATCAAGAAGTTTCAGTACTTCTCTTCTCACAACTTCTTTCATGTTAGGGTTCAGACGCCTTTACATTTGACGAATTGATTTAAACTCCTCTTCAAGATATATGTAATGTGTGCATACCAAAGAACTAATATCTTGTAAGTCTACAATGATCTACCTTAAGGTTTTTCTATGATTTTTTAACACTTCCACTAGTCTCTTCTCTTGGCCTTTAAACAGGCTAGAGGATATAACAATAGGATAAGACTCACTTTCACCAAGAAATGCATACTTCAAAGTAGATGGTAAGGGTTTTCCTTTTTGAGTAGGTGCTTTCTATTTAGAAGGGATAGGCTTGATAGCACTAGGAACTAGAGGTTCAAAAGATAGGGTTCAGTGACCCACTTACACACAGTGTTCATTTTCTACCCCTTTAGTGATTGTGTCACAGTCTAATTGGTCGTGTGACTCACTTAAAGCAAGAGTTCTTTCAACAAGATCATTGAAAAACTCACTCTCAACATAATCTTGAAGAATAGACTCAATGAAGTTTATTTCCTCAATATTATCGTGCTCCTTAAATTGCTTCCCAACCGAAAAAATGTTCATCTCAACGATCATATTCCTAAATGACAGTTTTAACAATTTATTCCTACAATGAATTATGGCATTACATATAACTAGGAATGGTCTTCCTAAAATCACAAGAATTTAGGAATAAGCACTAGTGCTCGCAATTGGTTGTGTATCTAAAACAATGAAGTCTACTGGGTAGTAAAACTTATCTATCTGAATGAGAACATCCTCCATAATACCTCCTGAGATCTTGATAGACCTATCAGCTAGTTGTAAGGTTACTCTTATAGAACGCAACCCACCTAATCTGAGTTGTTGGTAAATCGAATAAGGGAGTAGGTTGACACTTGCCCCTAGATCAAGAAAAGCTCGATTTATCTTGTGTACTCCTATGGTGTATGAAATAGTAGGATAACCAAAGTCCTTATACTTCAACAGGGTTTTACATTGTAAAATCGCACTTTGGCTCTCATTCGTGAAGGCAGTTTCCTTGACATGCAACCCTCTTTTCAAAGTACATAAATCTTTTAAAAACTTGACATATGAGGAAATCTGCTTAATAGCATCTAAGATTGGAATGTTGAGTTTGACTTGTTTAAACACTTCGTAAATTTCTGAATTTAGAAGCTCGTGTTTTGGCTTGGTCAACTTATGAAGAAATGGTGCATATTTCTCAACATTAATGTCCTCTCCTTCAGACGCTTTGGTTAGCTCTAAGATTGGCTCAGCTTCTTTTTTCTCTTTCATTCTTCTATCTTTCTCTACTTTTTCTTTGTCTTGCTCTCTCTCAACTCCCTTCCCTTTATCTTTATCCTTAAGAGCGTCTTTCACATATGGAATGGTTTTATTAATGATCTTACCTCTCCTTAAGGTTTTGATAGATTGAACTTGTTCATGACTAGATTAAGGATCAATCCTCACTTCAGTCATATTCACTTGGTTATTGGGATTTGGATTTGGTTGGGGCTGAAATGGAAATCTCCTCGACATTTGGTGGGTTAAAACTTATGTGAAAGTAGGCATTTGTTTTGCTATGTCTTCCAACACTCTAGTTTGTTGGTCTAGCACCTTCTCCTGCTGATCCACCCTATTATTCACCCCGGTTAACTGATACACATTGTCTTCTAAAGGTCTCCTATGAGGAGGCTAATATGGAATGGGTTGGGGTTAAAAAAGATGAGGGTCTTATTAAAAAGATTGAGAGTTTTAAGGCCTTTCTTGGAATGCTTGAGGTTCGAAGGCCCCTCGTTTCTCTACTCAAAATTTGGGTGATTTCTCCATCTGAGGTTGTATGTGTTCGGGAAAAGGTTTCTCCCAACTCGTTGGTCATTACATGTACATCGATATTGGCCAACTATATTGGCTTTACCATGCAAAGCCTCTGATATAACTGGACATGCAACAGTGTCATGACCCAATGTACTACACATTAAACAACTCTCTTCTTTGAGAGACTCACTATTCACAACATTGACTTTTTAGACTCTATAACCTCTAATTTTCGGGTAAGTGCAGCAACTCTAGCATTCAAATCATCTATTTCATTGAGTTGCAATATTATCCTAGGCTTTGACTCAAGATTTTGGGTCCCAGTTGTGGTATAATCTCTAACAAGGTTTGCTAATTAATCAAAGTAGTCATATGCCTCAGTAGGCTCTTTGTCATATAAAGTCCCTGCACATAAAGACTCAACAAACTACATAAGTTGTGAGGTCAATGATGAATAGAAAGTATTTATGACATGTCAATTTTTTAATTTGTGTGGACAAGCATTCAGCAAATCCTTAAACCTCTCCTAATATTGAAAGAATGATTCACCAATCATAGGAGCAAACTGAGAGATTTGACAATGAATCTTCTCTGTTTTATGCTCAGGGAAGAACTTTTTCAAGAACTCTGTCTGAAGATCTTGCCATGAATGAATAGACCTAGGTCTTAATGAATTAAACCATGTCTTGACCTTATCTTTGAGAGAAAAGGGGGAATAGTTTCAGAAGTACTACTTTCCTTGGATAAAAATTATCAAAGAACATTGAACAAACATCCTCTAAATCTTTTATATTATGATATGATTTTTCAGAATCCAAACTATGGAATGAATTTATCAACTAGATCATTCTCGACTTTAAAGTCATCGCTGCATGATGCGCAGGAAGAACAATACAACAAGTAGGCATTTGCCTAGCAGGATTTAGATAATCCCTAAAAGATCTATGAGGAAGATCATCATGTACACTCCCACCTTTAGGTACATTATTTGGATTTGGCGGGTTGGGATTCACATGTGGTTGATGATCAAATTCTTCCTCCATTTGGATAGAACTAGGATTTCAGTTAACTAACTGAATGTTTGGAACAAGAGTCCTAAACGAGAAAAGAGAACGGAAGGTGGGAGAAAGATTACTAGAAGAGTCGACGCTCGTCAATCCTCTATGCAAATCCCTAATAAAATATTTCATAAAAGTGCACATACCCTATGAAGACATAAATTAACCCTTCTCAAAACATCAACACAACAAAATATTAAAAAAGAAATAAAAGAAAAGAAAAAAAAAACTACCACAGTATACTAAAATACCTAGACACAAAAATAACAAAAGAAACAAAAGTTAGTCTGTTAGTAAAACGTTAGTAAAGAGTTAAAGGGTTAGTAAATAGTTAGATGGTCACCACATCGAGAGTACCGTCCTAAGTAAACATTAAAAGAAAAATAAAAAATAAAATAAAAAAAATACTGAAAGTAAAGTGCAGAAAGTAGAATGTTAGAATGGTAACTAAAATAGGTTATCCACTAAATAAAAAAAATGTTAGATAGTTAGATGAAAAATAAAAACAGAAAATATAGTAACCAACTTGAATGGCTTCATCCAACAGTAGGCGAGTATGCCAACCAAAGAGGTTAACCACAAAAAAATAATAATAAAAATAAAATAATTAAATGTATACAAATATGCAAGTTAGTAATGGAATGAAGTAATAAGTTAGTATAAATTGCTGACTAGTTGAAATATACCGTCCAATTCTTTTGTAATGGTAGGAAAACAATCAATTGTCCTCAAGTTTACACCAAAGGTATTATTATTATTATTATTATTATTATTATTATTATTTATTTTCACATATTTTAATTAAGTTGTTCCCCGACAACGACGCCAAAAACTGTTTATCTTTCCCAACCATAGTGCCAAAAAATTAATGACTATGACCAGATTGTGAAAATTTAAACACCTAAGTGCAAATGCGGTGAAGTAGCAGTTAAAATAACCCGATAAAAATGGGTCAATCCACAAAGAACGAAGTTCTAAATTATGTAAAATGTCATAGTTGCGAATGGTAGGTGCCAGAATTCACCTCAGGTAATAGGTTAGATACCAACTAAGTCATGCTATAGACAGAAGCGTTACAGAGGGCTTAAGTTAGAATCTAAACCAACCGGTTTGAATTTTATCTCTTATTGACGAGAGTTGGATAGAAATTGTAAAAATAGTATCCAAAAGAAAAATATATGTTTTGAGAGATTTGATAGTTGTTAAATTAGACTGCAAAAAGAAAAAGATTAAAGACAGTCTTGGATCCAATTGATCTGATCATGTGACTTTTTTAGGGTTGACCAATACAAGTTTACCATCTGCCAATCATTTGGCCCCCTTGAGTCTCATAAACCAACATATGAGAATATTCAATGATAACCAAATACTAGAATATTTCGTTAAAATTATGAACTCTTACCATCGACTCATAAACACTAAGCAATGCTTTGTTAGAGTATAAGTGTAACAAGCATAATTAAAAGCACATGTTTTCAAAAGTTCTACCTAGATACTTATTAAATTATTATTGAAAAACCCTTGCCAATGATTTGCATATACTGGCTGCTTTGTCAAGGCAAAAAATATTACAAACATAATTAACAGTCTAAGTTTTCAAAAGAATCTAGATTTTAATTATAATAAATATAAAAATAATCCATTCCAAATTAAGATTAAGAGTTTTATGTCCCAAATAGAGGTTTGGACATAAAAACATACTAGACATGGGATTCGCATAAAATATACAAGCCTCTAAAAAGTAATAAGTATCTACTTTACTTTTATACTATTCATACTTTAATTATATTACTCCTAATTTAAACTTGTTTACAAAACACAAAACCATTACGTGTATAAAATATACGTGTCTGTGCCCAAGCATGCAATATACTGAACGTGTGCGAAAACTCCAAGTTTTTTAATAAATCTAGAATGAAAAGACAAACCTTAATTGATCATCCTAATATCGTCATATGATCTTCACAATTGATTCCAATAATAAAGTTAGCTACTCATAATAATAAAAAGACATAATTTAAAAGAAAATGACTTCATAAATAAAAAAGTTTATTACAGCAGAATAACGATAAATAAAAGACTGAAAACTGACTAAAACACTAATAAACTAACTAAAAATCTAAACCTGAAAATGAAACAACTGAATGTGGAACTCTCCAACTTTGAACTTCCTCTTCTTTAGCTCTCTTCTCCGGCTCTTCTCTTTCTTCCCATGGCTCTTCTATTTATAGAAGATGAAAAGAAATTTTTTTATTTTTTTATTTTTTTTTCAAATTATTTTTTAATTACACCACTAACTTATATATATTTATAATATTATACCATTAATGTAGAAATATATAATATTATACCCATTAATTTATAGATGTATATATATAATATATCCACTAATTATATATAAATATAATATTATACCCACTAAGTTATATATAATATACTAATATATATATATATATATAATAAATATAAGATAACATAATATATCAAATTAACACCTGAATAAATGTATATATGCTTGTCGGCTTCATTTTATTCAATTTTAACTTCAAATCTGCACAAGACACAAAAAACATAAAAAAATTACTAAAATTATTTTATAAATAATAAATAATAAATAATATATAAATAAATAATAACAATAGTTTACAATTAGAGACTCTGATTGTACTCTTTAGAATACAATCAATAAGCTAAACTCATTCTGTATATTCGCATGAGACAAGTCTCCCCGTTACCAAGGGCAACATTTTCACACAATGAAAATGATGTGTGTGTTTCATATATGAGTTGACACGAATATGTCTATGTTTTGTTTCTGTTCAATCTGAGATGACATGTGAGATATGATATCTGCTATGTTTTTAAAAAATGTGGTATTTGAAAAATATGTTTTTATCTATCCTCTTTGCAATACTAAGTTCTTCTAATGTACTTTGGAATTGTAAATAATCTCTATCATGTTTTAACTTCTTTCAAAAACGATATCCATGGAAAAGTCTCACCGGTTGTCAAGTTATTTACTAGGTTGTGAGCTCAAAAAATCCTTTAACATTATTTTCAGGTCATTGAATTCAAATGAAGATTTTAGGAGCCATAATACAGAGAAGCTCTCGACTTGCATTATAAATAGAAGACTTTTGTGTGGTTAGCATTTGTAATGCTTAGAGCTTAGATGCATGGACTATCATTTAACATTTTGATGTAATTCTTTATTACATGGAATATATGCTTGATCTATTTTTTGATGTATCGTTTGTATGTAATATTGACTCTTATTATCTTAAAGCCATAAAATGGTACTACATGTATGATTTTATAATATTTAATCATTTTGTAAATGGGTTTAGATTAGAATGGACTTAGACATATCTCTGTTATCAAATGACCTCACAGGTTCAAAGTCATTCCAATTATTTATGCTTTTGTTGTAATACTAAATTAATTGTATTAAATCAACTAAATGTATACAATAATCCAATTGTATTTTTGTCCAATTTGATTTGAGGCTTTTGGTAACTTTTGAAATGTTAGCCATGGGTTGTCGCGGTACCAAATTCATACAGGATGGGTTTAGGGTCATGACAGTAAATCTGAAGAATGGTGTTTCTTCTTTTTAAAAATGAGAGATAATTCTTTGAAGGATCCATACCATCGTTATCTAATTGTTTGCAGGTTCAAGTCGCCATGTTTTAGTGCTTGCTTGCTTGTGCTTGTGTGAGATGAAGATTAAGCACACGCGCGCGTACTTACAAGAGTACATGTTCTTATTGTATAATTAAATTCATCATGTACCAAATATATATGTATATATCATCTGTTTTGATCTTCTATTCCTTGTTCAGAGGCAATGCTTTTTTATCACATTGTATGCTAGAAGCACAATGAGAAATAGAGTCTTGTTAGGACAATCACATCAGAAAAATGGGTAAACACACTGCTTTTTCAGATTTTCTTTTGACCGTCTTGTTTTTCTTTTTTTTTTTCTTCTTTGTCTTCTTCTTCTTTTTCTGTTTGGAGATGTTAATGTCTTTCTTTCATTTTGTTTTTGTTTTTTTTTTTTGCTGTTTCTTTCGCTGATTGGTGGGCTATACAACGGAGTAGCCCTTCCCAGTCCAGATAAATGCTGGTTACATTTTATATTTTTTCGTAAATCAACAGAGTAATCCTCTCATAACAGCATGTTATCTTTCTCCTTTTGATAAAGTACAATTAAAATTTCATATTCATTATAAGGAAGGTGGTCCCAATTGTATTGTGTCAAGAGTAGAAAGATGAAAAATCAATAATTTTTTAGAATTTGATGCTGGAAACAATGAATGATAGCTTAAAGACATTATAGCCGGCATTAGTTGTTTTCCTTTGACATAGTCTACTTCTTAACCATAACAGGACAAAAACTAAAAGTCATCCTTCAAAGTTGATCTCATCGGAGATAATCAAATGTACGCATTTTTACCAGAAAAATATTTTTATATTTTAAATGTAATATCTAAATTAGCATAATTTGAGTCTAAATCTGATCAAATTCAAATAAACTAAACTTGAATAGGAAAGGCTTTTTATTAAAGAATAGCAATAAATTCTAAATACTCAACTTTAAATGGAAAACCAAATCTAAAATGGCTAAAATCTTGTTCTTAATTTGAGCATCCATGCAAATCATTCGTGATTTAGCTTAGCGTTGGTGAAATGTGAAAGCAAAAAAATAAAAAAGAAACTTCCTAATATGACCCCCAAAAAAAAAAAAGAAAAAAAACAGCTCTGTTAGAATTATAAACTACCCACGGTTGTTCTCGTAATTTAACACAGCAACTGGCACTGTACAGTAAATTAGAGAACAATCAAGCCCCTTAATTAATCCACCTCCATCCCTGTAGAATCTTTTCGTCAGCTTCACTCTGCTCACTCGCTCTGTCCTCACTCTCTTCAGATTTGGTAAAGAAGTCCAAAATCCAAAATCCACGTCAGCATTTCCCAAATTAATTCCCATAATTCGGCGCCCAACTTTTAACATTCTCAGCTCAATATATATGTGAATGTATTTGTATGCATATGTTGTGTGTATATTTTGTATATATAGCGACTTATAGCACAGATATTCGAAGTGTGATTGGCCATGGCGTTGCGGAGGAGTCTCATGTGTCGAAGCCTTCAAGCAGCGAAGGCGAAGCAATTGTCAAGTCTTGCTGTCCGAAGATTCTCGTCGGCCTCTTCATCGCCACCGCCGGAGCTGCCTCCGTTCGATTACGTGCCGAATCCGTACAAGGGACCCTTGGCCGATGAAGTACTTGCGAAGCGCAAGAGGTTTCTCGGCTCATCTCTCTTCTACTACTACCAGAAGCCCGTAAGCGTGCTCATATGTATACGTGTACACACACATATATATACTTATGTATGTAGGCCTGGAGATGATTATTTGATGATTTTATAGCTCATGATCGATATGAGTGCCGTTTCTATAATGAACTGATTGCTCAAATTCCAAATGCATGTGGGTTTGTCTTAATGAATCCTGATAATTGCCAACAAAAAAAAAAAAGTTGACTTTGTGATTGTCTGTGGGTTTGGTCTGTGCGGTATATATATGTATGTATTTATATATATTTCAAACCCTTTAGTTGAAATTAAACTTCCTGAAATTTCATCCACTTGCTGCTATGCCTCCTGTGTTATGATTACATCCAAGATCTAGACTTTGTAGATGATCATGCTAGCACAAAAGCATCCACATTTATGTTAGAAAACCAGAATTAAAAGACACGAAATATCAAATCATAAACACGAAAAGATTCTCATATAAACATTTTAGCAATACATAATTGAACAGAAATAAGAAAAAAGCAAACCAGCCGGGGCTCGTGTTCCACACGATATCCTTAAACCGAATTAGCCCCTCACCGTCGGTGCTTGAGTTATTGGGCTTTCGATTCCCAGGATACAGCGGCTTCTCGGTGTTGGAGGTAGCACGGCCTCGTTCACCCGACGAACTCGACTGTGTTGTACACTCTCTCTACAAATTATTCGGAAACAAGGACAAAAAATGATTCGAAAACAAGGATGAAGTAGAGATAAGATGCTTGAGATAGATTGCTCTACACCAAGAAGAATGACCCTTATATAGATGACATGGATGCACATGAAAAGCCACCAACATTCATGGAGTATTATGGAATTGAATATGCAAGTTACATTCTTTCATCTTCTAGCACATGATGAAATCCAAAAGTCACACTCTTTCATCTTCTAACACATGGTGAAACTCCAAAAGTCACGCTCTTTCATCTTCTAGCACATGGTGAAACTCCACAAGCCATTTTCATTCACACATGGTGGAATTCCAAAGGCCAATTGCATTCACACATGACCATTTGCATTCACTTATTTCCAACAATTTATTTATTGCACATGAGATGCTAGTGTTGGCGGACATGGCCGGTGCATAGGGGTGAAGAGCGGTGTGGGTTTGTGTGTCTCTCTGAGTTCTAGTGCGTTGTTCAGAAACACTGTTTATGCTATCTGTTTCAATTTGAGATACGAAGCTTGTTTCTAACCTAAATGCTTTGGGGAGGTTAATTAAGGTTATCTAATTACATGTCCCAGGGAGTGGATCTTTGAATTTTAGTTGCATTATTTGGGAACAACCTATGTGGTTATTGTCACAATCCCAAACCCACCTTGTGCAAATTAGAAATCATAATCAGCTAGTAGCTTAGCCACTCAAGGTCGAACTAAACCAAAAAATTGATCACTTACATTTGATATAATGCGAAAACATGATTCACTCTTTTATTTATTAGTAAACATAAAACAAATACGTATGTCATCATTGTAACATAGTTTTATTACATAATTATAGTCTTGACACAAATCTAGGGAAATCTACTAGTTCAAACTTATCACAAATTAAAATATAACTTGAGTCTTCGTGACATTCACACATAGGTAGTTTAGCCAATAAGTTTTCAAACTTAAGCTCTCAATCTTGGCTACCTGAAAATGTTTAAAAAAACATGAGCTATAAGCCCAGTGAATAATAAAATAATTGAAGTATCAAAATATACTATAGGCTTAATTTACATGTGACATAAATACCATTTGCATAAGATTTTGAAACAAGTAGAAGAGATATCCATATATTAAACATAAGCAAACTTTTCAAAAGATGTTAATTTAGTTTTATACTTGTAAAAGCATCTAAATATCAACATTATATATATAATTCATAATGTACTCATGATCTCGGCTAAACGAAAAATTCGTAATAAAACTTATGCACTAGTAATATGTAACAAAGCGACAAAAAGTTGTGAGAAATGTCTTCCTAATCATATCAAGTTTTCGGTTTATTTTAAGTCCCACCAATGTAGAACCTCTGAGTATGGCATATATAGTTTTCAAATCTTATTCATTATCTACAAAACTTAATCCATGAATTTTCTTGATAGAATAATACCAAGTTTAGCATGAAAATATAATAATTATTGTTGAAGAGTAACATAGACATATTATCATTTATTTTGAAAACGTATTGTTCAAATATAATTTGTAGAAAAAAAATATTTGCATTGGAAATATGTACATTTTACTCCAAATACACCATTACTCACCTCAAGTACTTAATGCTTGGAATTCTCCTTCTAAAGATTAGAACTTGATCTTCAATAGCAACCTCCTAACTTCCACTCTCTCTCCTAACTATGTTTCGGCTTACTTGTATTCAAACCCTCTCATCTACATATACTATTTATAGGATGAAGTAAAGGAAGTAGGTATAGTACTTTACTAATTCTTTATTCTCTACTAATTTAGTGAACTTACTTTCATTATCATTTAGGTGAAGATAATCATCCCACTTATCAAGTGGAGAAACTATATTCTCTACTCATTTAAGTGGAGTAATGCTTTCATGATTATTTTGTTAAGTGTTGCCACCATTAAGTGGAAAAACTTTATTCTCCTCTTATCTAAGTGGAGTAATACTTTCATGATTATTTTACTAAGTGTTGTCGCTATTTGCTCCTCTTTAGTTGTGTATAAATAGAGAAGCATGAAATCAATATAGTATAGAAAAGAATCATGGAGTGAGTGTAATTTAGTGAGTGTGAGGATTTTAAGGTGTTACACCCTTCCCTCCTTTAAGAGGTTTGGTCCTCCAAACTTAACATATCTTAAATGTCAAATAGATGCGGATATGTCTCTCGAATTTTATCGTCTCTTTCTCAGGTGGCTTCTTCCAAAGAATGACTTTGCCAACTAACCTTTACGAAAGAAATGATTTTGTTCCTTAACTCTTGGTTTGGACGATTTATGATTTGAACCGGTCGCTCTATGTAACTCAAGTTTTCTTGTACATTCAGTGGATGATAGTTTATCACGTGCATAGGATCATGCACATAATATCGTAACATAGAAACATGAAACACATTATGTACATCGAAAAGTTCAGGTGGAAGGGCTAATCGATATGCTACGGGTCCAACTTTCTAGAGTATCTTGAACAGACCAATGTATTTTGATTTTAATTTTCCCTTCTTGCCGAATCGGATCACTCCTTTAGAAGGAGACACTTTAAAAAACACATGATCACTTACTTGATATTCTATCTCTCTTCTTCTAACTCCGCGTAACTCTTTTGGCGAGTTTGAGCGGTTTGAAGTCGTTGTCGAATTAACATAATTTTCTCGATGGTTAATTAAACGATTTCAGGTCTCAAAAACTTTCTATCTCCAACCTTGGTCCAACAAATTGGTGATCTACATCTCTTTTCATAGAGTGCCTCGAATAGTGCCATACCAATACTGCCTTGGAAACTGTTGTTGTAGGCGAACTCTACCAACGGCAAGTGAACTTTCCAATTCCCTTGAAAATCAAGAATACAAAGTCATAACATGTCTTCCAAAATCTGAATTGTTCTTTTCGATTGTCCATCCGTTTGAGGATGATATGTTGTGCTGAATTTCAACTCCATCCCCATAGCGCCTTGCAAACTCTTCCAAAATCTAGATACAAGTCTAGGATCTCTGTCCAACATAATGGACATAGATACTCCCTGCAAACGAACAATCTCACCGACGTAAATGGTAGCAAGTCTTGCCAAAGAGTACGTGATTTTCACTGCTAAGAAGTGAGTAGATTTTGTGAGCCTGTCAACAATAACCCAAACGACCTTACAATGTCGAGGGGATTGTGGTAATTCCGTAACGAAGTCCATTGCAATATGTTCCCATTTCCATTCTGGTATTGGGAGAGGTTGCAATGTTCCAGTGGGCCTTTGATATTCAGTTTTCACTTGTTGACAATGAAGGCAACATGACACGAACTTAGCTATCTCTTTCTTCATTCTTGACTACTAGAAAGATCCTTTGAGATCTTTATACATCTTGGTATTACCTGGATGAATTGTGAATTTGGAGTTATGCGCTTCTCCTAAAACTTGCTTCTTAACTTTCGGCACATTGCGAACACATATTCGATCTCTAAATTTGAGTACTCCATATTGCATTGTGAAATTGGATTTTGGACTCACATTCATGCCATCACATGTCTTCTTTAAGTAAGGATCTTCGCATTGACGTAGTTTTACGATCTCAAACAAAGTGGGTTGAGCAATTAAAGTGGAGAGTATACCATGTGAATTGATAACACAACCTCCACCTCCAATGTTTTTTATTGTGTAGTGATCAAGGATGCCAAGTTTGCAGTAATCCTTCTACTCAAAGTATCAGCCACCACATTAGCTTTACCCGGATGATATTGAATCAATACGCCGTAATCTTTTATCAGCTCTAGTCATCTTCTTTGATGCATGTTTAACTCCTTTTGAGTGAAAAAGTAGTTCAAACTTTTGTGGTCTGTGTTGACTTCGCAAGTGACTCCATACAAGTAATGACGCCATATCTTCAATGCAAACACCACCGCGGCTAGTTCAAGATCAGAAGTGGGATAGTTCTTCTTATGTGGTCTCAACTGTCTAGAGGTATATGCAATAACTTTGCCGTTTTGCATTAATACACAAACCAAGCCTTAGTGTGAAGTATCGCTATAAATGACAAAGCCTTCGGTTTCGGATGGAAGAGCTAAGATGGGTGCGGTCACCAACCCATTCTTCAACTCTTAGAAACTTTGCTCCCTTTCTTTAATCCATTTGAACAAAGTATTCTTTTGAGTTAGTTAAGTCAAGGGAGTCGCAATATTTGAGAAGTTCTTCACAAATTTTTGGTAGTACCTGGTTAAATCCCAGAAACTACGAACCTCCATTAAATTGGTCGGTCTTGGCTACTCCACAATTGCTTTGTTCTTGGAGGGATCAACCAATACTCCCTTGTTGTTGATGATGTGCCCTAGAAAGGATATGCTTGATAACCAAAATTTGCACTTCTTCAACCTGGCATAAAGTTGTTTGTCTCTTAGAATTTGAAGATTGATCTTCAAATGTTGCTCATGTTCTGCAATGCTTTTAGAATACACAAGGATATCATCAATGCACATAATAATAAATTCATCCAAGTGCGGTTTGAAGACTCGATTCATCAAATCCATAAAAGCTATAGGTGCATTGGTGACTCCGAAAGGCATGATCAAGAACTCATAATGACCATATCTCCTTCTAAAGGCAGTCTTTTCTATATCCTCCGCTTTGACCTTTAGTTGGTGGTAATTTGATCTTAAATCAATCTTCGAGAATACTTGGGCACCTTGAAGTTGGTCAAACAAATCATCTATCCTTGGTAACGGATACTTATTTTTTATAGTCACTCTGTTTAACTCTCGATAGTCAACACAAAGTCTCATGGTGCTATCCTTCTTTTTTGCAAAAAGGATAGGGGCATCTCATGGTGATACACTAGGACGAATGAATTTTTGATCTAGCAAGTCTTGGAGTTGGGTTTTCAACTCTTTTAATTGAAGAGGGGACATGTGGTAAGGGGTCTTGGAAATGGGTCGTGTACCCGGATGAATATCAATAGTGAATTCAATTTCACGCTCTATTAATGAGCCAGACAACTCTTTACAGAATACATCGGGAAATTCATGAACAATAGGAATATCTTGTAGAGATAAAGAGGAGGTTTGGGTATCAATGACACTACACAAGAAACTACGGTTTTTCTTTTTGAGTAAACGATAGGCTTTCATAGAAGAAATAAGATAAGGAGGGGGTATCACACCAACTCCTTCAAAAGTGAGTGTAGAATGATTAGGTATTTGAAATGAGACTTTCTTATGCATACAATCAATTGTAGCATTATGGGAAGACAACCAATCCGTTCCTAGGATAACATCAAATTCATGTATGTCAAAGGGTATGAGGTCAACTAACAAGGAGACATTATTCACAAGGACCTCATACATTTCACAAGGACCAGATGGCATAGAAATGGATAGAATAAAATTCAATGGCTCAGGAAGGTTAGGTAAGTGATGAGCAAAGTGACTTGAAATGAATGAATGAGTAGATCCAGAATCAATAAGAATGTAGGCAGAATGACCACAAATAAGGAGTGTACCTGATACTACAGAGTTAATGGTTGTGGTATCTCTAGGAATAAGTGCGAGCGCCCGACCTTCCCTACTTGGCTCCACACTCTTACTAGGAAGAGGTTTCTGGATTAATGCAGATGTGGTAGTACTTGGTGTTAGTGCTCTTGTAGTGTTTGGGCAATCTTTAATTTGGTGTTCCATTTGGCCACAACCAAAGCACGCACCACTCGCACGATGACACGGGTCTTGGTGCAATGATCAAAATTTAGTTTCGAGGGGTCATTTCGATTGGCTTGGAAACGGAAACGTTTCGGAAACATTTTGAAAATGTTTCGAAAACATTTTAAAAGTTACAAATATTAAAATAGTAAAATACAATCTTTTGTATAAAAATTATGCACCTTTTATAAAAATTTTAAATTCGGGTTAATACCACTTATTGTTTAGGTATATAGCATTGTGTTTTGGTGCATTTTCCTATGTTTCAGTATGTTTGATTGTAATAATAGTGTTTCGTTATTCCACTAGTGCTTCGTTTCGGTCCCTTAGGAAACGGAAACGTTTCGGCCGTTTCGGTGGAAACAAATGAAAATTTTATTCCTTGTCTCGGTGCCACCTTTGACAATTAAGACATTGAAGCATGTCACTTGTTCCCCGATTGACTTGACTTATTGTACCTTTGATAGGAAAAGAACTCCCGCTAGTGGTTCTGGTGCTTTGCTTCTTGAAACTTTAACTTTGTTGATCTTGTCTTTGACCATCACCTTGTCTCTTCAGGTTCTTGATTTTTATTATTTCTTCATTGAACTTTTCAGCAATCATGGCTCGTTCCACCACTTCTAAGTATGTCGGGAGACTTAAAATATCCACTTGATTGCCGATATTTCATTTTAAGCCGCTCTCAAACTTTCTTGCTTTTCTAACTTCAGTAGTTACTATATGTGGGGCAAACTTGGACAATTTAGTGAATTTTGTCTCATATTCAGCTACCGTCTTGTTCCCTTGGATTAGAGTTAAGAATTCTGCAATCTTTTGATCTTTGACAGCATTGAAAGAGTACTTGTCATTAAAGTTTGCAAGAAATCTTTTCCAAGTCCATCGAAGCTCCTTTCTTTCCTCTTTTGGCCACTATATTTGTGTTGCTTCTTCAAATGTAAAGGTAGCAAAAATAATTTTTTGTTCTTCAGTGCAAAGTAGAACTTTGAAGATCTTCTCCATTCCAAGTATCCACGCCTCGGCAGTTATAGGGTCTTGTGTGCCCATAAAAGTAGCAAGTTTCAGTTGTTGAAATTACTTGATAGTCGTAGGTGCTCTCCTTTCATATCGTTGTATAGGTGGTTCAAGAGAATTTTGGGTATGGTGGTTGTTGTTCTGTTGAGCATCATGGATGGTATGAATAAGTCCTTCAAGAGCTCTCTCAATTCTTTCAATATGATTATTAGATGTCCCTGCCTTTTCTTTGCTTTTAGCCATCTGCCAACTACTCTTAAAAAAAAAAAAATTATCATATATGTTGCAATGTATATAATACGTAACATACTGCACATATATATTCATATCATCACCTAACCATAATAGAAGATATATTAAAATACGTAGTGATTTAAACATATACGTCCTTAGATTACTATCTTAGTCTTAAGGTGTCAACTTATCGTTTTGATACTACTCTGTCAAGACCCCCAGTAGCTTAGCTACCCAAGGCCGAGCTAAACCAAAAGACTGATCACTTACATTTGAAATAATGCGAAAGCATGATTCACTCTTTTATTTATTAGTAAACATAAAACAAATACCTATGTCACCATTGTAACATAGTTTTATTACATAACTACAGTCTTGACACAAATTTAGGGAAATCTACTAATTCAAACTTATCACAAATCAAAATATAACTCGAATCTTTGTGACATTCACACATAGGTAGCTTATCCAACAACTTTCCAAACTTAAGCTCTCAATCTTGGTTACCTAAAAATGTTTAAGAAAACATGAGCTACAAGCTCAGTGAATAATAGAATAACTGAAGTATCAAAATATGTCATGGGCTTGATTTACATATGACATAAATACCATTTGCATAAGATCTAGAAATAAGTAAAAGAGATATATATATATATTAAACACAAGCATACCTTTCAAAATATGCTAATTTAATTTTATACTTGCAAAAGCATCTAAATATTAACATTATATATATTATATATATAATTCATAATGTGCTCATGATCTCGGCTAAACGAAAAATTCATAACAAAACGTATGCACTAGTGATGCATAATAGAATGACAAAAAATCATGAGAAACATCTTCCTGATCATATCAAGCTTTCGGCTTATTTGAAGTTTCCCCGATGTAGGAACTCCAAGTATGGCATATATAGCTTTCAAATCTTATTCATTGTATACAAAACTTAATCCATAAATTTTCTTGATAGAACAATACAAGGCTTAGCATCAAAATATAATAACTATTTTTGAAAAGGAACGTAGACATATTATCATTTGCTTTGAAAACGTATTGTTCAAATATAATTTGTAGAAAAAGAATATTTGCATTGGAAATATGTACGTTTTACTCCAAATACACTATTACCCACTTCAAGTGCTCAATGCTTGGAATTTCTCTTCTAAAAATTGAAACTTGATCTTCAAGAGCAACCTCCTAACCTCCACTCTTATCTTTTCACTATGTTTAGGCTTACTTATATTCAAACCCTCTCATCTACATATACTATTTGTAGGATAAAGTAAAGGAAGTAGATATAGTACTTTACTAATTTTTTATTCTTCACTAATTTAGTGGGCTTACTTTCATTATCATTTAGGTAAAGATAATCATCCCACTTATTAAGTGGAGAAACTTTATTCTCTACTCATCTAAGTGGAGTAATACTTTTATGATTACTTTGATAAGTGCTGCCACCATCAAGTGGAGAAACTTTATTCTCCACTCATATAAATAGAGTAATACTTTCATGATTACTTTGCTAAGTGCTGTCATCATTTGCTTCTCTTTAGTTGTGTATAAATAGAGAAGTATAAGTATGAAATCAATATGTGCATAGAAGAGAATTATGGTGTGAGTGTAACTTAGTGAGCGTGAGGATTCTAGGGTGTTGCAGTTACAAATCATTAATGTTTTGGTCTTTGGAGCTAAAAAGAACAAGAGCAGAAAGGTAAGAACAAGAGCAGTAAGGTAACAAGTTTCAACTTCAAATACTTGGTTATTTGGGAACAACCCATATGGTTATAAATCATTAATGTTTTGGTCTTTGGAGCTAACAAGGACAAGAGCAGTAAGGTAAAAACAAGTTTCAACTTCAAATAGTTGGTCAATCGTGAGGAAGACTTCCAAGTAATAAGTTGAGTTACTGAAGTTTATGTAAATTTAATGCTCATGATGTTGAGTCTAAACCTACTTTCTAGGCTCTATAGTCTAATTTTGTTTTTGATAAGTAAAGGCTTTATAATCTAATTAGTATCACTTTTAATCATAGAATGCAGGGCATATGCTTTTTGCCGTGACTATGAGATATCAGATTCCCTCTTGTATTTCTTAGATTTACACTCTTCAACCTACACTGTTAGATTAAACCTTAAGATATAAACGGTGCTTTGAAGTGTTCGATAAATTTGATAGATATGATCTTACATTTTCACAATTTATTTGTTACTTCCAATTTCTGTTTCTAACTTTACATTGTACACACAGCTTAACATTGTTGAAGGAAAGATGCAATATTTGTTTGATGAGAGTGGCAAGCGCTATCTAGATGCATTTGCTGGAATAGTAACTGTGTCTTGTGGTCATTGCCATCCTGAAATTTTGGATGCTATAGTGGAACAAAGCAAGCTTCTTCAGCATGCTACAACCATATACCTACACCATGCTATAGCTGATTTTGCAGAGGCATTGGCATCTAAGATGCCCGGAAACCTAAAGGTTCATGCTCCAGAATCTCAATCTTTATATAGTACTGTCAATATTTTTTGGTACTTCTTGTATGTAAAACTTTCATTTTTCTATCATTATACGGAAATTAGATTTCGAATTTGGGTGTTGCATCATCGGATGTCGAGAAGTAATATTATTCGTATTTGATGGCTATAAGATGTGTTCATTTAAAATTTTCATCAGATGTTGAGAATCAATATTATTCATTTCTGAAAGGCTACAAGATGCATTTGTTGAAAACTGCAATTCTTTTGTTGTCGCATTGCTTTTTCATTTTCATCATGCAATAATGTCAATTTAGCAAACAATGGGTTGCATCCTGAAAGTTTCTGTGTTGTGAATGTAATCTACAAAGAACGCATCTATGGTAGTTACCTTCTAACTCAATTGGAAATGCAGGTAGTATATTTTGTGAATTCTGGGACTGAAGCAAATGAATTAGCAACGCTAATGGCTCGTCTATACACTGGTAATCTTGGTATGGTTGCCCTGAGAAATGCATATCATGGTGGAAGTGCTGGTACAATTGGACTAACGGCTCTTAACACATGGAAGTACCCAATACCGCAGGTTTGTTTATCCCCTACAGCTTATGAAGATCCATAAATATTTGTAAGTGCTTGGTTGTCAGGCTTATTTTCAGTTTTAGTACATAACTTGTACGATTTACAGAAGAACTTGGGTCAGCTTTTTTTTTTTTTTTTTGTTCAGATCATTTCCTCTTGAGGAAAAGTTGATGTAGCAATTTGGGTTGGCATATTTATTGCACAGGAGATGCTTGTTTATTCAATTTTAGACATTTGCATCCGAGGCTTCAACGACTTTTTTTTCTTTTGATTTAGCTCCTGGTTTAAATTTCAGTTCTTTTCATAAAATTTAAGTGATTACCTCTGTCTACAGGAAGGGAAGCAAGCACTTGCCCTAGATCCAGCTCAATAAATATGTTCCATACACCCTCAGCACACCCTCTAGATATTGCAATTTCCATTTGGTACTCCAGATTATACTTTATTTTTCAATTTCACATAGATAACAGAAAGTGTATGACACTACAGTTGTCCAAGCAATGTTGCGAAAGTTGAACAAACCTTTAAATCTCCCATGTTAAATTGAAATTTTTAGACTTCTATATATTGTTTGTACTTGCCTGTTTGAAATTTACATAACATGGAAAGTGTTCATTCTTTTGCTATCAATCTCCTTTGGTGTACACAACCCCCCCCCCCCCCCCCCCCCCCCCCCCCCCCCCCCCCCCCCCCCCCCCCCCCCCCCCCCCCCCCCCCCCCTCTCAAAAAAAAAAAAAGTTCAAAAAACTATTATAGAGATTGATGTGCAAAAAATTTTGCATAATAAAATGACCCCCTTCTTGCGCACCTCATATTTTGACCAATTTTTTTTATTGCTATGTTCCTTATTTTTGAGTTATTTGTGATTTGTTTTGTCTATAACCCAAAGCCCATATTTACCCATTCCAAATTAATGGATATATAGGGCAAATTTTGGAGAAAAACATAGGTTCCTCTCCACTTAATAAGAATACAATGAATTGTGGATCTTCGGCTATAAATATTATTAAAACTCAGATTTGATTTTTCATGGACTTGTCCTTACAGACCAAAATCAAAGATTTAATTAATTTTTTATAGTTTGGTTAAATTGTTCTTACACTTTTGGTTTCTACTGCAACTATAGAACGTGCAATTGCGATTATGAATGTTGTTAAAACTAAATTCCGAAATAAGCTGAAAGATAATTTTCTTAAAAGCCTTTTAATTGTATAACATTGAGCATAAAATCACTAAGAAGTTTAGTTTAAATTTAATTATAAATGGATATCGTGATATGACGTGTCATCAAGTACCGTTCTGATTGATAGATCACTTGACAAGTTGACATATATTTAAAAAATAACAACTTAGTGATATTTTGCTCTTAACTTTATTAAGATTAAATGTATGTTATTTTTATTTGCAAGTATGAAATCTAGCTTATATTTTTAGTTGTATTTTTTTGTATACCAATTTTTGACACCCCCCCCCCACCCCCCTTCTCCCGAAGATGAATTCCTGACTTCATCCCTGATGCCAATCATGCTGTGTTTTATCTTTGATTACTGTGACAGGGTGAAATTCATCATGTTATAAATCCAGATCCATATCGTGGAATCTTTGGTTCTGACGCCAGTCACTATGCCAAAGAAGTGCAAGATCACATTGATTATGGTACTTCAGGAAAAGTTGCTGGTTTTATTGCTGAAACCATTCAGGTTAGTATTGATTACTTATCAACGGAGGTACAAGAACTTGAGTTTCTTGACTACATCAACTGGGGCAATGCTAATTTCACATCAAATTTATTCTGGAAAATGCTAGGGAGTTGGAGGTGCAGTTGAACTAGCGCCTGGATATCTGAAATTAGTTTACAACATGGTACGCAACGCTGGTGGTGTCTGCATCGCTGACGAAGTGCAAACTGGATTTGGTCGTACAGGAAGCCATTACTGGGGCTTTGAAATGCAGGGTGTCATTCCTGATATAGTTACCATGGCAAAGGTCTCTTAATATCACACATGGCTTTTAATTTTTATCTTAATTCTGAAAAGCACGGACGCCTAATTCATTATCTTATATCACAGTATTTTCTTCCAGGGTGCATTTAGCTTTCATTGAATTTCATGAATGTAATTTTCAGGGTATCGGCAATGGATTGCCTTTAGGAGCAGTTGTGACAACACCAGAAATAGCTAATGTTATGGCTCAGAAGATACAATTTAACACCTTTGGTGGGAACCCTGTATGCTCTTCTGGTGGACTTGCAGTGCTTAGAGTTCTTGATAAGGAAAAGCGCCAAAAGCATTGCACTGATGTTGGTTCCCACTTGATTGGGCGCTTGGGCAATCTTCAGCAAAAACATGAAAGTAATTGTCATTTACGTTGCCATCTTGCAGAAGTTTATTCTCTATTTTTTCTTAGATGCTTATTTGCAATATTCTACGACCTTAAGAAAGAGTGGAATTCAGAATGCAAATCAATGAATGGACATGAATTCCTTTCTTAGATGCTTATTTGCAATATTCTATGACCTTAACAAAGAAAGGAATTCAGAATGCAAATCAATGAATGGACATGAATTATGGTTATTTCATAGGTCACTTCAAACATTTTCATGTTTTGTTATCTCCATCATGCTGAAGGCAATTGCATAAGGTTTCTCTTTTACCACACAATGAAATTTCCATTAGGTTCATCACATATTGTCCTTCACTAGTGTCTCTTGAGTGTTATTGTCCTTTTGTCAGCGTCAAGCATATTCTCAAGTAGAATTTGGGTTGCACTGACTTTATTTTATGGCCCCTTTAGTTCAACTCTCTTGCATATTAGTCTTGATGTATCTCCCTATGTTAGTTCCTTTTTTTTTTCCCTTTGTAAGTTAATTTATAGTTTGTCGTCTATGCATTCGCCTCAATATCGAACCAACTGTTTAGTTGGACTCAGCTATGACCTTTCCTAAAGTAATGGGATGCTCCTGAGCATCCGTCTCACTAACTTATGTCCAAGGAACTTGACAATTGTGTCATCCTAAATTGGGCAAGCAGTACAAACTGTACAATGGCTTGGACATCACTGGTAAGATCGATGTTTGATGAATAAGAGGTATAGATTAGGTCACAGATTAGCCTCGTCAATCATGGTATATATGGCGATTGTTTTATAAAGAATTTCAAATGTTTAAAGGATACTGAGGCATATCACAGTTTGGAGATCATAAAACATCGTCCCCCTGGCTGATTACCAGGCTTTGCCTAATAGCTTAAAAAATTATGATTGTGACTGTCCTTTGATTACAATATTCTTGTATATGAATATACGATAATTTTTTGTGATGTGTGTTTTATTTTGAATTCAGAGTGATTAGTATTAAAGATGGTTCTTCTCATATTTATTTATTTTGATCTTGTTACTCAGTTATTGGAGATGTTAGGGGGAGGGGCTTAATGGTGGGTATAGATCTTGTCACTGACAGAAAAGAGAAGACACCGGCGAAGGCAGAAACTGCAGTTTTGTTCGAGGAACTTAGAGGTATGTGTGCACCTTTCGTAAAATAGGGGGAAACAATACAATGTAATTGACTATATTTTTATTGAATTTCCTTACCGAATTCTGATCGTTTACTTTATTGTTGAATGAAGAGCTTGGTGTTCTAGTTGGGAAAGGAGGACTACACGGAAATGTTTTCAGAATAAAGCCACCTATGTGTTTCACCAAAGATGATGCAGGTATTCATCTCACAGTATCTGAACAAACTATAGTCACAAATGCAACTTCATAAAGAAAAGACCTCATCACCCAATACTTACACAAATTGGCTTCGTCAATTTTGATTGCAGACATTTATTATAATCATCACATAATTATCTGACCTAAGTATTTGGGTTTTTTTTTTTTGTATACAGATTTCCTGGTCGATGCTTTGGACTATGCTATGTCTAAGTTGTGAGAAGATATGCTAGCATGATTTTTAAGTCTGTCAATTTTCTTGCACCAGTTGTAGAGAAGATGCTTGTTTCAAAGTCAATCATCTTTGGAAACTATTAAGTCAATGACATGAGAAACTATTGCTTCTTCTTTGTTCTTTCAGTTCTAGATGGGTGAAAAAGAAATTAAATTTTAGTTTTGAATAAGAATATTGACTTGGTGGAAATATAGATGTTCATTGTGTAGGCTCAAGCAAAGCTGATGCAGTATATTTGTGTCCAAGTAGGTTAAGGAATACCACTGATTATTTTCTAGCAAGAGCACCACGTTCAGCCTTGCTCCTCTCGTAATGTAGAGGACCACTCTAGCTTGGTAGGTCTCGAGATGGGTTCAGTAAGTTTGTTCTCCTAGCAGTGGAAGCTATTGCGTTGTGAGAGTAGCAAGAGTGACATGAAGCTCTCTCAATAAAAACCTATGCCGATAAAATTCTATTCCACTTTGAAAGTGCTATGATATTTTATCAAAGATTAAAGTTTGAAAAATGACAACGTGGCAAAGTAAAGTTAGAAGTCAATCACAATTTTGATATTGATCTATTGAAAATGCTGGTTCCAATTTGCAAAAAAAATTCCAACACACTTCTAAGGTTGTGTTGGATTAAGTATTTTGTGATGAAAAAAAAAAGGAAAAGAAAAAAGTGTGAGAAAAGAAAACAAAAATTTTTTTTTCCTTCACATTTTTCTTTGCTTTTCCCTTGATAAATCAAGGTTTCAACCACAGCATAAAGGGAAAAAATATAAGAAAAACTAAGGGGAAGGAAAGGAAAAAAAAAAGAAAAATCAAAAGAACATTAGAATAGAACTTCAGAACATCCACAGCTCCCTAGCGTCTTGCTTAGAAAATGGTATATTAGTTTCTAGATTATCATATCTTTCATTTTATATTCTCTTGGACTTTGGACATTTTGTTCTAGTTTCCACGTACCTTCTGATTTCACCTGGATGGAAACAATAAACCAGCAGTATATATAAATTGCATGTAAGAATTTCAAGCATCAATAAATGTCTTCCACATGATTCTGTGGAAAATTTATTAATTTATTACATTGCTTGTTCCCTGATGAAAATACATTATTTCTTCTTTTCCACTCTACCCATGGTGTGTTCTTGAGCATCCATTCATTCCCCAAGCATGTACCCTTTTCTCC
The DNA here is from genome assembly GCA_033060915.1 of Euryodendron excelsum. Lineage (NCBI taxonomy): Eukaryota > Viridiplantae > Streptophyta > Magnoliopsida > Ericales > Pentaphylacaceae > Euryodendron > Euryodendron excelsum. The sequence goes on from CM065383.1 coordinate 44,845,251, forward strand.
CATTACATGTGTACATATCACAAAAACTCAAAAATATCAAGAAATCATTGTAACTGGAAATTTACAGGATAAGTAGTAACGTAACATCTAAATACTCTGTAGGACCTGAAATAGCCTTTCAACACAAGGTAATTTTCAAGCATTGAAAATTAATGTAATCGCAAACTTCCTCTTGATAGACTAGACATTCACACTGCTCAGTTGTGGGAGGCCGCACGAAAAATGTCTGCAGCTGGGACTATTTCCATACCCGTATATATATATACACACAAGTAATGTCCATATGCGTAATTGACTATTGACAAGAGGTACATATGGCTGCTGAAGCGTGATTTCTGCTGGTGGTTATCCCATTAAATTTGCATCCTGTAAATTCCATTGTTGACTAAGCAGGCTCTCGAGGACGAGTAGCCCAAAGTGAACTCAAAGTCCGAAGGTGCTGACAGTATTCGCCCAACGCAAGCAGGCCCCGAGCTGCTTGGCGGATGGTTAGGATGTGATACATTTGTTGCAGGGTTTCCTGGCGAAGATGATCTGTCTGTTTGCAGAAAAAGCACATCAAGGCCCTTCCAACACATCAGTAAATGTTCAGAATATTAAGTTCCAACCTCCTAGACACCCCTAAAAAGTATATCAATATGTACATAAATGGCTCGATAGATAATTTGATGAGTCGATAGATAATTTGATGAGCCAATGAATTTTTTCCTGTGTTTCAGAATATGGTAAACCAACATATTAACTAATCAATTACGATAAATTGTATCAGATTTTGCAGTACGAATTATAATCTATTACTGCTAGCATTATTTGCACTACTTGGTTGCCCCCATAATCTAAGCTACGTTTTTGTGATCTAGAATCCAAGCTTTTCCAACTACACAAAGCAATTGCCCTAAAAACATAGAAATGAGTAACGTAAGACAAAAACATATTTTAGTGCTTTGAGGGTTCCACCTCCTTTCTATGAATAAAATAAACAGACAAAATGGAGAGTTTACACAGCCCAGCTTATGATTTACTCTTCATTTATCATTGAGCTACAAAATGTTACCCAAAATTATTATTATTATTTTGATAAGTAAAGCAATTAAAATTAACAAAGGCGCCGAGGGAGCACCACCAAAACATAAGAAAAGATCTCTACACCAGTTCAATTTCTCCAAAGAGACCATAGAGACCAAAAAATTAAAAAGATGGCCTATCCAAGACTGCATTTTACCATCATAACTGATGAAGCTAACCAAGCTCTTTAAATCCCTACCACTTCTTGCTTTGCTTCCCCTACAGGTAGAGTTTCATCCCTCCTTGGACTTCAACAGCTGCTATCAGCTTCATAGCATCATTCTCAAATCCCTCACATGGAATCCCAAGAAATTTGCAAATTCCTTTCACCCTTTTCAAAACCTGTTTCCTATTATGACAGCTCAATCTCATCACCCAATTAAGAAGTTACCCCTACCGGCTCTTTCCTCCTCTCACAGGTGCTCTCCGTTTCTGGACAATCAACTCCTTACCTATTGCATTACCCCAATCTGACAAAATCCTCCTCTGTTTGCTGTTTTCCCTGCCTTGCCTGTAGCCGATCTCTTCCTTTCCCATTTCACAGGCAAGATAGGCCTTCTCCTTCACCCCCTCCCGCTAGACGCTCCCCCTTCTTCTCTTCACCCCCATCCCCCCCGCGCCGGGGTTTACAACTGCCAAAGGAGCCTACAATCCCTTTGATACCACTGCAGGAGACTCCTCCCCGCCTTTACCTAAAAATCTGACATAGGCGACCATCTATTCTTGAAGAAAATATCTTCCTGACTCTTTAACATGTCCCTCAGTCTTTACACCCTTTCCTCCCATATTATAACTCTATGGGTGCCTGAAAAATCTTCCACCTCCCCACCCGAGAAAAAAATAAAAAAAACATGCGTCATACTCCCTCCATACCGACCATCGACAAGGATCCCTCGTTGTCACGGAGTTCCATGCAGCCCTTCTCCCACAACCAAACCCCCTTCGCTGATCTTCTACACCGTACTTATCACTGGCCTAGTTCTTATCTTTCAAACCACAGTTCTTTTATTTGGATACACGTGAAGGAATCTTTGATATCTGACCACAGAAGTAAAAACATATAGATGATTTCAACAGCTTCTAACAGGGAAGAGGGGAAGTTTCATGGTGCAATGATAAAGGAGAAGTGCCCATGGTAATTCAGATCAAATTTGCTGTGCGAGAAAACATTTCCTTTCTGATGAGGCTTTCTAGAAAAGTCAAACAATACACCTTCTCATTGATTGTTCTACCCATAAAACAAGACCACGAAACAATGAATTTAAGAGAGCAATTTTATCAGTTTTTCCTTTTAACCACCTAAGGCTTAAAACTTATCATCACCAATTATCACAATTAAACCTGCTTCTAGTAATTGGCCTTCTACACAAATCAAGTTGATAAACTACAATAATATCAGCAAATAATTGAAACTATGAAAGAATATGTGGTACTTCTCTGGTTGTCAAATCTCAACTCGATTCTTTAAGGAGCACTAAAAGTTCATATAGTTTTAAACATTTAAATATGGCATTTTAGACTAACAAGGACAAGCATTCAGGTAATAACATTTCAGTATTTCAAGGCATCTGAATTCCAACTGCCATTTTTGTGGGTGTAAATCACATATTGCTATTCCTGATTTAGATATGCAAGTGCTCAGAGCAAATTTACAATGTTAAATATTCCAACATTTCTCCCTGATAATCAGGCAAGGACCTAGAAATCTCTCTCTCTCTCTCTCTCTCTCTCTCTCTCTCTCTCTCTCTCTCTCCACACACATGCATGAAAATACACCTGTAAAATACCACTTAGTGGGAAAGCGTGAATTATCAAAAAGGATGAAGAGAACAATCTAGACAGAGCATCAACTAATATGAGGGCGGGAAAACATGATTAAAACCCAATGCTGGGAAAGTATGATATTGTTACCTGATTCACAAAGCTCACCAGGGCTTCCAACTTCTCCATTGCAGTCTGCGGGATGATGCAACTTCCCTCACCCAGATGACCAGCTGCTACAGTCTCAGCTAGAGTTTGCTGGAGTCTTTCCATTCCTTGCGAAAGAGCATCTTCCGCTTGATGACATGATTTTCTAAGGTTATGGATATTCAAAACTTGTAGTTCGGTCAACAGGTCAAGCTGTGGCACAAGAACCTGTGATGAAGATGGATTTATGAGGAAGCATTGCCTCATGTTTAAAGAACACTACGTACACCAGAATTTCAAAAATGATAGTAACTTCAAGGAAGTCATTAGAGTTAATTACAACCCAACCATACTTAAATCCATCCACTAGCATTCTTATATTGTAACTTCAGAAAGATAGTAAACCTTCTTGGGAATATTCTCACCTCCGACAAGCCCAATTACATGAAGAGAAAAAGTAACACCTTTATAGTACTATCATTAGTTCTTGTGTCCGCCCAAATGTGATGTGTTCGTGTTTGTTTTGTGTGTATGTTCATAATAGAATCATCACTAGCCACTGGTGTTTGCCATGGCCGAACTTAGTGCTTGGTCTGGGCTGGTCACCAATTTAGATGCAATCCAATCTTAGCCTTGATCACATAGAATTAACATCAAAAAAAATTTACATAATATAGACAACACATTAGAACATTCATAGGTGCATTTCTATATACACACCCATATGCATATCAATAACAGCTTGTGTAAGTGTGCACACATGCACAAGGACCAGTTTTGCATAAATATAGATCTGTATGAATGTTAGGACCATAATTCGCAATTGGAAAATATCATAAGACAAAAGCACTTGCAATCCATTGTAACATCTGTCTTTCTGGTAATAAAGTCTACTCCCAGTGGAAGACACAAAAGGCTGCAAAATCAGAGCACAAAATAGAATTCAAGGATGGATCTCGAAAGCTCGCTTGAGTGAAGCTGAGGTCACTTGAGTGAGACCCAAGAAGATGTCACTGCAGAGATTCAGTATAGATGAAGCTAAGGTCCCTCAAAGCCTGCTTGAGCAAAGTACCACTCTGCAGAAACCAGTGTTGATCGCCCTAGGGTCGCTCAAAGTTCGCTTGAGCAAAGTACTGTCCTGCAGAAATCCAGTAGCACTTGCTCAAGCAAACCAATGATCTGCAGGACAAACTGAAGTCCAGCATAGCTCGCTTGAGTGAACCTTGAGCTGGTTTTGAAAGTATTAAGTTGTTTTGACCTCGATTTTTGTACAGAAAAGACCCTTTATATACATAATATTGACAATTTCGTACAGAAAAGACCCTGAATATACATAATATTCTCTAGGTTGGCAAGCCGCAGCTGGAATATTCTTCACCTCAAGGAAAGCTCTCTGAAGGAAAAGGAGTATTCCCTCTTCCATTCCTCTGATCCTTAGAACTTGGTGCAGCTTTCTTCTGTCCTCAACTCTGATGTTGAGTATAGAATAGCTACTTGGTGGAGTCCAAGATGGGGGTGATTTTGTGGACTCTATATCACTTGTTCATCTCGAGGATTTTGGTCCACGTTCAAGTGCTTGAGAATGTGATCATGGAGGTGATCGTGTGATATAAGAAGGCTTTAATTAAGGATTCAACTTGGGTTCAAGGGTTGTAAATAGAGTCTTCTAAGCAATCTTGATTCATAATGCTTGTTTGAGCTAGACTGGGTTCCGTGGCTTTTTTCCCAAGGGCTTTTCACGTAAAAAAATTGCGTGGCTCTTTGAGTCGTTTGAGTTTATTACGTTTGACATGTGATTGGCATACCACCACATGAATTAAGGTTTATAATCGGTTTAAAATCAAGAACTAGACCATTTGTTGGGGGGGCGGGGGCGCTCGCTGTCTCTTTCTCGGTCAAGTAAATCCATGTCCGTAGATTTCTCAATATAATAAGTTATTTGTGAAAGCTTTTGTGTCCAATGTCAATGCTTTGCATGAAGTCAAGTTGGACAGGAGCTGTGAGAAAGATAAGTGAAGACACTTTTAATTGTACTAAAAAAAATTGAGGCCAACTCTATTCAAGAATTTAAGTGGTTGAACAAGCCGAATGGTGCCATTTCCATATGTGCAAGGTAGGACCTGAATTCTCTCCAGAAGAGGGGTGTCCCATGACTCTTCTCTAGCAGTAGCATCCAGCACCCTGCCCAGATCTGGCAAATTGTGAGATGTGGCAATATCAGGTTGACTAACATCTAGCATTAAGAGAGACTAAAAAGAAAATGTAGTTCAACCACTTCATCAAAGTTGTTGAACATCAAGTGTGTAGTTTGCCTTGCAGCCTTCCAAGATAACCTCAAAGACAAGGCTCTTTTGCAGCTTGTCATGATGCATCCACTCTTGTTTTACACAAACGGTTGATAGCATCCCCCAAAAGTGATAAAATTCCACTCTAACTCAAGTTAGAGTTAAGGACTTCATAAAGAAGCCGATTGACTAAAAACCAGATGAGTTTCACCATGACAATGCAATGACATAAAACCATATACAAGATAATAAGAAAAGTACTAGGAGAGTAAGCTACTTCTATTAGCGCCGGACCTTGAGTCGAAAAAGCATAAGAATATGCATGGCCATAGTCCCACTACAGAATCAGCTAACAGCTTGAAAGCCATAGCTTGTGGAGACACACAAATGTCATACTTTCCAGATGCACAAAGTTACTTTGCACAGGTACAAGCAGCAGTGCAAGTGCATTGTATATTTCTCTATGTTGTATATTCTGTGTGTGCATGAAAACCACATAGAGTTGGGCTAGATAGGGATGCCAAAATGTCTTCCAATGATAGCAACAGTATAACAAAGTTCTGGATTATAACAAAGCAAAGGAAAAACCAAAACAAAAAGTCATCAAGCAGTGCATCACTTGTTCAAAATTAATAAGCAAATAGCATTTGTTTACAAATGTCCATCAATAAATTCCTCACAACATTACAGTTCATAATAGGCACAACCTCAAACATCGAAGCCACAACGCAAATTGCTTGTATAATGTATAATGCAGGTATAAGTGGAGTCCCTAGAAAACAGTCATAAAGAAACTATCATGTTAAGTTTCAGATAACAATCAAATGGATAATGCATTAAAAACTATATCTTGAGGAATGGAACCACCTAAGAATATATAATGAATAACATTTACTATAAATATGGATCCCGTATCTAAAGAAAAAAGAAAAGGAAACATATTAAAAGTAAATATTAACATATGCTTAGAATACAAAGAATTTTGAAACACAGGCTATATAAGGATCATGACTTTAGTTGTTGTTGAACTGAATTAAATTATGCATTGGATGAAATGAGTAGATAAATGTGGAGAGCATGCACACAACCAGTAAGCGTAAGGAAACTGTCATTTTTTTTTTTATAAGCAGCACAAGGAATTTGTCAATTAGATAGATCAGGAAGCAGGCAATCCAATGATACTAATAGTCCTAAGTTTATGAGATCCAGATAGAACAAAAATTTAGGCTATGTTCAGACCAGATTATTTCCAGTAATAATTCATGGCATATTCAAAATCAGTTTGAAATAATCCAAACCAAACGTGACCATAACTAAAACCAATCCAAATTAGATTTGACTATTATCAAATTATTTACAGAAGAATATAATATATATTTATGTATACACAGCTCGATAGTTAGGTAGTGGTGTAAGAGAAACTCAATTTCCATTTATAAGGTTCCATTTAAACCCGTCTCAGATGTAGATACTTGTCAAGTACTTCATTGTCAAAACTCAGATTCCTCAAATTGGCACAAAGTTTTGTCACCAAAGAAACAAAAGGAAGAAGAAAACGCACCAAATTCAACCTCTTGACTGCCCTACACAGTAGAATATCTTGAAATGATTCTATTTAACTGAAACATGCGTCACCTGTAGAAGATCTGAAGGGCGAAACCCTCCAATCCACAAGAAATAGCGTTCAACAGATGTCTTCCACTTGCCAGACATAAGATATAATACATCAGCCTTTGCAGCAGTTGCTTTCATGCGGAAGAGATCAAAATAGTGGTTCATGCCATCCTCAACAAGGTTGCGAAGGTCCGTATCAACTCCATGAGAATTCAAAGCAGCTCTCAATCTAGAAATTTGTTTATCTTGTTCTTCCACCCAGTGTCCATACTCCATCTCAAATGCGGCAATACCTGTAATGATACTTTAAAGGGGCTAATTGCAGGATACAAATTGAAAGAAAAAAGAATGAAAACTGTATTAAAGTGAAAAGTATTGCAGGAAATAACTGCACAAAGGCCACATAGAACATGTCAGAGAATTCTATCTGAATCTTAAAGCAAAGGATAAGTTTGAGTGAAACATCATGATTGCAAATCACCTTCTGAATGTTACATTCTTGATCAGGTGGAATACATCTATTTTGGTGCACATACTGAGGTGCCTTCAGTGCAGCAGGAGGTCTTTCAAATTATTTATTTTCATCTATGAATGGTCCATTATAAAAACAGAGTGAAATCTAATCACAGAGAATCAAATAGAATAATATGACTCTTATGAAGGACAAAATATTTTAAGTCTTTGGCTTATCTACATTTGGATTACTATTATATTTTCTTTGGAAGTAAATGGGCTTACAAAGGCTTCAAAAGGATTAAGATCCTAATGGAAACTAGTCAATGCACACAATTAGTGCTAAAAAGCAAACTGAAAGTGTAGATTGATGTGGATTCTTCCCATGCGTCAAACAATATTCTGATATTTTAAGATTGCTCTTTCCAATAAAATAAAATAAAAAACAGAATTATAGTATCTGCAGAACTGAAATACATAATTACTCTTTTACATTATTACTACAGGAAGGTCAAAAAATATTATTCAAATATACCAAATGAGCAAGACAGGACATAATTTTGGGGTGAGTCTCAACTCTCATGTGCAAATTGGTTTCTCACTGAAGCCAAATTCTCCATGCAAAATTTAAGGTTCCTTTGAATAACTAATTGTCTCACTCCAAAGGCATTTACATTCTTTAATAAGTATGACAAATATCTAATTAAAGGAAGTAAAGCATCAAAGCCACCTATTTTTGAAAAACGAAAAAGAAAGACTGAAGAGTTTCATTGCTTCCACATGGAAAACCGTGCACATTCTTCTGGAAAAGAAAATTTTACTGGTATGGGGTATTGTCTGGCTTACAACCTGTCCTCCACTGATTTTAAGTTGTTATGAAATTAGTTAAAGGTATTGGGCGGGCATCAAATGATCACCATAGCTTGCAGTAGAAAATTACACATATCAAATATAGAGAATCTGAAAGATATAGCTTCACTATCACATATAACAACAAAACATTCAACGTAGAATTCTAACTACACAGCATTTACATAATCTTTTTGAAATAGCAGAAGACAAGGAAATAGAAATAACAAATGCATCGACTATTGCTTTCTTAATCCACTCTCAGCTACCAGACCAACCATAGATCGGTACAAGTGCAATTTTAAATAGTCACAGTAACGTTTGAGAGTGAAAAGTTGTATAATGAAAATGGTGTTAGCATATCAATCTACAAACCTGAGTTTACAGTTCCAGAGTACCCTAGATTAATAGTATCTACGCCACCACGTATATACAGACCCTGCAATAAAGCATTTATGGTTCACTAGACTTTTGCATAAAGAAATAGAGAAAAGTAAGTATTTTCTTTGGTCAGCACACCGATGGACAAATAAGATGCGGTGAGAAAAAAAGAAGAAGAAAGAAGCCAATATTTCCCTTACCTGTTGTCTAACTTGTTCAAGCTCTTGTTCCAATTGCATCAATTTCAAACGACTAGTTTCTAGCTGCTGAACATAAGCCTATAAAACAAACTTCAGATGAGGCTCGTGTATTAAGGTCTTAGTAATGAAAAATGCATGACGGCAATAATGACAACACATGTTGCATGCATAGGCATCTAGTTCATTGTGTAAGCCCTACCTACCTTTTTCCGCAAACGGCTTTTGCGAGCAGCCTCACGGTTTTGTGCAAGGCGCCTGAGTACCTGTAAATTAATATTCAAAATAAACTCTAATCACTGTTGAAAAAATTCCAAGTGTTAAAAAGTGAGCTTCCAATGATGACACAGAGTATTAGGAATTTGTGAAAAAATGGCACAAAAATGTTCAGTTATACTAAATGAAAGTGAAAAAACATCAATAAATTTAAAAAAAACAGATATCTATGACTCTATGACATCGAGAACATAACTTTCTCCTGCAATTGATGTTCTTGATCTCATGGGATTGTTGCATATCCCTAGAGTATATGTTCATATGAAGTCCTATATGAAATAGAGAACATAACTTTCTCCTGCAGTTTCCATGATCTTCTCCCACTCTCCAACCATTGTGTAGAGTTCATGAAGGTCTTGTACTGTAATTAGTGCAGATATTGCCCGTGCAGATAGTGCAGATAGCAGGTTGTGTTACAATAAGAGATATGCATATGGATTATGCCTATGATGCCAAGAACAGCTTTGGTCAATTTGATTTCAAGAAAATTTAAGAATACTAACGAAGAGAGGGAAAAAAAAAAAAAAGAGATGTCTTAGTTTATCTCGCTCTTCAAGGATGAAAATAAATCACATGAATAAAAGATGAAAGAGTAACGCGGCCATTAAAGCTTTCAAAGCAACTAAGTTTTAATATTTTGAGTTTCTGACAAGAATGAGAAAGAATATAGAAACTGTAAACAGAGAGAATAGTTTGGGAATGATTTTCTCATTCATATTTTT
>CM065383.1:44862500-45020000 GCA_033060915.1 Euryodendron excelsum
AAGGAAGTACGCTCCAGTATATTGAAGACTATAAAACAGCTCCTTATAAGCCATTTTACCTTTGGAAAATCATCCATAAACAAGTTTTGGTTCTGCTGCAGTGTAAACATCAGTTTTAGCAATATCAAAGTTACAGATCTAATAAACCAAAGCGACAAACAAAGCCATCTTAGCTCAGCCAGCATAGCACACAGCTTTTAAACATGTGGTCGTGGGTTTGATTCCCCCAGACGGTGGGGAAGTGATCTTGCCAAATATCTTCCTTCAATATCCCATGCTTTTACACTTTCTTCATCAAATTTATGGCTCCCAGCTCATTTAATAACTCACATACTCAATACCTAATTGACTACTGAGCATGCAACAAACACTCTTAACAAATTCAACCCAGCGACCAGAAGTTGAAACTACAAGAAGAAAACCTCTGTTTGGTTCCCCAGAAAGCAGAGGAAATTGAAAGGACAATAGAAACAAATTATCTAAAGTTCTTACACTTGCTTCATTCGTCAAAACAAATATACACATGATAATGATAATCAAATGAATTCAGTGCAACACAATTATGTTAGCTTAAGTTTGAAACTTTCTTCTTCTTCTTCTTTTTTTCCTTTCTTTTCGCCCATGTTTCTCGGCAACCAAACAGAAGATAAGACGGAGAAACAGAAGTCGAACCTTCGAATCCACTTCGAGACTCTTTCCCGCTCAATTTCCAGCTCTCCAAACACGAAACAGAGGCTCTGGCTTCTGCAAAGCCCTAGCAAGCAGCACCCATTCGTCGGCAGCAGAGAAGAATCGAACGCAATCACGATTCCTTTTGAAAAAATTATATATACAAAACAAAATTAAAATACAAATATAATATAATACACGCACACACAAAGACGATTGAATATACTAATATACATACAAACATATATATATATATATATATATATTGTTGCGTTTGGTTTTTTTGTATGTGAGTGTGTTGTCGTGTGCAACAGTCGAAGATTAAAGGGTTATCACACTTCCACTATCAAACAGCTCTACACTTTGAATATGCGCACCAGGTCACTTCCCCACTCTTAACCTGCGCAACCCTTAACCTTCACCCCAACGTTTGTCACCGGTTTCGTGAAACGTCATTTACCGTAGGGTGGCTGGCCGGCAATGCGACGGCCGAGGACTAGGATAGGGAGCAGAGATTTTGATTTTTGGTGGGAAGGAGAGAGCCACGCTGGAGAGTGGCGCGTGGGAGAGGTATTTGAACGGTGCGGTTGAGTTCGCGGGATGTGGAGTGGCGGAAGTGAATTGTCGGGCTGTTTTGGGTCAAGATTTTCCACAAGTCAAAACTGTTTTTCACCCTTGAACCTTACTTAAATTTTTAATGTTATTTATTTTTTTTATTTGAGCTTTTTAATTTTTCAAAATAAGTCAATATAGTTTAATTTAATAATAAAAAAATTCAAAAATATAAACACATACATTTATATATACATATTCTATATAACAGTTATTTATTTGATTGACGTAATTAAACCGATACAACTTAATTTTATTATATTATTTGTTATCTGTGTACTTTAAATTGAAAACAAATTACACCTACTATTTTTTCTGCCTCTATTTTTCTTATATTTAGATTACATTTTTTTATTTTAAATACTAAAATTTGGTCAATTAGGAGTCACATAATATAATTGGATAGTTTTTGCCACCTCCTTCTGTAAAAGTTAGGATTCAAATAGAACACAGCTCATGAAACTAAATGGTAGTTTATTCTTTTCTATTTGATTTTGTAGACTAATACTACTTAAGTAACAATGGCTAATTTGAAACTTTCTTATCTGAAAAACGCGACAAAAAGTGTCAACAATTGATATGAAATCCTACAAACCTTGCATTATTTAAGATTGAAAATAAAAAATCTAATGATAGAATTTTAAAATGGTGATGTTACTCAGCTGTGTCAAAGTTAGTATCTGATCATTTATGTAGAAAACATAAACTCAAATTTTCTTTTTAAGTAATCTATTAAGTTCACGATTGACTAGTTTTTGAAGCTTATGCAAAAGTAGTTTCACTGGTTTGATTGAGTGATGAATTGTGGAAGAAGAGATAGTTATATTTAAAATTATTCCTAAAGCTTGCCTAGCATTTTAAAGATGCCAATTAGCTTTGCGGCATGCTAGAAAGGTATGCTAGCACTAGCAGGAATGTCAAAAGCTTCTGTTGGAGACTTTGCATACGATGCTTTTTCACTTCAAAAGTTATTACCTGTAACAACTAATCGTTGCTTGCCCATAAAAAGCTACATACCAAAAAGAGAATGTTGTCCAGCATGATAATAATGTAGGGACAGAAGAAGATCTAAAACGATATCCTCCAAGAGTACATTCATGCCATTTCTAAGTGAATTGAGAGAGAGAGAGAGAGAGAGCATTCATCCCATTTCTAAAGAAGATCTAAAGAGATATACTCCAAGCATACATTCATCCCATTTCTAAGTGAATTGAAAGAGAGAACATTCATACCACCTCTAATAATGATCATAGAACTTTCATTAATATGCAATTACAATAAGAAATCATTATTCTTTCAAAAAAATTGCATCAAAATAATGTGACAATAATATTTTTATAATTAAAAGAATTATTCTAAATGGTATAAATATATATATATATATATATATATTTTTATTGAGAAATACAAAAAATATTTACAGTAGAGATAGGCCGGAGATTGAACCCAAGACTATGTATGAGTAGAAGTGGCAAGGTCCCGACAAACTAGGACTACCCCTTTGCTTAAATTTTCTAGTGGTATATATGGCATTACCTTTAAGATAACTAAAGAGCCAAGCCCCTTTTTCGTCTAAAGGTAGCTCTTCACTTTTCATGAAGGTAATAGTTTGGGGTTCTATAATAGTACGATCTTCAACTTTTAATTGAGACTATGGTAAAAGATTTATTTAGTTTTGTTTTTAGTTGTTAGTCACATATGGGTGAAGTGCTCATGCAAGTTCAGAGGCATTGGCAAACGGAGGGGTGCGGGCAGCGCCACGACCTTCTCAAAAATTTTAAAATTTCTTTATAATCTTATAAATTTTTGTATAAAATATTGTAATGGCCATCTCAAAATTTATAAGTTTCTACTTTACCCTCCTTTGAACAATTTTTTTTTTTTTTATCTTGGCCCCCCCTCATCTAAAATTCTGGGTCTAAAGTTCATGTAGTAGGCAGATTCTATGAGCTAAGCTTCTATGCCTCCCCCATCTTTCTCTTTTCAATTTTCTTTTTATGGTTATCACTCCTAAAGTTGCAAGCAACTGTTGAGATTAGAGAAGTTTTAATGCATGTTTCTTGTAATTTTGTTAGAAGTTTGATGATCCTCCAAGGAGGAGCCAGCTCATGTTAGGGCAACTGTCATCCCTCAAATTTATGAAAGTTATGTTTTTGCCTACAACATTAAATATATATTTCAATTTGCCTCTAAAAATTTATAAATGTACCTTCAAAATTTTACAAGGTTTCTTACAGTTTTAGAAATACTTTTCAATTTTGCCCCCTAAAAATTTATAACTACCCTCAAAGTTTTTAAAAATTCTACTTTGACCTATAATTCAAGAAATATTTTTAAATTATTTCTCCAAAAATTTATAAATGTCCTCTTAAATAGTTGTTTTACTATAAAAGACTCATTTGTGTATTATATATACATAAATTTATGTATAGTACATATATATATATATATATATATATATGGAAGTTAAGCATCCTATTATAAATTGTTGAATAGAAAAAAAATTATTTTTAATTATGATTAATGGTTGCCCATGGTTGAATTTTTTGGCTCCACAACTGATCTTATCCATAAAAGTCCAGTTGCCACATAATAAAAATAACATTTGAACTACACCGAGGGTGGGTTAATAGAGATAGAAATGAGTTGTAAATCCAAGCATACTGAGTTTGTAACTTAGCAACCCTCTTGGAGCTGTAAGATATTTATCTCTTATGAATCCTCCACTTCTAGAGTGGATGTGGCCTATCTTTAACCAGATCGATAAGAGAATTAGTTAAGATACGCTTTTGAATGAGCCAAACACTTCTAATTTAACTAGACCAATAAGAGAATTAGTTAAGATACACTTTTGAATGAGCCGAACACTTCTAACCGCATTACCAAAATAAAACCTTTTAAGGTTTATGAATCCTAGTTCAGTAGTAAGTCGTTTAACTTGTTGGTGGAGGATGCTTGGAGGAATCATGAGGTTCAAGGTTGGGGAGGATTTATTTTGCTGAAAAAACTTCAACATTTGAAATCCATCATCAAGGAATGGCATACTCTTAAGGTTAGAAAATGGAACTCCCAACTTAAAGTTGCTAAAGAGCTTCTCCACAAATTAGATCTACAAGGTGAGTCAGGAAATAATTAAAGGTTGGTGCAGCAGCTAAAAAGAGATAGAAAAGGCAAATTGTGGAAGAGAAGAGTCAGATGTCAAACAAAGATCAAGAATGCTGTGGTTGAAATGTGGAGATAGGAATACAACCTATTTCCATGCTTCAATGAGAAACAGGTTTAGAAAGAATAGCTTGAACCAACTTACTATCAATGGAATGATCATTACTGACCCCATTATGATAAAAAATGAAACTATAGCCTACTTTCAGCAGTGTTTCAAGGAACCTATGAAGTTCAGACCTATGTTACAAGGACCCTTCCAGAAATACCTGAGCAAGGACAATGCTGCTAGCTTGGAGAGGCAGTTTGAAGATGTTGAAGTGTATGAAGTTATATGCAACTGTGATGGCAGCAAAGTCCCATGGCTTGATGGGTTCAAATTCAGCTTCTTAAAGAAATTTTGGAGGATCATGAAGGAGGATATCATGCAGTTTATGAGGGATTTTCACTCCAATGCAAAATTAACCAACGGTATCAATTTATCATTCTTATCTCTTATACCAAAAGAAGAATTTCCTGATGATCAATCCAAATTCAGACCCATTAGTTTAGTATCCTCTATGTATAAAGTGTTGTCTAAAACACTAGCAGAGAGAATTAGAAATGTTATTCAGGAAGTAATCAGTGATAATCAAAGAACTTTTATTAAAGGGAGGCAAATTATGGATGGCGTATTAATAGCAAATGAAGTGATACATGAGTGGAAGTCTACCATGGGGCAAGGTATTCTAATCAAGCTTGATTTCCATAAAGCATTTGATAGCATTATTTGAAACTTTTTGATGATGACAATGAAGAAGATGGGATTTGGTTCAAAGTGGTGTAACTGGATATCTGGATGCATTTCATCAGGGAATGTGTCTGTTCTAGTCAATGGAGCTCCAACTGATTCATTTTTCATGGAAAGCTGCCTCAAGCAAGGGAATTCCTTATCCCATTTTCTCTTAAATGTGGTTACAGAAGGCCTTAATGAATTGTTAAACAGAGCACTGAACCTTGGTATCATCAAGGGTGTTAAAATTGGATTAAATGGTCCTTGTTTGGTGAATCTCCAGTTTGCGGATGATCTTATTATTTTTTGTGAAGCTGATATAGGGGAACTAGTTTCTAACAAGAGAATTCTGAAATGCTTTGAAATGCTCTCAAAACTCACTATCAACTATCAGAAAAGCATTGTGTGTGGTGTGAATGTGAATGCAGGGTTCATGCACAAGGTTTCTGAGGTTTTTCATTATAAGGTTCAGGATCTACCCTTAAGATACTTAGGTTTGTTAATAGGTTCAAATCCCAGGCTTCCTAGTTCTTAGGATTGCATAATTGACAAACTTAAAATGAAGCGTAAATCATGGAAACATAGACAGTTATCCATTAGGGGGAGACTGACCCTATTAAAAACATCCCTCTCAAATCTCCCTCTATACTATCTTTCCTTGTTTAAGGCCCCATCAGTAGTTTATAAAAAGATTGAGCAAATTCAAAGGAGATTCTTATGGGGGGATGTAAATGGCAAAAGGAAGATTCATAGTGTCAAATGGAGTCAGATAACTACAGATAAGAAAAAGGGTGGTCTTGGGTTGATTCCAGTCAAAGTCATGAACTTAGCACTTCTAGCAAAGTGGTGGTGGAGGTTTGACAAGGAAAAAGAGGTTCTATGGAAGAAGGTTATCTATGCTAAATATGACCAGAAATTATGGAACTGGATCCCTAAGGTCTTGGTGAATGGCAAACGAGTCAGATCTGCCATTTGGAACGATATCACTAAGTTGAATGGTGAGAATTATAACTTCAGAGATGTAGTCAACTCAAATCTGAAAAGTAGGCTGGGTAATGGGAAATTCACTTTATTCTTAAAAGATGTTTGGTGTGGCAATCATCCTCTAATGAAGGATTTCCCCAGCCAGTTTCAATTATCTAACCAAAAGGATGCTTGCATTGTTGACATTATGGATGAAAATAGGTCTTGGAATCTACCATTCAGAAGAAATCTTCTTGCTTGGGAAACAGTGGAACTGGATAGGATCATTCTTAAATCGGTATCTTGGAACCTTATTAGCAAGGAAGACTCATTAGCTTGGAGTCCAAGTAAGGATACAGAATTTTCAGTTAAGACATTATGTGATAAAATTACAAAAGTAAATGGTAATGGAGAGGTTCTCTTTAGCTGGCTTTGGAGCATCAAGGCTCCCATAAAATGTCAATGCTTTGGTTGGCTGGCTCTTCAAGGTAAAGTGAAAACCAGAATGTTTCTAATCCACAGAAAGGTTATTCCCATCAATAGTGACAAGAGATGCTTGTTATGTAAGTCATCGGAGAAAGATTTTAACCATTTACTGCTAACTTGCAATGTATCTTGGAAGATCTGAAGTTCTCTCATTAATTGATGGGTGACTAGCCCCAAACGCGATATTCCTACAAATGGAGTGAGTTACCCCGCAAGAGTACGGGGGTCGCGATGAAGTATAAACTGGAAGATCCGGTATCGTTCTCTCCCAAGGGATCTAGCCTAATATAGGCTCTAGCACTCACCTCACACTAACCTAACTAGGGTCGAATTGAAATTATGTGGATCAAATCTAAAAGAAAAAGGAAAATAAAGGAAACTGAAAATGTTTTGGTTTTTGATGGGATTTTGAATTACTATCCTAATGCAATGAAAATAAAGACAATCAACACTAGACAATTAAAGCAAAGCAATTGAAAATAGACTTAAAGCAATTAAAAGGGAATTGGGCTCAAATGATCCAATCACTCAATTTCATTCAATGTTTCCAATGGGGTTTATAACTCAAATCAAACACAACATTTAAGTGTGTTTGATTCGGAGGATTTAGCTTTGAAAACCGATTATTCTCAAGCAATTGAAATTAGATACATGTTCCATGAGGAATCGAAGGTTAATACCATCGATTCAACTTTGTCAATACCAAATTTGTGGTCTGTGCATTGATTAGTCAAACATAGTCAATAACCTAGGTTTTCTGAGGCATCTTCAATCAATTGTTGGGAATGAATTTCTAGAAATTGTGGAGTTTTTGTCTAGTCAAGAGTTCTAAATTAATACCATCGATTTGGGTGATCAAAATCCCCAAATTTAGTCAATAATTCAAGTTTTTTAAAATTCTACATCTAATTACTAGAAATTCGAATTCTAGAAAAATATGGCGATTAATTCATGAGATACTTCCATTAAATTCCTTGGATTATTTGGGTGATTTTCACATTTAAACCCAATTTAAAAACTAGCTAATTAACCTCATAATAAAAGCATGAAAAATAGGAATAAAGCATACAAAGGTTTAAGCTAAAAATTACTAGAAATTGAAGAAGGTTTGGGTACAAGAAGAGTACAAGAAAATGTAAGAAAATTACATTACAATAAAGAAAATTACAAGTTCTACACCTATACTACAACTACCAACCTAAATCTAAGCTAAAAATGAAGAAACTATACAAAAACCAACCTTTGAGTAGCTCTCCCGCCGCGTCCTTGCTCTCTTCCAAACCCTAACTCTCTATCCTCCTTTTTTTTCTTTCGAACTGCTGGTTTTAGGATAAATCTACGCTTACCGTCCGACGCGCGTCCAAAGTGCGTCCGGACGGTGCGTCCGAACGCTTCTTCCACTGTCCGAACGCACCGTCCGAACAGTATTTGGACGCTCTTCAGACGCAGAATCACGACTCTGAATTGGCTTCGAACTCGACTCTGGAACTCCGTCATTTGTCGTACCGTCCAAACGCTCTTTATCTCGTTCGAACGCACTGTCCGGACGGTCTTCTGTCATTTTGGCTCTTATTTGCTGTTTTCACTCCAAAATCTACAAAATACACAAAAATACACAATAAAATCATTATTGAACTAAAATAAGATAATTAACTACAATATAAATCTAACAATGTGCAATTTAAGGGCTTATGATTACACTTTTAGAGTGTAATCAGTGAGGTTTGCAATGGGTAGCAGCAGGGAATCTATCTCTCCATGCATATTGGTGGTCCCAGAATCCCTTCAAGAACCTGAAAGAACTGATTTGGGATACTTTGTTCTTGGCAACAATTTGGTGTATATGGACTGCTCGGAATGATATTCTTTTCAACCAGAAATTAGTTCATTGGCTTGATATAGTGGATAATGTGAAGATACAGGTTGCCCTTTGGATTAAAGCTATGCTTCTAGGCTGCTACTTCTCAATAAATGATGTTCTGTATTCAATTGAGGGTGTTAGAAAGCTGAATGTCAGCTAGTTTTTGTCCAGTGTATTGTTTAGGCTTGCTAGTGTGAGGTGTTGACAGGGCTTGTTTTGTTGTTTATATTGGTCAAGGTTTTTGCTAACCTCTTGTTGGCTTTCCGAGGTGGTAGTTGCTGTTTCTGATTTCACAGATCTTCAGCTCTTCCCTTGGTTTTGTATTCTTCATTCACATTTATTATATATCTCTTTTGCTGTGAAAAAAAATAAAATAAAATAAAATAGCTTTAGGATCATATGCTGTCTACTCAACACACAGATTCTTCCTAGTTATGCTACCCTACTAAGAACCACATGGCTAAAACTATTATTTCTTAAGAATAAGTCAATAATGTTAAGTGGTGATTTGTACCCACCATGCTTAGTATTGTTTCCAAATGTGCAATGAGGAGTTTGATGAAGAGCAGTAAAATCAAAAGAAAAAAATAATTTTTGGTAGATATGACACAAAGTAGGAATATTTGAAGCACAGCATCAAATTAAAAGATGTTGCATGTTTTCGTAAATTCATGATGAACTACGCACTTTTGAGAATTGATTTGATTGCATGTAACTTTCTGCTCCCAAAGACTCTGTTTAATACCAATATTTCTTGTGTTTGTATGTTTTGGTTAATTTGATGTTATTTCAGGGTGGTCCACATCATGATTTTATAATGGAATTTAGTAAACAAAGTCAAGATCATGAACAATTTGTGCAAGTTGGCTTTGCAAACCACTTTTGAATAGATACATCTCTCTCTCTCTCTCTCTCTCTCTCTCTCTCTCTCTCTCTCTCTCTCTTGAGAGGTGTAGATTCATACCAAAGAACAGAATCTTCTGAAGAATTAATCTTTGCTTTTGCCATGCATGTGGATGATGACTGAGGACAGTATCAGATACTCTCTACAGTCGCAATGCCAGCCACCTGATTTTATGTTTCTACCTATTTTTTCAGATGTTGCAATCAAGTTATACTAGTGAAAATTCTTACATATACATCAATATAGACACGAATGCATGCAGCATGCATATGTACGTACACAAACATATAGATACATATATACATGCATAAAATAAATACATGCATATACGTGATGTATGAGTCGACGTTACAGAGAAGTCACAAATGGCATTCCAATATTCTAAAGTCTTATTAACTCGCATATATATAAATATATATTGAAGGGGCTTATCATCATAGAGAAAAGATCCAAGAAATACAAGATAGGATAAGTTTAAATATAGTTGTTTTAGTTAGGTCATGGGTGCAACTGATGTGTGTAAAGCTTACAATAATCGTGGGGTGGAGCCCTTCGATGGTTGGTCGATTCCTCAGTGATTTTCCTTTTCATATTCTCTGTTTAGGTGTTTGAATATACAGATAGATACGTCACAGGCAAAAATTTTTTTCTTTTATTTTCTTTTCTTTTTTCCCCATTTGTGGTGTTCTATCAAGTGCATTTCTAAAGTGGGTTGCCACTAAGAGTGGCTAATGTGCCATCACAAATTAGAGGAGATCCATACAAAACCATGAGAATTTAGATTCTACATTTCAAAGTTAAGTGCCTTTTACAGCTGACTTTCGTTTGTGTTTCTTCCATGTGGTAAAAAAAACAAATAGTGTCTAGTTAATGCATCATGGTAGTTTTGGAGCAACTTTGGAAATATTAGTGGCCTTTTCAAGGTACAAATTGATGTTGATGTGAATGTGGAGCCTGATCATATATGGTTGGAGCCAGTTTGTTTAAAATGCCTTTTGTGGGCTTCGTTGGCTTGCGCTACCCGTCGCATCTATTCGCTAGATCTCACAAGTGCGAGTTTGCTCCTAGTAGAAATTCCAATATACCTCACTACTTATCATTGAACTCTCGCAAGAGTGATAAATCGAACAAAGTAATTTTAGTATGTCTCGCTACTTGTCGGGACTCTCGTGACAATGTTAAGTCGAACAAGGAGTTCACTTCCTATCGCGACAACTAAGTGCAGTAATTTTAGAGGACTACTACTCACAGTTGTGGTTGGAAGTCAGTCACCAACTAATATGTGTTACATCAACTGAATCTCATCATCAATTGGTGAGGTCCAATTAATATGACATTCATCAGTTGAAGAGTGACTCGTAATCACGACAGTGAATAGCATTATCCATAATCCTATTTAAGTCGAATCAAAGCGTGTGAGAGGAGGTTTTGCCTATATAAGGGGTGTTCTCCTAGATCAAAGGGATCAGCTGACAATACTGCGACAAAAGTATAGCTAATAGAATAGGCAAAACCTATTCTCATCCTAGAAGATATCTAACCGTTGTTAATAAACTTTTGTAATCTTTCTTGATCATAGTGCAGACGCAGTGACTTTGTAAATGTAACCATTATCTTTAGCGTATATTCACGTAAATCGTTTGTATTATTTATATGTGTATGGTTGATTTATATTCTCCATACTAGGTTTATCATTTATATTGCTTGGTTGCTTAGGTTCTGGAAATTGGTTTTATGATTTAACTCTGTTCATAACCGCAGCACAAATTGAATACATAAAAATTTTACAATCTTTAAAATTAATCCCATTTTTCACCTTGTTTTTTCATAACACAAGGCAATGAGACTCACTCATTAGAGCCATCATTAGAGTCCAAAATTAGGTTCAAAGCCGCAACACAAATCGGATGCATAATTTTTTTTTTTTTACTTTATTTAAAATAATATTTACATAATACCATTTTTCAAGACACAAGGCGGTGAGAATCGCTCATTAAAGTCCAAAATGAAAAAAAGAAAAGTTAGAAATAAGATTTTGTGTTGAATTTTTATTTACTTTATCTTGTATGTGGGCAGTTATATATCAAGTACATTATTATGGAAATGTGAAGGGAATTCAAAAGTATGGACGTGGGAAATAGTTTTCCACTTGGAGGAAGAAACTTTTATTGACTTTGTCATGAAAGTCTTCAGTTGCTTCATGTAATGTCAATACATGGCCGATAACAATGTTCAAATTTATGGATAGAGACTAATCAAACTTGACCTCATTTATGTACTTTGTTGGTCCATGGTCAGGCAAACAATTGTGTAAAGAACAGCACTGACATGAAAAATGAAAGGATAACCCCTTGTGTTTCGTTGAGTTGTTTCTTTCACCTACTTTGTGCTTTAAAATACCTTATACTATTTCTTCAAATGGTTATATCGCCCGCTTGGCGTAGCCGTAAGGTTCCTTCAATGTGATCTGAGCATTACGGAATTGAAGATTAAAACAAGTTTTTTTTGTACATGGAGTTCTATCGTGTACATGATCTTGCTATTTCCTAGACCCGGAATAACCTTATGTACTAGGCTATTTCTTTTTTTCTTTTTTTCTTTTGAAATATTGACTTTAGGCTTCCTTAACTCTGAATTGTTTTTTGAATTAATTACAAGCACACTCTCCGAATTATGACTAAGTATTATTATGTCTTCTTAAACTCTAAAACGTAACAAGTTAACCTCTAGAACTATCAATTTGTATCAATCAATCTCTTCTGTTAGCAATTCGTTAGGAAAATAGCTAAAAATTGATTATTTGACTTGTACATCTTGATAAAAGTCTAATTCTATACCTAAACTGATCTTCTCTTATTATAATAATTACTTAATGACTGAATGTTCCTTAAAATGATATGTAAACGTAAGGACAATATAAAAGATATTTCAATTATTAGACAATTATTAAAAAAAATAATGTACTTAGAGTATAAAATAAACTTTTGTGAATACGTGTAAGTTACGTGATAATTTTTCATCTACTCTCATAACTAATTGTTAATACATACTAATAGAAGGGATTGATTAATACAAATTGATAGTTCAGTGGTCAACTTATTATGTTTAGAGTTTAAAGAGGCAGAGTGATACTGAGTCATAGTCCAAGGGGGTGAGCTTGTAATTAACCATTGTTTTCTTACAAGATTTAATAATAAAAAAAAAAAGAAAGAAACAAAAAAAAAGACAAGTAAGTTGGTGTGAGAGAAGCTCCTAAAATTAATGGAATCATTTTTTGTATTTTTCTCCACCCTCAAAAAACTAATGTAAACGTTATTTTTATGTTGCTTTGAAACAATACTGGGAGACGATACTTGTGTAATTTTGTGTCATTTTAATTGCCACTTTATATTTTATACAAAAGTGTGTTTCATCTTTTGTTTATATATAAATCTTCAGAGGTAACCGCTTAAGAAAAAAAACCTTCATTTTAAGTAGCGCAGCATATTATATATTAACCCAGAAAGATGAAAAAAAGGAAGAAGAAGAAGGAGAGTAATTGTATACATATATAAAAAGAAGAATAAGAGTAATGGTATACATGTACAAAAAGTATGAATAAATCGTATACATATGTATACACAGATGTGCCTAAATTAGCACCTTTCATTTTAAAACAAAGTGTACTAAGACAACTTTTAATTACCCAAATATTGTGTGACACAACATTCTTGTGGAGAATCCTGTATAAAAATTTTGTAAGAATAAAATATTTTTTAAAAAGAATAATAACATAATAATAGTGGTATATTTGCAGTACCCGTCAGATTAGCATACCCCTCTGCGACTAAGCCTGAAATTTGGAGCATCTGAATCCTAACAATTTTCAGGCCCAAAACAAAAGCCATTAGCATGTAGGTTGTAACTTACTTATGCCCCAGAGACTGTCATATCAAAATATTGGGCTACTACTTGGGCTGAAATTCAGCCCCAACTCGCCAAATGGGTATAGCTGGGGTTGGCTATTACTGCTCTATATACTGTGGGATATGGTGAGTGGGATTATATTGCCGATCCCGTCCGGCTAGGGTTGGCAACAGACTGATTCGGTATGAGTTAAACTAAATTCATGAATCTTCGTCCATTTTAAAAACACCCTCGACCTCAAACCCAGATTTAGAGGGTCCCGATAAATTTCATCAACTAACAGCTAAAAGTGTTCATGAGTCGAGTTGAATAGTAACCTACCAACTGAACTGTTTAGCTCAAGTTAAAAAATAATGGAACCGATTTTGATTCAGTTAGGGTTCAGGTTTGGCCTAATTATTTGTTGTAGAAGTGGTGGGTTGGGCCAGATCGGGTGACTTAAAGCAACAACCCACCAACCGAATAGCTAAAGTCGGATTCTCAAACCTTGGAACCGATTTCGACTCGATTTGGGTTCAAGTTGTGTTAGGGTTCGGGTTGGGTTGGCCAAGTTGACGGGTCGGTGAAATTTTCTTTTTCTTTTTTTTTTTGGTTCAATAGACAGAAATGTTCAAGTCAACTTGCGCGCTCCTAAACTAATCTTTTCTTAGTCCTATCAAAGACAGATCATCCACGTTAGGACTAAGATTTTCACAAGAAAAATTTCTTGCGCTCAACTTTTGTACTTGACAAGAATCGAACTAACTTTTCAAAAGGAGACCGAGAGCCATGGCTAACTCTTTAACCTAGTGGTTATTACATGCATTATTTATCCCTCTAATTTTACAAGAGTAGACAAACAACTCCATCAAACAATTCATGCTCTTCCCAACAAGTCCTAAAACTAAAAGAAATCTTATTTTTAAAAAATTTTCTAATGTTTTACAAGTCGGATCATCTCATAAATACCTGAAATCTACACGTATGCTGGTAATGGTTTGAAACCAAATTGAGGCGGGTGGGATCGGG
This sequence comes from Euryodendron excelsum, assembly GCA_033060915.1. Taxonomy (NCBI): domain Eukaryota; kingdom Viridiplantae; phylum Streptophyta; class Magnoliopsida; order Ericales; family Pentaphylacaceae; genus Euryodendron; species Euryodendron excelsum. The sequence continues at coordinate 44,876,844 of CM065383.1, forward strand.
CCAGTAGACTTTTACCCTTGAGTTAACAGACTCGAACGCACTGTATTTTGCTAATGTTGTGATACAATTACAAAGTTAACACAGCTCGACCTCAGGGTTTTTAAACCCCAGTTTAACCTGAATCAGCTTAATTATCTAACCATGGTTATTAGAGTCTACAGTAACCACAGTCCTCATGAGAAAAGTAGGGGTTAATTAGAGTTGATAAAACTATAATTAAAGTAAATCCTACTTGGTCTGAAGTCTAATCCATAGTCGTTTTTGGGGCAGCCCCTAGCCCACTGATATTTCTCTTGGTGAGGATGCTACCTGAATTACCCGTAACCCTCTGCAATAATTACAGGCAGTTCTCACGGTAGCACCCAACATACACGCATCAGTATTTGTCTTCCCTGTAATTATATCTATCTCTAGGTCTCTGTTATGTCTCTCAGATCACGATCGGACGGGCCACAATGAACGTAGCCTCTGATCTCTATTTTCTGAGGTTTTAGCCCAAGAAACAGCCAGATTTGCTTCATCCGAGCTCAGATATGGATCTCTGGTACGCTTCTCCTCTCGGATGTGCTCAATTGTGCTATAACTTCCTATTTTGATCATCTATTTCTCATATCTCTCATATTTTGAGCTTGATCTACGACCTTTGTAGTGATTCACAGCTCATTTTATATATTTGCTAGACTTCACTCGTTTTCTTGGTAAATTTTCTTGTTCTCTTGTGTTTTCTGGAAAATTTCACTTCGTTGGCCTTTTTTCGCAACCAAAAAAGTAGTCTTGTCGTCTTCTTCTTCTCCTTCTTCAACTAGCAACACTTTATGTTTTCGTTACTAATTTTTATTTTCTGCCCGTTCATCTTTTCCTTCAATATATATATATATGATTTTTTTTCTGTTTTCAGTGCGTTTTGATTTTGATACCCAATGATTGGGATGGGAAAAAGCAGGTGGATATAAGGGTCATGTCAGACGGTGTTTGCAGGTTGTTGCGTGCCCTACAAATGGAGACTATCTGGGGTTCAGTTAGTGTCGCTACTACGCTCAACCAATCCTTGCTAACGTGCGCCGGTGAAGCTTTAACCGCTATCCTATTATCGGCCCTGGTCAAAACCCATCTTCAGGTCAACAAACTCAGGTAAGACCCGTGGGCCGTGACTTTAGATTGGGCTAGTCTTCGTGCTCTAATTGTAGTTTGCTATGTGAAACTCTGTTGTTTTTCCTATTGGCTTCACTTCTGTGGTATTTGCTATCGTGCACCCGAGGCGTCGTTTACTTTGAGAGGTTTTAAGGCCTTAAATGCGTCCGTTTGATAATTATTTTTTGTTTTTTTTTTAAAAATAGTGTTTATTTTTTATTTTTTGTTTTTAGTTGGTTATAAAATTTGAAAAAAAAATAAAAAATATTAAAATGAGTGTATTCTTTATTTTAAAAGCATTAATATGATATTGTTGACACAATGATAATCTATAAATATTCACTATCAAATTATAAAAAAAATATAATAAAAAATAAAAATTGACAGTATTATGAGAAGGACCTTTGCTTCACTGGGCTTGCATGTTCTTGCTAAACTGAGCCTTTTGGCTTTTTGCTTTTGTCTTTTACTTGTACCGATCGCATGTAATATTTGCTAGGTTGCGCTTTGGTAGAGTAGCTTTAGTCGCTGGTCTTTGCTAGCATGCGCCACTACACTGTTTCTTCTGCGTATATGAACTTTGACCCTTTTTGGTTTGCATTTTTGTTGGTTTTCATTTGCTTGAATGCGCCTTTTTATTTCCTTTTGCAGACCAGCATAGTGCTGGCTTGGTTTCTTCTTTTCTTTCTGCTTTGCTTCTTGATTTCATTTCCTATGTACCAATAAAAGAATGCTCCTCTATGCTTCTAGTGCTGCTTGATCTTTTTCTGTTTTGTTTCGGTCCTTGGTTTATTATTATTGGTTCCCGCTATTGTACACGGATGGTTTAGGTTTTTGTTTAGTTTTGCCTTTATATTTTTCCTAAGCTACATTTTAGCATAAAAATTCCGTATACCCAGGGAGAGAGATTTGAAGTACGGTTTCAGGTAGAGTAATACTATACAAAACTTACCATCATAATTATCTTCTTAAATACGAATTTTAAAATAAATTAATTATTATAATAATTTTTAATTAAAAAATATCTAGAATTTTCAAGTTAGTACAAATTCTCAGTCAGAATAATGGTTTTTAGTGGGGTTAGTGCAATGTGGGACGTGTTTGTTGGGCACAAAAAATATCCCTTTGGTCGGTGTGTAATTATTATTCAAAGAAAAGTCAAAACCGAAACGTGTGTAGGGTCATACATTTGTTTGTTTCTGTATATATGGGTTGTGGTATCAAATAACATCTATAAATATAAGATTAGCCATGGAAGAGTTTCCCTCTTCTTATTTACGAAGTGGAGCAAAATCGTTCCATGGGTTTGCTAGATTTGCTAGAGCCCTTGTCTATTCCGAATTAATTTTGAAAAAGCATTTTTATGGACTTCATCACTTGCCTATCCAAATCCGAAAGAGAAGAGCAACATCATCATGGTGATCGATCGGTTCTCCAAGAACACTACCTTCATTCCGACTATCAAAGGGTGTACTGTAAAAGAAACAGTTTGATTATTCTTAACTCATGTGATTAAGTATTGAGAAGTTTCAAAAACCATCATTAGCGACCCAAACTCTTACTTCACAGGACAATTTTGGACTGCGTAACATTAAATATTAAAAAGTTATTTATTGCTATTAAAGCATTAGGTAACTTTGCTTCACCAAACACCATACTCATAAATGGTCTCTTGGTAAGATACGAACACCTAGGTTCAAGTCCATTACCAAGGTGTTACACAAGCGTGGTGTATACGGAGATTGGAGTAAAATGCGCCGACACCACTAAATAACTCTAGCAAACCCATAATTTGTTTTTCTCCTTGCCCTTGGATCAGTGGGTTGACTCATGTCTAAATCATAGAAATTGGGGTAGAAGCCAGGGGGTGGAATGGAAAATCTTTGTATCCGGAGCTATTGCTATGTTTTGGCTCTGGAGAAACAAAAAGGTTTTTGATCCTACATTTTTTCTACCAACTAATCCTCTAGCCTCCATTCAACAACGCACAAGAGAGATCGAGCTAGTCCAGAAAACTGTTGCTCTGCAAAGGACTCGAACTAGGACATCCCAGTGGTATCCTCCCCCAAGCTTATTTGTCAAAATTAATACTGATGGTTCTGCTATGAGTAACCCGGGATATGCAGGTATTGGTGGCCTAATTCGGGATTGCAATGGGATGTGGCTATTGGGATTTGCTCAGATGATTGGATGGGTTCCTGTAATGCTAGCTGAATTATGGGCAATTTGGCAAGGTCTTGATTTAGCTTGGGATCAGGGGTTTAGGCAAGTCCTCCTTGAAACTGACTCCCAAGAAGCGTTGAATTTGATCATGTTCCCAGATGATAGGAGCCCAGCGCATAACGTGGTTCTCCCGATCAGACAACTTCTGGCTAGAAGCTGGTCATGCAGTTTACACCATACATGGAGAGAAGCCAATTGTAGCGCAGACAAGTTGGCTTATGATGCTGTGAATGGACCTATGGACTTGCAAATTATGTATGATCCACCCGGATCGGTTCACTCTTTTTTAGGAAGAGATGTTGCTGACTGGGGTGCTCCCCGTAGATTTTTAGCTTAGTTTCTCTTGGCTTCGGCCCCCTTCGCACCAAAAAAATAAAATATATCTACTGACTAAACAAAATTTTCATTTTTTCCTTCTATTTTTATTTTTTGTTCTGATCTCATGTGACAGTTTTCAAAAAAAGGTATGAGTTAGTCAAAAAGAACACAGTAAATGACAAATTGGAGCTACGGGGTGAAATGAGTTTAACTTTACAGCCTCTTCCAATTTACATTTTCCGCAATAAATAGAGCTACAGGGCTCTCAAATAGTGGTATGAAAGTCACTTGTAATTTCAGTTATGAGAAACTGTTCTGAAAACTTTTGGTGAATTTGAGCAAACAGACATTCGTATGCAATTGCTGGCTTGCTCAGTGCTGTATATTTTGATTTGGAAATACCTTGGTACAATCCTTCATCCGTGAAACTACATAAGTATTTGTTTTGGGTCCTTGCCATTCATCAGTTGCCTGCATTTTCAGGATTCGTTTGGGTTACCAAGCATCATCCCTGGAATCAAAGGAGAACATCATGGCCAATGCCATTTCAAGCCACTAGATGTTGAGGGAAATGATGGCAATGAAGATGAGGATGAGGATGACGATGGAGACGGCAGATTTGGAGAAGGTGAAGAGGACTTGTCATCGGAGGACGGAGGAGAGGATGTTGGCAACAACCCCAGCAACAATGGAACCAACCCAAAGAAAGACACGGGAGGACCAGACGGGCCAGAAGGGAACGGTGAAGAGGAAGAGGATGCAGATGACCCAGATGAGGATGATGATGACAACAACAATGATGGAGATGAGGGTGAGGAAGAAGTTGTCGAGGAAGAAAACCAAGAAGAGGAAGAGGAGGAAGACGAGGAGGAAGCACTCCAGCCTCCAAAGAAACGAAAGAAGTAATAGCATAGAGATCTATCTCTATACATCTGACTTTATTTAGATTATGAGGCGGATTCTTTAGGATAATGTTCTGGTTTGCATGATGCTACAAACGGTAAGATTATAAAAGTGGGCCAGTATGTATCATAAACTTGGCCAGCATTGATCGAAAAATCATTTGAAGGATTCATAACTGAGTTTGAATTGCTCACAACCTCGTCAAGCCTTGCTATTACGAGTCCATGTATATAACTTTCCGAGTTGATCATTAGGACAGCTTTTGCAGCGAAGGAAAAATAAGACCAGCTCTCTCTCCATGAAATCACTCTTCCATTGGTGCCAGTTCCGGATTCAAAGAATTATCTGCAATTGATAAATTTGATATAATTTGAAAATCAGTAGTTGGTCAAAGAAATATATCAATAATAATTTAGAATCAGACAAACATTTTCATCTCAAAAAGCAGTCTGCATTACACAAAAACACGAGCTCTTACACCGTCTTAAATAGTTCAAGATTTTTCAGAGCAACTGAAATAGTTCTTCAGTAAACCAAAGATATTGAATCCCCAAGACAGCAAGGTGTTTGAGCCTCTTAGAGGTCCTAATTAATCTCCGCGACATGATTCCGTTCATACCACATGCATAGGAAATTAAGGGGATAAAATACATAAGGAAAAAAAAAAAGAAAGAATTCTTGAACTGAAGACCTTAGCCTCCTAAAGCAAAATCCTGAGTCATATGACCCTTCAAATTTCATGCTCTACTCTCTAAAAAGCTCGGCAATACCCTCAACAGTATGAAAGTCTTATTACAATCCTTTTCTAGCATTATTCCCCTGAAACAATGAGGAACTTGACGCCGTAATGTTCTTTTGTCTAAGGAAAGCTGATAGGACATCTGATGTGAATGATTTGATTACAGATTATGGTAGCATCCCTAGCTTTAAAGAATAATGCTAAAGAGAGACATAAGCAGTTGTTCTTTCCCTCCTTGCTTTTTTAATAAAGGGGAAAGATGGGGAAATTTACCCAAGGGTTGGAATCAATTACTCACTCACCCTATTCAGCTCCTCACGCTTCCCAAGTACACGAGAAATTCACAAATTAAAATTATGCCCCAAAAAAAAGGTGAATTCATGAGTCAAGGCATTACTATATAGAGCTACCTTATTCATAATTTAAAAAAAAAAAAAAAAAAAGGGATGTATTCATATGAAGTGAAAATTTTCCAGCCAAAAATTTCTATGAATAGTAAATTTCAGAGCTTCTGATACCATGAAAGAAAGTTGTATCAAATGAAAGCATCTATGCTTCATACATGAAAGAAAGTCAAATCAAATGAGAGCAATTACACTTTGTGGAAAATGTGACACCCAAGTAGATGCAAATGCAATCATGCTCGGTTTACATATGATGTTTTCCCCTTCGTATTATATCATGAAAAGGAGAAATACTGTACTAACATTAGGAAATCCTAACAAAGAATGCAGGGATAATAAGAACAATGGGAATCCTAACAGCAAAAATGACTTCAGACATCTTTTTCCATACTAAGTAATGATCTCATTAATTGAATGACACCTTATCTTGCACTAGTAGTAATACATAAGAATATGAGTTAGCAAATAAACTCCCCTAATTAAGACCAAGAAGCCAAGCGAATCAGTGGAATTTCACAGGTACCAATATCTAATGGTTTTTGCCTAATTCACCACTCTCACCACCATACACCTGATTCATGAAAATTCTAGTCTGTTACTAGCAAAGCAGATTCGGAAAATTAAACCTCATTCACATATCCACAGACTAATAGGTTTCCAATACAATTAAAGCAGATAACAGAAATAAAGCAAAGAATTAGTACGACAGTTGTGCAGCACAAAAAGGAGCAACAACTTGCATACAAGACAATCAATACTTACTTCCTTGCATGAGACATTGACTCAATTTGGTTTACTATCGTCATCAAAAAAGCTACCAGAGTGCCAGCCACACTTCACCCATGTCTTCAAAAATATAACATTACCATATCATACACAAGTACCCACAACATATAGCATTTGGGCCATCCGAAGATCAACTTATATACAGGCATCTTTCTTGCACTTTTAACCAAAACATTTCAATTGACTTAAGCAAAGTACTAGTGTTCAATTACATGTAAGAGATGAAGTTATGGTCCAGAGACTCCAAGCACTCCATAAGTGGAGTCAGTACTGACCCAGCTACAACCACATACCATGGAAAATATCACGGTCACAAACTCAAACCATTAAACTGACACAATTCATTACCAACATTCTTTCGTGCACTCCTTACCTAACTGCAGCCAAAAGTTCCAGGTACATTGAAATGTGAAAAAACCAAAATATCTATAATCACATGGCCAGTTGCCCAAATTTATAAGGCAAAACCACTGACACAAGGTGCTAAGGAAAAGCAATCGGCAGCCTTCCTCCGCCCCCCTCTTCCTCAAAAACAAAAAAAAGGGGGAGGGGGGGGGGGGGACATGCAGGTTCCATGACTTCATACAAATCCCATAGAAAAAGTTGGAAGAGTTAAAAAAATATATATATTATTAAATTGGAACACTTGAGCTTCTTAGGAAAGTCCTTCACAATAAAATCCTCTTTTGTTTCATGACAATGTATAAGAATAATGGATTAATCCCCACAAAACGAGATGTGATATTCCAAACCTATATTTATTTAAATTGATGTGAATTTCTAGTGTTTGTATAGTTTAATGTTAGTTATTTCATCATTTGCGTCAAAAATGACCAATAAGAGCTTGTGTTGTAATTTAAGCCCATGGGGTGAGACACATGAAATTACTCCCATGTATATCACACTTATATACACCATGTATACACACACACACAAAACCGGTTGAGAGAGGGAGAAAGAGAGAATAGAAAAAGGGAAAAGGAGATTGAAGAAAGAAAGCTTGAAGGAAGAGATTGAAGCCATTGAAGACTTCACTAAGCTTGAAGAATGTGAGATTTCATTTCTCTCTCTACAAATATGTATGTATATGTATCCATCTTGTTAAGTAATTGTGTTATGCATCTTGTGTTATGCACTTTAATTTTGTGAGCTTGAAGCTCATTTGTTAAGACTTGGGGTTGGGGTTGGGGTTGGGGTTGGGGTTGGGGTTGGAGTTGAGAAAACCCCCAATTTGAGAACATGTTCAAGTTTCAAATTATTCTCTAGATCCCTTTGTTTTGGTTGTTTATTTCTCCCCATTTTGAGTTATTGTGATGCTCTTAAGGTTACTTTCAAGTTCTTTTTGATGTTGGGTAGATTTGGTTGCATTTTGGTTGAATTTAGAGTTTTGAATCCAAATTCTGCTGCTACCAAGAGCTAGGCGTTCGAACGGCCCTGGGGGGCGTTCGAACAGCCCGTGGGCATGTTTTTCCCAATTTGCCTTGGCGTTCAAGCGGCCCCTCCAGGCGTTCGAGCAGCCCGTGGGCTATTTCCCAAGTTGGCCATTTTTGGCCTAGGCGTTCGAACGGTTGGCCAGTTTCGACCCTGCTTTGCAATTTTGTCATATCTATCTTGCTCTAGAAAATTTGATTTTAAGCACCGTTTAAAGCATTAGATAGTAGACTCCTATAACTTTTTGGCTATGTGAAGTTTGCACCCTAGTTCCTTATAGATTGTGAGTTGTTGGAATTTGAAGTTGACTCAAGTTTATGCCGAAAACCTTATTTTTCAAAATGTTAGCCCGTTTTTCACGAGACCCAACTTCTTCACCCGAAACACGTTTTTGACCCATTACCTATCAAATTAAAGGCCTTTGAGTCTATTTTCATATGGAACTAGCCTAGAGTGTGAATCCTTTGCTCAGGGTGGTTGGAATACGATGAAAGAATCAATGTTTCGGGTTCCATACGTCACCCTCAACTGTACGTACTCGTTTTACGTTAAGACTTTGCCCTAGAGTTTAGTCTTGTTCTTCCATTGTGAGAATGAGGTGTTCATAAGTCAGGGTTGAGGGATTTATATGCTTGGTTCGGCTTATGTGTAACCGCTTTGCTTTAGAACCTTGTATTGATGTTTCTATACTTCTATATGCATTTTGTGTAGAAACACCTAGTTTATCACCCGTTCAATCGGAGAGAGGTGAGTAATGATATGGCATAAGTAAAACTCTATTATTTTTCAAATTTTTTCAGCTCACTTCTATTTCATGAATGTTTTCCATATATTTTAAAACATCAATATTATGCTCAATTACAAATATCATATTCTAAGCGCATGCAAGTCATATTTATGTTATTGATGAAAATCATGAACTATAATGTTTAAATGAAAAAGATGCTAAGTTTTCAATGTATAGTGTCAACTCAGATCTTCTCATGATAATACCTTAATCTAGCTCGATAGTCCTATGATAGAGGACGGGAAATAAACTATTTATGTTGGGAGACGTCCCTGGTCTAAAGAGCCTTAGAGTAACCAACATGATTAATATAGAGCCTAGCTCATATATCCTGTTGTAGCACACTTATGTTTTAAACCGAGAACTATAATATGTTCAAATGCTTTACGACAAGTTATGAAAAACTATATTGAGATTAATATTATGTTGCATCTCTTCTTATGATACTATGTTTTAAAATGTTGAAACGTTTCAAATTATGTTTACGTTAGTTATGAGTTCCAAGCATCGCTTTATACGTTCAAAAGTTCATATTCTTATGCACAAATGTTTATCTATTCCTATACGTTGGATATAATTACTAGTACATGATATTTTTTCGCTCATGTATCATTATTATTCACTAAATATTAGCTTACGTTTTCTTAAATGATTTTTAGGCAGCCAATCTGAGAAGTCCTAGAGCGAGACCATATGTGGATTTTGAGCTACATCCCACAAGCCTATGTTTTGTAATATGTTTGAGAGTTAGACCCTAATGTTTGTAATGGTATAATGTTATAACTTTGGTGAGCCTTGATTAGACTCATATGTATTTTATGTTTTGAATTAGGCACAGCTCTGCCCTGTATGACATGGATTATGTTTTTAACTTATCAAAAGTTCTATTTTCTGTAATTATGCATCATTTTATATGATTATGCACAGGTGATCAATCAGTTTATGTATTGCAGCCTTGAGTAGCCTTACTACTGGCCGATCATATACCCTAAATCCGTATAAGCCGAGTTATAAAGCGTGACAGCGTGGTATCAGAGTTATAGATTGACACTATAAGATTGAGTCATGTTTAAATAGAATTCTAAGTTTGACTTGAGTATGTGTATATATAAATGTGTGTGTGTGTATGCTACGTGTATAATAACATGCCAAGGTGTAATACATATAGTGCTATGTTAAATGCTTAATGTTTGTTTATACCCGCATAGTTAACCATGCCGCCGAGAAGAGGTGGTCGCAGAGGGGCTGAAGGGCCCGAAGACCGAATTGATCGCATAGAAAGGATCTTAGTTGAACTTATTCAAGTGGTCCAAGATACTCATAGCAATACCGCCAATGCGCCGGAACAGTCGGCAGCGCAAGCGTTAAAAGGAGAAATAGTGGCACGTACTACCATTAAACAATTTCAATAATTAAAGCCCCCAACTTTTCAAGAAACTCTCAACCCAATGGCCGCGAAGTCTTGGCTCTTAAAAATTGAGAGGGTGTTCGAGGTGCTACATTGCACATATGAACCGAAAGTGTCTTTTGTCACCTTTACATTCGAAGGAGCTGCACTTGTTTTGTGAAAATTGAAGAATGCAATAGAGCCACTATGATTGTGGCTTAAGTTTCTGGAGGTGTTTAATGAGGAATACTTTTCCGAGACTATCAAAGATCAGAAGACTAAGAAGTTCCTTAATTTGATACAAGAAAATATGACCGTGACACAATACAACGTCAAATTCATGGAACTATCATGATATACCCGACATGTTGTGTCATCGGAAACTTGCAAAGCGAAAAAGTTTGAGACAGGATTGCGATGGAACATTCGCAACAAGATGAACATACTACGATTAGAGACCCATCAAAAAATTGTACAACGAGCAATGATCGCCAAAAAAACAAATGATGAAATGTCCCAATACCGAGAGAAGAACAAGAAGAGATCGAAGAGTGATCAAGGCAACGGACAAAGTTCAAAGCGGCAAAGTTCTGGATCTTCTAATGGGAATTCGTCCACCCCACGAGAGAATACCTCTAACCAAGGAGGCAACACGGCCAATGAGATACCAACGTGCCCAAATTGTCAGAAGAAGCATTGGGGCGAATGTCGTTTGGGAAGCAATACTTGTTACGGGTGTGGCCAAGAGGGTCACCAAGTGAAGGACTATCCAAAGAGGAACAGAGTACAGTAATCTGGGGCATCAACATCAGCTCCAGTTCGGCAAACTACAACTAATAGGAGGGAGAATTAACCATGGCAAGGCCAAGCTTTCGCATTTACACCAAAAAACACCCCAGCCACCGACTCTATAGTGTCTGGTATACTTCCTATTTGTAGTCGACCTGCACACATCCTTATTGATTCTGGGTCAACACACTCATTTATCTCATATCTTTTTGCTCAATACTTATATACATCTCCGGTATCTCTTGATTATGCTTTAGTAGTGTCGTTGCCATCTGGAGATTCTATGTTATATAATAGGATTTATAATTCTTTTGAACGATGTGCCCATGTTTGTAAACCTCATTCCCTTAAAAATGCACGGTTTTAATGTCATCTTAGGAATGGATTGGTTGTCCTCTCACCGTGCTATCATTAATTGTGAGCTTAAATGAGTCGTGTTTCATTCTTCTACTCATTCGGGGCTTGTATTTTAGGGAGTTGGTGTAGTTCCTCCACCCTATCTCATTTCATCTATGCAAGCATGTCGTCTAATTCAAAAAGGGACTTGTACATTCTTGTGTAACATTTTTAACACACACGTTTTCCCACCGCCCTTGAAAAACATCCATGTTCGAAAATTTCTCGATATCTTTCTCGATGAGCTACCTGGTTCTTTGGTGGACCGGGAGATTAAGTTCCACATTGAACTTAATCCAGGTACTAGACCCATTTCTAAAGCTCCTTATCGTATGTCCTCTTTAAAGTTGAAAAAGTTGAAGGTTCAACTCCAAGCCTTGTTAGAAAAAAGATTCATTCGTCCTAGTGTCTCACCTTCGAGTGCTTCGGTGTTATTTGTGAAAAAGAAAAATGGAACCATAAAATTATGCATTGACTACAAAGAATTGAACAAGGTCACCATCAAGAATAAGTATCCATTGCCAAGAGTGGATGATTTGTTTAATTAACTACAGGACACAAGTATTTTCGAAGATTGACCTAAGGTCGGGTTATCACCAACTAAAAGTCAAGGCAAGCGATGTAGAGCAGACGGCTTTCTGAACCAGATATAGTCACTATGAATTCCTGATTATGCCGCTTAGAGTTACTAATGCACCTGCCGCATTCATGAATTTGATAAACCGAATTTTTAAACCCTTTCTTGATAATTTTGTTATTGTATTTATTGATGATATTTTGGTATACTCTAAGAGTCTTACAGATCACGAGCACCACTTGAGGATGGTCCTCCAAACTTTGCAAGACAAAAGATTGTATGCCAAGCTAAAAAAATATAAATTTTGACTGCCAAGTGTAGTATTTCTGGGATACATCATCAGTGTGGATGGAATGTCCGTTGATCCTTCGAAAGTTAAAGCCATTGTGAATTGGTCGAGACCGACCTATGTAACCGAAGTCAAAAGTTTTATAGGTTTAACTGAGTATTATCAAAGATTTGTGAAGGATTTCTCCAAGATTGCGACTCCGCTAACACAGCTCACCCGGAAAAACACACCATTTGAATGGAATGAGAAAATGGAATGAAACTTCCAAGAATTGAAGAACCGATTGGTGTCCGCGCCAATTCTAGCCTTACCTATTGGGACTGACGGGTTTTCTATCTACAGTGACGCTTCGCATAAAGGACTGAAATGCATGTTAATGCAACACGGTAAGATGATTGCATATGCCTCGAGACAGTTGAGACCGCACGAGAAGAACTACCCGACCCATGATCTTGAATTAGCAGCGGTGGTGTTTGCTTTGAAGATTTGGCACCACTATTTATACGGAGTCACATGTGAGATCTTCACCAACCACAAGAGTTTGAAACACCTTTTCACACAAAAAGAGCTGAATATGAGACAGAGAAGATGGCTCGAGTTGATCATGGACTACGACATTCTCATTCAATACCATCCGGGCAAAGCCAATATTGTGGCCGACGCCTTGAGCCAGAAATCTACCGCCAACCTAGCATGTCTTGTCACTTTTCAACGGCCCTTCCTCCTTGACCTAGAGAGATCGAAAATTGAAATTGTTACACCGAGTACTAATATGATGCTTACTACCATGATCGCCTAATCGGCATTGATAGAAGTTGTGAAGCAACGGCAACCTGAATATCCTTACTTGTGAAATATAGACGAAGAGATGAAAACGAATTTGAAGCCTGACTTCACTTTGCATGATGGAGCTTTAAAGTTCAGAAGTCGATTGTGTAATCCAAATATACCCGAGATCAGGAGATAAGTTTTGAAAGAAGTCCACAATACGAAATTCATTATGCATCCAAAAGACACAAAGATGTATCGAAATTTGAAGGAAACGTTTTGGTGGCCGAGAATGAAGAAAAAAATAGCCGAGTTCGTATCACGATGCCTACAATGCCAACAGATCAAGGCAAAACATCAAAGACCGGCAAGACTACTTCAACTTTTACCAATACCGGAATGAAAGTAGAAGCATATCACCATGAATTTCGTTGTAGAATTGCTGAGATAGCCACGGGGTTGTGATGCCATATGGGTTATTATTGATTGACTTATCAAGTCTGCACATTTCTTACCAGTGAAGACTACATACTCCTTATCACAGCATGCAACCCTCTACATGACGGAGATTGTTCGATTACACAGTACACCAGTTTCGATAGTGTCCGATCAAGACCCGAGACTTGTGTTGAAATTCTGAAAAAGTTTGCAAAGAGCGTTAGGCGCCAAATTAAAGTTCAACACGGCTTTTCATCCACAAACCGATAAGCAATCAGAAAGGACCATTCAGGCCTTAGAAGACATGTTACGATTATTAAAGAATAAAATTTTCATTTGTTTCCACCGAAACGGCCAAAACGTTTCCGTTTTCTAAGAGACCGAAACGAAACACTAGTAAAATAACAAAATACTATTATTACAATCAAAACAGACTGAAGCATAGAAAAATGCACCAAAACACAATACTATATGTCTAAACAATAAGTTGTATTAACCCGAATTCAAAAATTTTATAAAAGGGGTATAATTTTTATACAAAAGATTGTATTTTATTATTTTAATATTTATTGCTTTTGAAATGTTTCCGAAACATTCCGAAACATTTTCGAAATGTTTCCAAAACGTTTTTGTTTCCAAATAAACCGAAACGACTCCTTTAAACGAAATTTTGATCCTTAGCGATTACGTGTCCTCGACTTTCAAGGAAGCTAGGAGGATCATCTACTATTAATGGAATTCGCCTACAACAACAGTTTTCATGCAAGCATCGGAATAGCACCTTATGAAGCGCTTTACGGGAGGAAAGTGTAGATCTCTAATTTGTTAGACCGAGGTGGGATAAAGGAAGATTTTTGGGCCAGAGATTGTGCAACGGACCACCGACAAGATCAAGATCATTTAGTAACGACTACAAACTGCTTAAAGTTACCAGAAGAGCTATGCGGACGTGCGAAGACGGGACTTAGAGTTTGATGAAGGGAGCCACGTGTTCTTGAAAGTATCTCCTTCTAAGGGGATAAATCGCTTCGACAAGAAGAAAAAGCTTAGTCCAAGGTACATCGGACTGTTTGAAGTTTTTGAATGGGTTGGACCCGTTACTTATCCTATTGTTCTTCCTCCAAAACTTTCGCAAGTTCATAATGGCTTTCATGTTTCGATGCTATGAAGGTATGTTCACGACTCGATACACGTGATTGATCACTATCCTCTGGCCGTGAATGAAGATTTAAGCTACGTTGAGATTCTTGATTGTTGTGACCAAATTCTTAAGAACAAGGTCATTCTGTTGGTAAGTTTTATGGCAAAACCGCACTTGAAAGGAATCTACTTGGGAACGTGAAAACGAGATCCGGGTGCGTTATCCTTTTTTGTTTGAATGATAGCTTGTATCAAGTTTGGAGACCAAACTTATCTAAGGGGAGAAGGATGTGATATCCCAAACCTTTATTTATTTAAATTGATGTAAATTTCTAGTGCTTGTATTGTTTAATGTTAGTTATTTCATCATTTAGGTCAAGAATGACTAATAAAAACTTGTGTTGTAACTTAAGCCCATGGGGTGAGATACATAAAATTATTTTCATGTATATCACACTTATATACACCATGTATACACACACACAAAACTTACACAAAAAGCAGTTGAGAGAGGGAGAAAGAGAGCAGAGGAAGAGGAAATGGGAGATTGAAGGAAAAAGAGCTTAAAGGAAGAGATTGAAGCCATTGAAGATTTCAACAAGTTTGAAGAAGGTAAAATTTCATTTCTCTCACTACAATTATGTATGTATATGTATCCATCTTGTTAGATAATTGTGTTATGCATCTTGGAGTATTGTTGAGTTTAAGAGACCCCTTAGGTCCCAATCACTTTGATTTTGAGAGCTTAAAGCTCATTTGTTGAGGGTTGGGGTTGGGGTTGAAAAAATCCCCAATTTGAGAACATGTTCGAGTTTCGAATTATTCTCTAGATCCCTTTGTTTTGGTTATTTATTTCTCCCTATTTTGAGTTATTGTGATACTCTTGATGTTACTTTCAAGTTTTTTCTATGTTGGGTAGATTTGGTTGCATTTTGGTTGAATTTGGAGTTTTGGATCGAAATTTTGTTGTTGCCCAGAGCTAGACGTTCGAACGCCTGATATAGCGTTCGAACGGATGGAGGGAAAGTTGCCTTGGCATTCGAACGGCCGGTGGGCATGTTTTTCCCAATTTGCCTTGGCGTTCGAATGGCCTCTCCGAGCGTTCAAACAGCCCGTGTAGTGTTTTTCCAAGTTGGCCATTTTTGGCCTAGGCGTTCGAACGGCTCATTGGGCGTTCGAACGATTGGCCAATTTCAACCCTGTTTTGCAATTTTGTCATATCTATCTTGCTCTAAAAAACTCGGTTTTAAGTACTGTTTGAAGCATTAGATAGTAGACTCCTAGAATTTTTTGGCCATCTGAAATTTGCACCCCAGTTCCTTATAGATTGTGAGTTGTTGGAGTTTGAAGTTGACCCAAATTTATGCCGAAAACCTTGTTTTTCAAAATGTTAGCCTGTTTTTCACAAGACCCAACTTCTTAACTCCAAACACGTTTTTGATCCATGACCTATCAAATTAAACGCCTTTGAGTCTATTTTCATATGGAGGAACTAGCCTAGAGTGTGAATCCTTTATTCGAGGTGGTTGGGACGCAATGAAAGAATCGATGTTCCAGGTTCTATACATCACCCTCAACTGCACGTTCTCGTTTTACATTAAGACTTTGCCCTAGAGTTTAGTCTCGTTCTTCCATTGTGAGAATGAGGTGTTCGGGAGTCGGGGTTGAGGAATTTATATGTTTGGTTCGGCTTATGAGTTATCGCTTTGCCTTAGAACCTTGTATTGATGTTTCTATACTTTTATGTGCATTTTGTGTAAGAACACCTTGTTTATCACCCGTTCAATCGGCGAGATGTGAGTAACAATATGCCATGAGTAAAACTCTATTATTTTTCAAATGTTTTAAGCTCACTTCTATATCATAAATGTTTTTCATATATTTCAATACATCAATGTTATGTTTAATTATGTCATATTCCAAGCGCATGCAAGTCATATTTATGTTATGGATGAAAATCATGAACTATAATATTTAAATGAAGAAAATGTTAAGTTTTCAATGTATGGTACCAACTCAAGTCTTCTCGTGGCAAAACTTTAATCTAGCCCGATAGTCCTACGATAGGGGACGGGAAATAAACTATCTATATTGGGAAGCGTCTCTGGCCTAAAGAGCTTTAGCGTCACCTACGTGGTTACTATGGAGCCTAACTCATATGTCGGGTTGTAGCACACTTATGTTTTAAATCGAGAACCATGATATGTTCAAATGCTTTACGACAAGTTATGAAAAGTCATATCAAGATTAATGTTATGTCACATATCTTCTTATGATACTATGTTTTGAAATATTAAAACGTTTCAAATGATGTTTACCTTACCTATAAGTTCCAAGAATTACTTTATACGTTCAAAAATTCATATCCTTATGCATAAATATTTATCTATTCCTATACATTAGATATAATTGCTAGTACATGATATTTTCTCGCTCATGCATCATTGGTATTCACTAAGTATTAACTTACGTTTTCTCAAATGATTTTCAAGTAGCCAATCCGGAAGGCCGTAAAGCGAGGACATATATGGATTTTGAGTTACGGCCCACAGACCTATGTTTTGTAATATGTTTGAAGGTTGAACTCTAATGTTTTGTAATGGTATAATGTTATAACTTTAGTGAGCCTTAATTAGGCTCATATGTATGTTATATTTTGGACTAGGCACAGCTCTGTCATGTATGACACAAATTATGTTTTCAAATTATCAAAAATTCTATTTTCTACAATTATGCATCATTTTATATAATTATGCACAGGTAATCAACCAGTTTATGCATTGCGGCCTTAGATAGCCTTACTACTAGCCGGCCATGTACCCTAAATCCGTATAAGCCGAGTTATGGTGCGTGACGCAAAAAACATACAACACGATAACAGTTCACCAACAACATAAGTTGTACACGATTAGTATTGGTTAAATTCTCCTTTCATCTAGTAGAAGATGTATTGCCGATTACTTATCAAAAAAGGTGGATTGATTCCGCCAAAAAAAATGTGACTCGTGGTCGGACACGTCACTTCCAAGAATTCTTTCGAAGGATCCTTCATCCCCTTTGGGCGTACCTTGCCCTCAAGGGATCCTAAGGACACATGCTCTAGTAATCCAATCCTAGGGTCTTGAGTAAAACCCAAGAATCCACTAAGTACAAGTCATGGCATCTCTCCAACTAGCTATGATCCTCTGTACAGGACCATTAAAGATTTGTGGTATGGAGACTAGGATCTATAGGATTGTCAATGTGTCAATCCCTATTCTCAAATGGATCTCCTTGACTTGCCACAATGTGAGAGAGAGAGATCTCCACCTATACATCAAGACAAAGACATTTAAGGACATGTGCACCTAGGATCTCACCAACGTCAATAGATTTTGAACACAACGCTGACCATCTGAGGCTGAGAGGGACCTGGCATCACCCCATCACGAGCAGGCTCTCCCTCTCACACCCCTTCACCTATATAAAGGGATGCCCTCCTTGGTTTTTTCAAGAAGAGACAACACAAGACATGGAGTCTCTCTATGGTTCACTGTTTTCTCTCTCTCTCTTGGGCCACCATTAATCATCTCCCTTCCACTCTCTGCTTGGTTCTAAAATATCATACTTCCTAAAAGATACACATACACCCACGACCTACAAGGTTGCCCACACTTATCTTCTAAAAATCTAGTTTCTAATTGCACACAAGTAACTATCTCCATGCCTGGAGAGGAAAGAAACTTGCCCCACAATAATGGCCTAGAATACCATCAAACAATCTGTAGGGAGGTGTATTATGTAAAGGATCTCTCCATCTAGAGGGAATAGGTAAAAGAGTTTAGAACTAAAAAAGTTTCCCTCTCTCACAGAAAGCAAGGCTAATTTTTCAATGTCATGATCAAAGAGGTTATACCCATGACACTTCATCACCCAAACATGCCTTCTATAGTGTACCTAAATCTCGAAACTTTCTCCAATAAGTTTTCAAGTGCCTCCAAGTGGACCTCGCCTTCCACCATACAATCGTAGAGTGCTTCCATGTTTTTTAAAAAGGAAGGAATAATTGAAACAAAATCTTTATGGAATAAAGAATGAGAGATATAGATATATATATATAGATACGTATATATCATATGGGTCAGGTTTGTTGAATAATAATAATAATAAAAGAACAAAAAAAAAGAACCGAATTGTACATGACAAATGTTTGTTATGCTTGTCTGCCTTCAATCAACACATAGGGGGTAATCATCATTGTAAGAAATTTGTAGTTCCACAAGCATGCTTGAGCATGCTAGTAGGACTTCTCTGGGGCTACTAAAGTAGACAATTCTTGCAAGGGTGCAAGTGAAAGAAAGATAGAAGCTAAGAAATACGGATCCGGACATAGGTACGGACATGGGTACGAACACGGACACGGACACAGATACGTACACGGAACACGGCATTTTAAAAAAATGAGGACACAGATGCGGCAAAAAAATTATTTTTACTTATTATATATATGAACGTAAAATTTATAAATCACCAAAAATAAGAAGAAAATAACTAAATAAGGTCACAATTATAATAAAACAACTAACATGTTAAGGATTTGAAGAATTAAATTTAGGTTTTTTTATGTTTTGGTATTTTAAAGTTTTGCAATTTATAAATTTGACTTCCTTTAACACTCAACCTCGTCGTGTCCAACTAGTGGACACGCATGTCCATGATGTGTTCATTAAAAATATATTAACAAAAATATTGGACACGCCAATTGGCGTGTCCGACAGGTGTCCGACGTGTTCGAAGAATATGCGTGTCCGTCATTTGTCTGACACGGATACAGCACCCTAAATAGTGTGTCCGTACTTCCTAGGATAGAAGGAAGAGAGAGCGGGGAGCAATAACCGGTCAACCCAACGGAGTCATGAACACTTGTCAAAGTTCTTACACCACTAGCTTTATGCATCAATAGTGTTAAAAATGTCTTAGAAATCCAAAAAGGAGAGG
Source organism: Euryodendron excelsum (assembly GCA_033060915.1). Classification (NCBI taxonomy): domain Eukaryota; kingdom Viridiplantae; phylum Streptophyta; class Magnoliopsida; order Ericales; family Pentaphylacaceae; genus Euryodendron; species Euryodendron excelsum. Next base: position 44,896,327 of record CM065383.1, read on the forward strand.
CTTAATTCATACAAAAAGAATGAGAGAACCAGCTAGGAGAGCAAAGAGAGAAAGGGAGAAAGAAAGTGTGTGTGTGTGGTTGGCCAAAGAAAAAGGAAGGAAAAGAAATCTGGACCAAGGTTTTACTAACCTGAAGTAAGAGCATTTAAGTTATTTCTAATTTCATAAACATGCATGAATGAGTAACTAACAATCGTATCCAATTGCTGGCTTGCTCTGTGCTGTATATTTTGATTTGGAAACACCTTGATCCCAACTACTAGATTCTGAGGGAAATGATGGCAACGAAGATGAGAATGAGTATGGAAACGGCGGCTTTGGAGAAGGCTAAGAGGACCTGTCATTGGAAGACAGAGGGGATGTTGGTAACAACCCCAACAACAATGAAAAGAAAGAAGGTAGGGTAGAAGAGAACGGTGAAGAGGAATAGGATGGAGATGACCTGATGAAGACGACAATGATGAAGACAGCGATGATGATGATGATGGCAAGGATGAGGGTGAGGAGGAAGTTGTCGAGGAAGAAGACTAGGAAGAGGATGAAGAAGCACTCCAGCCACCAAAGAAAAGAAAGAAGTAAATTAGGAGGGTAATAGTAGAGCCTACACTGCAGTATTATCTCTATATACGCGACTTTTTTCTCTAACTGTATATTTATTTATGTAGATTATGAGGAGGCTTCTTTAGGACAATGATCTGATTGGCACGATGAGAGTACATTAAGACATCGAACCATGGCAAATGGTTAGATTATGAAAGTGCCAATACATGGCCGGCATTAACCGGACAATCGTTTGAATGGTACATAACTGAGTTTAATTGCTCACAAAGTCTTCGAGCCTTGCTATTATGAGTTTATTACTATGATTTTTAGAGGTGATAATTATGACAAAGCTTCTGTGGCAAAGGAAAAATAAGACCGACTCTCTCTTTGCGAAATCACTCTTCCACTGCCGAAACCATAAAAGCTACAACAAAAAATTCAGGATTCAAAGAATTATTTGCTGTTGATAACTTTGATATAATTTGTAAATTAGGAGTTGGTCAACAAAATATATCAATAGTAATTTAGAGAGAGAGAGAAACATTTTCATTTGAAAAAAAAATCTGTATCACGCAAAAACATGAGCTCTTACACTGTCTTAAATAGTTCAAGTTTTTTCAGAGCAATTGAAATATGTTTAAGCCTCGTAAGAGGTCCTAATTAACCCCCGAGACATGAATCCCTTCATACCACATGCATAGGAAATTAAAGGGATAAAATACAGAGGAAAAAAAAATTCTTGAACTGAAGACCTTAGCCTCCTAAAGCAAAATCCTATGTCAATGCCCCTTCAAATTTCATGCTCTACTCCTCTCTAAAAGCTCGGCAATACCCTCAACAGTATGTGGCTGGTATTTAATTACACAGGAAGGTCTCAACACAATACTTTTCTAGCGTTATACCCCTGAAACAATCAGCAATTTGATGCCGCAAAGTTCTTTAGTCTAAGGGAAGCTGATAGAACTTCAGATGTGAATGCTTTGATTACATATTATGGTAGCATCCCTAGCTTTAAAGAATAATGCTAAAGTGAGATATATAAGCAGTTGTACTCTCATTCCTTGCTTTTCCTATAAAGGGGAAGGATGGGGAAATTACCCAAGGGATGGAATTTACTACTCTCTCGCACTATTACCATTTCATTTTTCAGCTCCTCACGCTTCCTAAGTGCACGAGTAATTCATAAAAATCAAAATTATACCCCAAAAAAGGTGGGAGTCAGAAGTCAAGGAATTATTATATAAAGCTACCTTATTCATAATTTATAAAAGAGAAGGAGGGGGGAGGGGTTGGATGTATTCTTGTGAAGCGAAAAATTGCCGGCAACATAATTATTAAAACAAAATTTCTATTAAGAGTAGTAAACTCGTAGCTTCCAATACCATGAAAGAAACTTGCATCAAATGAGAGCAATTACAATTTGTGGAACATGTGATATGCTTCGAGATATAGAATAATGTGTGCACTAAATTTGGTGTCTTTAACACCCAAGTAGATGCAAATGCAATCACGCTCGGTTTACATATGATGTTTCCCCCTTTATATATTGTCATGAAAAGGAGAAATAGTGTACTAACATTTGGGAATCCTAACCAAAAAAAAAAAAAGCAGAGGTAATAAGAACAATGGGAATCCTAACAGCAAAAAATCCTTGAGAGTATAGTTGTCAAAAAGGAAAGCGGAAGTAGGAAACGGTATGAAAAACAGAAGCGTGAAACGTGGCTTAAAAAAATGATGGGAAACGGAAAACTCTAGGTAATATAAAATTACACAGATTAATTATAAAAAAATATATTAAAAACCTTTAAAAAAAACCAATATAAAGCATTTAGAATACTTCTATGATCAAGTTACTACTAATACTACGAAATTTCTATAGAGTTTTATTTTTAAAAAATTATATTATTGTTAAATAATAAAATTTGAGAGCGTATAAAATACTAGAAATTATGCAAAAACAAGTTTTTAGAGAGTTTCCATGATATTTTTTAACAGTTTCTGATAAATTTTTTTAAATTGAGTTAAGAGTTTCAGAAGTCTTGAAATCATCTCTTAAAAGTATCCCTTAAAATTTCATAAAAGTTTCATCTTTGCTTTGAAAGCGAGTTTCCCAAGAAGCGAGTTTTCCCTCTCTCGAAGAGAGTTTCTTGATAACTACACTTTAGACATCTTTTTCCTTTACTAAGTAATGATCTCATCAATTGAATGACTACCTTATCTTGCACTAGTAGTAATATATAAGAATATGAGTAAGCAAATAAACTCCCCTACTTAAGACCAAGAAGTAAAGCAAATCAGTAGGATTTCACATATACCAATGTCCTATGGTTTTTGCCTAATTCGCCAAACTCTCACCACCACTCACCTAATTCATGAAAATTCTCGTCTGTTACTAGCAAGGCAGTTTCACAAATTTAAACCTCATTCACATTTCCACAGACTAATGGGTTTCAAATACAATTAAAGCAGATAACGGAAATGATGCAAAGAATTTATACGACAATTGTGCAGCACAAAAAGGAACAACAACTTGCATACAAGAGCCTCAATACTTACTTTCTTGCATGAGAAATTGACTCGATTTGGTTTACCACTGCCATCAGAAAAGCTACCGGCATGCTAGCCACACTCTTCACCTAAGTCTTTACAAATATAACATGACCATATCATGCGCAAGTACCCACAACATATTGCATTTGGGTCATCTTATCTAGACAGCTTCAGGCATCTTTCTTGTAACTTTAACCAAAACATATTCAATTACATGTAAGAGATAAAGTTATGGTCACAAAGACTCCAAGCATTCCAATGACGTGGTCGGTACTGACCCAGCTACATGGGCATCTTTCTTGCACTCCTGTCATAATCTTTCAGTATAAATCAACGAGTTCTAGACTCCAACCACATACCAGGGAAAAATATCATGGTCACAAACTCAAACCATTATACTGACGCAACTTAACACCAACACAGCTACATGCAAAACATTCTTTCTTGCACTCCTTACCTAACTACAGACAAAAAGTTCAAGGTGCATTGAAACGCGAAAAAACCAAAATATCTATAAACAACATGGCCAGTTGCCCCCATTTATAAGGCAAAGCCACTGACACAACAGTCAAGCCCCCTCCCTCTCTCAAAAAAAAGGAGGGGGGGGGAGGGAGGGAAGCGGTCCACATGCTGGTTTCATGACTTCATACAAATCCCATAGAAAAAGTTGGAAAAGCAACAAAAAATTATTGAACCACATGAGCTTCTCAGGCAAGTCCTTCACAACAAAATCCTCTTTTCTTTTCCCAAGAATGTAGTATAAGATAATCGATTAATCCCCACAAAATGGAAAACATACAACACAATGACAATTCACCAGCAACATGAGTTGTACACGATTAGCATTAGTTAAATTCTCCTTTCATCTAGTAGCAGATGTACAGTGGATTACTTATCAAAAAAGGTGGATTGATCCCACCAAAACAAATATACTAGAAGATGATTATTAGTGCCATTAGTTATATTCTCCTTCCATCTTATCTTCTAAAACCTACTTTCTGACTCCACACAAGTAACGATCTCCATGCCTGGGGAAGGAACAAACTATCAAGGCTGGTCATTGGTTGCTTTTGTGTACATGTGAGCTGTATAATTCCCTAATCAAGGGGGAATCATTGACTATAAAGATACTATACTTAGAATATTAGATATTATATATTTAGGGCGCATTAGAAGGGGGAAGATGCACAGAATTGATTGTAATCCTACTCTTCTTGTCCTCCTTATAATCTTGGTCCTCTTGTTATTCTTGGAATATTGGTCTTCTTGTCATGGCATCAGAGCCAAACTGATTGTAAGAGAAACATTGATTTTCTTACTCACCATACTTATTGTAAGAGAATCATTGATTTTCTCACTCCTTTTGTTCTTGTTCTTGGAATTCTGTTGCACATTCTTTTTCATTTCTTTGAAATTTTGTCATTCTAAGAATCTGTCATGGGAAGAATTACTTTGAATTTAACATGTAAAGTAAGGTCTTCTTGTCTGAATTTTGTCATTCTAAGGACCTGTCATGGAAAGAATTACTTAGACGAAACTGAATTACTGTTGAATTCCCATGTAAAGTAAGGTCCTCTTGTATGAAGTACTTCCTGTTAAATTCAATGCAAAGAATTACCTTATGTGGGAATTTCAGTTTCGTCTTTTTGTTAGAGGAAAAGATCTTTGGGAGTACAGAACTGTTAGTAAACCTACAGACTCTACCAAGATAAGTCAGTGGGAAACCAATGATGCTAGGATTATGAGTTGGATCTCAAGTTCTGTGGATCAACAGATTGATTTGATACATAGTGATGTTTCGGGTATAGCCCTTATTGTTTCACATTCTCATCATAAATATTTTATAAGGTTTATTGATGATTTTAGCCATCACACGTGAATTTATTTTCTGCATTCCAAGTCGGAAGTCTTTTGAGGCTTTTAAATCTTTTTTGGATCTTGTTGAGAATCAATTCACTGAGACAACTAAGATTCTTCATTCTGATTTTGGTGGCGAATACCTTTCCAAGAATTTTCAAGCTTTTCTTCATACCAAAGAAATTCTCTCTCAATGGTCATGTCCTTCCACCCCGTAACAAAATAGAGTGGCAGAAAGAAAAAAATAGGCATCTTTTGGATGTCACTCAACACTTCTGCTTGAGCCATCTGTACCTTCTCATTTTAGGTCAAAGCCATATCTACAGCTATTCATATAATTAATAGACTTCCATCCACAAAGTTGCACAACTAGTCTCTTTACTTTCGTTTACATGGCCAAACCCCTAGCTATAGTCATCTTCATACTTTTGGTTGTGCATATTTTGTTCACCTTCAACATCGTGAAAGAAACAAACTCTCTGCTCAATCTGTCGAGTGTGCTTTCCTTGGTTATGCTTCTCATCAACAGGGTTTTCTCTGTTATGACCCTACTGCATCTCGCATTCATGTCTCAAGAAATGTCATATTTTTAGAAAATCAGCTCTTTTTCAATTGCATCATTTTCCTTTACCCCCATCTTCTAATTCATTTCTATATGATTTCACTAACTCGTCTGAGATAACAAGATTCGCCAGGGATTGTTTATACGCAAAGAAGCAATCAACATTCAACTAACACGGTCCCTTACCGAGAACTCTCTCCTGTACCTTATTCAACTCTTCAACGGCCATCTCCTCGCAGGTTGAGTCGTTCCTCAAAACCACCTGATCGTTATTGTTTTCCTTGCTAGGGATTTACACTAAAAGACATGCTTTGTGTAATAAATTTAGTATTTATTAATAAACTAGTTATTACATATTTGCATTGCATTATTTATTTAATAATTATATATGTGTATCTCTTATTTTATATATTAGATGATTTGACGTGTAGAATACGGCTTGCACACAAAAGATCAAATTATCGATTCTTATGAAATATAAGCTTATAGTTCACAGTCTTAGATGAAACTAAGCACGCCATCAATAGAACTGTAGCACAATGTTTTAATAAGTTCATCTTAACTATGAAGAACGGTATAATTCTAACTGCTTGCGCTAGTACACTTTGTGTGTATTGAATAAGATTGTGTTAAGATAATTATTTTTATACTAACTATAGAACACAATTAATGACTCATGATTATTATAAGTGCTTATACTCTTAATCCTAATATAATAAATAGACGCGTGCATGTAGTATTTATTGTTTTAATTAACAGAAAAGTAAAATTTTTTGTGAGTTAATAAACTTAATGAATTGGACAATAATATTACGCGTATGGTGACTATTAATTATTGATAGAATCCACATTCAGGTATAAAGATTGATGATACCCCCTTCATAAAACTTATAAGTTTTTATTATGTCAAACCCTGCAAGTGAATTATAAATCCAACATATCAAATAAATTAAGTGGAAGGTCTCAAAGAATTAAATAACTCTATTAAATTTAATTGTCAATAATTTGATTTAATAAACGAGTATCTATGATCTTAATGTGAGGAGATAAATAAGCATTTAATAATATGAAGCTCGAAATATAATTCCTAGTATCACAAAAAGTGCAATTATAATTCATTAGTGGTATAAATTATAATTTCTGTAAATAGAAATTAATCCTGATTGGATTAGGAATCCTTATTTGCGTAGGAAGTGCTAGTCATACTAATCTGATAGCTCTTGTTATAGCCTTTATGTATATACGCACTCTAACAACAGTTATGGTTACACTTACTCACAATTGAGAGATGCACATTTTTTTGAAAAAAAAAAAACCCTATCCGTTCCGAGCCCACTCTCTCTAGAGTAAAGTATGTACGAGAATACAGCAGAAATTTGAAGGTTGAGTTCGAGCAGTTGATTCGTACTTGTTGTTGTTGCTTGCTGTTCAAGATCAAAGCAGAAGAAATTTAAAGTTCATACCTATTGTTATTCGGAATCAAACCAGAGAGATTTTAAATGTATGATTCTAATCACGTAGATTGATCTCTACTAATCAGATCAGTTTTTTTTTTTTTTGGTATTATGCGTATGGACTATAGCCGGGTCGTGAAAATTTCGTAGTCCCCAATATTCCCAACATATCTTTGCTTGCTACCTTATCATCCATTGCAATACCTAATTCTTATTCCCAGACAACAAAACAACCTTGCTGACAGTAAGCAATGCAGGAAGAGCTTGTTGCACTTGCCATATATAACACTTGCGACATTATTGATTGCCTTGAGCATATCAAAACCATAAGGTGCAAGTGAGTTTACTCAATCAAATTCAAATCTTATGGATCCTTGGATCGATACAAAGCACATCTTGTTGCTCTTGGAGATCGCCAGGAATATGATATTAATTATGAAGAAACCTTCACTCCCAAAGCAAAAATGACCACTGTCAGAACAATTCTTGCTGTTGCAACTTCACAGTCTTGGCCACTTTTTCAAATGGATGTTAAGAACACTTTTCCCCATGGCGATCTTAAGAACAAAGTTTATATGAAACTTCCACCCAATGTGCATGATGTTTCAGACAATAAGGTTTATCGATTACATCGCTCTCTTTATGGACCAAAACAAGCCCCTTGTACTTAGTTTGATAAATTTCAACAGACCTTACAAAACACCTCTTTTGTGCAAAGCCAAAATGATCCATCCATGTTCCTTCACAAATGAGTTCCCCTCGCCATCATCACTTGGCAGCTGTGAAATGGATCATTCGATATGTCCATGGCACCTTCAAATGTGGATTGTATTTCTTGCCTAGCTCTTCTCTGGTTCTCTAAGGATTTTGCAATGCTGATTGGGCAGGATGTCCTAATATTCATCGTTCTTCAACTGGTTGGTGTGTGTATCTTGACAATGCACCGATTTCAAGGCTGGTCATAGTTTGTTTTTGTCTACATGTGAGCTGCATAATTCCCTATTCAAAGGGAAATCATTGACTGTAAAGATACTATACCTAGAATGTTAGATATTATATATTTAGGGTGCACTAGAAGGGGGAAGACACAGAATTGATTGTAATCCTGCTATTCTTGTCATTCTTGTAATCTTAGTCCTCTTGTTATTCTTGGAATATTGGTCTTCTTGTCAAAAACTTGCCCCACAATAACGGTCTAGAATAACATTAGACAGACTGTAGGGAGATGTGCTATGTAAAGGAACTCTCCATCTAGAGGGAACAAATGAAAGAGTTTAGAACTCAAAAACTTTCCTTCTCTCATACAAAGCAAAGCTAATTTTTCAATGTCATGATCAGAGAGGCTATACAAGGCCTTCAAGACCCAAGGCACTTCATCACCCAAACATGCCTTCTTCAGTTTAACTAACTATCGAAACTTTCTTCAATAAGTTTTAAGTGCCTCCAAATGGACCTCACCTGCTACCATCCAATCTCACAATGCTTCCATCTCTCCCTTTGCTTGCTTATTCCCAAAACCACTATAGAAGGTTTGACATGTACCAAAACCTCAATCTTTAAGCACTCAAAAAATGCCACAAAAGCCTCTCTCAAAACCCTAAGCCCAATCTTTATATGCAAATCAATTAAACATTTTTTGCTAAGCATTCTATTTCCATACGCCACTTTACAAGGGGTCACACTCATCAAAGGATCCCCTATTCCTCCATTTTATTCACGCATGTGGGGTAAAAAGACCAAAAGGAAGGTCAGAACAAAGAACAAAAAAGCAAAAAAAAACAAGAAAGGTCAAATTGAAAGGAAAAGAAGACTAAGAAAAATAATCCAAAAAACAACCCCTTCAACACCCATGAAACAACCACTAATATATCAGCTAAAAACAAGCACAAAGTACCAAACATAGATGTGGAAAAGAGCAATAAAACTCCAAGCACATACTTTAAGATCATTTCTTGGGGGAAAAAAGAAGAAACAAAATCTCCATGGGTCGAACAAAATCATGTCTTTTTTACCCCTATTCCTCCATTTTATTCATGCATGTGGGGTAAAAAGACAAAAAGGAAGGTCAGAACAAAGAACAAAAATGAAAAATAAAAAAAAAGAAAGAAAGAAAGAAAGGTCAAATTGAAATGAAAAGAAGACTTAGAATATAATCCAAAAACACAACTCCCTTCAACACAGATGAAATAACCATTAATATATCAGCTAAAAACGAGCACAAAGTACCAAACATAGATTTTGAAAAGAGCAATAGAACTCCAAGCACATACTTTAAGATCGGTTATTGGGGAAAAAAAAACAAAAGAAACAAAATCTCCATGGGTAGAACAATTAGCTTGAGACCCCATCTTAGGTGTGAATAGTCACGAGTTTGACTCCCCCATGGGTGGCAGCCCATTGAGTTCATTCTAGGATTACCCAGCACTGGGGTGTGGTGGGCATGCTCGGATGTCTCCTAGGGGATTAATCCCACTGAAGATAGGCACACCTTTGGTCATCAATATATATGTATATACATAAATATATATGTTTTATTGATTAAAAAACAAATAAATCTTGCAAAGCATCAACAAATTTATTTAGATGCCCAAAAAAAATCAACAGATTTACTTACAGAAAAGCTTGTTTCCATAGCACATTTGTAGCTCTGAACATCACCAACTAAATACCTAGGCCATGTTAATAGTTACTTAATACTAATAATAAGCCAATATAATCTATGAACAATATTGAAGAAGTGGGTTGCCCTAGTGGTTGGGGCTTTGCACAGCTGAGCTCATGCTCTAGGGTGCAAGTCCTAGCAGCCCCTCCCCCTTCCCCCTAACAAAACAAACTCTTACCTATCAAAGAAAATATATGAAGGACATTATTTATAAGTAAATATCAATTTTTCCCTAAAAAGAAATATTGTTATGCTATTCGCCAACCCCAAATAGTGGGCTAAGGCTTTTCTCAAGTTGATACTTTAAAGCTCCCTATCCATTTATTACAGATCCCACTAAAAGCATTATTTGAACTATACCCGCACAGACAAATAATAACAAAGTAACAACTAAGCCAGCCATAGCCCCTAAGACTGACTTACATATACCATTTGACATTTAAATTAAATGGCAGCAAATACTAGTAGTAGAAACAATTAAAGTGCAAGTCAAAAACAAGCCTCAAACACACATTTTAAAAACCTCTTATGCAGCAAAAAAATAAATGCATGTACATGTGTGTGTTGCGTGTTTTTCCAAAGCTAAGGAAATGCTTCACAATTCTGAAGAAAAGAAGATTCCGGCAATGGAATTTTTCATGACCAAAACTTCTTAAATCAAAGATTGATGGTCTAACAGTTTAATTTCCAAAGCAATGGGAAATGAATGCCTGCTGAAATCAATCATGTAAGTACATGAAATCTAACTAATAATAGATGAAAATGCAAGTGAAACATTTTTGAGCAGCAATACCGGTAGGATATCTATTAAAAACCATAGCAGTTTTCTTGAAAAGTATAAAAAGATTAAAGAGGTGCTGATGTACAAAGCAAATGAAATCAAGAAGAAAAAAATCAAATATCATTAGTAAATCAAATTGCTCATTGATGAGCCATAAGCATCACATTAAGTATTCACATATAAATATGACAAAGGAAATAAATAAATAAAAAGGAAAAAAAAGCAAAAATCGTAAGCCAACTTACAGTGGGCAACCTGAAAGAAATAATAACTAAATAAATGAAATAAATAAATTTTTTAAAAAAACTGTAGCAAAAATTAAGAAGAGGCCAAAATATCTTAAAAGAAATGCAAAATGTGTTCAAATCCATACAAGGGGGCTATAGAAACTAAAACTGTAAGGAGAGACTGTCTACCAAGTTCTTGTTAAGCTTGGCCAAATCATAAAGTTGAGGATTACCAGAAAATTAATTAAACTTAAAAATTTCTCCTTATGAGTAAAAATTTTACAACCATGAGGTTGAACCAGAATATGCTCTTAGATAAACATTCTACAATACTGCATGAAAATTGTTCCTCAAGCTCAGCTGCACTTCATCTGCAAATAAGGAGCCCATGCTTGTAAATGCCACAAAACAATAAAAAAAAAAAAAATGCAATCAGCCTCAGGATAAAGCGAAATATCAACTGAAATTTTATTGCAATGCACTAGAGCTTTTTAGTATGAATATATATAGTTGCTGGGAAAACAAAATAAAAAAAACCTCACCAAACACCAACAAATGTAGAAGAAACATTTGGCGACCCTCTTTCAATTCAATTCTCTATCCAGTTTTTCCCTTTATTGCATTGACTAACCCCTTATTTTGCCAATCCAGACATTTTTTTTTTTTTTTTGGCAAGGAAATAATTCCTTATTTCAATTGTAAGCTTGGACTATATATAGATGGTGTAGATCATGGTAATATACCAAAAGTTTTGAGAATTATCTGATTTAGGACAAACAAGCACATTTGGTTGAGCAGTAACTAACAAAAAACTGCACAGATAATTGGAAGCAGATGGCTTTTTAGCCACTAACACAGGAAAATAGTTCAAAAAAACTTGTATAGAAGATAGCAACCCTACTTAAATGGATGGAAGGAGCATCAGCAAAAGTCCAGCTGAATAAAACTAACTTAAACAAACTTAGGATACAAACTTTTCAAGATAAAAGGTGGAATACCAAACAATTTCCTAGAAGTAACTATCTGCACAAGTGAATTTGTTCGGTAATAATGACATAAAAAATAATTAGTTTCATTAACCAACATTACCAAATGCAGAAATACATCTAAGGGATGTAAGCACTATGGCAATATAAATTTTTGGTATCCGGATTACTAGTAATTTTTTATGAGTTAGCCAAGTAAAAGAGAACACCTTATATTTAAAATTTAGAACAATCGAGAAAGTGGAAAAGTTGAATAATCCTAGCATAGACCATGCTCGTCCCTAGAGCCCTACATTTAACCCCAAGCCTGGTAAATGATGGGCGGGCTTAGCAGGCCAATGCCCAACCTCACTTCAGAGAGAGAAAGAGGAAGCAAGAGAGAGGGAGAAAGATGTACTCTACAAAGGTACATCCATGGTAGTAAGTTGGTTGGCCTTGTTTTAGTGAAAATGATGGAGAAGAAGATGGTAACATCATGTAAAGAGTGGTAACTGGCCAACAAGGTATGGTTAAGGTTCTTAGAGAGAAAAAGTGGAAGAAGAGAGGTGAAGGTGACTAAGCTCACAGGAAATGGTGCTGGCTCACAGTGGTTGGCTTCAGCCATGGAGCTGGACCTTAGGTGTCGGCCTCTCTTTCTCCCATTTTTTTGGCTCTCTCCAAGCATCGAGGTAAAGGACACATTGGTGCCATGGAAATGGACCTTAGAGGTGAGAAAGATGGTGATGGCAAATGTTAGCTAAAACCCCTCTTTCTGTCACTTCCCCCCCCCCCCGGCCCGCGGGGCGCGGATCCCTCTCTCTCCACATGTTACTTTTCCATCTGAATTCCTAACATTCGTTCAGTTAGAAACCAATTCCAAAATTCAAAGTTAAATTTGTTGCAATTGAAACTACATGGACTGAAATGACACAAGGCGCAAACTATTGGGACCACAAGTATAATTAACCCTCAAAAGCATATGTTAATCCATAGGAAAGGAAAAAAAAAAAAAAAAGATAAAAATGCCTTTGTAGTATATTAGAATCTAAGAAGTAAGGATACTTCTAAGAAGGTGTCGTGTCCGTGTCGAGCACGACACTCGTCGGACACTCCCTCAACACATGTCGAACACACTTGGGGGGCATCAGTTATGTATATGAAACATGTTGTGAGGTGGAGAAAATAACTTGGAATATAATAGCAAACTAAAAATAATGTGATTTTATCCCTAATTTGAAGTTTAAATTATAGAATACAAGATTTTTAGTTTTAATTAGTGTTATTTTGTATTTTTTTCATTATACTTTTGTATATAACATATAAAAAAAACTAGTGCACGTGCCGACCACATTATTCGACAAATACATACCCACAAAAAAAGGAAATAAAATTGTATTGCAAACAAACAAAAAATGAAACGCAATAAGAAGTCCGTAATTCTACTATTTTAAATATATATTTTTTGCCGTATCCCCACCGTGTCTATGTCTTTAATTTTTTTAAAATTGTCGTGTCCCGTGTCCGTACCTATGTCTGCAGACGTACAGGTATCAGTGTCTATGCTTCTTAGTAAGTAATAATAGAATAATGCAAAACACCTATATAGAAAAAGCTCTTGGTCAACACACCCTATCTTATCTAATTTCCTCATGTATAGTTAGTCTTCTCTAGTGATTTTAAGCCAAGTAGCCTATTCTCATCATGCTATGGAAGCCATTGAGCATTAGATAATTTTCCATTACAAAGTATTCGAATTAAAATGTGAAGGTCAATCATTTCTTTTGTTTAAAACTCATTCATCGTAAGTTCAAAGATTGGTAATTCTATGGGAGATCAATATCAACAGGAGTAGCATAGCACGAGTTGAGCCCCATAAACTCCTCGACCCCATCATAGGTTAATCTCCTTCACCCTTCACAAAATTCATCTATTTCAATGTTTCCCTCTTGGTTCTTCCAATGTTTTGAAAATTGAACCTGATCAACTGGTTCGAGTGAAAAAACCAGGAACCAATGTAGTTACTTGTCCGGACATACTATGAACCATTGTAAAAATAATAGCTTTATTTTTGTAAAACAAATCAAAATCACAGTTAAACCACTGGACTATTGAACCGCTTACAGTTGCAAAGAACCGGTCAATTTTTTTACCATCTAAATGTGGTTCATTTTTTGACATGTGTTGCTTGAAAAAACGCAGCAACTCTTTTTATTGACAAAAAGCACCTCCCGAGAAGCTTTTCTACCCATGTATAAATGTCACTTTGAATTGTGATATGACTATTCATTTAACAAACCGTCTCTTTCTCTATCTTCTATAACTCTCTCTTTAAAAATACAAACATATATATATAATAGATAAGGAGTCATATATCTATCTCTATATATTTCCAAAGTGCTTTGAAACATGGGATATGACAATTCATCTAAATCTAAACCAACAGACCATCTCTCTCTCTCTCTCTCTCTCTCTCACACAATAAATGGCCTCGAACATATGGGAATATGTGATACTGGGATATTGAGATTAGAGAGATACGGTTGGTTTGATTTTTCTTTCAATCACCTTACAAGTTTGCACTGTCAGAAAACAAGTGTTTATTGTTCTTCATATTGACACCAAGAATGTTTAGATGCACTTATGTAGCTAACCAATAAATATGCCATCAAATTAAAAAATAGAATAAATACGACTACTTTACTCATAAATCTTGTATTCAAGACTGCCAAAGCAGTGCGTTCTGGCAGTCCCTTCCTTGCCAGTTGAAGCTGGTCCAACAAAATTCCATGAAGAACAAAGACGATGAAACTTTAAAACCACGGAATTGAAGAATTCTACTCACAGCAACTCTCAAAGGCACAAAAAGAAATTGGGGGAGAGGATATTTGGTAGGAAATAAGTACCCACTATTCTTATTATAAAGTACAAGCATTAGAGTTCTCTAGAGATGATCAAAGGGGTGGAGCATAATTAAAAGAATGTGTTTGTGATTGGTTAGAGAGAGATATGAGTTTATATATGATGCTTATGGCACTCATGAAAAAAATATATATACACATACACTATTATTTTTATAAGTATAATCAAAATATACATGATAATCATGGTAATTTTTAAGGAGGAAAAGCAAAGATTCTATCTGAAGTTATGAAAATGAAGACATGAAACAAGAAAATAACATTTGGCTTCCATTGTAGAATGAGGAGGAATAGTGCCACCTGCCAAAAATAAATGCAAAATAACAAATGACACCAAACATTTGTATTGAGCTCACTCTTACGTGGCATATGCTACAAATGTGGAAACGACTTGAGAAACCCTTAATAGGCCATTGAGTGTGTGAACTAAGGTGCACATCTAGCTACATGATAGCAGGATACATATTTAGACTGCCAAACACAGAATTTATAGAAACTCTGTGGAAGATCAGTATCCTTTGCAATTTACTCTTCATTTGAGTGTGATTCTTATGAATATCAGCAGAAACATCTCGTTTCAGTAAGTTATATGGCAAAACACTAACATAAATCTGATATGTGAAAAACTCTTTATCCGAATAATATATTCAAACAAAATAAAGACGACAGGAAAAAACCAAAAATTCAACGCAGTATGCATCTGTTATAAAATATAACAAGTGTCAAAGAATTAAAAGCCAGTAGAAAGTGTTGAAATACTTTCGAAAATATTTTAGAGCACGTCTAAGGACTAGCACGGCTGATGGTTAGGCGCCATCAGATCGGCACCACATCAGCTCCATCAGCCATGCCTGTACTTAGCATTTTCCAATATTTTATAAGAAAATCTTAAATTTAAATAAGCAATTTCAATAGAAGTTATCTGAAAAGGAAGTAGAACATAGAAAATTTTATAGCATCAAATTTATTTTACAGCAACCAAAAATCAATAGAAAACATGCATAAAAATATAAATCTCCAAAAACAAACAAGAAAATAAAAGGTGAAGAACAGATGTGAAATAGATCATACCACATATATGAGGAGTACCCACTGAAAGTCCCACCAGCCCCCGGAGCCCTAGTTGACGACGTCTGTCCAATTTGTGAACTCGGGTGCGCATGCTGCAGACCCTGCAGCGTAGGAGCGATAGACCCAGCGGCCCCGAGCAGCGATGAACTGCCACCTAAACTATCCAATCCGTGTGACCCTGTTGCACCATAACCTCCTAACCCCGTGGCCGCACCCCCGAACGACCCTCCAGCACCACTCGCCTGTCCCACATGACTTGTCCAGAGCATCCCTCCACCCAAACCCCCAGCCGCCACAATTGGATTCACTGACCCCGCCGGGAGCAACCCCGCATTCGGATTCGCAAGAAGTCCACTGTACATCGGGTTCAAACTAGGGTGCTGACTAAACAATGCCAAATTCTGCGCCGCCGCCATGGCCGCCAACTCCGGCACTGGATGCAGTGCCGTCGTAACCGACGCAACCCCTCCCGCCTTATTTTTCCCATAGGCGGCCTTCTGGCAATGCACTTGGTGCCCATCGAACATCTTGTAAGGCTCTTGAAGGGCCCTCCTCGATCCTTCCAGGGTCTTATACACAAACAATGCGAAACCACGGGACTTACCGGTCCGCATATCGAACCCTATCGGACCGATCTCAATTTCCCCAAATTTCGCGAAAAACGCCCTCAACTTCTCCGGATCGTCGTCGGGTTGAACGTTACTCACACAAATCTTCCGCCCCGAAGTGTCCTGGATCTGCGGCTGTGGCACCGGCCCCACGGACGCCAATTGACACGACGTGATCCGATTATTGATCTTCTTCCTCGGCTGCTTCAATGCCTTTGTTGCTCCTTGTCTTGTCTTGAACAAGACGAAACCGTAGCCCTTGGACTTGCCGGTGAAGCGCTCAGTGACGACGTTGCAGTCTTCGATCTCGCCATACGACTCGAAGGCGGAGACTAGTGTTTCGCGGGTGGTGTCCCAGCAGAGGCCGTGGACAAAGATCTTACGGTGGGAGACGTCGCGGTCGGCGGCGTCGCTGAGGCGGGTGAGGAGGGCGCCGTCATTGACGGCGGCGTCGCTGATGAAGGCGATGAGCTGGTCCTTGGTGTAAGGTTCAAGAAGCTTCTGGATCTTCTCGGACTCGGTCTCGCCGGAGGAAGAGTCGCTGTGGTTGGAATCATTCTGAATCAGTGTCTGAGCCGGAGTTGTCTTCTTGGGAACTGCTAGGGTTTTATCGAGCTTCTTTGTCTTCAATTTCTTCTTCTCGATTTTGTTGCTCACTGGTTGTTTCTTCGTGAGCTTTCGCTTCTTCACCAGCTTCACCTTGTTATTCTTCGTCATTATAGAGGAAGAAAGTGGGTGGAGAGAGAGAGATACGGAAGATGTTTTTTTCGTTCCCTCTAATACTGTGTGGGCGTCCCAATCAATTTTATTCAGGTTCACGCAGAATGTATACTTTTTGTTTTTGGACGGGGCCACAAAAAAAATACACGTATACTTGAGTATAAGTTAATTATTTTGAGCTGAAAGCGCAAAGTTGTCTGGGTGGTGTAGTCGGTTATCACGCTAGTCTCACACACTAGAGGTCCCCGGTTCGAACCCGGGCTCAGACATTTTTTATATTTTTTCTTCCAGCCCTATGATCTATCAACTCAATAGTTACTTGAGTTAAATCCCCACTATTACTCTTCTCCCCCTTCATCCTCTCTCTCCCATTTTTTCTCTTTGGCTTCTAGCATTATTCGTATTGGGAAGCGTATGGTTATTTACCCCAAAAAAAATAAAAAAAAACACATATAAAGTCAAATGGAGTGGTGAGCAGTACCCAACACCAAGAAAAAATATTAGTGCTCCTAGAAGTTTTAAGCAGCGGGAGTAAGAGTGTAGCGGGAGTTAGAGCATGCCAGCGTCAATTGTCTCAAAATGCATAAAGTTGACAGTGCCTCAAAAGCATTTATATTTTTTTTTTATTTTAATATATTTAAATGTTGCATTATTAGATATATTATAATATTTTTTATTTTTTTATTATATGATTTTTGTACCAAAATATTTTTTATATTTAATATATAGATGACTACAAACTAAATAAATGGACAACTTGGCTTACTAATTGTTGCTTTCAATTGTGAGTGACCTTTCTTTACTCATATTTCAAGTGTCAGCATATGTTTAAATACCACAACAATATATGCGGTAACAAATTATTAGTTTAAATTAGAATTAGAGGTTTTGATCATTTGAATTAGCGAATTTGACAAAGATTAGCCCTCAGATCGCCAGCTCAAGGCTTAAAACGCAGTTTGTCTACCTAGATAGAAGGAATGTATGAGTTAGCCTAGAACACTCGTTATCCTTATTTCACCTCTCACAATATGGTAGATACTCCTCTTATGTATGAGTACGAGCAAAAACTCTTGCTAATATAGTGATAGTGAAGATTTTTGGTTTGGTATAGGAAGATCTCTTTCCGTTTAAAACAGATCAACTTCACGATTAGCCAACCAATCAACAGTAAAGCAAAATGGTGAAAGCAAGGAAAACAAAGCTTTAATTTTGAGCACGACTAGAACAAACTCATCGTAGATGGATGGCAAGAACCCAGACTAGGGTTCAATTCTTTGAAAGTAGGCACTAACGACGGAAGCGATTTGTGGGTTGTGGATGCTCAAGTGTGATATTTGTTTGTAAGGCAAAAGGTCAAAAAGTAAACTCAAATGACAGTAAGAACCTCCCTCGTTCCTCAATTACTAAACCCATACCCCCAGGACTTAGAGCCCAATTGGCATAGTTTTTTTTTTTTTTAGCTTCTTGGGTTTTGTTTTTATGACTTATGAGCAAAAAAAAGTATAATTTTGTTTTATTTTTTGCTTTTATAAACTAAAGATAAACAAAAAAAAAAAAAACTAAAAATAAAAATAAAAAAGCCCAAAAAAAACTTGACCTTTTTTGCTTATAACCTAAAAAATATAGGCGCAAAAACCCTACCAAACGGGTCCTTACTAAGCACCCATATGAGATATTAGTAGTCTAGCCCGGACTCATAGTTTGGCTTTTGTTAGAAATCAAACTCTAGACTAGTAAGGATATATAATCCAATCCGGTCTAAGCCTGAAAATCAAACGCGCCCTTAGTACTCTAAGAGTACTAAATAATTTTTCAAAAATAAATTTTAACTTCCTGTTTGAATCTCAAATTTGTTGAGTGAAATGAAAAAGATAAATAATGAAATTACTCATATTGTAGTGGGTAAAACAGAAGAAAAGAGAACGAATGTGAAAACCATGTTTTTCTTTTCCCTTTATAATAAGTGGGCAAAATGTAGTATATATTGTTCATGTTTGTATCTTTTCTTCTTGTTGACAATAGGTATTTGGTTCATCATATTGTTATTGATAAATGCTTAATTTTCTTCTCATTTTTCCAATTTAACCAAACAAGAGCATGACATTTCAAATTTCTCATTTCAAGTTGTGAGCTTCCGGGTCTGCTTGTGCACACCTCGACTAATTTTGTAACCTGTGTAATGTCTCGTTCTACATAAACAAAGTAATTACAGGGCCAAAGTCCCTGAGAGTGGCCATAAAGAGTTGATAGCACCTAAAAGATTTTGAACTTTAAGATTTTAGAGAAAGAAGACCTCTAAGTGCCAAGTAAGGATGGTAGTGGACCGGGGTAGGTGGGACAAGGGATGGCACCTCCATCCCTACCTTCATACCCGTACGGAAATTTTTTTGGAGGTCCATCTGTTGACTCAAGGTTGACCCTATGTTGATTTTGATAATAACTAGACCTTATGTTATTTTACTAATGAATCTACTTAGTGTGTAGATTAACAAAGTTCATAATTTAGACTTAAAGTCCAATCTTAAGTCTAATATATGTCAAAGAAAATGCACAACAAATTCAAGATCAAGCAATGAACTTCAAGAGCTATGCAATGGACCAAACAGAGGAGTGATGTCTATTTCTACTTCAAACAAATGTTTTACATTCGAAGAGATTGAAGGTGTTTAAATGAAGCTTCTATCAAGTATGCATAGATTCAATGAATATTGATTTGCACTCAAGAAAGATTGAAGATTTCATCCGAATGTACAACGATTAGTTGAAGATAATTTGTTTATTGAAGAGATTGAAAATGCTCAAGAGAAAACTTCATCAAGCATGCAAAGATTAATTTCAGATTATGTGATTGAAGTTGCCTGAGAAGAAGACTCACAATGATTATCTGATCTCTACCTGGAATCCAAGTGAAGAATTCTTCTACAATGAAAAGAATCAATGAAGACTATATGTACAAAGAGATTTCATCATGTTTGCAAAAGTCTCATTGAAATGATTTTAAAGAAGAAAGAAGAATTTATAGCAAAGAGAAGAAATCAGAAATGAAGCATTGTGAAGCTCAACACAATTGAAGAAGCTCGGCATTGAAAGTAATAGTGAAAGAGGAAGCTTTGCAAATGAAAAAGAGAAGATCAACTTTGATCTAATGAAGCTCTGACAGTTTGCGAATCAAGAGAAGATGAATGTTAAATGAATGATTCAATCTAAATTGAATAGAAGTTAACTCTGATGAGTTAAAAACGTTTGATTGATCATCATACCCCAAAGAAATACTCCTTGAAGATCTTATACTAGTGCTGAGATGAACTGGATCATTAGAAGTCAGAAAGCAGATTTTTGGGCAATGAGTGGACTCATGAAAATGAGGAGTCGCCTCTTAATCACAGAAGCAAAAGGCTTGAAGATAAAATGATCAATGAGCAGACTCATGGAAATGAAGAGTTGCCTCATGGAGACAGACGCAAAGGCTTGAAGATAAAATGATCAATGAGCGGACTCATGAAGATGAAGTGTCGCCTCATAACAACAGAAGCAAAAGGTTGAAGACCAAATACACAAAGAGCCAACTCCGGAAGATGAAGAGTCGCCTCATGACAGTAGAAGCCAAAGATGTGAAGACAAAATGAACAAGGAGCCGACTTATTGTTATGAAGAGTGGACTCATGAAAACAGTGAACAACGTCTGGTCAATGCAGAAGCAGAACGTGTCGACTTCACAAGCCTGAAGCCGACTTCTAGGATATAACAGCTAGTTTTTCTAATGTTATAACGGACTGGACGTGCATTAATGAAGACCAACAACCTTTAACGAATGGAATCAATACAGAAGTTTATATACAAGCTTCCAGCTGCATTTATACAAGAGACAAGAGACAAAAACGAGATTCAACTGACTCATTCACTGAAAACTCTGGATATTCTTCCTATCTTTATTTGTGAGTTTTGATTGTAAAATCTACTCTTATTAGAGAGTTTGTTTGTTACCTGTATATTCTTATACACTTGTACGGGAGAGTTTGAGAGTTTTCTTAAGAAAAAAAAACTCTTGTAAGTTTGAGTGGAGTTTGGACAAAACCATTTGGTGGCTGAAGAACTCGGTGAGGAGTTCTTGTGTATAGTGAGCTGAGTACTTCGTCAATTAACAGCCCATTTGTAATTGGTGATTACATAGTGGAAGAAGACTTCAAGGAGGTCTTGGGGTAAGGACGTAGACCACAGTTTATGGTTGAACCTCGGTAAATCTCTGTATTCATTCTATTGCTCTGTTTTCTCTTCTGCTTTTAATTACATTGCATTGCATATAATTGATCACTGTTATATTGCTTAGATTAATTTTAATTAATCTTAATTGCTATTAATCTTCGAAAAACCCAATTCACCCCCCCTTTTGATTTGCCTTTTGTGCTAACACTATCCTCATCTCATGGGTACAAGCTTTTGTCTACCCCCGCTCCTGCACCCACCAAGTCCAATTTAAAGCTCTTATCCTCAAATTAATCATCTAACCAAAATGTTTTTTATCCAAAAGCTCTTATCCCCTCATAACACCTTCAACATGAATTGATTTCATATTTAACTAAAGAGATTAACAACAAAATTAAAAATCTAAACCTCAAAGCTCAAAGTACAAGTTAAAGTATTCAAGGGATAATTTTTCATATAAGGTACAAGCACATTCTACGCCTCCTAATGAGTAGGGCGGGGCGGGGCCTCCGGAGAGAACCTAGGTCCATTCCCGCATCCATACCCACATAGGTTTAGTTTAACACCTCCATTCCCGTTTTGATTCCTTCATACCTTCTCCAAATGGGGATGTGTTCGGTCGAATCTCCACCTTTTCTGGTCCATTGCCATCTCTAGTGCCAAGCTTTTAGGCTAATCCCTTGGGGTTTATGAGTTATTATCTAAAACCATGTTATGATGCTTAAATTTTTTTTTAATTTTTGTGAACAATAGATCTCTAAAGATGAAACTAATAAGAAGAATCCATATCTCACCAACCCATTCGAGCAGTTACAGAAAATTGTGATTTTGTTTCTAAATTGAAGCAATTGCAAAATCATTCACACAGTAGAAATTAGGAAATGTGAACACATGCAAGCTCCCAATGTAAATTCTAGGGTTGCAAGTGGCAACAAAGCCCATCTGATAGTGCTATGTTATCTCACTCTATTCATGATCACATAGAGAGAGAGAGAGGCGTCCAATTGCAGACGTTTAAGCTTGAGGCCTCGTCGAGTGGTTGGAATTGCTATATCTGTCCTCAAATACGAAATGAGAGAGAGAACTAGTAAAATAAGAAGAGCCATAGTCTAAACATTTAAGCTTGAGATCTAGTCCAATGGTTAGGACTGCTATAGCTCTCTGTAAATATATAATGATGTCTTTCTTGTTCTCAAAAGTCCAATAATTTCATTAGCACGAAGATTAAATGGAACTAATAAATAGAATAACAAAGTCTCATGGGTGGTGTTACAATTATATAAATGAAGTCCGATTTCCACTTTATTTTTTGATATATTCGCGTTACAATACCATATAAGTTAATGGGATATGCAAACATCTATTATAATGAATTGACTTTGTAATTTCTATAACCTTAATTAATTAAATCAAAGAACTATGAAATTCCTAAACAAGGTCAATCCTTCGAGCATGCTCCTTGATTCCCCCCTCCCCCAACCCCCTTAGGTTGAGAGGGTTTACGAGTGAAGGGAGAGCTAGTGCATTGTGTATTTCATCACCCTTGGAAAATAAAAAATGAAAATAAAATGCATATATTGTGAAGTCTTCTAGCACGTCTATATATACATATATATAGTTGCACAAAACATAAAATTTTGTTGCACAAATTTAAGCCATCACACCATAAATCACAAGTAGTGGCTCAATGGTCGGGCCTTCATGCTAAGCATGAATATCAAATTTAATCCCTTCTCATACCTCTTTGTGGCAAGTCATCAATCATACAATATATAAAGTTTATGTGATTCATGTGAATTGTAATTCAACACAAGTTCAAAGAGAGTAGTCAGTCTAAAATTTTGATACACTATAACCAACAAAAAAAAAAGGAAGCAATCACACCATTCAGTTAACCAAATAAAAGGTTGTGCAAAACAAGTTTTCAAATAGTAATTGTAGGTGGAAACAGTCTAAGAATTGCTAGTTCCTCCTACTGAATGGTGTAACTGCTAAATCACATTCACATGTAAGAGGGTAAGGTGAAAGGCATGCGAGACTTCCCAGCTAAAAGTCGTCATTCATGGGTTGCCTGCGACTTCCCAGCTAAACCCATTGGGTTCGCAATTGCGGACTCTTGTGATGGTTTTATACCATTCGATGGTATTGTAGATGACAACCATTTTTGCTTGCTATGGTGGCATTTCAAGACCTTATGGCCGACTCTCTTTTTTTTTGTTTTTTTTGTTTTTTTTTTTTTGTTTCTGAGTCTCCTTTCCCATTTGCCCCAAAAGAGGGAAGCTATTAAAACAAAAAAACACCGACCGTAAGAGAGACTTCTTCCAAATATGAACACCGGATGAAAACCCCTTGGTTGGTGTTGCAGGAGTATATTCATACACTTGCTCATGATCATGGTTTAACTAGATCAATTTTATTAAAAAAGAAAGATTATGACCAAAAATCCAACTTATTAATTGTGAAACGTCTTTCAACACATGCAACAGTAAGCTTCAGACTTACATAGAGGTAGAGACTTCGACCTATGTTCAAAATCTGAAGATAATTTGTCCAAACAATGAAAACTTATCCTATCAACCAACTACGCTAGCGCTTAGAGAACTGACCCAAAGAGTTAAATCCATGACTAATCAAATGGAGAGCAAACTTCATAATCAGCCGAGCTAACCATGAAGCTCCAAAAGATAAATAGATAAATGAATAAATAGATTCGAGCCAAGAGATTTTGTGTTAACAAATAGAGTAATGCTATTTTCTAGCTTACCGACACAAGCAAATGGTTAGCACATGTACGTAATGAGATCGATGTAACTCTTTATTCAAGTGAATTCCACGACCTTGTATCTTGTAGGAATGCGGTGAGAAAAGACTTAGCATTTATTTTAATACAATAATTTATCCTAATAAATACTTGCTGCATAATGAAATGGGAGACTAATTATACGTGAAATAAAAAAAAAGAAAAACACCTAAATACAACTATTTTTTGGGGGGCCATACAAAATATAATAACTTTATAAACTTAATTTGGAAGTGAAAGTATCAATTCAGTTCAAATCCTGTCGCATACTTTCATGAACACTGTAATTTCAAATTATATCGATAGAACTTTTTTGCTATTTGCAGTTGCGGGGAACGCGGTTGCACCGGCTGACGTGTGACACATTAGTCGGGACCTACTCTCTGTGACATGGGCCTCGGTTGATGTGTTGCACATCAGCCGGTACAGTCGCGTCCCTTGCGACTGCAAATAAACTTTCTCTTACTTATTTCGACCATTATTTGAGCAGTAAAATACAGGATAAGGCCAATATAAATTACTAGTTCAATTTTACGGGTTTAACTTGTGAAAGAAACGTAGCCTGTAAGTTGGAAGTTTCGAATTTGCGGCAAATCTGAGTATTCATACCCAACATCTCCCTAATACAAGGTCAGTGGGAAACTATAATGCAACTAGGAATTGCTAAGGAAACACATATAGGGTGGGAAGAGGAAGAGAATGAGGAAGAGGAAGAGAATGAGAGTTTGATAGGGAAAAAAATCCCATAAATAGGTAGTAACAATTCCAAATTTATAAATTACAAGGTGGTATAGTAGTCAATTGACCCTTATGTTAAGTATGAAATTTTAAATTTGATCTCTTTCTTATGCCATCGGTAATTTGTCATTATTCATGCATTGTATGAAGTTTGCCTTATTTGTTTTAATGGTGGCCCAAAGTCAGTCAAAGGTATAAATATCTTGTAGCCAAAAAAAAATAAAATAAATTATAAGGTAAAATTCATAATAAAGAAAATATGACAAATTTTAACATGTGTTCTTAAGGAGCATGTTAACAATGTCTGTCTAGTTGTACTAGTTGTTTAAAAATTAAAAATTTCATATTTTTTAATACTTTATACAATTAGACAGAGCATATGGCCTAAATATACATATTAGTAAGATCCTACATTAAAAATATAGCGTTACACTGTTACCTAGCTAAAATAAAGAAAAGATATATCTATACTTCTATACTAGTATAAAAAGTCAATGTTGGGCCTTTGGTCAAGATTTGTTACACTATTTTATATTTTTAAATTATTTAAAATATTTAAAAAATTATTACGTAACTCACATTCCCACCTTTTATAGAATTTATACGGTTACACAATTAGATAACTCCGAAAAATAATTGAGTATATTGCGTTTCCATCACTTATACGATTACAACCAGATAATCACCAATAAACGAAAAAATAATCGGGTATAGTGTAATATACCCACATAGGGCACGCCACTTCTAAATACATATATATATATATATATATATTTATGTATGTATGTATCTTTTTTTCCAGGGGCTCTCAGCCTAAAAGTCATATAGGATAGCCCTATGTCAAAAGTAGAACAGTAAAGGGATACAACGGTCAAAAGTTAGAAAAGTCGTGGCCTTTCTCGGAAGCCCACTATGCGTCGGACCACTGCAGAGAATTTTGCTTCGTTACCTCCCGGGTGTCATCACAATTCAGACGTTGAAACTCTTCTCATAACAGAAGAGCGAGGGGGGAGAGAGAGAGGGAGGGCGGAGCTTTTAGGGAGACAGAGAGAGAGAGAGGGGTTAGGGTTCATGTTATGGACTTTTTTGTATTGAATTCATATGTGTAAAGCTCTCTAATTCTATTATTCCCTTTCTCTCTCTAGAAGTCAATGGGTGATCGCGCCGATCCTTCTCCTCTCGTCGCTCCTTCTCCGATCATCGACCCCAACGAGATCGACCTTGAAGCCGGTCCAGGCGAACAAATTCAATGTCGAATTTGCCTCGAAACCGATGGTAATTCACTTGAATTCGTTCGTCATCTGTCACTCTCCTTTGGGCTTTAGGTTTTGCTAATTGACATGGGTTCCATCAAATTCGCTAAATATTTAGTTTCTGTTCTCATTTTGATGAAAATTAAAGAAGAGAAGCAGTCACTTCGTTGAGAATCTCGTTTCAGTCAGTTGTAGTGCGTTTAATTCATTTTTCACTATCAATGCTATATAGCTCCTCTATAGCTGTCTGTAAATTCTCCGAATTGTGGATGTAAAGTGAATTGTATTGTGGTAACTAGTTGAAGAAAGTTGGGAATGCAATGTCAGTTATTGCAATGTTGACATTGTTTTCTCAGAGTTTTGTAATTGAATAGGTTCTTTTGACAATTAATTAATGACAAGTAAGGAAGAAAAGAAGTAACTTTAAGTTTTAAAATTGCAATCTCCATTTTCTGCAGGTATACGATTTGATTACTATGCCAGCAGAAAATTTGAGTGTACCACTTTAGGCTGATTTACTGCATTTCAATTTTTGTTTCAGGTAGGGATTTTATTGCACCTTGCAAGTGCAAAGGGACGTCAAAGTATGTTCACCGAGAATGTCTGGATCATTGGCGAACTGTGAGGGTATAATTATCATCCTCTAGTGTTGTTCTCCAATATAATGACCATATCATGTTACATTGTTCTTAGTTTGATTGTTTTCGGTATTTTATGAAAGTTATCTGACAAAAAATTTGTGCTTGAAACTGATTTAAGCTCATTTTGGCCAAATGCATACAAAATGCACGCACTCAAGACATATGCACCATGGACTCGCACATGTACCTTTTGTTTTGTTCTATATTTACTTTAATACTCTAATGGAAGCCTGCATACATGTTCAGTTGATGATGTACAGACTACTATTTTAACTTTAGACTGTTTCATATGCCACAATCAACAGGTCCACTACAATGTGTTTGTGCATAGCTTAATAGCATACATCACTCCACTACTTACAAGGAAGAACTTCTATTATACACCATGTAGAAGGATTTGAGTACTATAGAAAACAAAAATGACATGAACATGCATGCTAAATCTGAAAAGTACATAAGGGAGGCTCTGGCGGATAGTTTCCACCACAAGGCTACTTGTCTTTCTTATCTTGTAGGTATTTAATGGTCATATTGATTTTAGATTGCTTATTTTCTTTATTTTATGTAAATTGTGCTTGATCTGATTAAACCCATTTTTTGCTGAATGTGCATATAAAGACATACATATTGAATTGTGATCTTTAAAAACTTGCACTATAGGCACTTATTATGTAATTATACATTTGCTTTAATCTTGTGATAAAGCCTTTATACATGTTCACTTGTCATTTAGATAAATTATTGTTTCAAGTTTATAATCTTCATCGCAGTGTACTGGTCAATTTATGACATAGTGTACCTGGATATGATACATTGACATATACTACACATGGCAGGATCAATCCAATGGATCTGATGATACCTTAATAAGATACATAAGAATGTTTACTATACAGCATACACAAACAAAAATATACAAAGGATAATAAGGATTAATATTATAGAGGTCAATTGACAATAACGCGGGAAATCTAGAAGTTATTTATTGGAGGTTATGTTGGATGGCCTCGAGCATGATGCCACTCGTATGTGTTCATATAAAACACTGACATGGTCATTTAGAAGATGCTGATACAAGAATGCTCTAGTTGACTGTTGTAAATAACACATGTTGCTTTTGAGTTTGTGTTTAACTGACATCCAATGCCTGTGTGTCTATTGCTTGGATCTTTCTGTCATTTTTGCAACGTGCATATACAATTATATTCATCCAGCTCGTACCCAAAAAAAAAAAAAATATTCTCATTCAGAGAGCAATCATCGATATCTATCTTGGTATGATCACTATCTTGTAAAATTATCAATCTCATAGTACTTTTTCCTAGTAAATTGGGCAAATCTGTGTTGTGATAACTGTGTGCTCATAACTCAGATATAATTATCCCTCACTTACAAACAAGAGCTGTAGGACCTCAATTTTTTGTTGGGGTATGTAGCAATACCTACGATTGTGTCTCTGGCTGAGCTCGAAAACCATCTTCACCTATTTGCTTGTCCAATGAATTACCTAAAATGGAGAAGTATGCTCCTTAAGAATTTACATGATGTTGTTATGGACAAGAAACACCGATGACACCTTTATGTTTTTATGCATTAAAGTGTTGATGCACAAAGTTGCAAGTTTGAGTTTCAGCTCAGCAAAATGTTTCTGGAGACTTGGAAGTATTTCTGACACGTAATGAACTTCAAATTCATCTTCCATATACTAAGTAGAATTCCAGAATCATGGCATAACCCACTAGAAAAGGGTGAATTTGGGTGTGAAGCAGAGAGAGATCTGCAAGTCTTCCTAAAAAGGGAAATATCATTGTAATATCTCATATCTGGGATTGGAATTGGCTCCTGTCAATTTTAGAGGTCTCAATCATTGTCAACCTCAAGATATGAGTGTTGAACCTCTTTGGGCTTGACCACTTGCACACTGAGGACCTAAGTTTGGAGCATTTTACTCAAGCCTCATCCCAAGGCGTGAATGCCAAAAACATTTTAAAACAGTGGCATGATCATATAGAAGATGCTGATATAAGGAATGCTCCTATCGATTGTTGACTGTTGTAGATAACACATGTTGCTTACAAGTTTGTGTTTGACTAATGTCCAATGCCTGTTTTCTGTTGCTTCGGATCTTTCTGACGTTGTTGAAACATGCATAAACAATTATACTTATTCGGATAGAAATCATTAATATCTAACTTGGTAATATCATTATGTTGTAAAATAAGCAATCTCATCGTACTTTTTCTGTGTAAATTGGGCAAATCAGCAGTGTGATAACTATGTGCTCTTTTTTCAACACTTCCCATGCTTGCAAGATGCATTCTGAAGCAAATTCACAATTTATGAATTTGGAGATGGGCATTCTTTGATTCTTTGAGGAAAATTATTTATTTGATTTTTCTGGGGATATTTCATGATATTTTTCTCTCGTTCTCTATATTTTTTGCAGTGCTTGTCTTTTTACTGTGCGAGAAATCATGTTATCTATTTAAAATTATTTATTTTTTGAAGGACTAATTCAAGCTTCTGTACGGAGACGAGTCATGGTGCCATGGTTTAAGCTATTGACTTTACCTGTTACCTTTAGTTTATATGCACTAGTTGTTTCTTAAATCTCATCTATTTATTTGTACAATGGTGTTGTGATTTTAGCTGATTGTCTCATTTTCTGCAGGAAGGGTTTGCATTTGCTCATTGCACAACTTGCAAGGCTCCTTATCATTTAAGAGTCCATGTTCTTGCTGATAGGAAATGGCGAACCTTGAAATTTCGATTCTTTGTGACTAGAGACATTTTGTTCATATTTCTCTCTGTTCAGCTTGTAGGTCGATGGTCTCTAATTTGATTGTTCTCCCTCGTTTTACTCTCATTAGTACATTGAAATTGTAGAAAGTATTTATTTCTTCACATTCCTCGTTGCAGGTGATTGCTTGTTTGGCATATTTGGTGTATCTAATTGATGGCTACCAGAAGTTCTGGCTTCGTCTTGCTTGGGGTTTTGATAGTGAACTTAGTTTCTACTACATATGTGGTAAGGTCTCTGAACTCGATAATAGTATGCCATTTTGTTTGCCTATAAGGTAATAGAATTCTTATGCCAGGTTCTTGTTTAAGATAATTGGGGTCCCCGTCCAGATAAATTTTCCCCCCTTTTTGTGTGTGTGTGTGTGTGAGAGAGAGAGAGAGAGAGAGAGAGAGAGAGAGAGAAAGACTTTCATTTAAAGGTATCTAATTGATTCTGACTCCATGAAATGATTGGAGTTTGAAGGTATAAGTGCTGAAATTAAGTGATGGATCTATGATCTAAATTGGGGTAACTATGAAAACACTTGAGGCTTCTTGTCCTAACGCTTTATACAGAAAAATGACCTGAACCAGTGACATTCCTTGTGAGTTAAAAAGTGGCAGATATGCTTATTTCTTGATTTTTCTGCCTAAGTCAAGACATTCGACTTATTATGTCTGATTTCATGGTTGCAGAAAAGCTTTATTTTTGAAGTGTTGGTAGTTCTCTGTACTAAATATTTGTTCATTCTAATTTGCTACTGATATTGGTGCACATTAGTTCAAGTTGGATCTTATTTGGAGGAAATTTGCTATTTTAAATGAGTTCTTATTGTAAAACCTTTTTTTTAAAGGTGAATTATAGATGTAGATGAGCATTGAAGTTATTGTTTGCTATTGGCATGAGACAATAGCCAATGAAGGCCCTTTACACTCTACTGTGTTCTTACATAAAATGATATACTCGCTCTTGCTCTTTAAATAGTTTAAGTGGAGCAGGAATTTAAGTCAACACTTCTTATTGTATATTCTAAATGTCTTGATAGGAAATTGGCATTCATTAGTTCAAGTTGGATCTTTTTTGGAGAAAGTTTTCTATTTTAAATGAGCTCTTATTGTAAAATCTTTGGTTTATAGATGAATTAGAGATGCAGAGGAGCATTTAAGTTATTGTTTGCTATTGGCATGAGACAATAGCCTGTGAAGGCCCTTTATGCGCTACTGTGTTCTCACTACACCGAACATATAAAATGACATGCTCTCTCTTTAAATAGTTTAATCGGAGCAGGAATTTAAGTCAACACTTCTCTTATTGTATATTCTAATTGTCTGATAGGAAATTGGCGTTCATTGTTTAAAGTATTAAGTGGTATATATTCTAATTTCCTTTGTGTTTTCTGCATTTTAATTTTTGTAGTGAACAAGTTTATGGATCTCAAACTTTCTTACTTTTGTTGATGTTGTCTGTGTGTACGGAACATTTACGAGCAGAGATTGATGAAATTAGTTGAAATATGATATTTGGCACTTGGTGCTATTGAATATTCTAAAGTTGGTTGGTGTTTGTCACATTGAAAGCAGAGGAGAATTTCTAAGGTTTCAAGTTAAAATTTGATAATTTGTTGTGTTTTAATAACTATATTAATTTACTGAAATATTTCTGCCTTTTTAAGGGGAATCTTGTCATATTTTGTGTACGAGTGAGAATATACAAATTTCTTACACTGTGATACTAGATGGCTAACAAATTCATTCAGTTTGCCTCACTATGAGCATGATGTAAAGACAGTTTTGACAGATTGTACCGATGTTACACTAACTCTTCTAAGATATATGAAGTACCTGTATTGGCCGCTTGACGCTTGGACTACTTAGGCTTTGACACTTGGGTAACGTTATGGGTACAGATATGTGTCCGCCATTCATTGTTCGATAGTCACCTAACCAGAATGTTTAGTAATTCGAGTTCACCATTTAAATATGAATAAAACTCCCATATTATGCACGAAATGCGCTCTAGCACCTTGCAAACACTATTTTACAGAAAATAAAATAAGTATATTTTTCCATGTCCCCATGTCCTTAGACATGGGAATTGTATAAATCCGATACTTAGACACCTATCCGCACGCCCGACACATGTACCCCAATCCATGTAGTATAGGATGATACAGATTGTATATACTAGTACTTCTAGTTTTACCTTCTATTAGAAATTTTTGGTGTCTGTGACATGGAGTTGGTGGCTGTTCTTATATGCTACAAGGCAATGTTTTTAAACCCGACCTATGGATTAAACAGGAAAATGGATTTGATTGACATTTTAAATACACCATTTAACAAAATGTTCAGGCAGTGAATATCTAGAAGTTGTGAAACAATATGAAAATTTTTCTACCATATTCCTCCAATCATACAAGGCGCACACATGCGTTTGCATGTACATGTAACAAAAGAACACACTCATATGGTTGTATTCACCCAATTTGAAGCACAAATAGCAAATATATTATCTGAGTCTCATTTGCATCAGTTGAGAGCAGAAAATTTTATGATCTGATGCTATTAATAATGATAAAGAGAATCAACCACTAACATGTTTCTTTTGGGCTGCAAACCTGGAACAAGCAACCATAGCTCTGAAATCATCAAGGAAGTAAATGCACAAACAGGTGTGAAGAAGTACATCAATTGTTGAATCATTATGACCCTCCAATTTCCCATTTGCAGACATATATATGCTTCTTATGTATTCATATGTTTATCTATATAGAGAGAGATGTGGTAGTTCCTGGCTCTACTAAGTAACAATATCACTGAATCATCAAGAAAGTACATGTAAAACTAGGTGTTAAGAAGTAGATCAATTGGTGAATTGTTAGAACACACAAAATTTCTTGTTGCAAACATATATATGGTCTTATATATTCATGCATACATATGTATACATATGTGTTGGATATTGAGAGAGAGGTGGTAGTTCCTGGCTCTACAGAGTACAACTACAATCAGTGGACGTTGTTCTTGGGGAAGGAAGAGAAAAGGCCTAGATGACATTTTCCTTGAAGGCTGTGAACCAAATTGAGGCATATCTTTGAGTCATCTTTCTTTTAGTGTAAGGACTGAACTGGTGCTATGTGAATCAACAACAATCTCTATGCATTCTCCGTTTTATGGATGATGAGAAACTCTAGAAAGGTGAACAGTTTTGGTTGTTTTGTGGTTTTTTAATTAGCGGAACTTTGGTTGGTTGATGGTGTGGGCAGTCTGCTTCTGCGTTAGACTGGTTCATAGGGTATTAGTTTGGAGTGAAATAATGCTTGTCATGCACATCAAAATGTAGATTTATGCCGTCAAAGGAATAATTGGAGGCATTTGCATGATACAGGACTATCACTTTCTACTTTTGCATCAATGCTTGAATGCTGGCCATTGTATGTTAATGCACATTTTATTGTTGGTGATTACAGGGGCACTGTTGTTTTTTGCTCTGCTGGGTTTATCAGGTTGCTTCATAACTTGTTATGATCGAAGAGTGCGCAACGATCTGGCTCAGCCATGTCGAGAGTTGTGTCTTTGTTGCTGTCATCCTGGGTATGTATCTGTTGTCTGGTTGTGTGGCTCCTTTGACCCACTTGATGAGGATGTTCGTCTTACTTTGTAGATATAACGCCCTGTTGTCACCTGCAATAGTCTTAATGTCATGTGCTACTTGACATATTTTCTCCTACTAGAGATTCATCTTACTTAAAAAAAAATTTTGGTGGTTGACTTGATTGCTGAATTAAGGTCATTATTTATGTTTAACTCTTCATCTATGTATGCAATTTTCAAACTAAAATGGCTAGTGTTTTCAAAGGTTTATCACAGTATTAGTTTTGCTTAAATATGTGAATATTAATGGGGTTATTTGTGGGGCCCATCTCTTATTGGCTGTGAAGGTTGCTGTGTTTTTATTTTGCTCCTTTTTTTGAGTTTTAAGGATTGCTTGTAGATTGTGTCAAGGCATTTGGGAGATTGTTATCTTTCGCTTATCCTAGGTCTACTTTTCTTACTTTAGAGAAAGGGAAGCCCCTTATGCAAGACAAGAAAAGAAAAAAAAGTTCGGGGATCAAAGAGAGAGTGGCTGCATGAAAGGGGTTTCAGTATTTAGCTTTGAGCGTCAGGACACAACTTCAATCAACCTTTCTGTTGGAAATTGGATCTTTTCCCTGTACAATAGACCATTAATTCTCGTCCCATGCCACTGGTGAGTATGTTGGTTGTATTTCCATTACGGTATTGGGTGCTCAGGATTCATAACCTCTGATGTTGTCCAGCGCGAAATTACTTGTGTTCTGACCAATTGAAAGTAGTGGAATATGCCATTATTTCTCCCTTCACTTTGAATTCTCCCTTCACTTTGAAGGTTCCTCTCACTGAATCTCATGTCTTCCTTTTTTGTGATTATGTCATTTTGGTAACTCTTGCTTTATATGTTGGTTCTCAACAAAACATGCACAAGAAGAGGAGTAAGTTTTGAACACATGTTAGTATGATCTCATCGAATACGCTGGGAGACTGCTGCCATTGTGAAAGGAAAAATATCAGTTCTATGAAAAAAATGCTTCTTTATGTTTTTGTGTGCACTTTTGGGGGATGATAGGGGAGGATTTTTTATCTGAAAATATGTTCCATCTACTGGTTTCATGATTATGATCATGTGTTTATGAATCATGATGCACCCTATTAATTGCAAAATCTTTAAATCCTTGTCAGATATGATGCTCCATAGTAGCTTACCTTCTTCAGTATTAGGTGGACATGTTTGATGGAAAGCAATTCGGTAAAGGTGGCAGAGGGTTGCAACCTTTATGAGAGTAAAAGTGAGAGAATGCAAGAGTGTTGATAATAAGATACCTTCACTGCTGTTCGCGCATATACATTTAGTTTTATGCATCTATATAAATTATCAATGTCAATAATTTGTAGAGTAGTTAAACAATTGGCCAAGTTCCAAAAAATGAAAACTGAAAAATGAAAAAGTTTAAAAGGAAAGAGCAGAAGAAGTGCAGTAGTCAGTTGGGTTGGACCTTGAATATTGGTTTTAAGGACTCGTTCAGCTCCTGAAATTGCATATCTAAACCATGTACGTTATGTGTTTATACAAATTAAGAGTTAATTTGTGGTAGTATTGCTGGTTTTCTTATGGGTGTCCATTTGGGGTCCCTTTCCTAGACTGTCCCAGACTGATTTGTACTGTTGCCTTTGAAAGAGCATACTGGATGAGGAGAGGGATTGCTTGTGAGGATGTACATCATTGGCAATGAGCAATACTCGAAACAGTTCAAACTATGCTCTTCCAATATGACACATCTATGGATTGAGGTCATCCATCAATTGATAGTGCATCTGCCTTCCTCAGTGGATTAGGGCACTTAGTGTGAGACACAATGTGTTTAACCAGTTCATTAGCTACATAAATTCTGATTATTACTGCAAAAAGCCTATCTTCTTAAATACAAGGTCCTAGTTCTTGACCAACCAATCATCATACTGTAAAAATTTAACTCTTGATGTGCATCATTAGATATCGGTAAGTGACTAGAATTAATTTTGTTTATGCCTTCCTCGCAGAATGTGTGCAGACTGCCATTTGCCAGGGACTCTTTGTATGTGGACTGACTGTACAACTTGCTTTGAAAGTTGTGCTAGTGCAGCTGGTGAATGTGGTTGCTTAGGAGGTGCTGGTGAAGCTGGGTTACCATTGTTATTCATTATGGCTCTGATTGTGCTGGGTCTGTTTACTGTGGTTGGCATGTTCTACAGTGTACTGGTGGCAACAATGGTTGGACAAAGAATTTGGCAGCGACACTATCATATACTCGCAAAACGGATGTTAACAAAGGTGAGTTGGAGTCACTTGTTCCCTCCTTTTATTTGTGCTGAAACACTTTAGATTATCAGTAAATGATCATTTGGTGTACAAAGCAAGACCAGAGTTGAATTAGGATATTGCCTTGCCCGTATGCTTGTTAGCTGAGTATATGGAAGAAAGATTTTGGATGGGTTACTCAGAAAATTCAACCAAATATTTCACGAGTAATTCTTCAATGATTTTGATCAAAGGACCAATCTCTATGATGGGCTGGTGAAAAAAGTAATCCTGTTCTTTGGTTCTTATAGCGCTAGTGGGGTTCAAATTCAGATGTGTGAAAGAGGAGTCTTGTTAGGATCATTGGATTGAGGGGGTATATCAGACAGCCTAGGACCTAACAACTCTAGATGGACTATTTTTTATATAAAAATATATCCATCTTAAACTGACACAAGGTCTAAGAAGCACGGTATGGACATAGGATACAAATATAACAAGACATGGACACGACGACACAGCCATTTCCAAAAAATTTAAGACATAACATGATGGGAGTACGGCAACAAATAACATGTTTTTACATGTATGCATGAAAACTATAACTATTTTTTCATTTTTTACATTACAAATACATATATATTTTATTATATCAAACTAGTAAGAAATCATTTTCCACATTCTATGTATTAGAAAATAAGTGTGAATAAAAAGTCCTAATATCTATTTTAGAAAAGCTCTTTTAATGAACAAAGTTTTGGGCTTTAAAATTCCTAAAGTTAGAAAGTCTGAAAAAGGAGAGATTAATAGGTATAATCACATATTATTTTTATTTTATCATTGGATCCCTGCAAATTTGTAATATGTCTCATGTTTAGGAGCACAAACACTTCTAAGAGTGTCATATCTGTGTCGGACACCGACACTCGTCGAAAACGCTTCTAAATGTGTCATATTATTTTTAAATTATAAGAATTAAATACGCTTCAGACATATGGAGGATATGCATGTCCACCCATTACACACATGAATAAGGTTGCAAGTTTAAAAAAAATAACTTGGGATCTAATGATAAAACAAAAATATTATAGAGTTATACCTCTATTAAATTTTAAACTTATTTTCACCTTGCTTTATCTTAAACGATGTTTGATTATGAATTCCATGGTGTTTTTCATTTTGATATAGTGTCATTTTTCCACATGTGGCGTTTGTGAATGTTATTGATATACATAGCAAATAAAAAAGTATATTTTTTTTGCCGTGTCCCCCTAGTGTATCATCACTTTTTGAAAGTTGCCATGTCCTGTGTTCATATCTGTACTCATGTTCGTGTCTAAGCTGCTTATGTTTCATGTGCGTCTAATTGAGGGACGTGTGTTAGTCATGGTCACGGCATCTTCTTAGAAGTGCCTATGCTTATTAGCATGAGGTATTCTGTGCTAATTTTGGAGGTTAGGGTCAAAATGTAGTTGAATACATTTATGGGGTCTGTTGGATCAGAATGCTATTGTTTTCTGCAGCTTTCAGTTTGAACTCTATATAGGAGATGGGATATCTTGGTGCTCCATATTGTCAACACAATCTTCTGTTTTGTTTTCTTATTTCCCTATCTTTTTAGTTCTTCCTTGTTTTTCTAATCACTTTGAAAAATAAGAATGAGAGGGCTTCTCGGGCATCCAGGTTTTGGAGTTTTTGTATTTCGGGTTTTCACTCTTTTACTATTATCAGTTTTGTTTATTTCCATAGTAGTGCTATGCATATGGCTACCTAGTTTTAATGAAGGAAGAAATTAGAAGTAATATTTCCTAGTTGAAATTTTGGTGATGGAAGGCTGACTTGTTATATTAGATCTATTCTAATATATAAAGGGACTATCCTGGAAGCTGTGTATCTCTTTCATTTGCCAAAAATGCATTTCAAAAGTTTTCAGATTTATTTCAGTTTATTAGTGAAGCAATTAAGGGTAATTTTGACTATTCAAATTCCTTATATAATGGAATGTCAGTTTTTCCCATCCTTCACGTTTCTATAACTGATGCAAGTGAGAGAGTTGCACAGGCATAGCACCCCACCCTCCATTAGTTATTAAAGATTTCCTTGTATTTTGACATGGATAGTTTGACTGTTGTAGCTTCCCTCAGTGTTAAATTTTGTAGCAATCATTGATACCATTCTAAAGATTCTATTAATTGCTTAATTAGGAATATGTTGTTGAGGATGTCGATGGCGAGATGACTGGATCTGATTGGTCTCCCCTGCCTCTCCCACCTGAGCATGTTCAACAGCTGAAAACACTCGGCCTTCTATGAATCCAAAGAATGTTCATAGGGAAT
Organism: Euryodendron excelsum; assembly: GCA_033060915.1. Lineage (NCBI taxonomy): Eukaryota > Viridiplantae > Streptophyta > Magnoliopsida > Ericales > Pentaphylacaceae > Euryodendron > Euryodendron excelsum. Next base: position 44,933,854 of record CM065383.1, read on the forward strand.
GCAGGATATATAGAGATGGACCGGCACTCTCTATTTAATCTAGATCAGTCTTTTACAAGGCCTTTTGAGTCATTCAGCTGCTGAGTAAAAAATTCTCAAGTGCATTTGATGTTGTTCACTTGTGTTGATAAACCTGTGAATGGTACCTTTCTAAGAATACTTTCGAAGAATACTCTGGGTGGTTATTATTCTCTTCTACTTTCTTCTGTGTAAGAAAACTGGAATATCAATAATTTCAATTAATTGACAAAAGGAAAAAAACACTGACGATAGTTTTTCATGGGAATGCCTGCCTTGCACGTATTTTTCTCAACCGTGTTTGGTATGTTGGTGTTAATTCTTCATCTTTATGTACATTATCCGAATAGTGATTCTTGCATTAGTAGGTGAAATTTTGTCCGGCTTGAATCTTGATGAGAGGATTTTATTTTCCTTTCCGTTTTCTTGGCGTAATTTTCCTGTGGGTGATGATATATGTGATAGCTACTCGAGTTTCAGGTAGTTTGTGTCATCGGCCTTTTGCTGTCGAGTCTGCATTAAGCAGTTGAAGAATCTGCGTGGAAGGGATGGATGGCGACAAAATTGATGTACGGTGTGCATCTGCTGTGCATCTTCCGGGCTCGTTGCTACAGCTCGAACATGCAGAGCAGGGGCTAAGTCGGCAAACTGCGTATAATCTGCATTCTTTTCTTGTTTCTATAGAACATGCAGGAATCAACAACTTGAATGCCCAGCCATGCCTTCCGAAACATTCAACAGCTTCAAGCCCATTCTGACCTCCTAGCTTGAAATTGGATGTTTGGGGCCCAACGAACTAGGGCTCTGCTGGAAACCCCTTTGAGGCAAAGCTATTGAATAACTACTGTGATACTGGATTTTGCCCCAAGTCACCTAGTTCGCTCAGTTAGGGTGAGGAACTCCACACTTAACCGCGAATCGGCGGATTGAGCCCGAAATTCGGTCAAATTTGCGGATTTTGCTAGTTGGGTCGTGAATTTGCAAGGAAGATGTTATAATCCTAGTGAGCCCAACATAAGGAATGGGATATGGGTTGGGTTATTTCGGTATAGGACGGGATTTATAAATTGATTTTATGCGTTCCATCAGACTTGGGTTGTTTTTTAGACTTGGGTCTTTTGGCGTATTAGTTAAGTTTTTAACATTTAGTATCAGAGTAGTCTTCATATCTTAAGTTTATTTTAAGTTCGAGTTACGGAGAGGGGCGACTTGGAGAGGACTACTACTTATTGAAAAAGAAAGAAGGATTTGCAGAGTCATCTAGTTGAGAAAAATGAGTTGTCATGAACATCAGCTACAGAGCGTGGTGGTATATTATGATCATAGTGAACTTAATTTATGATATGAACATGGGTTGCGCTATTCCGATATAAAATGAAATATAAGAATTGATATCATCCATTTCATTAGACTTGAGTCTTTTGACGTAATGATCAAGTTTCTAATAGGAAGATCACTCAACAAGTGTAATGTTGTGGACAGTCGCGCACATAGCTCGTCTTCCAAAGTGCTACATAGCTTGTCTTTGAAAGTTTGAAATACGTTTAACTAAAAAATAAATATGTTAAAAACTTGGTAAAAGAATAAAACTCATAGAATAAAAATTTTACAAATATTAATAATATTAAATTTAATAGTATTAAAATATAAAAATAATATAATATAAATACTTTTGGAGCGCTCTGGACTTGATGAATTTTGAGAATTAACGTTCTTGTGCACTAGCACTCACTTAGGTTTTGCCTCTATCAAGCAGCACACTGTTATGCTTGGATTTTTGGAGCATTTGTGGAGGGAAAGAAAAATGGAGGGTATAAGAAAATGAGGGTTAATTACACCACTACTCTTTGAACTATGACTCAGTATTATTAAATCTTTTAAACTATAAAACGTTACATATTAACCTTCTAAACTACTAATTTGTATCAATCAACACCTTTTATTAGTGAAAATGAACGAAAATTATTATATGACTTGTACATATTTAAAAAAGTATAATTTTATACCTAAACTGATCTTTCCTTATTGTAATAATTGTCTAATGATAAAAATGTCCTTTGAAATGGGCAATTCAATGAGTATTTTAATCTTTAGACAATTATTACAAAAAAAAGAAAGTCAATTTAGGTATAGATTCACACTTTTGTAAACATGTGCAAGTTACATGATAATTTTTCATCGACTTTTCTAATAGATTACTTAATATATTACTAATAAAGGTATTGATTAATATAAATTAATAGTTTAAGAGGTCAATGCATTACACTTTAGAGTTTAAGAAGACTTAGTGATACTTAATCATAATTTAGAAGGTGGTATTGTAATTAATCAAGAAAATAAATCAAAATAAGATAAATTTCTTCCTTTTTGTTTGGTTGGATTAGGAAAATGAATACATATTTGTCAAAATAATTTATTATTTTGTCTGAAAATTGATCCATGAAAAAGTGAACATTTATAAGTAATTTTATTCTCCCTTTACTTCAAAATCTATAAATAGTTTAACAAAAGGGAGAAGAGAAAAAAAAATTGCAAAAGCGAATCCATTTATGTAAAGATTTTGTGTGTTTTTTTTTTTGGCGTGGGGTCATATATCGCTCTTTACATGGAAAAAGATAAGTACACCGGCCCACAACACGTGCCAGAGTAGGTATTAAAAATGAGGAGTTACCGGCTTGAATCTAATCCTCTAACGAGAAGAGCTTACTCAAAATACTCTATATTTTAACTTATAATTTTTAAAAAAATAGTTTATTCCACATGGTTTTATTAAAAATCATCTAACCTTTATGATTCAAAGATTAATATATAACTCTATTGTGATTTGAACTTAGATACAAAACGAAAAGAAATTATTAAAATTAATTGTGTGAGTGTCAAAAAGGGCATTTACATAATTTCATCTCTCGAATATTAACCATCAAAAAGATGATTTTGTCATGTATTTTAAAATAAAAAATTGATCTCCATAGATACATTTTTGTCATGTCACCTGATTTGCTAACAATTAAGTCTAAATTATAGTGAAATCATATATTCACTTTTAGATTATAAGAGTTTTTATAATTTTTACTAAAATTATAATAGAGTAAAGTGTAATTATTTTATTTTTAAAATATTATTGTCACCCCATTTGTGTAGAGTTTTTACTATAAGAATTATCAAAAAAGTAGAATTTTCCAGTACACTTTTTCCAGATTTTTCATGCTAAGATATATCCTGAAGCTCAAAAGTTTCCTCGCACTTTAGAAAGGGACTCTATTAGTATCTCTTGCACAGGTCCCCCACCTATGACTGGCCAAACCAGGCATGTGCACCCCATGTGCAATTAAGTGTTGAAAAACGCGCATAACAAAAAGACATTGTATAGTAGGCACATTATTTTCATCTAAGATTCTTTCCAAACTTCTATAATTTCTGGTTGATTGGCAGTACAAATACACACACACACACACACATATATGTATAAATATATATCACTGTACTCTAGTGGTGGTTTTAAAAATGCACCCACTAGCTGGCCAAATTTGGATTCGGTGCACCGGATAATATTAAAATAGTGGAAAAACTTTTAATTTTTTTTTATTCCCTTGTTACCAAGTCAATATCAGTGTCTAAAAAATCACTGGCATGCAGAGTTGTAAAACAAATTAAGTTACTCAAGCTTGACTCATGTTTGACTTGTTAAAAATTCGTTCAATTTAATATCAGGTTGATAAACTTATATTCATTTAAAAAATTAAATCACTCGAGTTTGATTTGTGGTTGGTTTAATTAAAAATTGTATGAGATCAGTTCAAATGATAAACAAATAAAACATGAACATATTTTTAAAGTTCAACAAATTTTTAAATCAAACTTAAACAATTTACAATACTAGGCTCGACTCAATTCTTTTACAACCCTACTCGGATGTCACCTAGGATGTTAAGTCTAAAGTTTGTTTGGATATAGTTTTTCTACTAATTTTCAAATTAAAAAGCTCATAAGAAAAATCATATGTACTGAACTAAACTCTCATTACCTAATCCATTCCCATTAAACAAAGAAAAAGAAAAATGAAAGTTGTTTGTGTTTTGTCTCTGCAACTTAGAAGGGAAAGATATTTTCTTTCATAAAACAAAAACATTATAATGATTTTTAATTTTTATTTAGCTCCCATAAATTTTTAAAAATTCATCATAAGGAATCTGTGTGTTGGTTCTCTCTAAAAGTTAAAGAATTTTATTATATCAAAAGTCTTCCGTTTTTTGTTTTTGTTTTGTGGTCAAGGATATTCAAGGTAGCTTATGTCCACCTCGACTAATCTCTTCTCCAGTCCAACTAAGAGTAGGCCACGATGGTACTGTTAAGGATTTATACTAAAAAATATACTTTGTGTAATAGTTTTATCATTTATTAATAATTTAGTTATTTCATTTTAAATTAGAGTCTGTGTGAGTAACATTTGCTTTACATAAACAATAGAAGAGTGAGATTTTTTATGAGTCAATAAACTCAGTGAATTAGACGATAACATTATATGTATAGTGAATATTAATCAGTGATGAAATTCACATCTTGATGTAGGGATCGATCATACCTCTTGAGTAAGCTTCTAAGTTTTGATTATGTCAAACCCTACAAGTAGATTATGAATTTGACATATCAAATAAGTGAAGTGGAAGGTCTTAATAAATTAAATAAGCCTATTAAATTTAATTCTTAGTAATTTAATTTAATAGACGAGTATTTGTGATTTTAACGTAGAAAAATAAATAAGTATTTAATAACATGGAGCTCAAAATATAATTTATAGTATGACAGAGAATGCAATTTTAATTCTTTAGTGGTATAAATTATAATTTACATAAATACTGATTAATCCGAGTTGGATTATAAATACTTATTTGCGGAGCGAGCCCTAATCATGTTGATCCTATGGTTCCTACTGTAGCCTTTATATATATGCATTATGAGCAGCTAGTGTTATAATCATAATATCATATACACGTTTTATGAGAAAAAAATCCCTAGCAACTGCAAGTTTACTCTTTCTGGAGTAAGGCGTAACAAAGGTCACATTTGAGCAGTTGATTCGTACTTGTTGTTATGCGAAATCAAAGTAGAGGGATTTCGAAAATTATATTCGTTACTATTTGAGATCAAAACAAAGGGATCTCAAAAGTATGATACTAATTATGTAGATTAGTTTCTGTTAATCAGATCATAATTTTTTTTATATTATATATATGCACTATGGCTAGGTTCAAAGTTATTCCGCAGTCCTTTTCAAGTACTCAGTAGGGGTACACAAACGAAATGAAAAAAATAAAAAATTGAAGCAACCTAACCTTTATGAGTCAGTGTGGTTTAGTTTCAGATCTAAAAAAATTCAACCCAATCAGTTCAGTTCACTTCTCTGGTTCACATTTTCTGGACTTGAACCAAATTGTGGACCAAATCGAATTGAACTGATTTGAGAACTGAACCAAGACCAGATCTTATATTGTTATAAAAATCTATATACATATATTGTGTATATATTTCTAAATTATTGTTAATTGGATTTGTATGATGTAGATGGGATTTTTAGGAAGGTCTGGTTGAACTTTCGAATCAAATTGATGAGCACGAGCAATCTGCAAAAGAAGAAAATAGTGAGAATGCATCGACCCTCTTTGGGTTGGAGGCACTCTGATGATTAAGTTAGCAAGCTTAATCACAATGAATCGAATAAAGTCTTAAGAGATAGAACTCAAATGAACGTACCATGTCCTTTAAGTGCATGGGGTATTTTATAGGATTTGGAATGTCATATTCCCTTTGGGAATTGAAGTCACTTTCCTCCTAGTAACCTATTTTTCTTAGTCGGTTTAATGTATTGGACTTATCCTTTATTTGTCCTAGTTTACTTAGGAATAGGATTTGTATTTGAGACTTTATTAGTCCTGGTACCTTTTGGATTAGAATCCTTTGGTCAGCTCCTTTGGGTCCTAACCTCTGATTGGCATGGGCTCGACTTGCTAAGTCGACATCCTTTGGCCGACCTCCTTGGGTTGGTCTTCTCTCTGTCTTCGGCTTGCTCTTATTGGGCCCATAATTAGCCCTAGCCCTTGCGCCTTGTTTGGACTGACAAAGGGGACAAGGACTGAGATTTGCATTTAAAACTTGTCATTTGACCTTTCTGTCGTTTTGAGAACTTACGAACCACGTGGCAGTTTTTTACTGGCCCTGCAACTGAAGGGGTGCGTCGAGTGGATTGTCGAGGTGAGGGTTGGGTCAAATGACTAGCTTCCATTTCTGTCCAATTTTGGCTATAACTCGGCGGTTGGCACTGTGTATGGAGTACACGTCGATGCTGATTTAGATGAACTTGATCGTTAAGAGGAAATGTCATGGACCGAATAACTTGTGGTGCCAGAAATGTTGACTGTTGCGTCAGTGATGGTTAGAGGCAACTCAAATGACGCTTAACTCAGAAAAGCAATTCCTGAGGTCACTGGGACGACATCTCCAACAACTTGAATCCCTGCACTTTCAATTAATGGTAATGCATCAGCAAGTAGATCGGCAATAGTCACCTGATTGTTGAGGAGTACTCGTTCGATCATAATCCCTACTGAAATGTTAGCGAATTCACCAACTGCACCCTCCTCTGATAGTTTGGCAATTACGCCTGGTGGGATCCTAGAGGAGGCAGTGAAGGAAGAAACCTGAAGTGGGTAGTTTAGCAAAATGTGAGGAGTCCTTGCAATGTCACGGAGCTGACCAGAGCCTCGATAGTTCAGAACCTTGTGTAAATCGCTCAAATTGACACTCAATGTCTTCTTCTTTATGCTCTTCGTACCAGATTCTGAAAAAGTCAAAATGAAGCAAGTTATAAATGTACAAGTCAATACACATGAAAAGTAACGAGTCGGCACCAACCTAATTCTTTGGGGGTTATGGCATCGACCCAACAACATTTGGTTGGTAGAAAGGTTGCCAAATTCCCAGGGGCCAGGAACCCAGACTTTGATGTCATTTACACCCTTACCCGAAGATGAGAGGTAGTTTACTATTTCTCTACTCTTGTCGGTCGCCTTAAGGTAAACTTTCCAGCTATCACGCCTGACTTTGCACAGAGTATAGCAGCAGTCGAGCTCGTAAGCCCTAAGTGAACACCCAGGATTCAGTTCAACTCAAGCATCCCTATGACAATCCTATATGCATTCGGGTTTACTTAGGAATGGCACACGACGTGGTGATGAAGGAATGGATTGAATTGTAGAAGGCCTGGCTGATAGCTATAAAGGAGGCTGTAAAGGCGAAGATTGAACTGAAACAGGTCACTATCAATCTAAGTAAAAGGGATGCCGACTTCTTGAAGCTGGAGGATAACAATGCCATACTCTTGGTGGACTTGTACAAGGCGAAGGCCGAGGTCGAGGGACTCAAAGCTGATGTTGCAAAGGCTAAGGCTGAGGCTGATGAGAGATATAAGCAAGGTGCGTCGGATAATGCTCAGGATTGTGCACTGCAAATGGTTGATCTCTCCAAGTCGATCTTTGTTGAAGGTTGGAAAGGGGCTTTGAAAGAAATGAAGGTTGAGAGCTCTTCCCCCATCTGGAAGAATATTCTGAACTACTTCGAGACTACCCTGGAGGGTAATGCTGAGGATACTTCTAAGATAGCCGAAGGCACAATCATCCCAGTGCACTCAGCTACTGATGCCTCTAAGATGGTTGAGGTTGATGTCTCGAAGACGGCTGAGGATGATGTTTTGAAGACGGCTAATGATGATGTCTCCGAGACGGCTGCGGCTAAACTTGTTGTGAAACCTGCTGAAGATATTGTGCCTTAGCTTTCAGGATTTTTCTTTGATTTTATGTTGGAACAATTGTATCTTTTTGTTTTGAAACTTGTAATTCGGTTTTTCTTTTCGATTGAATCCAGATTTTACTATTTCAATTGATTGATGCTTTTTGGTTCCTCTAATTCAGTAAAATCGGATAGTTTTAACCTTTGGTTTTTATTTTGTTTGGCCTTCATTGGTCGACCTGCCCAACTTGGACAGGACCAAGTTTTTACACTTGGTTTTTATGACCTTCATTGGCCAGCCTGCCCAACTTGGACAGGACCAAGTTTTTACGCTTGGTTTTTATAGCCTTCATTGGTTGACCCGCCCAACTTGGACAGACCAAGTTTTTACGTTTGGGTTTTATGACTTTCATTGGCCGACCTGCCTAACTTGGACAAGATCAAGTTTTTACACTTAGTTTTTATTTTTGTCTTTCTTTAGTGCTTGTGTTTTGGAATGGTATCAGATAAGTAGATCTGCTGAATGACTTCCAATTTTATTGATAAATGAAGTACTGTTGTTGTCCATTATTTCCCTTAAGAGTAAGAAGACTCATACTGGTAGAATTTCTTGAGATTGTTTGCATTCCAAGGTCGGGGTAGTTGTCGACTTTCCTCAACAGTTTTCAGTTGGTATGCCCCCACGCCAACTTAGGAAGTAACTCTGTAGGGACCTTCCCAGTTAGAGCCGAGCTTCCCATCTACTGGATTCTTCATTGCCCCCAGTACCTTCCTTAGCACTAAGTCTTCGGGAATGATGGCTCTTGGTTGGACACATTTGTTACAGGATTGGTTTAGTTATTGATGATATCTGGGAAGTTTGAGTAGGGCAACCTTCCTTCGACGAGGTCGAAATCCTTTGCTAAAGTCTGATCGTTAAGGCTGGTGTCGAATGCTACCAATCTAATGGTTGGAAGTCCGACCTCTAAGGGTATTACTTCCTCCACCTTATATGCCATTGGGAAAGGGATTTCTCCAGTAGATCTCCTTGGCGTCGTTCTGTAAGACCATAAGACATTGGGCAGCTCTTCCACCCATATTCTCTTAGCTTTCTCCAGCCTCTTCTTGATCCCGTTCAGCAAGTCTTGTTTGATATTTTGGCTTGCTCGTTGCACTGTAGATAGGCCGACGTTGAATAGTAGTTTATGAATTTTCTGAATGTGTTATCGTCGAACTGGGTGCCGTTATTTGAAACTGGTGCGTGGGGTATCCCGAATCTTGTGATGATGCTTCTCCATGCAAAATTTTTAGCGTCCACTTCCCTGATAGTTGTTAGAGGTTCTGCTTCCACCCACTTGGTGATGTAGTCTGTTGCCACTATGAGGAATCTCTTATTTTCTGGAGCTCGGGGCAGTGGTCCGACTATATCTAGCCCTCATTGTGTAAAAGGCTAAGGGCTGGTGATAGTTATAAGGTCCTCGGCAAGCTAGTGAATTATAGGTGAGAAATTCCGACACTTCTCACATTTCAGCACGTATTGTGCAACATCTTTATGCATATAGGGCCACTAGTAACCCTGTGAGATGGCTCTGTGAGCGAGAGATCTTCTGTCAACGTGACTTTCATAAATCCCTGCATGAATTTCGAACAAGATGCCTTGCACTTTGTCCGGGTGAACATAATATAGACAGAGGCTAGTAAAAGATCCTTTATAAAGCTCCTTGGCGGGTGATAGCTAGTATTTTAATAACTAGTGCTTGACTTTTCTAGCCTTGTTCTTGTCTTTCGGCATGTTGTCCTTGACAAGATAGGAAATGATTGGATCCATCCAAGATAGTCCTAACCGTTCAATAGCCAGAGCTTGCTTTTTTTTTTTTTTTCCTGAAATATGCTTGAGCTAGGCAATGTCTCTACGTGAATTATTCTCTTCGATCTTTGACTTGAGGGTTGCCGTGAGTGTTACAAAGGCATCTATATGAGCATTATTGTCGCGGCCGATCTGAAGGAGTTTATATTTGCTAAACTTGTTGAGCAACTCTCTTGCTTTTGCTAGGTATTGCGTCATGCTGTCGTTCTTTGCCATATATTCTCCCATGATTTGGTTAATCACCAGCTAGGAGTCTGAGTAGATCACTATCTTAGCTATCTTAAGTTCTATAGCTCGGTGCAGACTGACAAGTAGAGCCTCATACCCTGACTCATTGTTTGAAGCAGTGAACTCTAGCTTTATGGCTTGCTCTAATGCCATGCTGCCTGGTGTGATTAAGACTATGCCCGATCTTACCCCCTTGTCGTTGGATGCTTCATTGATGAAGAACTTCTAATGATCAGCAATCTCCCATAGCTCCCGGGGGGGGGGGGGTCGCAATTCAGTTGATCGGCATCAGGCGTTTTCTTGGCTTCCTAGGGTAATTTAACAAAAAATTCAACAATAAAATCAGTGAGTACTTGACTTTTTACCGCTAATCTGGGTTGAAACTAGATGTCAAACTCTCCCAACTCCACTGCCCATTTTGCTAGTCTGCATGAAAAATCTACTTTTCGAAGGAGTAGCTTAAGCTACTGATCTGTAAGGATGTTGATGGTATGGGCCCTGAAGTAGTGCATCAACTTGCATGATGCCATTACTAATGCTAGGGCTAGATTCTCCAATGGTAAATATCTACTCTCTACCCCTAGAAGAGTTTTGCTGACGTAGTAAATTGGCCTCTGTTGCCTTTCTTGTTGATAGAGTAGGACGGCGCTCACTGCGTGCTCTGATACTGGTAGGTACAGGAAGAGTTCTTCATGATTGAGCAGCGTGAAAAGTAGCAGTAGCTGGGCCAGATATTTCTTTAAGTCAGCAAGAGCCTGGTCACAGTTAGGGCTCTAGCTGAATCGTTCTTATTTTTTCAAAAGCTAGAAAAATGGCTGGCACTTATCTGAAGATTGGCTTATAAACCGGTTGAGAGCCGCTGCCATTTCAGTCAACTTCTGGACTTCTTTGATGTTCCTCGGGGTTAGATGTTTTGGACTACACTAATCTGATGCGGATTTACTTCAATTCCTCAGTGCGTGACAAAAAACCCAAGAAACTTCCCAGAGCTTACCTTGAATACACATTTAGAGGCATTTAGCCTCATTTTGTAGTTTTTAAGGATGTCGAATACTGCCTTTAGATTGCTCAGGTGTAGTCTGTTGACCTTATTTTTAACCACTATGTCATCAATGTATACTTTCATAGTGCTGCCGATGTGCTCTTTGAACATTTTGGTGACCAATCTCTAGTAGGTGGCATCGACATTTTTCAAACCAAAAGGCATAACTTTGTAACAAAAGATGCCCCTTGGGGGGATGAAGGCAATTTTCTCTTAGTTGTTTTCATGGAGTGGGATTTGGCAATACTCGCGATAGGCATCTAAGAAACAAATCCTTTTAAATCTAGCTGTTGCATTGACAAGCTGGTTGATCTTGGGAAGAGGGAAAGGGTCTTTAGGGCATGCTTTGTTCAGGTCAGTAAAGTCGACACAAACTCTCTACTTGCTGTTCTTCTTCTTTACCACCACTGTGTTGGAGAGCCAGTGCGGGTAGTAGACTTCCCTCATTGTCCCTATTTCAAGGAGCCTATCAACCTCTTCGATCACTGCATCAACATGTTGAGTAGTTGCCCTTCTCCCCTTCTGGACCATAGGTCGGCACTGTGGGTCCACGCTAAGTCTGTGGCAGGCTACTTCTGGGTTAATTCTTGGCATGTCATAAGGTGTCCAGGCAAAAATTTTAATGTATTGTGTCAGCAGACTAATCAATGATTTTTCCTCAGTTTTAGACAAATAAGTGTCGAGCACAAAGTACTTCTCCTCGTCATGCCAATCTATATGAACCTTCTTAAAGTCCTTAACGGCCTTATTTTTTTGGTAAGAACCTGACATCATTGATCGTGGGCGTATCCTCATGAAATTCCATCATTTGAATCTTGCCTGCCTTCACATTCGTGGCGCATACTGTCAGGAGGCACTGCTTAGCTGCTATTTGTTCTCCTCTTATCTCTCCTACTCCTCCTGGGGTTGGGAAACGGATCAGCTGGTGGTAGGAAGACGGTATGGCCTTTATTAGGTGCAACCATGTCCGATGATCGCGTTATAGGGGGAGGGCACATTAACCATGAGGAACTTTGTCTAGATAGTAACCCCTCCTGTAGTTACCGGGATCACTACCTTTCCTAGCGGCCAGACCGGGTCCGAGTTGAATTTGATTAAGGGGTCAAATATGGTTGGAGATCGGAATCCTTCAAACCCAATTTTTTGAAAAGGTCATAGTACATGACTTCGGAGGAACTTCCTTGATCAACCAGCATCCTTTTCACGTCGCAATCCCTTAATCATAGTATCACCACCAATGCATTAGAATAGGCCCATGGGGCAGTTGTACTCCAACTAAGTCATCATCAATAAAGGTTATGGCTTCAGCACTGCTGCCGACCTTAGCCTTTTTGTTTGGAGGTTCTAGCAGCATTATCTCCTTAAGATGCGTAGCCTTATGGATCTCGGCTCGGTATTTGTGAGGATCTACTGCTGTCGACTCTGTCGATCAATGGAGGACAATAATTACCCGGGTTGGTTCTATTCTGGCTTCCTTCCTCGGGACGGCTTCTTGCTTTGTCTGCTTGGCCTCCGGCTTTATTTTCTCCCGTCGATGTACTGGTCAAGATGACCAGCCTTTGCCAATTCCTCTAAATGATTTTTGAGATTTTTGCATTTTTTGTCTGATGCCCCTTTTCGCTGTGGTAAGAGTAGAACTTTCTTTGGTTTCGAGCGGTAGGGTCTCCTCCTAACTTTGGGGGTTACTTGAAGAAGGGCTTATCCTATATCTGAGACAGAATCTTGTAGATCCGGTCCTTGAAGACTGTGTTGACCCCTTCTGTCGTCTTTTTGTCCCGATTGTTACTATTTTTCTCACGCTTGGGCTTCTTGCTTTCGCGCCCATCTTTCTTCTCTGTTTTCTCGCCAATATTTTCCTGTATTAGCTGAGCAATTTCTTTCTCTACCCGTGCATACTGTTCGATCCTTAGCATCAGGTCCTGTATTTAGGTGATCAGTTTCTTCATGAGGGATTGCCTCAGCTGGTGTTCCCTGGGAAGTCCGATCTTAAATTGTGTAACTGTTAGCTGCTCGTTGCAATCCTCGATTTCGTTATAAGCCTCCCAGTAGCATCTTGCACACACCCGTAATCCCTCATCATCTTTCTTCTATGGGGTGGGCAAGTAGTCCACTTCCTTAGGTTGCTTGCTATTTGCTATGAATCGGTTGGTGAATAGCTCGGTAAGTTATCTCCAGCTTGAAACTGATCTAAACGGTAGCTTGTCAAACCATCGCAAAGGCCACCTCTCCCAGGCTTGATGGGAAAATTTGGCACATAAGGGACTCGTGCTCGCTCCATAGCGCCGAACATGTGTAATGGGATCCGTCTTCCCATCATAAGAAGTAAACTTTGGTGGAGTGAATTTCTTAGGAGGTTAGCGGGCCTCAATCTCCTATGTAAAGGGAGTGGAAGCAATCTGGTCAAGGGCTCTTTTGGTAATATCGTAGGCTGTTCATCCCTTATGGTGCTTATCCCTGTTCTCTAGCCACTTGTTCAACCATTTTTTCGAATCCTACTGCTCTAGATCAACCCTTGCCAGATCTCTTACTAGTGTCCGTTTTGTCCAAGGCTGCCGATCTTCCCGTCGGTCCGTGTAGTGCCTAGTACTAGAAGTATAGCCCCCTGTTAAGCGTGCGGCAAGGGAGCTTGTGTTTCTTGAATTCGTCCTCCTCCCGTGCCGATCTGGGGATCTATCGAGTACTCATCCATCTCTTCTGGCAATCGCTTCCCTCATAACTTCAACCGTTCACTTGAGGTGGGTGATCTTTTCGTCTTGTTGCTGAAGTTCCCGCTCGGCCGCTCAGGGTGATAAATTGCTAGGTATACGGCCACTGGAAGGCGATGGATTCAAGTTCCTACGATAGTTCCTTTAGCGATTCGGATTTCTAATATACTGTGGAGCCTATCGTAGACCTTCATGCCTTCCTCACTGGTTGCCTCTAGGGACTTGCATCTCAGATTTGTTCAAACGTCTTCTCAGAGTTAGAACTGAATCATCGTGATGACTTGACTTGTAAGTGCCATCCTGACTACGAACATTATGGTTGTCTTCTAGTTCCCTGTTGGTGGGATCGACTCCTCCACTGAAAGAGCTTGTACTCATCTTTGTGTAGACATTCCCACAGACGACACCAATTGTAGGTGAGATTTTTAGGAAGACCTGGTTGAACTCTCAAACCAAATTGATGAGTACAAACAATTTGCAAGAGAAGAAGACAGTGAGAATGCAACGACTCTCTTTGGACCAGAGACACTATGATAATTAAGTTAACGAAGTTAACCACAATGAATCGAATAAAGTCTTGAGAGCTAGAACTTAAGTGAACGTACCTTACCCTTTAAGTGCATGGAGTATTTTATAGGTTTTGAAATACTATGTTCCATTTGGAATTAGAGTCACTTTTCTCTTAGGAATTTTCCTTTCTTAGTCGGTTTAATGTATTGGACTTATCCTTTATTTATTCTAGTTCACTTAGGAATAAGATTTAGACTTTATTAGTCTTAGTATCTTTTGGATTAGAATTCCTAAGCCAGCCCCTTTGGGTCATACTCTTTGATCGGCATGGGCCCGGCTTGCTAAGTTGGCATCTTTTGGCCGACCTCTCTAGACTAGTCTTCTCTCTGTCTTGGATTTGATTCTTATTGGGTCCACATATGATATTGTTAAACTTTTTGAAATATTGAAGAAGCAAGTTTAATTCTCATTTTTTAATTTTAGATAAATAAATTATGTTTCTATAATAAAAGTAGATCTAGATTGACCAAAAACGATGTAAACCCAAATTAACTCGAGACATGAAATGAAATCCAACCAATTCAAATTGACTTAGTTATTTTGATTCGATTCTATAAGATAATCAAATTTAAGTTTGGGTCTCAAAATTTAAAACTGGACGAGAACAGGTTAGTATGGATTCCGGATGGACCTACCAACGGACCGACCCAAAGTGTTGGGTTGACTGCGTGCACATTACATATCCCTCAGTCATTTTCCACATTTCGTCACGTGTCAGGCGTTACTCCAAGCGTGAAGCTAAATTGCGTTACGTCCCACACGGGATTTCTGGAACCACGCGTGTTCGGACCCCACGACGTTTAATGGTTCTTTTTAATCGGGTTCTAAAAACCATCCAGTGCACTGAATTACCAGACTACCCCTACATTTGGGAATAGAAAAATCGTGGGCAGCCGCCGACGAAGCAAAGCTGTGGGACGAGGCGTCATCTCCATCTGCTTTATAGCACCGTCACCGACCAATTTGCGCCGCTGGCTGCCCACAAGTTCTGTTCCTTCGTGACCATATATGCCCTTGCTTTAAGTCACATAAATATATATCCTCTATTTCCCCTTGATCACACCATTATACAAAAATTAATGAATTTAATTTAGTTAATGCAAAAAAAGTCTGTATGCAAGTGACAAGAAATCATACTAGATGAGAATAAAAATAAAAAATTATAAAATAATTATCTACTTGTTGATTTTGTTCCAATTAAACATTTTTAAGGATTCGACGTGTAATTCTAATTATGAATGTGGCATTCAACATTTTAAGAAATCTGATTAGCTAATAATAAATTTATTTCGATCAGAGGTTTCAAGCCATTTTTAGTTCAAAAACATAGAAGATTGGAAGTGACATTGAATATGATACTATTAAATTGATTTTGTAGATAATTTGACCATATGATGACAGCATTTATACAGTTTGTGTAAAATATATTTATTTACATTAAAGATGTATAAAAACGAATTTACTTAACTACGAAGTAATGGAGAGATCTAGTTGACTAGTACGTGTTGCCAATAATTAAAACAAAATCACATAGAAAAAGAAGACCATAATAATGTTGGTTCTTTTTATATATGTTGATTGTAGTACAACTACCAGTTTAGTTTTAAAGAAAGAAAATGCAAATTGGTCACCAAATTTGGACAAATTTCGAAACGGATCACTAAATTACAGTTTTTTATCCTTTGACTAAATAAAGAAATCATACCATTTGGTCACTTCAATCTTGGGTAATTTTGTAATTATCCTCTCATCAAATTTGCAGACTGCTTACCTCACATTCATAAGATTATTTATTCCCACGTATAAAAATGTTAGGTTCTAATGCAAGATTAGCAATCCAATCCCATGACTTCATTCTGCAAAACAAACGCACCCTTAATTTCACTCTATCTTTGACAATGGTACGGTGATGTTGTAAAATAATCTCAAAACAAAGTCATCATCTGGCAACCTTATCCAATACTGTCGGCAACCCATTTCAGACCCTACTTATAAATACCCCCACGAAAAAGTCTAGGCCAGCAAGCTTTGTTTTAGTGAGAGAAAATAATATTTCACAGAGAGTTTTGGAGAGAGAGAGATGTCAGGTATTGCTATGCTGGTTGCAGAGGAGTATGAGAGGAGGGTCAAGAACTCAAGAAAAAATGGTGCTGAAGGTGAAGAAATTGGCTTGTTCTCTTCTGTCTCTATCTTGGCTCGGAGTTTAGATGGGTCAACTTGGATCAAGAAGAACTTTGGGGAAGAGAAGATTGATCTACTCAAGCGGGTTATGATGGAGCCTAAAAGCCAGATTGGTCATGCAGCCATTAATGGCTTCAAGCCATTTTTAGTTCAAAAACATAGAAGATTGGAAGTGACATTGAATATGATACTATTAAATTGATTTTGTAGATAATTTGACCATATGATGACAGCATTTATACAGTTTGTGTAAAATATATTTATTTACATTAAAGATGTATAAAAACGAATTTACTTAACTACGAAGTAATGGAGAGATCTAGTTGACTAGTACGTGTTGCCAATAATTAAAACAAAATCACATAGAAAAAGAAGACCATAATAATGTTTTCTCTGCTTGAACTTTTTCCAATTTTTAGTAAATGTTTTCTTCTAGGAGTTGTATTTCATTCCCCCCCCCCCCCCGGCCCTGTTTTTTGCTCTGGTATTGTACAAATTCTCTTTGTCCAAAACAATCATGCATGGATTTTCTTTTTTGGAAGCAAATGAAATGAAAAATCTTTCAAATTTGGGTGAAATTGTAATTAGGCTTCAGATAATTGTGAAAAGAAAGAAAGAGCAATTCAGTTTCAATGGTGGTTACTTTATTCTTGGGACATTAGATCAAGAACTAACAGTTGCTATTTCCAAAATTAAATAGGAACCCAAAAATAGGCTGATGAAGCATTGGAATCACAGGATTTTTGTAAGTTGAGACTTTGACCAAATAGGTTTTCCTCCTCTTCTTGCTTGCTTCTTACATTTTAGGATTGAATCTGATTAACATAGAATTATCTCTTACAAATAGAGAAGAAAAGTGTAAAAATATGGCAATAATCAATTTTTTTTAAATAGCAAACCTTAGATCTTGAAATAATTTCCCAAGCAAAAGATAATCAACATGGTACAAGTATCTACAATCACTGTTCTCTCTCTCTACATCTATTCTAATATATAAAGGGAGAACACTGGATTGGTATCCTCTCAAATGTAAAACAAATCTGAAGTTGTGTTACATTTAAAGGATTTCGTAACTGTAAAGCAAAATAACAAAGAATTACGATTTATACCACTGTTGCCTAAAGTAACTGTATGGCTAAACATGGAAATCCAAAATAATTTTAAACACTCCACGTTCCTTAATGTTAGGGACTATTTCAGTTTTACAAGGATTTAGGACTTTTCAATTTCACCAGCATCCAACATTCAACAATTTCATCTAAAACGCATACAACACTATTCTAAAGTATGTCTGTCTCTTGATTTTATAAGAATTTCTATGACTGATTATAATCTCAATATTCTGTCTCTTTATGGTATGTTGGACTCTTTATTCTGGCTTTATTAGTTTAACGTACAATGAAGTTTTGATTTGGTTCTGATTTACATCGTTTTACATTTCGGTTATCAGGAACAATGAGTTGCTCAAGTAGAACACACTGTTGGCAATTTTACCAATTATAATCTCAATGTTCATCATTTTTCATTTGGAAATAGAAGCAGAATATTTCTTTGACGCACTCTCCATTATCATTCTACTTCAACAATGGCTACTATGACGTAAAAAATCAAAGACATTGAGGATGAGGTGACCTATGTTTTTGGCATCTATATATACGCACCAATCATGTATGTGTGTTTTTATATGTATACGCACATGAAGGTTGGTGGGTTCGTAAAACACGGTTGATTGGTTGGGTGCTTATATAGCAAGATTGGAAAATGTAATCACTCACATGAGGAACATATTCAAAAACATAACTCACGTTGTAACAAGATCGGGAAATGTAAACACTCACATGAGGAACATCTTAAAAAACATAACCCATGTTGTCGTTGATGATCTTCACATGAGAATTTTCGAAAGTTCCCATCACGGGCCTTCAATTTTCTAGGATTGGAAGGGTATGTTTAGTTGTAAGGAAAAACAAGTGGCTAGATTTTCTCATGATTTCTTGGCATTTTTGGATAGATTGTGTGTATCCGATAAAATTTAAGTCATAGAAGTTTAACCTTTCATTTTAAGCGGGAGAATAAAAAAGGAGTGTCGAAAAAAGGGGTGGCCGGGTGAGGGGTGGGTAGGGTTTCTCCCTGCGAACTCTATAGATATAAAATTTTTTTTATTTTAATATCTTTGAACTGATTAATTTGTTTTAAAAAAAAAAAAAAATTTTAAAGCACACACATCGCGTGTGCGTCACCTCTAGTATATATATATATATATATATTTTCACTGGAGGCTATGGCGGTTTTGAGCTAAATGAAGTGATAAGAAATTAGTATGCGGAAATATAAGGCCGCAATGTTCTGGATGTGGCCAGTGATCCCTTGGATTCTCAAGCTGTGACAGAGTTTCTTTGTTTTTCCTTCTCGTTCCTTTCGGTCAAGCTCTGTAACCTTGCCCAGCCGGACCTTGGGTAGTTTCTTGAGGCTTGGTGTTTTATTTTTATTTTTTTTAAGTTTCTAATCTATAAATAGAAAAAAGTGCTAAGTGTAACAATGTTGTGGGCTTAATATTACAATGAAAGTCGCACACAACATGCTTTGTATTGGGAGACAATTATTGTTCAAGGTGCACATCATAATAGCTACCCTAGCCTGTTCTACTAGAGAGGCTAGTTTTGAAAATTATTTTTGTCAAGATCAATAAATTGGTTAGAAAATTTATTTTTCAGATTTTTTTTTGAAATCTCCTACTTTAAGAAAATAAAAAAAATTATTTTCTAAAATTTTAAAATCGTTTCTATACAAAATGAAATCAATATGAAAACAAATGAAGTTTGTTTGTTTAAGGTTCGGTTTTTATTTTTGTGTTCTATCAAAAAAAAAAGAGAAAATTGTTTGCTTGGCATGTTCTCAAAATAAAAACAAACGTACTATCGAAATAATCATTATTTTCACTTTTTATATGACCACGATTTTGAAAATTCAAAAATTACCTTTTTTTGAATACTGAAATTCAAGTATTTCTTAAAATTTTTTTCGAAAACAAGTTTTATAATTGATTTACCGACTGTTATGCTTATATTCATAATTAACTAAGGGCTCGTTTGTTACAATTTTTTTTAGCGTATTTTATTTTATTTTTTTGACTTTTTTATTTTTATAAGCTAAGACTAGCAGAATAGTAAAAAAAAAAAAAAAACAACAAAAGAACTAAAAAAATTAGTTTTTTTTTTTTTTTTTGTGTATAGGCCAAAAATGCTTGAAGGACCATTAATCCTTCCCCATAGGTAGGGCCAACTGAACACATTTTAGGGCCAAGGGCAAAAAATTTTGATGAGGCTTTTTATACTTTTAATATTATTACAAACTGTAAGTGGGATTTCTGAGAAGGCCTGACCGATCACTCGGACCAATATTAATGAGTATTAATTTGTTGCAAGGAGACAAAGGAGTTAGAATGAGTCGACTCTCTTTGGGCTGATCACACTCTAATGATTAAGTTAGCAATCTTTATAGAGAAATGAATGAAAATAAAGACAGTGTATACTTGAAAATTAATTGTCCATACCTTGCTTATTGAAGTTTCAGTGTTTATAGTGTAGTGCTCTCTATTAAGTCTACTCCGGTAATCATAATCTATCTCGTAGACTCAAACCGGCTAAAGTTGGCTGATCGGACATAAATTCATCTTTATTGCCATGCTCGAGTTTGACTGACCAGACGTGAGCCTGGCGATCGCATGGTGCATCTCCTCCACATTAAATGTTGAGACCTGAGCATTAAATGCTCTGATATCTCTCATGATTGCCCCAATACTTTGGGCTTTATAAGTCTTACGAATTAGATTGCTACGACTATGTGGGCTTGATTTATAATGATATTTGGGCTATCTTCAGCCCAAGCAGGCTATTTAATCTAAGTTGGGCCTACCCTGGTGGACTGGGCCAGTGCTTTATTTGACCCACAATTGTCCCTCAGTCCTAGCGCCCTTTGGTAGAGGGCTGGGGCTGGTGTACCATTGCTACGACGTCAATCGTCAGAAGGTGTTTAATAAGACGTGACCGTTGAGTGATCCAAACTTGCTATCACAGTTTTGACGTTCTTTGCAGACGAAATGGGTTTTGGCTAACCATCGAGTGCAGAACGATCCCACATTTTGCATTTGTCTCTTTCGTGAAGATTACCGTTTTGTAAGTCTTTTCTCTTTCCTTTCTTGCTTTTTCGGTGAGAAAACCCTAGGATTCTTCGTCCTCGATCCATAATGGGTTCACGCCTTAGGAATATGCTTGTCTCTGCCGATAGTATCGCTGCGTTTAAGGCCCGATACGATTTTCCCGTGGGTGTAGATATTAGGTTGATTGGTCCTAAGGACGATGGTTGGGAAGTGACTGAGAAGGGGATTCCCTTCCCTCTTGTTGCCATTGTGGAGGGAGGACTCCAGTTTCCCATTCATCCCTTTTTAACTGAAGTCCTCAACCATTATGAAATCGCCCCAATCCAACTCGCACCAAACGACTATAGGATAATAATGGGAGTGATCGAGTTGAACATATAGTTACGTCTGAACCTAGGGCTTCATGAGTTTGACTACTGTTACTTAGCAGTAGAGGTAAACAGTGCCCGGTCAGACCACCACAAATACTACTTTAGGGCCAGGGCTGGCCCTAGGGAGTTGGTTCAATTTCTTCCAAGCTCGAGAAAGGGGATTGATGACATTATAGTTAGGGTGAGTGGTCCCTGGGAGTTTGGGGATATTCCAATGGAGTTAGCCCTACCAGCTCGAAGCCCCAGGGTCTTATAGAAAATAGGTTGATCACCTCTTCCTGATATGATAACAAATTTTTTCTCTTTATCTACCTGAAATTTCATCTATTTTTGACTCGTCACCCTGTTATTTATTCTTTGTAACAAATTTCGGTGTCAGGGATAAGGAGACTGAGCTTCTGAGGGTTGATCTGAATGCTTTAGGCATCGCTTGGGCGTACAAGGTTGAAGGAGCATTGGCTGGGGTCGGGCGAGCTACTCACGTCTTGCTGAAATACCCAATTCAATATCGATCCTTTACAGCGATACACGGAGTTGCTGGCCCGATTCTTGCTGCGCAGAAAGTAGAGGGAAGTTTGGACGAGATCGGCGAATACCTGACATTGCTGCCCTCGCTCCCTGCCGCTTTTGCTACCGTCCCCCTAACTGCCATTGCTGAAGGTGACATGGCTCCCAAAGTGAGAGACTTGTCACTAGCGCTAGGAGGAATGGTTTCTAAAAAGAGGAGAGGAGTGGCCTCATCCTATGTCGCCACCTCGGCTCATGCTGGTGATGCCAATATTCCTCCTCCCGCTATGCACCTTGGCATCGGAGCTCCCGCCATCCCCTCGATGGTTGAAATGGATGAAGCTCCAGTACCCCAGGAAGGAGCGAAGAAAAGGAGGTTGGTCAAGATCGTCGAGAAGGAGGTTGCTCAGGAGCAAATGGTGGAGTTTGCTACTCCCCCTTCTGTGTCGGTGGAGATTGATCCAAAGGGCAAAGGTAAGGTGGAGGAGCTGAAACCCGAAGAGTTCGTGGCTCGGCCAAAGATTGCTGGTCGAGCCATGACCATCTAGGATTTGTTCCTCAACTGTGCCGGTGTGTATGTTAGGGCTCTTCAGGTCATAATGCAACCTAAAGATGTCAAGGAGTTGAGCGAAATTGACGACGGGGATTTGCTGGCGAGCGCCGTCCATTCGTCGATGGTGGTAAGAAATATTTTCCCATCTTTCTTTCTAGTTTAAATCTTCCACTGAGCTTTCCATTTGAGTTTTACCGTTCTTTGTCCTACGCAGGAAACGCTCCAAGGTCTCGAGATCTTGCATCAATTCGGGACTCTGTAAGATTGGCACAACAACCTACTGCGGAACCATGAGTGGCTAAAACGCAATTTCCACACGAGAGATTGTGAGGCTAGGGGCTTCCATAGGGTGTTTCAGGATCAACAGGTCCTTCTTGCAGAGACACAAGCTTGCTACAAATAGAAAGAAAAAGACTTCGATGAAGCCAAGGATGAGGCTGTCGATCTGAAAGCTAGGCTGGCCGAGGCTGAGAAGTCGGCATCCGAAGTGAAAGCGACTTTGGCTGAATTTCTGCTAGAGGTCGAAGGGCTGAAGAAGGATTGTGAGGCTCAGTACACTAAGGGCTTTGACGACGCCAGGGATCATTATGAGATCCAAGTGAAGAACATTATTGAGGGTGCCTTTCAAGACAGCTGGAAGTCGGCTTTGAGAAAGTCAAAGTTGGAGAAATCTTCCGCTCTTTGGACGGAGATACTTGCTGGGCTAATGTCGAATTGGAATCTGAGGACAAAGCTGACGTTGACACTCAAGGTGGAGGGGCGAGCATTGTCCCTGAAGCCGAGGTAGTTAACGAAGGCAATTCTGCCGAGCTGCCTCCAGCCAATTTGCCCCCGTCAAGCTCCAACTACTGAATTACCTCCATCTGATCCGCCCTTTACCGAGCTTCCAGTTGCTGAGTTGCCTTAGGGCCTTTTGCTTTGCTTTTTTCTTTTTCTTTTGTAAACACAATTGCAAATTTCATTTTTTAGAAATGAACATTTTTGCCCATTTGTTATCTTCTGTGTGCATTCTTCTTTGTGCTGTGAATACCTCTCTTACAGATAGTCAATTTATAATACAAACAAGTTTACCACTCCTAAGCTAACTTGCCAAAGATAACTTTCTAGATAAGTTAGGAAAATAAAGACTTGTTATTTGTTCGCTGAGCTACCAGACTTAGGCAGAAAATTGGTTTTAGCAAAGGAAATAACTACTTTAATTCACAAATTGTGGCCCCTTACTAGGCCAACCTACCAGACTTAGATTGGGCGGAGTCAAGATGATTATCTTTTAGTTTTGATGGCTTATTTCTACTGACCTTCTTGACTTAGGTAGGACCAAGGCGGGTTTTGGTTATAAGCTTGCTTATAAAAGCTGTGGTCTTTGTTTAGCCGACCTACCCAATCTTAGATAGGACCAAGTTCTCTTTTACACTTGGTTTTTTGTGACCTTCGTTGGCCTACCTGGCTATAAATGGTCTAGGACCAAGTTTTTACATTTAGTTTTTGTGACCTTCATTGGCCGACCTGCCCAACTTGGATAGGACCAACTTTTTACACTTAGTTTTTATAACCTTCATTGGTCGACCTGTCCATTAATATTCCAAGACTAAATTTTTACACTTGGTTTTTTGTGACATTCATTGGCCGACCTGCCCAACTTGGACAGGACCAAGTTTTTATACTTGGTTTTTATGACCTTCATTGGCCGACCTAGCCATAAATGGTCCAGGACAAATATTTTACACTTGATTTTTTGTGACTTTCATTAGCTGACCTGCCCAACTTGGACAAGACCAAGTTTTTACACTTAGTTTTTGTGACCTTTATTGGTCGACCTGGCCATAAATGGTCCAGGATCAAGGTTTTACACTTGGTTTTTTCTTCCTTCAGTGCTTTGTGTTTTGGTGTAGCATCAGGCAAATGGATTTGTTCGAATGACTTCAAATTCTTATTGATCACATGAAGTTTCAGAAGGACTAGACATTGCTAAGTTGTTACATTATACAAGAGTCAATTCTACTGGTAAATTTTTTTCAAGTTGTTGGCGTTCCAAGGCCGAGGTAGTTGTCTCCCATCTTCGATAGTTTCCAGTCAGTATGCCCCCACGCTGACTCAAGACGCCAGTCGGTAGGGACCCTCCCAGTTGGGGCCGAGCTTTCCATCTGTTGGATTCTTTGTTGCCCCCAATACTTTCCATAGCACTAAGTCTCCTGGTATAAAGGCTCTTGGACGAACTCGTTTGTTATAGGAGCGACTTAACTATTGATGACATCCGGTGAGTTTAATCAGGGTAGCTTCCCTGTTTTCTTCAGTAAGATTCAGATCTCTGGCTAGACTCTAGTCGTTAAGTCCAGTATTAAATGCTGCCAATCTGATCGTTGGTAGCCCCACCTCCAAAGGTATCACTGCTTCCACCCTGTAGGCCAAAGAAAAGGGGGTTTCACCAGTAGATCTCCTTGGGGTGGTTCTATAGAACCATAGGACATTGGGTAGCTCCTCCACTCATTTTCCTTTAGCCCTTTCCAGTTGCTTTTTGATCTCGTTCAGCATAGTCTTGTTCTAAATTTTGGCTTGCCCATTGCACTGTGGATAGGTTGGTGTTGAATAGTAATTTCTAATTCTGAACTCCTCACAGATTGACCTGAACATGTTGCTATCGAATTGGGTGTCGTTGTTTAAGACAAGCCTCAAGGTATACCGAACCTTATTATTATGTTCTTCCAAGCGAATCGCTTGGCGTTAACTTCTCTGATGGTTGAAAGGGGTTCGGCCTCCACCCATTTGGTAAAGTAATCTGTTGCCACAATAAGGAACCTTTTGTTGCTTGGAGCTCGGGGTAAGGGCCCAACTATGTTTAGTCCCTATTGCGCAAAAGGCCAAGGGTTGGTCATAGTTGCGATATCCTTAGTGGACTGATGTATAATTGGGGAAAACCTTTGACACTTTTCACACTTCAACACATACTGGGCCGCATCCTTTTGCATATAGGGCCACTAATATCCTTGTGAGATAGCTCGGTGGGCCACAGATCTCCCATCGACATGACTTCCACAGATCCCTTCATGAATTTCGAATAGGATGTCCTACACTTTTTTCGAGTGGACATAGTATAAGTAGGGACCTGTGAAAGATCTTCAGTAGAGTTCCTTGGTTGGTGACAACCAGTATCTGAGGGCTTTGTGCTTGGCCCATTTGGCTTCATTCTTATCTTCGGGGAGCTCGTCTTTGTCTAGATAGGAGATGATTGGGTCCATCCAAGATGGTCCTAATTGTTCAATTGCCAGGGTTTGATCTTTTTCTTGAAATATGCTAGGACTGGTTAGTGACTCCACATGGATTGTTCTCTTCGAGTTTGAGTTTAAGGCCTTCGCAAGTGTTGCTAAGGCATCGATATGAGCATTGCTGTTGCGGCCAATCTGGTGGAGCCTATATTTGCTGCATTTGGGAAACAACTCTTTTGCTTTGACTAGGTACTGTGTCATTTTGTCGTTTTTTGCTACATACTCTCCTGTGATCTGATTCACTATTGACTGAGAGTTTGAGTAGATTATAATTTCAGTAATTTTGAGATCGATAGCTCGGCACAGTCCAACGACTAGAGCCTCATAGTCTGACTCGTTGTTTGAAGCAACGAACTCTAGTTTGATGGCCTACTCCAATGCCATACCGTCTGGTGTGATAAGGACTATCCCCAATCCTGCCCCCCGATCATTGGATGCTTTGTCAATGAATAGTTTTCAATGATCAACATTTTTGCAAAGGTCCAATGGGAGGTGATCGTTGTAGAGATCAGCAGATGGTGCCGGGTTGTTTTCCTATGGCAATTCAATAGAAAATTTAGCAATAAAGTCAGCCAGTACTTGCCCTTTGATTGCTGATCGTGAGTGGAACTTGATGTCGAATTCTCCCATCTCAACGGCCCACTTAGCTATCCTGCCGGAGAAGTCGGCCCTTCTCAAGAGTGGTTTTAACTGGTGGTCCATGAGAACGTTGATGGTGTGGGCCCTAAAGTAGTGCACCAGTTTGTGTGACGCCACTACTAATGCAAGAGCTAGTTTCTCCAATGGTAGATACTTGCTTTCTGCCCCCAAGAGAGTTTTGCTGACATAGTAGACCGACTTCTGTTGCCGATCTTGCTATTGGAGTAGTACGACACTGACTGCATGCTCTGACACTGCCAGGTAATGGAATAGTTCTTCACGTTTTGATGGAGTGGAAAGTTGGGGGGGGGGGGGTTGGCTCAGGTACTGCTTTAAATTTACCAAGGCTTGATCATATTCCTGAGTCCAGCTGAATTGCTCCTGTTTTTTGAGAAGCTGAAAGAATGATTGGCACTTGTCTAAAGATTGGCTGATGAACTTGTTGAGTGTCGCTGCCATGCCAGTCAACTTCTGTACTTCTTTGGTGTTCCTTGGAGCTTGCACATTTTGAATAGCACTGACCTGCTGCGGATCTACCTCAATACCCCGGTGTGTAACCAAGCATCCTAGGAACTTCCTCGAGCTGACCCCAAACACACACTTAGAGGCGTTAAGCCTCATTTTGTACTGCTTTAGAATGTTAAATACCACAGTTAGGCTTTCCAAATGGTGACTATCGAGCTTACTTTTGACCACCATGTCATCGATATAAACTTCCACGGTGATGCCAATGTGGTCTTTGAACATTTTACTGACCAAACGCTGATAGGTGGCACTAGCATTCTTTAGTCCAAAAGGTATTACCTTGTAGCAAAAGATGCCCTTTGGAGTTATGAAGGCGGTTTTCTCTTGGTCGTCTTCATGGAGTGGGATGATATCTACGATAAGCATCCATAAAGCTCACTCTTTCGAAACCAGTCATTGCATCCACCAGTTGATCAATCTTGGGCAGAGGGAAAGGGTTCTTAGGGCATGCTTTGTTCAGATTGGTGAAGTCAATACAAACTCTCCACTTGTCGTCCTTCTTTTTCACAACAACTGTATTTGACAGTCAACGTGGGTAGTGGACTTCTCTAATCGCACTAACATCAAGAAGCCTTTTAACTTCTTCGATGACAGCATCCACAAGTTGTGTGGTTGCTCTCCTACCCTTCTGGACCACAGGTCGGCATTATGGGTCTATGCTTAATCTGTGGTAGGCAACCTCCGCGTCGATCCCTTGCATGTTATAAGGAGTCCAAGCGAAGATCTCAATATAATTTGTCAGAAACTCGATCAAGGAAGTTTCTTTAATCTTGGATAGGGAAGCGTTGATCACAAAGTACTTCTTCTTATGCCGATCTATGTGAATTTTCTTCAAGTCTTTGACGACCTTTTTCTCTGGTATCCGCCCAATGTCATCAATCGTAGATGTATCCTCATGAAGCTCCATTATCTTTGCTTTACCAACTTTCGCCTTTGTTGCACATGCTGTAAGAAAGCATTGCTTAGCGGTCACTTGGTCTTCTCTTATCTTTTGCACCTCCTCTGGGGTTAGGAATCGAATCAGCTGATGGTAGGAAGACAGGATAGCCTTCATAAGATGTAACCAAGTTCGGCCCATGATTGCATTATATGGGGATGGTACGTTGACCACCAGGAATTCTGTTTGCAAAGTAATTCCTCCCGCAGTTACAGGAATAGTTACCTTCCCAAGCGGCCAAACTGGGTCGGAGCTAAACCCAATCAATGGATTGAGTGAGGGCTAGAGGTTGGCATTCTTTAGCTCTAGCTTCTTGAATAGATCATAGTACATAACTTCGGAGGAGCTCCTCTGGTCAATGAGCAGCCTCTTCACGTCACAACCTATCATTCGTAGAGTCACGACCAGTGCATCATTATGGGCGGTTTGAACTCCCATAAGATCTTTGTCATTGAAAGTTATGGCTGCGATATTATTGTCGACCTTAACCTTCTTGTGCGAAGGGCTTATTTACATCACCTCCCTCAAGTGCACGGCCTTTTGTATCTCGACCCAGTATTTATACTAGTCAACAGCTTTTGACTCTGCTAATCCATGCAACACATTGACCACCCGAACCGATTTGGCTCTGTCTTCTTTCTGCGGGGGTTCCTCTAGCCTCGGCTGCTCGGCCTCCCGTTTTGTTTTCTTTTTGTCGATGTACTGGTCAAAATGACCAGCCTTCGCCAGATCTTCCAGGTGGCTTTTGAGATGTTGGAAATTCTCCATTTGATGCCCCTTCTCTTTATGATAAGAGAAAAATTTCTTTTGATCTCGGGCTGTAGGATCTCCTCCCAACTTCAGGGGCCACTTGAAGAACGGCTTGTTGCAAATTTGCTGCAAGATTTTATAAATGGGATCTTTGAAGACAGTGTAGACCCCATTATTTACCTTCTTGCCCCGGTTACTGTTGTCTTCCTACCGAGGCTTTTTTACGTCCTGTCCATTCCTCTTCTCAGCGATAATGCCGACCTTCTTAGGGGTAAGCTATGGTACATCTTCTTCCAATCTTGTATATTGTTTGATTCTTGACATTAACTCCTGCACCGTGAGGGCCGGTTTCTTTATTAAGGATTGTCATAGGCGGTGCTCTTTGGGCAAGCTAATCCTGAACTGAGTTACAGCTAGCTGCTTATTGCACTCATCAATTTCATTATAGGCCTCCCAGTGGCACCGCACATACGCCCGTAACCCTTCTCCATCGCTCATCAGTATAGTAAGTAGGAAGTTTACCTCCCTAGGCTGCTTGTTGTTGGCTATGAAATGAGCAATGAATAGTTTAGCAAGCTGTCTTTAGTTTCATACCTATTTGGACGACAACTTGTTGAACTATCGTAGGGCCACCTCTCCAAGGCTAGATAGGAAAACTCGACACATCAAGGATTGATCTCCACTCCAGAGTGCCATCATCTGCTTGTAGTGCTGGACATGACTAATTGGATCCGTTTTCCTGTCATATGGTGTGAACTTTTGAGGGGCAAACTTTCTTGGAGGTTGGCGGCACCCGATCTCCACCGTGAAAGGTGTGGATGTTATCTGATCCAAGGCTCTGCTGACCATGTCCTGGGTGGTACGTACCTTGGGGAGCTTCTCTCTACTATCAAGCTTTTCGTTTAGCCAACTTTCCCATTCCTTTTGTTGCAGACCGGCTCTAGCCCGATCTTTGTCCCGCGGAGTTTGGCTCCTCATGTGGTGCCGATCTCCTTATCTTTCGTTGTAACGGCCGATACTGGAGGCGTAGCTCCTAACAATTGCACCAGCATTGAGTTTTTGTTTTTGGGATCTCAACTTCTCCTATCAATGAGATGGCCCGATGATCTTCCTCTGACTTAGTCATTTTTTCTAGAGATTGTGTCCCTTATTGCCCTGACTTGGGAAGTGAGTTTGGCAATCTCCTCGTCACGTCGCTGAAGTTCCCGCTCAGCAGCATGAAGCAAATGATCGCTGGGCACACTTCCATTGGAAAATGAAGGGCTCAGGTCCCGGTGGTGACTTCTACGGAGGTTTGGCCCCTTGATGTAGTATGGGTCCCTTCATAACTCGTCTCATGCTTCCCGGAGGCTCTCAGTAGGAGACCGAGTCTCTGACCTCCTTGGTCGACCCCGGTTACTTCTTTTCAGAGTGGTTTGATGGCCAGCCAAATTGGTATTGTCATTGTTGGAGGGAGTTTCGTTCCCTCACCTAGTGGGGTGGACCCCCCTTTTCCCTAAGATGCTGGTACTCATATTTGCTTAGACCTTCCCACAGACGGCGCCAATTATAAGTGAGATTTCTGGGAAGGCCTAACCGATCACTTGAACCAATATTAATGAACACTAACTTGCTGTAAGGAGACAAAGGAGTTAGAATGGGTCGACCCTCTTTGAGCCGATCACATTCCGATGATTAAGTTAGCAATCTTTACTGAGAAATGAATGAAAATAAAAACAGTGTATGCTTGAAAATCAATTGTCCATACCTTGTTTCTTGAAGCTTCAGTGTTTATAGTGTAGTGCTCTCTGTTAAGTCTACTTCGGTAATCATGACCTATCTCGTAGGGTCAAGCCGGCTAGAGTTGGCTGATTGGATAGAAATTCACTTTTATTGCCATGCTCGACTTTGACTGACCAGACATGAGCCTGGCGGTCTCGTGGTGCGTCTTCGCCGCATTAAATGTTGAGACCGTGGGCTTGATTTATAATGATGTATGGGCTGTCCTCAGCCTAAGTAGGCTGTTTGATCTAAGTTGGGTTTGCCCTGGTGGGATGGGCTAGTGCTTTATTTGACCCACACGAACTTTTTTATTTAATATTTATTTTTCTTGCGTTTTGAGATGCAAATTTGTTAATTAATCTTTATATTCAAGTTTTGTTAACATGTCCTTTTTTTACATTAAATTAAGTTTTCTATTCTTCTCTTTTTTTCTAAGTTTTGCTTGCCTAGATTCATATTTTTTAGTAGACATATCTATTAGTTTTAATTAAAAATATTTACACATAAAACAAACACTCTTTATAATAAAAAAGAAACAATATAATATTTGTATTTAGATAGTACTAGAAGCATAGAACAATAGACACACAATATAATATTTGTATTTACATAGTACTAGAAGCATAGAACAATAGAACTTTTCGTTGACAATAAAAATTGTAGATAAGGATGATAACTTGAATTGGGTATAACTTTTACAACAACACAATTAATAAATTATAATTGGATTAGTAATATTTTTATTAATAAAAATAATAAAATAAAATAAAACACAAAATATAATGACAAACATAATATATTCAACAAAAAAGATAAAATATCAATTTTTAATAATGTCAAAACAAAAAAAGAGTACTATTGTACTAACAGAAAGGAAGAATATTAAAGGACAACAAGTTAGTAGGCAAAAAAATTCGTGTAGGAGATAGTGAAGAGAAGTCCTATAAAGTTACAATTGTAAAAAAATAAAGTCATGCAAGTCTTAGGATACAACTTTTACAATTTCATGAAAAAAAATTTAAATAACCGAAAAAATTATTGGAATCAGTAATCATACAAGTATACTTCTATAAATAATATTTACAAGACAAGACTAAATAAGAAAGATTGAATATATGTAATAGAAAAACCAAACAAAAAATAAATTACATAAAACCAAAAATTATCTCAATAAGGTAAGCCATTAAAAGATGAGTAATATGGATTGATGAAATTGAATATTTTTTTTTTCAGGTTGAGAGAGGGAGAAGTTTAGAGTCTTTAGGTTTTTGAACTTCTTTACTTTGTAGGGTTTCGACAGAAAAAGAGTCATTTAGGGTTGAGACTCCTGACCTACCTTATTTTTAAAAAGGTGATAATCATAGATGTATTTATTTTTTTATTAAATTGGCTTAGACAAATTTTTTTTGCTCTGTAGTTTAATTATTTAGTGTGTTTGATCTTAGCCCTTTTTTTTTTTTTTGGGTCTCTCATCTAAACAAGAGCCGTTTACAAAAAAAGAAATGTAAAAATTATTCTACTCTATAACTATAATACCTAATGCCCAAAAAAATTGGGGCTCTGTAAAATGGGGGTCTTATGTGACCGTCTCATTTGTCTTACACATAAGTTGACTCTGCCCATAAGTCAAATGTTTCTCTTTAGAGCAGTTGTTTGGCTTGCACTTACGTAACATGAAAATTAGGAGTGTTCAAAAAATCGACTGATCCGAACGCGATTGACCCAATTCAAACCGATCACTTTATGGGTGGATAATGAGTGAATTTTACCCAACTCGACTATATTTGGTTCTGATGTTGAGTCTTCATTTTTTTTCCTTCCAAACCCGACTCGACCTAACTTTTTTACACTAAAATTCAGGGTTTTCACCCAACCCGACCCCACCTGACCTGACATTGGCCCAATCCGAACCAACCTGATCACTCTATGACTCGAGTATAATTTCAATTTTTTTGACTTGATGTGGTCGGATCAAGTGACGGATGACTTTCTAATCCGACCCAACATTTATTCCCCCCTAATGAAAACGATGAAAGAAGGCAAATCACCATAGGTGAATAAAACCTACCTCAAAAAACTAGATAGGCTGCTTTCGAAAATGCAGATTGACATTGGAGGCTCAAACTAGGCAGTGACATTTCCTGTCTAGTACAATGAGGACTTTAATTTCGACAAAAAAATAATTTTCAAAATAAATTTGTCAAACACGATTTTGATAAATTTTAACAAACCAAAATAAAAAGTAAGAACCTCTTACTGTAATAAAACGGGGATGTGAGAAAAAATGAAAAAGAGTTTGAGACTGGATACAAAAGTTATAATTGACATATCTCGCTCATTAGGTCTAGAATTCCAACCCCAGCAATCCGTCAAATAGGTAAGAATGTTGACCTTTTTCGTTAAAAAAAAAAAACAAAGAAAATGATTTTGGAAAAAAAAAAAATAGAAATGGAAGTAAAAAAAAATGGTCAAAACTCAAAAGGAAGCTATTGGTTCACACGTGGGAGCTCGCCGTGATTTTCCTCATTTCGTCATGTGTCACGCGTTAAGAACTTAAGCTGATGGCGTTACGTCCTGCACACGTTGCTGGAAGAACACGCGCGCAGTTAGGACGAAACACGTTTAACGGTTTTAAAAAACATCCAGTTCGCCAAATTACCAAGATACCCCCACCCATTGGAAAAGGAAAATCGTGGGCCACCGAAGCCACCGACCGATTTGCTTTTTGCACCGTCAGCAACCAATATATGTAAGTTTTGTCCATTCGTGACCATTTTGCCCTTGCTCTAAGCTATATATCGTTTTTTCCTCTTGTTCACATTACCTTACAGAAATAATTAAGGGAAAATTTTACCTTTACTACATATAAAAAATAATGTGATGTAGTAATCTTGTAATTAAAATACATTTTAATAGAAACTTCGTGTCATGATGATAGATTCTATTTTAGCCGCATCGTTTTGTTGACTGTGATAAATAAAAAACTAGTTTATTAAAGTTTATGCTTGCTTTATGGGATGGTATAAGAGGATAAAAAAATTTTAGATAGTTAATCTCAATTACAAAATACAAAGGGTAATTTTATAATTTGTAATCCAATTTTGAATTCACAATTTACTTATTTCATTGTGTATTGGGATTACGTAAATCTAATGTATAAGAGATAATAGTTCTTCTGCAATTTACTTATTCTGACTTTCTTTTAATTAATAAAATGAATGACAAAACCCGAAACGAGAATAGTAATCCAATCTGATGACTTTATTCGGCAAAACAAACGCGCCATAATTTGATACAATGTTTGGTATGCTATGGTGTATACTTTCACATATCCATTTTAATTGCTATTTTTGAGAAGCTTCCATTAAATAAGAAGCAAAATAAAGTGTACATTCCTAAGACCATAGGAAATGGGAATGAAGAAACTAACATGTTCAAAACCTACCGAACCAACAACACCACAATAAAAAAATCTCAAAACAAAGGCATCATCTGGCAACCTTATCCAAAACTGTTGACAACCCACTTCAGGTCCTCCCTATAAATAACCCCACAGAAGAAGTCTTGGCCATCGAGCTCTGTTTTAGTGAGAGAAGGACAGTCATATTTCACAGATAGTTTTAGAGAGAGCGAGATGGCAGATATTGCTATGCTGGTTGCAGAGGAGTATGAGAGGAGGGTCAAGAATTCAAGAAAACATGGTGCCGAAGGTGAAGAGATTGGCTTGTTCTGTTCCCTGTCTGTTTTGGCTCGGAGTGTAGATGGGTCATCTTGGATGAAGAAGAATTTCGGGGAAGAGAAGATGGAGCTACTCAAGTGGTTTATGGAGCCTAGAAGCCAGATTGGTCTTGCAGCCATTAATGGCTTCTTCTCTGCTTGAACTTTCCCAAATTTCAGTATGTCTTTCCACTTGTAATTGATTCCCAAACTATCACCCTTTACCATTCCGTGCCCACCCTCCCCGTGAATTATGTAAATTTATGGATAATAGTTGATAAAAGAATGTGCGAGAAGAGATGGAACTTGAGATAAATCTTTCAATCTTTTGTAAATTGTGATTTGGCTTCAGTTATACTTATGCTGTTTAAAATGAAAAGAAACTTGAGCAATTCAGAAATATATGTATGTATGTATATATTGATGTGTGTGAACAAAGTAATGCGACGGATGTGTCTTTGTACCATAGTCAATGGTAGTTTTTTATACTTGGATCATTAGATCAAGATCTAACGGATTCTACTTAAAAAAGGAAATTATAATTTTTAATAATTTTATTTTTTGTCACGTCCCGATTTTTAGGATGTCTAAGGTTTTTTCGGCTCGGAGATCCTAAAGCACGGAACTCTATCAATAGAACTTGTCCTTCTAGTGCGACTAGGTTTGAAAATTGATTTGACTAAGGGCTTCTTAGAAAAAATGGGAGTTGCCACCTAACTAGATAAAAGTGAGTTAGGGCACCTAAAACTAAGCGTTAATCTGAAAATTAAATTTAGAGTTTTTGAAAAAGGTTTTTGAAAACTCCCTCAAGAGAGGGTTTTTAGGAAAATAGGTTGTTTGGCAACCTTTTGAAATGTTTAAGTCCTTTTTGAAAATAACTCCATTTTGGTCTTTCGAAAACAGAAATCTAAGGTTCAGTGGTTGGTTACATGTAGGGAAGATATCTTAAGATCATCACCCTACCCCGCCCTTTCGGTAACTACATGTCTAGTCACCCTTTTGTTCACTTACTAGAATAACCGGCTACCATTGTTCACTTTATATTTACTTTATAATTTTGAAAACGGAGTTTAATCATCACTTTTCGGATGGATGATGCATGATGCAAGTTTTTGAAAAAAATTTGAAAATAATGGAGGTTTTGAAAGAGTTTGGAATAGAAACTTTGGATTGATTGAAATTTTTGAAAAAGGGATTGGGGTTGAAATAGAAGTTATGACTGCATCATTTTAGGTTGCCTACGTATCTCATTTGGCGAGAATCAGGTCATTCGTAGTTCGGGCAAGAGCCCGATGGAGAATAGGTGCATTAGGGCCTTTAGAAGGTCTGAAGACACTTTGGGGTCTTTGAAAAAGTTTAAGACACTTTGAGGTCTTTAGAAAAGTTTCAGACACTTGGAGGTCTTTGGAAACATTTAAGACACTTTGAGGTCTTTGGAAAAGTTTAAGATACTTGGAGGTCATTGGAAACATTTAAGACACTTTGAGGTCTTTGGAAAAGTTTAAGATACTTGGAGGTCATTGGAAACATTTAAGATATTTTGAGGTATTTGGAAAGTTTAAGACACTTTGAAGTTTTGGAAGTTGAAAACTCTTTATAGTCTTGGAAGTTTTGACTTGAAATTGGATGGTGGAGTGTTTTAAAAATGTTTTTGGATCAAATCAAAGGATTTTTGGTAAATGCTTTGGAGTAACTCAAGAGAGTTTGAGAGTGTTTTTGAAGTCTTGTTTTGAAAACCTTGGAGGCATTGATGAATTAGTCTTTGAAAATGGTCTTTGAAAATACTTAAGAGTTTTGAATCCTAATATGGATAACCTTGGAGGTTGTTCTTGATTTATCACTTTTCTTTGGAATCCCTAACTATGAGAGGATTAGGAACACCTTAGGTTTGTGACCTTTTGAAAACATTTTTGGAAATGTCTTGAAGATGGAATGTAAGAACATTTGAAGAGTTTAGGGAGTTGGTTGTTTTGAGATCAAGAGAGTAGGAGGTTTTAGTAAAATGGGTTATGAGAATAGTTTGAAATTGAGTGATCATTTAGAAAAAGGGTTCAAGAGTTGGAACCTTGAAGTATACTAACCTAGGTTGGGTTGGCCTAGGGTTAGCGATGACCTAAGGTTAACTAACTTGGGTTAGGTTTGGTTAACCTAGGGTTAAGATGACCTATGGTTAACTAACTTGGGTTAAGTTAGCTTGGGATTAAGGTGACTTAGGGTTAGGTTAACCTAAGGTGAGTGAACTAGGGTCAAGTTAACCTAGGGTTGAGTGAACTAGGGTCAAGTTAACCTAGGGTTGGACAACTAGGGTCAAGTTAACCTAGGGTTAGACAACTATGGTCAAGTTAACTTAGGGTTGAGTAACTAGGGTCAAGTTAACCTAGGATTAGGTAACTAGGGTCAAGTTAACCTAAGATAGGGTTGGAACATGGTTTTGAAAATTGGTTTAATACGATTTTGGAAAGAGTTTTGAAAGACAAAACATGCTATGCAACGGACTTTGGTGGACAACTCATTTGAAGATCATTTCCATAAAAATTTTGGCTTTAGCCAAGAATATGGTTTATATGGTTGATGATTGGAGACCATTCCAAGGAAGGTTTCCTCATGGCCATTATAACCATAATCGTGACAAGAGTGTAAGGGGTCCAAAAATTAACATGGTGATGACAACTTTTTAAGGCACCATTTTTAATATGAAGATGGAGAGAATGCATTTTTGAAAATCATCTTTGGGAAAGATTTTCGAAAACCATTTTTCAAGGGGGCCATTCCATCAAGAGAGGGTTCCTATGGCCAATGAAAAGAGAGACCGCTCAAGAGAGGGTTCCATGGGGCCATTCCAACCACTACACTTAAAGGAATTGTAGTTTTTGGAAAAGCATTTTTGATGCAAAGATGGAGGGAGTGCATTTTTTAGAATTATCTTTGGAGAAGGATTTTTGAAAATCATTTCTCAAGGAAACCATTCCATCAAGAGAGGGTTCATATGGCCAAACTAAAGGGAGACCACTCAAGAGGGGGTTCCATGGGGCCATTCCAACCACTACACTTGAAAGAATAGAAATCTTGAAAGTTAGAGAATGAGAAAACAACTCTTATACAAATTAAAATGTCATGATGCCAAAATAAGAGTTAGGGGGCTAGTAGGGGATCTTCTAAGACATGATTTCTAAAATCCCATTCTAAACTTCAAGGGGCCAACTCTTGGACCAATCTTTGAAAGAAATATGAAGCTTGGAAATGACATATAGCTAAGAGTAATGTAGGCATTGTAGAACATGGTGATGAGCACAAAAATGAAACCAAGCATGCAAGACATGATCAAAATCGTAATATGCAAGGGGTCATGATCACATACAAGGCTTATAGGCTTCACCATATAAACAAGGGGCTCTTAGGCCATACCATCTTAAAGTAGGCTAGTGAGAGGTCCCCCTACACGGTGGCTCTCACTTGCTTTTCTCTAGGCATGATCTAAGAGCCCTCTTGGCTCAAGCATGCAAGAAAGGGGGGATTGAAGATGGGGATTAAAATAGAGAATAGCCTAAGTAGGCTAGAAGGGAGAAGAGAAGAGTGGAGGAAGACAAGAATGTAAAAGGGATACCACCTTTTACCTTCAACTCACTTGTAGTCTTCAATGGATGTCTTGATTGGAGCTTGAGGGGCTTTAAGAGGGCTTGAAGGGCTGGAAGTAAGTGTTTGATGGTGTATAAGGCTTTATAAGTGAAGTGTATAGGCTTGAGGATGGTGGAATCTAGCCTAAGTGTTGGAGGGGATGAATATATGTAAGGATTCGAGGTTCTGGAGTGATTTCAGCAGAGCTTCACATCAATTTTGGACCTGGAATATACAAAGGGGGAGGCCTCTATTTATAGGCAAAACTTTCGAACACTGGCGCATGTAGGACATGTGCATGTGTAAAATTTACACAGGCGCATGTGCTACATGCGCGGGTACTATTCCACTGGCAGAACGCCACGTGGCAGCCATTGTATTAACTCAATCTCGACTGTTGATTGAAATTTGGTCAATCTGATCAAAATTTGAGCGAATGTAGCATACGCTCCATTACCGGGAAGGTTCATCCAAACTTTGCCTCAATAATTGAGTCAATCGGGAAGGTTTTGGGGGAATTGGTTACACCCACGGTACTCTTTTAGGGTTTCTCATGAACTTTCATGTTTTTAGAAAGTTTAAATTGTGTTTGGAAGCATGGGATATCATCTCGAGAAGCGTGCATAAAAGCACACTTTTGCTGAGCGTCTGTGATACGCTTCGAGGGTGTTCGATAGTGGCTGTTTTTGTGCCATGTGATCGAGGCCCTCGGGAAGTGATCTTTTCGATTGGACCGTACCGATGGAAAGTACTCTGGAAATGCTTTCAAGAATTCCTAGATTTACGCATTTCTCAAGACGTTTGACAGTGCGTTTTACTTAGGGAATTGAAGAAAAAGTCAACCTTGGCGGAGCGTCTGCGAGACGCTCCAGGGGTTGCTGAAAATTATAGTTTTTGCACCGTACGATGGAGGGCTTTAGGAAGTGATCTATCCGATTGAGCCGTATCGATGGAAAGATCTATGAATGAGCTTTCGAGAATTCCCTAATTTACGCATTTCTCAAGTCAGTTGACAGTGCGTTATAACCAGAGAATCGGGAGAGAAGACGATTTAGGCGGAGCGTCTGCGACACGCTCCAGGGAACTTTTGTCGAGT
Source organism: Euryodendron excelsum (assembly GCA_033060915.1). NCBI lineage: Eukaryota > Viridiplantae > Streptophyta > Magnoliopsida > Ericales > Pentaphylacaceae > Euryodendron > Euryodendron excelsum. The sequence goes on from CM065383.1 coordinate 44,972,119, forward strand.
CAGCGAGTTTAGTGTCGTAGGGTCTTCCTCGGGCTAAACAAGGGCGTGTGGTGAAACCCTCTGCTCGAAATCCCGAGACTGGTGCTGTGTCGGGGCATATTTGGGGTTATAGGGGCAAAACGGTCATTTTGACTAGGGTTGGCTGGAAATGGTCAGGAATGGTTTGGTGTGTTGTGTTAAGTGTGTAGGGTTATTCAGGAATGGTTTTGGGAGAGTCTTTCATCGTTCGGCGGGGTTTGTGCAGTGTTGAAGCGTTTAGGGGCAAAAAGGTCATTTTGACCGGAGTGAGCCGGAATAAGACCGGAGTCTGACCAAATGGTGTGCTGGGGACGCCTAAATGGTTTAACAACATTTTGGAGGATGAACTTATCATTTTGAGGGATTCTGAACTTTCCCAAAACGTGCCTGGAGGCCCAAGGGGCAGGTTTGGTTATTTTTCACCGAGTCGGGCTAGCAGGCGCCGGTGTTGACCTAGATGTTGGTTCCTGAGACCGCCCGATCTCGAAAAACTACCTGTGCGGTGTTGGTCTCTAAGAATGCCTGTTCTTAGGGAACTACCTGTAGGGGTGGTATTGGTTCCTGAGAACGCCTGGTCTCAAAAAGCTACCTAGAAGGGTGGTGTTGGTCTCTGAGAACGCCCGGTCTTAGAGAACTACCAAATGACGGACATTCTACGTTGGCAGGCTAGCAGGCGCCAGAAGTGAACTGTTTGGAATTTGATAAGGTGTTGGTCCCTGAGATCGTCTGATCCCAGGAAGCTATTTGGTTGGCATTGGTTTCCAAGACCGCCCGGTCCGGAAAGCTGCTTGGAATAATGGTGCTTATGGCTCCAGTGGATCCTTGTGGACTCGAGAAGCGACCAGTTGGTTGGATTGGAGATTGTAAGGCTCATCTTGAACCTGCATTTGTTGTGGTGTTGGAAAGCTGAGCCCGGTCGGGTCGGAGATTGCCAAGTGGGCAAAAATAGGGTGCTTACATTTTGTTTTGCAATAAAATAAAGAATTTAAAAAAGATATATACAAGGAAATCCTACGTGAATAGTCTGAATAGATTTAGTTCTTACACTGTTATCGCGCCTCGATTTTTGGACCAATTTCTTTCGGTTCGAAAAAATACGGAACTCTGTCATTATAACTCATCCTCTTAGAAGGATGAGTGTGACTAGGTTTAAATTTGAAAGTGGTTTGACTAAAGGTTTTTTAGAAAAATAGAAGTCACCACCTAACTTGATTAAGGTGAGTTAGGGCACGTAAAACTAAATATAATCCGAAGATTAAACTTAGGGTTTTTGAAAAAAGGTTTTGAAAACCTTCCTCAAGTGAGGGTTTTTTTTTTAAGAAAATAGGTTGTTTGGCAACTTTTGGAAAGTTTTAAGCCCCTTTTGAAAATAATTCTATTTTGATCTTTCGAAAACAGAAATCTATCATCCGGGAGTTGGTTACGTGCAGAGAAGATATCCTAAGATCATCACCCTACCCTGCCCTTTTGGTACCTACTTGTCTATTCACTCATTTGTTAACTCACTAGAATAGCCGGTTACCGTTATCCACTTGATATTCACTTTAGAATTTTAAAATCATCACTTTTTGTATGAATGATACATGATGCGAGTTTTGAGAAAAATATTTGTAAACATGAAAGTCTTGAAAGAATTTGAAATAGAAATCTTGGATTAACAGAGAGTTTTGAAAAAGGACTTGAGTTGAAATAAGAGATATGATTGCACCATTTTAAGTTGCCTACATATCTTATTTGGCGAGAATCAGGTCATTCGTAGTTTGGACAAGAGCCCGATGGAAAATAGGCGCGTTAGGGCTTTTGGAAAGTTTTGAAGACACTTTGAGGTCATTGAAAAAGTTTAAAGACATTTTGTGGTCTTTAGAAAAAGATAACTTGAGAGTTTTGATTTGGGATCAGATGTTGGGTTGTTTTGAAATATAACTTTGAAACTCTCGAAAGGGGATTTTGAAGTGTTTTGAAATGTTCTTGGAACAACTCATGGGAGTTTTGGAAATGTTTTGTGATGACTCAAGAGAGTTTTGAAGTCTTGTTTTGAAAACCTTGGAGGTATGATTTTGGAGTGTTTTAGTAAATTGGTTTTTGAAAGGGTTTTCGAAAACACCTACTACTTTGAAACTCTAATATGGACAACCTTGAAGGTTGTTCTTGATATATCACCTTCCTTTGGAATCCTTAACTATAGAAGGGGTAGGGACATCTTAGGGTTGTGAATTTTTGAAAATATTGTAAGAAATTTAAAGATAGAGTGTAGAGATATTTGAAAAGGTGATGGAGTTGGTTATTGAAATCTCAAGAGGGTAGGAGGTTTTGGAAAAATGGGTTATAGGAATAGTTTAAATAGAAAAATCATTTAAAAAGGGGTCCATGAGTTGGAATCTTGAAGTATACTAACCTAAGTTGGGTTGGCCTAAGGTTAGCGGTGACATAAGGTTAATTAACTTGGGTTAGGTTAACCCAGGGTTAAAGTGATCTAGGGCTAACTAACTCAAGTTAGGTTAACCTAGGGTTGGATAACTAGGGTCAAGTTAACCTAGCGTTAGATTGGAAGATGTTTTTGAAAGGTGATTTTATGCATTTTTGAAAGGAGTTTTAGAGAACAAATCATGTTATGTAAGGGATTTTGGTAGACAACCCTTTTGAAGATCACTTCCATAAAAATTTGACTCTAGCTAAGGATATAGTTTATATGATTGGTGTTTGAAAACCATTCCAGAGAAGGTTTTCTTAGGACCATTATAACCTTTATCTTAACAAGAGTAGGGATTTCAAAAATCAACACAATGATGATAGCTTTTAAAAAATCATTTTTAATGCAAAGATGGAGAGAATGAACTTTTGAAAACTATTTTTGAGGAGAAGATTTTGAAAACCGTTTTCCAAAGGAAATTATTCTAACAAGTTAAGGTTCTTATGGCCAATGTAACGGGAGACCATTCAAGAGAGGGTCCCATGGGGCCATTTCAACCACTAAACTGAAGATAATAGAAACCTTGGGAATTACAGAGTTTGAAAATCATTTTTATGCAAGAATACAAAGAGAAGGGTACTATTCGAACAATTTAGTGCTCCTATGACCAATATAAAGGGGAGACCACTCAAGAGAGGGTTTCATGGGGCCATTCCAACCACTAAACTTGAGATAATAGAAATCTTGAGAATTAGAGAGTTTGAAAATCATTTTTATGCAAGTTGGAATGCAAAGATGCAAAAGTGTGTCGCGCCCAGATTTTTCACACTCGAGGAATACACACACAAGCGGAAAAAATGCTGTACTCTCTCGTTAGAACTCACCCTCCTAGAAGAATGAGTGCGACTAGGTTTGAATTGAAAATTGATTTGAATAAAGGGCTTTTGAAAAAGATTTGGAGTCGCCACCTAACTTGATTAAGGTGAGTTAGGTCACCTAAAAACTAAGAATAATCCAAATACTACACTTAGGGTTTTTGGAAAAAGGTTTTGAAAAGATCTCCTCAAGAGAGGGTTTTCAGGAAAACAGGTTGTTTGGCAACCTTTGGAAAACATTTAGCCCTTTTTTGAAAAATAACTCCTTTTGGTCTATGAAAACAGTGATCTAAGTTCGGAGGTTGGTTACGTGTAGGGAAGACGCACTAAGCCATCACCCTACCTCGCCCTTTCGGTACCTACATGTCAATCTACCCTAGATTCACCTATGAGAGTCTTTAACTAACTTTTGTTCAATCCTATTCACTTTATAAAACAATATTTTAAAAGATATGATGCATGATATGTAAGTGCAACAGAAGAGAATTGACTTGGAAATAAATTTGAAAAGAAAAATTTGATTTAATTTTAGAATAAAGATTTGAAATGATAGATTTGAAATGGAAATTGAAAAGAGATTTGAGAAAAGGGATTTGAAAATAGAGATTTGAAATTGGAAGTTTGAAAATAGATTGGAGATTTGAAAAGATTGTGGAATTTGAGATTTGGAAAATATGGAGGAATTTGAAATTTGAAAGAAATTGTGGAAATAGAAATTGAAACATGTTGTGAAATTTGAGATTTGAAAAATGTTGTGACCGCACCCATGAGGGTTGCTTACGTATCCTTTTGGAGGAATCAGGTCAGTCGTAGTTCGAACCGGAGTCCGATTGAAAAGAGATTGATTTGAAAGAAAGAGATTGAATTGGAAATTGAATTGGAAGATTGAGAGATTGAACTTTGAATAGAGGATTGAAAATTGGAATTTAGAATTTTGGAATTGAAGAGATTGGATTTTGATTTGAAAAGATAGAACTTGGAAGAAAGTTTTAGACTTGTTTTGGAAAGATGGAGGTTTAGGAAACCTAGACTTAGGAAAGGTAGGAGACCTAGGAAAGACTTGAGATTTAGAAAGATTCGACTCGAATATTGGACTTGGAAGATTTGGAATGATTGGATTTTAGGAAATGTTCGAATTAGGAAAGGTCCGATTTAAGAAAGTTTCGAATTAGGAAAGTTTCATTTTTGGAAAGTTTTAAAATAGGAAAGTTTGGAATTTAAGAAAGTTTCAACTTAGGAAAGTTTTGAATTGAAGAAAATTTCAACTTAGGAAAGTTTTGAAATTGGAAAGTTTGGTTTTAAGAAAGGTTTTGAAATGAGGAAGTTTTGAAAATTGGAAGTTTAGAATTTGGAATGTTTTGAAATAGGAAAGTTTTGAATTTGGAATGATTTGAAATTTAGAAAGTTTAAGATTTAGAAGGTTTTAAAGTTTTTAGAAAATCTCGAGATTGGGAAAGGTTTGAACTTAGGAAAGGTTTAAAAAATTAGATTTGGAAAGTTGAGATTTGGAAAAGGGGTAGAATTAGGAAATGGTTGAATTAGAAAAGATATGGAAGTTGGGTTTTAAAATTTAGGAAAGATTTTTATGTTCAAGTTTTGGAAACTTAAGATTTAGGAAATGAGAAGATTAAGAAAGATTTGCTTTAAGAAAGATCTAGATTTTGAAATTTAAGGAAAGATTTAAAGTTTAGGTTTAAAAAACTTATGGTTTAAGAAGGTTGGAAATTAGGAAGGAGTTGAATTAAGAAAGGTTTGGATTAGGAAGGGATTGAATTTGGTTTCTAAAAGCAAAGGTTTGATTTTGTTTCCAAAAACGGAGGACGGGATCTAGTTTCCTAAACGGGAAGATTGGATTTGGTGTCCTAAAGGGAAAATTTGATTTGACAAGGATTTGAAAAAGGAAATTTCTAGAAGCCTTAGGTTTGGAAGTGTAGAATTTTGACGTAGAAAAGAGGTTTTGGAAATGTGTATAGTTTGGATGTAGAAACCGAGAGATTTTGGAAACCTAGGTTTGGGGCAAGGTTTGAAAACCATGTTTTTGGGAAGAAAATTAGGGTTTCCTAATGGTTAGCTCTAGGGCTTGACTTGGGCTTTATGGAAAGAGTTTTTGGAAAGTGCGTTTTTGGAAACGAAAGTTTTGGAAGGAAATCTTAGAGAGGAGTTTCTAGAGGAAAGATTTTGGAAATAGAGTTTTTGGAAACGAAGATTTTTAGGGAGCGTTTTTAGAAAGTGAATTTGGAGGAAAGAGAGTTTTGGAAAGGAGTTGAAAAAGGGAGTTTTGAAAAATAGATTTTTGGAAAGAGTTTTTAGAAAACAACTTTGGAAAGGAGAGTTTTAGGAAAGTATATTGAAAGAGATTTTTAGGAAAAGAGTTTTTTGAAAATAGAGTTTTTTGGAAGTGTAAAAACTTTTCACTTTCTTAAAGCAATTCTAACCACAAGAGGGCTAGAACCACTTTAGGAAAGTGGTTTTGAAAACAACAAGATTTGAAAATATGGACCATATTGGTCGCTTTTAATGTAACACTTTCCTAAAGCAACCCTAACCATGGAAAGGCTAGAATCACCCTAGGATTGTGATTTTAAGACATGTTTTTGAAAAAGAGGATTTTGATGCAATTTTGAAAACGAGTTTGAAAACGATTTTGAAAACGACCTTGAAAACAACTTTTGAAAGATGCAAGATCATGATATGCACAATGCAATTTTAGGGTTGTGAACATACAAGGTTAAGGCTTCACCATATATTCAAGGGGGCTGGACCCACGTGGTCTCTGGTTAGACTAGAAGAAAGCCACCGACACAATGACTCTCCAATAGCCCAATCCTACACATAGACCGGGAATCCCCTTGTTTCAAGCATGCAAAGAAAGGGGGGGGAAAGAGATGGGGGATTAAAATAGAGAAAACCCAAGTGGGTTAGGAAAGAGAAGAGAGAGGGGGAAGTGCGAAAATTTAAATAGGGAACCTACTGTATGTCTTGTTTATTTTGCGCGCCTTGCTTGTCTTCGATTTTCGTCTTGATCTTCATCTCCAATCTTCAAGAGTCGTCTTCAATCTTCAAATTTCGGATTGCAACTCTTCAAGCCTTCGAAGGAGGGTTGAAGGTTAGTGTATGAGTGTATGAGGGTGTGTATGAGTGTATAGGAGGCTAGGGTTTAGTGTATGGTGGCTAGGGTTTGGAAAACCTAGGAAAGCTAAGGTTTAGGAGGTGCTCGAGCTCTGTATATCGAATTATATGATTTTTTGTTTGAGGTTGCGGATCTTTTTCACGTTGGAGGAGGCTCTGTATTTATAGAGGGAGGAATACACTGACGCCTGTTGCAGTGGCGCCAGGCCAAACTTTACACTAGCGCCACTAGGAGTGGCGTCAGACCATTTTTTGGCTTGGCGCCACTACTAGTGGCGCTAGCCATTTAGAAAATGTTTAAGGTCGGCAAGCAATGTATCTTTGACTAGATTTGGGCGCCTGTATTAGTGACTACCATGCAATTTTTAGCTTAGCTTCACTAGGAGTGACTCCGGAAAGTCTGGGAATGATTTTGGAAGACTGGAAATGACTCGGAAGGCCGGAAAAGGGCAAGAACACTTAAAATAGTGTCCCGGAGGTATTTGACTTGAAAAATGAGGATAGGATGTGTCGAAAGGGTTGACCGGGCCTTTAGGGGCAAAACGGTCAATTTGTATCGGGTTGGCCGGAACTGACTAGGAATGATCCGAAAAGATAAAGGGAGGTTGAGAACACTATAAAAAGCATTCTCAGGAAATTACCGGTTGGATGCCCAGAGCCGGTGTGGTCGGAAAAGGAGATCGGCCCACCAGTAGCAAAACGGTCATTTTGTACCAGGTTTGCCGGAACTGACTTGGAATGATCCGGAAAGATAAGGAAGGGTTTAGAACACTATAAAAAGTATTCTTGAGAAGTTACCGGTTTGATACCCAGAGCCGGTGTGGTTCCCAGGGCATTCGGATGCCTAGGGGCAAAAATGGTCATCTTGACCGGAAAGTCTCGGAAAAGGTCCAAGGGGCAGTTTGGTCATTTTTCACCGAAGTGGGCTAACAGACACTGGTGTGGACCTGGGTTTTGAGTGTTTCCGTCATTCTGACGGCGGTTGTCGTGACACAGGGGTTTGTTGGCAATTCCCTATATCGACCTATTTGTGAGTAATTCCGCTAGTCTAACGGTTGAGATGTTTGCGAGTATTTTCGCTACTCGGACCGTCTCGAGGAATAAACTGGCTCGAGAGAGGGGTTGGAAAGGGGACTTACCATCTTCGAAAAGACATGCCTGATTTGGAACTGTCTCGAGGAATAAACTGTCCCGAGAGAGGGATTGGAAAGGGGTCTTATTGTCTTCGAAAGGATGTGCCTGATTGGAACCGTCTCGAGGAATAAACTATCTCGAGAGAGGGGTTGGAAAGGGGACTTACCGTATTCGAAAAGACGTGCCTGATTTCGAACTGTCTCGAGGAATAAACTGTCTCAAGAGAGGGGTTGGAAAGGGGACTGACCGTCTTCAAAAAGACGTGCCTGATTTGGAACCGTCTCGAGGAATAAACTGTCTCGAGAGAGGGATTGGAAAGGAAAGAACAATGCCCCCTAAGGGCATTTTGGACATTTTGCCTCTATTTGGGCTTGGCGGGCCCGCGAAGCGATGGAGAAATGGGATTTAGACTTAGAAAGTTGTTTTGATTGGAATATGCCCACAATGACTTGAACACATGTCTGGACAGAGTGTAGACTGCCGAGCGGTCAAAAATGGGGTGCTTACAAAGTGTTAGTTAAGGGTTAATAGGGAGGTTTCGTAAGGCATGATTTCTTAGAATCTCATTCTAAACTTCAAGGGGCCAACTCTTAAACCACTTTGAAGGGAATATTGAGCTTGAAAATAGCATGGAAATGAGAATAGTGTAAGTTTTGAAAAACTTGGTTATAAAAGCCAAGCACACAAAACATGAACAAGATAGCAATATGCAAAGGGGTTCATAAATTCATACAAGGCTTTAGGTTACACCACATAATCAAAGGGCTCTAAGGCCATACCATCTTAAAATAGGCTAATGAGAGATCCCCCTACACGATGGCTTTTACTAACTTTCCTCTAGGCATGAACTAAGAACCCTCTTGCTTCACACATGCAAGAAAGGAGGGTATAAGATGGGAATTAAAATAGAGAATAGCCTAAGTAGGCTAGGAGGGAGAAGAGAGGAGTTGGGGAGACAAAAACATAAAAGAAATACCACCTTTTGCCTTCAATACATTTGCAATCTTGTATGAATGGTTTGACTTGAGCTAGGAGGGCTTCAAGTATGCTTAAGGGGCTGGAAGGAGGTATCCTATGGCATGTGAGGCTATGTAGGTCAAGTGCATAGATTAGGGGGAGGTGGAATCTACCCTAAGTGATTGAAGGGTGAGAGGTATATAGGAATTCGAAGTTCTAGTGCGGTTTTTGCAGAGCTTCGCTATCAGTTTTGATTCTAGAATATGCAAAGGGGGAGGCCTATATTTATAGGCAATCCTGGAGAGGCTTGGTGCATGTGGTACATGCGCCTGGGTAAAATTTGCCCTGGCGTATGTAGCACATGCACCAGTATTGTTCCATTGCTAGAATGCCACGTGGTACTCAATGTACTGGCTAAATCTTGACGGTTAATCGAACTTTGGTCGATCTAATCAAAATCTGGGCGCATGTAGCATACGCTCCACCACCAAGAGTGTTCGTTTAAATTTTGTCTCGATAATTGAGCCAATCGGGAAGGTTTCGAAGGAACCGGTTGCATCCACGATGTTCTCCTAGGGTTTTTCGTGAACTTCTGAGTTTTTGAAAAGTTTGAACAGTGTTTGGAAGTGTGAGATATCATCTCGGGAAGTGTGTATGAAATTGTATCTCTGCGGAGTGTCTGTGATATGCTTCTCGGGGGTTTAAAAGTAGTTGTTTTTGTGCTGCATGATTGAGGCCTTCGGGAAGCGATCTCTCCTATTGGACCGTATCGATGGAAAGTACTCTAGAAATATTTTTAGGAATTTTCTAATTTACGCATTTCTCAAGTCGTTTGACAGCGCGTTATAGTTAGGGAATTGGAAAAAAAGTCAATCTTGCCGGAGCGTTTGTGAGACGCTCCAGGGGTGGTTGAAAGTAGCAGTTTTCGAGCCACGCGATGAGGGGCTTCAGGGAACGATCTATTCGATCGAGCCGTATCGATGGAAAGACCTATGAACAAGCTTTCAGAAAATTTTCGATTTACGCATTTCTCAAGTCATTCGACGGTGCGTTATAACCAGGGAATCGGGAGAAAAGGTAATTTTGGGGGAGTGTCTGTAAGATGCTCCAGGAAACTTTTATTGAGTCGGGGGTGTTTAGTGCCGTAAGGTCCTCCTTAGGTTAGACAGGGGTGTATGACAAGACCTGCCATTCAATATTCTAGGACCGGTGTTGTTTCGGGACGCGTTCGGGTTGTCAGGGCCAAAATGGTCATTTTGATAGGGTTTGGTTGAAAAAGGTCAAGAATGGGCTGAAGTGTTATGTTAAGCGGGCTGGGTCATTTAAGGATGATCCTGGAAAAGTTTTTCATCGCTCGGTGGGATTTGTGCGGTGCTGGGGTGTTCAGGGTGAAACGGTCATTTTGATCGGAGTTAGCCGAAATGGGACCGAAACTGGACAAAATGGCGCGTGGAGTACGCCTAGATGCTTAGTAGTACTTTGGAAGGGTGGACTTACTGTTTTGAGGGATTTTGAACTTTCTCAAAACGTGCCTGGAGGACTAAGGGGCAGGTTTGGTCATTTTTCACCGAGTCAAGCACCGATGTTGACCTAGGCGTTGGTTCTCAAGATTGCCCGGTCTCGAAAAACTACCTGTGCGGTGTTGGTCCTTAAGACTACCTGGTCTCAAAGAGCTACTTGTAGGGTGGTGTTGGTTTTTGAGAACGCTTGGTCTCGAAAAGCTACCTGTGATGGTGGTGTTGGTCTCCGAGAACGCCTGCTCTCGGAGAACTACCACATGATGGACATTCTACATTAACGGGCTAGCAGGCTCCAGAAGTGAACCGTCTGAAATTTGATAAGGTGTTGGTCCCTGAGATCGCCCAATCTCGGGATGCTTCCTAGATGGTGTTAGTTCCCGAGACTGCCCAGTCTCAGAAAGCTGCCTGGAATGCCTTGGGGTATGATGGTGTTTATGGATTTAGTGGTACCTTGTGAGTGCGGGAAGTGACTAGTTGACTAGGTTGGAGTTTGAAATACCCGTCTTGGGCTTGCATGTGTTGTGATGTTTGAAAACTGGGTACGGTTGGGCTGGAGATTGCCGAGCGGGCAAAAATGGGGTGATTGCAACTGTCAAGATTTTGGGTTCTATCCTACCCAAAAGGAAGAAGAAGAGGTGCAAACAAGCGTTTTGATAGATCAAATGGTTAAGAAAATCTCCTCCCATTCACTTTTTTGTTGCCAATTAGATAGGTTTTATTCTTCATGTTGCTTGCTTATCTTCTTCTTCTTCCGTTGTGTGTATGTTTTTTTTCACATATTTTTTTCAATGTCAAAGCCTTACATTTTTTGATTGAATATATTTGTGAGACCCTAATATGATAATTTCATAATTAGTTTAATTATATATCAGAATTAATTGAATTAGTTATTTAATTACATTTATTGCATGGTTTATTGGTATGTAAAATTATGTGGGTGCATGTGCGTGTGACATGTGTCATTTTATCATTGGTGAGTCAGATGGTGGACTCTTTAGTGAGAAAATTAGCTAGATTGATTAGGAGTTGAGAGAAAAAAGTTAGGTGAGGGAAAGATAGCTAGATTTACTAGGAGTTGGAAGAGAAAAGTTAGGTGAGGAGCTTATTGACTCCTCACCATTCGAATGGAGGAGAAATAGAGAGAGAGAAGATGAAGTAGAGAGGAGAAAGGAGAGAAAGAGAGAAGAGAAAGAAGAGAGGAGAAAGGAGAGAAAGAAGAAGAGGAGAGAAGAGAATTCGAAGGGAATTTTAGAAAAAAAACTTGTGTCCAACTTGTATTCATTAATTGTGGTAAGATTTATCATGTTCTTGCTTGATCTATTTCATTTCTATGGTTTAGTACATGCTAGTATGTTTGATGCCATGAGAGGAGGTGGAGGAAGATGATGGAAGAAAGGGGTGGTTAGGGGTTTCATGGTAGAAGCCCAAAGTTTTCATATTTGTGACGAATTGGTTTAGCTAAAAATATTATTTGTGACTGAATTTTTGAACACATTAACTTAGAGTTATGATGATAATTTGGGCTTTGGCTTCACTAAAAAGTGTTGTAATTTCAAATTATGCTGAATTTTTGAAATCAGACTATCTCTGTAGAATTCTAATGTCCAAATCTACGACCCCTAACTTGACAGAATATTAGACCAAGTTAGAGTAGTAAGAAAATTATGAAATTTTTATTGTATCTATTGGATATGTGGATGATAATATGTACTAAATTTCAGATCATTTTGATATCTTTTACCTATGTTAAGAATAACATAAAAATGGACTATCTGCAGTTGAATTCTCACTTCTGTAACACTGACCTGTTTTATAAAATACCAAATAAATACTTAGACTTGTTCAAAAAATATAAAATTTGGTCTGGATACTCTCTGAGATGTCTAGTTGCTATTCCCAAAGTTTTGAAAGTTTTTAATGTAAGCTCACGAAGTTGTGTACATGTTAGAAGACCTGTGTTAGTTTTGGCAAATTAAAGGACTTAGTAGATTTTGGTACTTTTCAGCTATTGCATTACATTAGGAGCTTAATTGAGGTTATGACATTTCTAATGTATCATGTCAGTTCTATGACTTGTTTGGGGGTGTATGCATTATGTTCAAGTATTATGGCGGAATTATATATTGAGGTTTTTAAACTAACACGGTTGTGGTAATAGGAGCTAACGGAGGGCAAGATCCTTCAACAACATCCAAGTAGTGATCTTTGTCGTGGTGTGTGTGTACGGTGACTAGTAAAAATTGAGATAATCTTATTCATATAGAAGTGAATGTATTGTTGGTCTTGTTATGAACGTTGGTGTTGATTGTGGGAGTATAGATAGTCTTATTCATATTGAATTGCTTGATGATTATCTACAACATACTATTGATGAGGTAATATATGCGGTGATATTGATGAGGTTATATATGAGGTGGCATTTCATACCATTCATGTCGTATGCCAATGCATTTCATGGTGGAAGGTTTTGCCAATGTAGGACTAACATAAAGATTAACTGATGTGGGCTTGATCTAAAAGAGTGTCAATGTGGGGCATTCTTGATAACGAGCCATCACTCATTGGGCCAACGTTATCTAAACTTGTGCACACATGTGAGTGATATATTCATTGTATTGAGGCATTCATGTTATCTATATCTATTGATCATTTATACCTGGATGTGCATTATGGGTGTTTGTTATTATCCTTTATGAATTTACTTATCTACTGTGAGCACGTTGACTTTCAGCTCATGCCCACACAGACCTTTTTGACAGGTGAACTAAGGATGGAGTTTGATTCACTATAGTCCTGGTCATCGCCATGATGGCGTCCATGTTGGTGTCAGGGATGTCGAGTCTTGGGGGCGAGCTTTTGCTGCTTACTTTCTTGCTATGTTTTGTATGAGCTATTGGGACTTAGTTTTATATAATTCTTTATGTCACGAATTTGTAATTATGTAAATAACCTATGGTTTAATTTTACTATATGGTGCAGTATGGATGCATAGTTCTTGTACATATATATGTTGAGTCAATTTGCAATTTATCTTTTGGTATGTGGTAAGGTGTCGTTCGTAGGTACGGTGGCCTGTGCGATCACGCCTTGCCTAATGTGACATTAATAATGTCTAATTAGGTTGGGGGTGTGACACCGTTGACATAGAACCTTTTTGTATGTATCTTTCCTAAATTGTTTTATTTTTATTATCTTATAAATAAAGAAAAGGTATAATTATGCTAAGGTGATAATTATTGTTTAAGGTATAGTATGGTTCAACTTTGTCTTAAACTTTAATGTCATCCTTCAATTTTGATATTTTATATGTAAATCTTTCAACTTTTAAAAATAAGTTGATGTAGTCTATGGATTACTATGGGGTCGATAGTCCATTAGTTCCATCTAAACTTGCCCATCATCTATAGGGCTTGATCAAAATTCAAACTTAAGGGTTTGATCAAAATTCTATACTAATCTCTAAAACAGAAAATATGTTCTCATGACTACGAAATGTTATATACCCTCTCAAAATGCTTAACAAAATGACCAACATCCTTTATAAAATCTTACATTTGTTGACCACCAATTACTGGCCCTACCAATATCAAGGATATTTTTTCAAACTATACATTTGTTAGCCAGAGACAAAAAATTACATTAGATTAGAAATGTTACAAGCGTTAATTTGTTTATCTTGTTAACTGTGTCAACACAAACTTAAATTCTAATAGTTTAGGGTATTGGTGGACATTGGTCTAGTTGGGTCGGGCCTATACTAAATTTTTTTTCATTAGCCAATAACCAAATCTCAAATCCGCTCAAAATAAAAACTAGATTCCCAAGCCCTCCCATTTAATCTAAAAGAATTTTTAATGAAAAAATAAAAAATAAAAAATCTAAATACATAGATATATTATATATGATACATATTATTGTACATATATTTTGGTCCAAGCCAAGTTTCAAACACAATTTACTAGACCACCCATTAATCTAATCAGGCCTAAAAAAAAAAGTTTCATGCCATATAAGTGATGGACGGGCCAAGTGGGTTATCGGGCCAGTGACCACCCCTAGTTTAGGGGTAAAAATATAATAATTTTTAGTTTAGCAGGTAAAGTAAAACTAAATCACAATTGAGAGAGTCATAGTGTAATTTATCTTTAGGTTTTTTCACCAAATTTAATATGTTGGATTATACTGACTTACTTTAAAAAGTTGAAAGACTTAAATAGATAAAATAAAGTTGAAGAATGATATTGAAATCTAAGATAAAATTGAAAGTACAGAGTGTATTCATTTTTACTAATAGCACAAAGTAACCATCATTGTGCTACTCTCTCTCTCTCTCTATATATATATATGTGTGTGTGTGTGTGTGTGTATATATACATATATGTTTATATATAACAGTTGGGGTTGATAGGTTCTTCTTTGACTTGAGTGGCATATCCCTAAGTACCAAGAAATTCATTATAATTATAAGCAACTAAAGCATCAAAAAGAGAGATATTAATGAGTGAAGATACAATCAAATGGGGACTGCTACAAACTTGAAAAGGTTGACAAAGATGCCACTATGGGAAACAGTTGAAGAGAAATCAACTACAGCTCCCTATAACTATATCACAGCTTGATCAGGGCTATACTGAGAGATTTTACCCCTTCAATGGAGTAGAAAAAATTGCCAAGATTGACACTTCCTCCTCGTGTCTTGGCTTGGATCTATAACAATACCCGCAATTTTGTTGCTTCCATAATATCCTCGCATTGACTCTACTTATTGTTAAAAATGGCATCATTTCTTGCTAGCCAAATATTCTACATTGTGGCTGACAGAAGAGCATTCTAGATCTGCTTCCCTAAATTCCCATTTTTATACTTAAACCACCAACTTATGTGCTCCACTATAGAGCCTGGACTAACCCATTCACAACACCACCACTTTAGGAGAGAGCACCAGGTTAGCCAGGCTTACCTGCATTGAAGACGAAGATGATCAATGTCTTCTAGAACCACGCCACAAAGACTACATTTAAGATTGTCATTGAGGAGTAGAATTTTTCTGTGAAGAAGGCGAGCTCTAGTTTTGATTCTTTTTTGGAAAGGTAACCAACCAAAAATCTAAATTTTTTGAGGAGCCCATATTTTCTAGAGTTTTTTTTAGCTATGGCTGACAATGGTGACTTCCAGCTTCTAATAAGGAGATGAAGGATTTTACTGAATCTGTCCTTTCCCCTGCAGTGGGTGCATTGGACACCAGGGGTGCAAAAATCCTATAGACTGTCTTCTTACCATGAGAGTAATCTTCTTCTGAAATTAAAACTCCAAGATCTTGATTCATTTTTGTATTCGGAGATCATTGCGCCTTACTGAGCTGAGAGAAGAAATAATCTAGGAAATTTGAACCTCCATAAGGAGCCATCTATATAGGGTTCATTCCAAAGTTCAGTTGAGGATCCCCGACCAATGGATACTCTGAGATTGGAGACCATAAAATCCTTAAAGTGTTGTTGATCCTCCTTTTCCGGTATGATGTGTTGGCTTTATGGGAGCAAACAATCGACCTTTGACTTGGTTAGGTCTTATGGGGGACCCACATGGAGTACATGACTGACCAACTTGTGGCGTTTACATGGTACAGACTCTCATGCTTACTTGCCACTTAATGCGGGGCTTTACGCTGCTAAGGTATAAGGAAATAAAGTTGCGCCTTAGCTAACAACAATTGCTTTTGGTGTAGTGGTAAACGCTTGATCCTAAACCTGATATCAGAGCGAGGTTACGGGTTCGAGTCCCAGGGTCATTGCTGGGGGGGATTGTTGGTTTTATGGGAGCCAACAATTGACTTTTGACTTGGTTGGGTCGTATGGGGGACCCATATGGAGTACGTGACTGGCCAACCTGTGGCGCTTACATGTCACAGACCCTTATGCCCACTTGCCACTTATGTGGGGCTCTACGCTGCTAAGGTATAAGGAAATAAAGTTGCGTCTTGGCTAATAGTAATTGCTTTGGTGCAGTGGTAAGTGCTTGATCCTAAACCACTTATTAGCCCTAAGTTTATTCATATGGAATTTTATATATGGTTTTGATGATAACTTACTTTGAGTTATAAATGTTTTCTTAATTACATATATTCAATGCTTTTAATCCTTGGTCTAGTTGGTGTAATAAAGTTTTGCAGGAGTATGAAGCACTTGAACAGTGATCAAGACTTGAAAAATTATATCTAAATCATTGAGAATCATATTTTAAGGAAACTTGATTCCAGAAAGAAAATTATAGGACATGATTTTCTTTTAAGGTTGAAAATTTAATGAAACTATATCCTATGATACAACCACAATATTCTTCCCATATCTTTGATTCAACCATTGGATTGATCTGATTCTTATGGCATTAGAAAGAAGACACAAATGTCTAATTATAGTATTTTATGAATTTTGTTTTATGACAAGAACGTTTTGTTTGATGAAAATGAGCTTGGTCTAAATGATCTGATTCTTGTTGTGCTAAAAAATTGACTTACATATCTACCGTATCTATCTTGTATGAAATTTCAAATTTGAATGATATCTACATGAAAAAAGAGCATACATCTGACTTAGTGCTGTAGAAATTCAAAGATAATAGCTAGAGAGACATCCTGAGTATTTCACTTATATCTTTTGACTTTGATATTCAAATATTTTGATTCTTGAGAATGTGGAAAGGTAATGTCCATATCTACATTTCATTTCTTATATAGATTTTCAAAATCGAACGTTTGCTATATGAAAAAGCTGATGCAAATTGACATAGTTGTGTAGAAATTCAAATATGCTAACTGGGAGGTAGTTCGAGTAATTTGATCATAACGTTTGATCAGACCATTGGATCGACTTGATTCTTGAGGTTCTGAAAAGTTAACTTTCATGTCTACAACATTTCTCTATAGCCATTTTATATTTTAAAACTATCAAGGATAAAATCAAGGTAGAAATGAAGGCATCTGATCAAAAATTCAAAAACTTATTTGAAGCTACAAATCATCCTCCCATCTTCATCTATAAATAGAGATACACTTGAGAAACAAAACAAGAACAAGAACAACAAGTATTGTGCATCAAAGTGATATTCATCCTGCAAAATCTTTGAGAGCTTAATGTTTTTTATCTTGTATTATTTTGAGAGTTTTATTGGCATATTCATTCTTTGAGAGAATTTATTTGTAAGCAAGAGTGGTTGTACTATTGTTCTTTCTTCTTGTAAGGGAGATAATAGCTAGGAAAAATAGCTAGGGGTTGGGTGTGACTAGCATCTATATAAAAACTAGTTGGAGTGAGGAATCACTTGGTTGGATGTGACTAGCACCTGTGTAAAAACTAATTGGAGGGGTGTGACTAGCATTTGTGGAAAAAACTAGTTATAAAGGAGGATTAGTGCTCGGGTTAAAAGGCCAGTGGCTGTATCTACGGTTTGGATATTATGGAGAAAAATCTTAAGAAAGGAGTCTTAGGAAGTGGACGTAGACTTTGGAGTTGAAGTGGAACCACGATAAATCTTAGTGTCGTATTCTCTTCTTTCTATCTCATTTACTTGTAGTTTGAATTGCTTCTATTAATTTACAACATATTATTGGTTGATTAATATTTGCTTGAATATTTAGTTAGAATTTTTAAATATGTAATTATTTGTTGAATTATTATTTAAACCCAATTCACCCCCTCTTAGGTTGCCACGTGGACTAACATGATGTCCTTTACCATAGCTAAGAAATTACACTTTGAGCTTGCTAGAAATGTCCATCTTGATTCCTTGATGTTGTATTTATGGCATATGACCCTTCTCCTCAGAGCATTCCTTTCCCTAGCAAACTTCCACCACCATTTTGCTAGAAGAGCCATGTTTATCACCTTTATAGGGATTACACCTAAACCTCCTATCTATTTGCTTACTGTTACCTTACTCCATTTTATGCAATGTATACCTTTTTTTGTTCTCAATGTCTCCCCATAGAAACTTCCTTTGTAATCTCTCAATTTCCTTTCATACTTTAACTGGGGCTCTAAACATTAAGAGGTAATATAATGGAAAATTTGCAAGAGTGGATTTTATCAAAGTGAGCCTACCTCCAGTTGATTGATATCTCCTTTTCCACATGGCCAGGTTATTCCTTATCCTGTCTAGAATTCCATTCCAGCTGTTGAAGGACTTGGAGTTGACTCTAAGAGGAAGGCCAAGGTAATGCATGGGCAAACATTGTTTCATGTATTTAAATATATCTTTAACTTCTGTGAGAGAAAAATCATCAATCCCTATCCCACTAACCAAAGATTTGTGGAAATTAATTTTGAGGCCAGATAGTAACTCAAAACATCTAAGAATCATCTTCAAGTTTTTGATTTCCTCCATATCTGTTGAGCATAATAGGATTATGTCATTAGCAAATTGGAGAAGAGATACAATTATTCCCTTTTTGCCTATGGAACATCCCTTTGTAATTCCCAAATCCCTTGCTCTTGTAAGTAGAATATTCAAACCTTCAACTACAATTATGAATAGGAATGGGGACAATGAGTCTCCTCGCCTCAATGCTTTTTCCATTTTAAATTCCTTTGTTGGAGCTCCATTGACCAATACAAACACCCATGCAGAAGATAAGCATTCCCTAATCCATTTGCATCGTTTTGATCCGAACCACATTTTGATCATCGTAAAAGAAAGGAATTCTCAATTGATTGTGTCAAAAGCCTTTTCAAAATCAAGCTTGATGATTACTCCTTTTTTCTTACTCTTTTTCCAATCATTAATCACTTTATTTTCAATGAGAACCCCATCAAGAATCTAACTACTCTTTACAAAAGTTGATTGGTTGTCATTGATGATTTCTTCCATTACATTTCTTAGCCTGATGGATAAGGTTTTTGATAGAATTTTGTATATAGATAAGATCAGGGAAATAGGTTTGTAGCTTGCTAGTGAATCAAGGCATTCAATTTTTGGAACTAAAGCTATGAAAGAGGCATTAATACCTTTTAGTAGTTTTCCATTCCTGTGAAATTCCTCTATAAATTTTAGGATGTCACATTTTGCTAGATTCTGGTATTTTTGCCAGAAGCTCAATTTAAAGCCATTAGGACCAAGGGTTTTGTTACCATTGCAGCTCTTGAGGGCATTCCCGATCTTGACTTCGTCAAAGCTGGCTTCCAGGGTAGCTCTCCTTTCCAAGCTCAAGCATCTGCTTGGTCCTCCCTCAAGTACAGGTCTACTATGGAAATCTTTTATCAACATCTTTGAGAAATGGCTTTGAATGAAATCTTTCAGGTGTGAAGGATCAAATAATATATTTCCATTAGCATACAGTTGCCTTATAAAGTTTCTTCTACACCTTATCTTTATTGATGTATGAAAGAACCTGGAGTTTCTGTCACTTTGTTGGAGCCATAATTTCCTGAATTTCTGTCTCAAGAAAGATTTCTCTCAAAGGTAGTGCTTCTACAACTTAAGCTTAATAGATCTTCTTCCTTACAGGATCTCATATGAGGTGCCATCTGTTTCTCCTATAAGCTCAAGCTTGTGGAGTTCATTTTTAAGTTCCTTTGGTTTACATTCCCATAAGGAAGACTTTGATTTGAGCCATCCCTTGATTTCTTTTTTCAAAGCTTGCATCTTTCTCATCAATACGTAACCTGCCCACCCTGTTATTTCTGAGGAAGACCAGACCTTCTTAGTTAGCTAGTATAAGGACATTATATTGAACCATGGCTCAAAAATTCTGAAAGGTTTTATACCTTGGCTCGTTATTTCTGAGGAAGACCAGATCAGACCAGACCTTTGGTTTTAGACCTTGGCTTTAAACCATAGCTCTGATACTAATCTGTCACGCCCACTCCTAATCAGATGTCATTAACACCATCTTAGAGTGGATGTGATCACACAAGTCACCAACCTGCAAACAAAACCTCACAATAATCCTAAAGATAGAAATCTTAAAATGATAACTAATGGGGACCGATTAGGACTCTCTGTATGGGCTGATCGACGCTCGTATTGAGGACATTATGCCCAGGGTACATGTTAAGCAAGAAGACAATAGAGATTAACCCTGAGAGCTCCAGCTGACTCGAGCATGACTGAGTAGCTGCGAGCAGACGAGCCTGCAGATCTGAATAGACCAAGCAGACCACGATCTAGCACGGCCGAGCATACCATGACCGAGTGAATGGCACCAATCATTTCCCCCACTGCCATGCTAGTGGGGGCCACTATTGACAACCCAATCATGATAATGTGTTTCCAACTCTAGGACTTCGCGTGTAGCAGGAGGTAGTTACCTCCCCCGCTCTGACGCACGCTTGAGGGAGCGCCACGTGTAAAGTTAGACAACCACTCCCCCATTACCTTGCCACCAGTCAGATCCTCCAATGCCACGCTGTCACGTGGAGAGAAACCTAACTTTAAAAGGGAAACTCATCTTCTCTAACAAGGTATGCAAACATAAACCATAGCCAAAACTCTGTTCAAATATTTCCAGAAACCTAACTTTAACATTAGAGTATCCTTGGCAGGCACCACACCGGTGTTCCTCGCCCCTCTTTTTCCCCCAGATCACCGGAGCAGCTCGTCGTCGACCTAGAGACCGACCTTACAAGTTTACTGCATTATCAGTTGGCGTCGTCTGTGGGAAGGACCTTACGAGGTGATAGGCTTCACCAGAAAGTAGACCTACAAACTAAAGGGCTTGAATGGCAAAATATTGCCCGTGAAAACGTGTGAAAAGTGCCAGCGATTTGCCAGCATTCCAAGATAGTCGGTGCAGGAGCTAACTCCAATCCAAAGTCTGTGGCCCTTTGCCCAGTGGAGAGTCGATATTGTGGGCTCATTACCCTTAGGCAAAGGACAGAACAAGTTTACCGTGGTAGCCATTGACTACTTTACCAAGTGGGTTGAGACAGAGGCCCTCACCACCATCACAAAGTAGAAAATAACCAACTTCTTCTAGAAAAATATCGTATGATGCTTCGGAATACCCAAAGTGGTTATCACTGACAATGGTAAGCAATTTGAAGGAAAACAGTTCAGTGGGTTATGTTCGAACCTGCATATCAACCACCATTTTTCCTCACCAGAACACCCTCAAGCAAACGGGCAAGTGGAAGTTACCAACAGGTCTTTCTTAAAGATCATCAAGACCAAGTTGGAGAAAGCGAAAGGGTTATGGGTGGAAGAACTCCCCAGTATCTTATGGGCCTACAGAACTACCGAGCGGGTCTCCACCGGCCAAACCCCTTTTTCCCTCACTTTCGGAACCGAAGCAGTCATACCTGTGGAAATTGGCCTCCCCAGCTTGAGGACTCAAAACTACAACCCAGAGATAAACGATGAGGCCTTGGCAGTCGACATGGACTTACTGGAGGAGAAAAGGTTACGGTCGCGTCCAGATTTTTTGCGCTCGAGGAATACTCACACAAGTGGGAAAAATGCTGTACTCTCTCGTTAGAACTCACCCTCCTAGAAGAATGAGTGCGATTAGGTTTGAATTGAAAATTGATTTGAATAAAGGGCTTTTGAAAAAGATTCGGAGTCACCACCTAACTTGATTAAGGTGAGTTAGGTCACCTAAAAACTAAGAATAGTCCGAAAACTACACTTAGGGTTTTGAAAAAACGATTTTGAAAATATCTCCTCAAGAGAGGGTTTTTTAGGAAAACAGGTTGTTTGGCAACCTTTGGAAAACATTTAACCCTTTTTTGAAAAATAACTCCTTTTGGTCTTTGAAAACAGTGATCCTTGGTTCGGAGGTTGGTTACGTGTAGGGAAGACGCACTAAGCTATCACCCTACCCCGCCCTTTCGGTACCTACATGTCAATCTACCCTAGATTCACCTATGAGAGTTTTCGACTAACTATAGTTCAATCCTATTTACTTTGAAAAACAATGTTTGAAATAAATAATGATGCATGATATGCAAATGCAAATTAAGAGAATTAAAAAATAGATTTGGAAATAAATTTGAAAAGAATTTGGTTTGAAAATAGATTTGAAAAGATGGAATTGAAATTGGAAAGTTTGAAAATTTGGAAATAGAAATTTTGAAATTGGAATTTTGAAAATAAATTAGAATTTGAGATTTGAAAAATGTGAAGACCGCACCCATGAGGGTGGAATTGAAAGTTTGAAAAGTGTTGTGACCGCACCTATAAAGGTTGCCTATGTATCCCTTTGGGGGAATCAGGTCAGTCGTTGTTTGGACCGGAGTCCGATTAAAAAGAGATTGATTTGAAGAGAGAGATTGGATTGGAAGAAAGAGATTGAATTGAAAATTGGATTTGATTTGAAATTAGAAGAGGAGATTGGAAATTGAAATTGAGAGGATTGAACTTGCTTTGGAAAGGTTGATTTTGGAAAGATTTGGTTTTGGAAAAATGGGGGTTTAGGAAACCTAGACTTAAGAAAGATGAGACTTAGGAAAGACTCAAGAGTTTTAGAAAGATTGGATTTAGGACAGGTTCGAATTAGGAAAGGTTCGATTTAGGAAAGTTTCAAACTAGGAAAGTTTCATTTTTGAAAATTTTTGAAATTAGGAAAGTTTTGAAAATCGGAAAGTTTTGTTGCAAGAAAGGTTTTAAAATAGGAAAGTGTTGAATTTAGAAATATTTTAAATTAAGAAAGTTTAGTTTAAGAAAGGTTCAACTTAGGAAAGTTTTAGGTTTAAGAAAGTTTTGAAATGAGGAAGTTTTGAAAGTTAGAAAGTTTAGAATTTATAATGTTTTGGAATAGGGAAGTTTTGAAATTTGGAAAGATTCGAAAACAAGGAAGTTTTGAAAATAAGAAAGTTTTGAGTTTAGAAAAGTTTTAGATTTTGAAGTTTTGGAAAGTTTAGAATTTAGAAAGTTTTTAGGTTTAGAAAGATTTAACTTAAGAAGGTTTCAAATTTAGAAAGTTTTGAATTTGGAAAGATTTGAAATTTAGAAAGTTTAAGATTTAGAAAGTTTTAGAGTTTTAGAAAATCTTGAGATTAGGAAAGGTTTGAGTTTAGGAAAGATTTGAAAGCTTGGATTTGAAAAAGATTTTGGAAAGGGGTAGAATTAGGAAATGGTTGAACT
Organism: Euryodendron excelsum; assembly: GCA_033060915.1. Lineage (NCBI taxonomy): Eukaryota > Viridiplantae > Streptophyta > Magnoliopsida > Ericales > Pentaphylacaceae > Euryodendron > Euryodendron excelsum. Next base: position 44,995,236 of record CM065383.1, read on the forward strand.
TGGAAAGATTTGAAAGTTGAGTTTTAAAGTTTAGGAAAGATTTTTATATTCAAGTTTTGGAAACTTAAGATTTAGGAAAGTGAAAGATTAAGAAGGAGTTGAATTAGGAAAGAGTTGGATTTTGAAATTTAAGGAAAGGTTTAAAGTTTAAGTTTAGGAAACTCATGATTTAGGACGGAATTGAATTAAGAAAGGTTTGGATTATGAGGGGATTGGATTTGGTTTCTAAAAGAGAAAGGTTGGATTTTGTTTCCAAAAACGGAGGATAGGATCTAGTTTCCTAAACGAGAAGATTGGATTTGATTTCTTAAAGGGAAGATAGGACTTGACAAGGATTTGGAAAGGGAGATTCTAGAAACCCTAGTTTTGGAAAATTATAATTTCGACGTAGAAAATAGGTTTTGGAAACATGTATAGTTTGGATGTGAAAACAGGAGGTTTTGGAAACCTAGGTTTGGGGCAAAGTTTGAAAATCATGTTTTTGGAAAGAAAATTAGGGTTTCCTAATCGTGGGCTCTAAGGAAAGAGGATTTTTGGAAAGTGCGTTTTTAGAAACGAAGGTTTTCTAGAAGGGAATCCTAGGGAGGAGTTTTTTGGAAAGTGAATTTGAAGATAGAGTTTTTGGAAAAAGAGTTTAAAGAGAAGGAGTTTTTGGAAAGCATGTTTTTGGAAACGTAGAGTTTAGAAAGAAAATCCTATAGGGGAATTTCTAGAAGGAAGATTCTGGGAGGAGAGTTTTTAGAAAGTGAATTTTGAGGAAAGAGAGTTTTAGAAAGGAGTTGAAAAAGAGAGTTTTGAAAAAGAGATTTTGAAAGGGAGTTTTTGAAAACCATTTTGGAGAGGAGAGTTTTAGGAAAGTATGTTGAAAAAGAAATTTTTAGTAAGAGATTTTTGAAGAGAGTTTTTAGAAGGTGTAAAAACATCTCACTTTCTTGAAGCAATTCTAACCATAAGAGGGCTAGAACCACTTTAAAAAAGCGGTTTTGAAAACAACAAGATTTGAAAATATGGACAGTATTGGTCACTTTAAATGTAACACTTTCCTAAAGCAATCCTAACCATGGAAAAGCTAGAATAACCCTAGGATTGTGATTTTGAAAACAAGTTTTTGAAAAAGAGATTTTGATGCAATTTTGAAAACAAGTTTGAAAACGGTTTTGAAAACGAGTTTGAAAATGAATTTTTGGAAGATGCAAGACTATGATATGCACAATGCAATTTGGGGTCGTAAACATACAAGGTTAAGGCTTCACCACATAATCAAGGGGGCCAGACCCACGTGGTCTTTGGTTAGACTAGAAGAAATCCCCCGACATGGTGACTCTCCAATAGTCCAATCCTACACATGGACCGGGAATCCCCTTGTTTCAAGCATGCAAAGAAAGGGGGGGGGGGAAAGAGATGGGGGATTAAAATAGAGAAAACCCAAGTGGGTTAGGAGAGAGAAGAGAGAGGGGGAAGTGCGGAAATTTAAATAGAGAACCTACCGTATGTCTTGTTTATTTTGCTCGCCGTGCAGTCTTCGGTCTTCGGTCTTCGTCTTGACCTTCGTCTTCAATCTTCAAGGGTTGTCTTCAAGCTTTGGATTACAGCTTTCCAAGTCTTCAAAGGATGGTTGAAGGCTAGTGTATGAGTGTATGGGGGTGTGTATGAGTGTATAGGAGGCTAGGGTTTGGTGTAGGGTGGCTAGGGTTTGGGAAACCTAAGGAAACTAGGGTTTTGGAGGTGCTCGAGCTTTGTATATCGAAATATGGGATTTTTAGGTTAAGTTTGCAGACCCCTTTCACGTTGAATGAGGCTCTGTATTTATAGAAGTTGGACAAACCTGGTGCCTGTTGCAGTGGCGCCAGGGCAAAATTCCTTCTGGCGCCACTCCCACTACTAGTGGCGCCAGCCAATTAGGAAACTATTAAGGTCGGCAAGCAACGTATCTTTGACTAGATTTGGGCATCTGTACTAGTGACTACCATGTAATCTTTAGCCTGGCTTTACTAAGAGTGATTCCGGAAAGTCCGGGAATGATTTGGAGGAGCCGGGAATGACCCGGAAGGCCAGAAAGGAGTAGGAACACTTAAAATAGTGTCCTGGAGGTATTTGACTTGAAAAGTGAGGACAAAATCTGTCGGAAAGGTTGATCGGGCCTTTAGGGGCAAAACGGTCAATCGGACCGAAAAACTGCTGGGACAGACTCAGATTGTCCTGGAAGAAGACTTGGGATCTGGAAAAATTATTTAGAATGTTCCCAGAGGCTGCCGGTTTGATTCCCAGAGCCGGCGTGGTCGGAAAAGGAGACCAGCCCTCTAGGGGCAAAACGATCATTTTGTACCGGGTTTGCCGGAACTGACTCGGAATGGTCTGGAAAGGTAAGGGGAGGTTGAGAACATTATAAAAAGTATTCTCGGGTCATTACCGGTTTGATACCCAGAGCCGGTGTGGTTGAAGAAGGAGACCGGCCCTCTAGGGGCAAAACGGTCATTTTGTACCGGGTTGGCCGGAACTGACTCGGAATGATCCGGAAAGGTAAAAGAAGATTGAGAATACTATAAAAAGTAATCTCAGGAGGTTACCGGTTTGATACCCAGAGCCGGCGTGGTTCCCGAGGCATTCGGATGCTTAGGGGCAAAATGGTCATCTTGACCGAAAAGTCTCGGAAAAGGTCCTAAAGGCAGTTTGGACATTCTTCACCAAAGTGGGCTAACAGACACTGGTGTTGACCTAGGTTTTAAGTGTTTCCGCCACTCTAACGGTGTGAGTATTTCCGCTACTCGGACGGGGTTGATGATTTGTGAGTATTTTTGCTACTCGGACGGGGTTGATGATTTGTGAGTATTTCCGCTACTCTAACGATTTTGTGAGTACTTCCGCTACTCTAACGGTTTTGTGAGTACTTCCGCTACTCTAACGGCTTTGTGAGTATTTTCGCTACTCTAACGGTTTTGTGAGTAGTTTTGCTACTCGGACCGTCTCGAGGAATAAACTGTCTTGAGAGAGGGATTGGAAAGGGGTCTTACCGTCTCCGAAGAGACGTGCCTGGATTGGGACCGTCCCGAGGAATAAACTATCTCGAGAGAGGGATTGGAAAGGGGTCTTACCGTCTCCAAAGAGACGTGCCTGGATTGTGAGTGTTTCCGCCACTCTAACGGTTTTGTGAGTATTTCCGCTACTCTAACGGTTTTGTGAGTACTTCTGCTACTCTAACGGCTTTGTGAGTATTTTCGCTACTCTAACGGTTTTGTGAGTAGTTTTGCTACTCGGACCGTCTCGAGGAATAAATTGTCTCGAGAGAGGGATTAGAATTGGAATAAGAAGGGACAATGCCCCTAAGGGCATTTTGGTCATTTTGCCTCTATTTGGGCCTGACAGGCCCGCAAAGCGATGGAAAGACAGAATTTGGACCTAGAGAATTGATTTCGATTGGAATATGCCCAAAATGACTTGAAAACAAGTCTGGACGGAGTGTAGACTGCCGAGCGGTCAAAAATGGGGTGCTTACAGTTACATGCAGCAATCAGAGTGGCCTCATATCAGTAACTGCTGAGCCAGTACCACAACAGCCGAGTGCGCTTGAGAGACTTCAATACAAGAGATTTGGTGTTGACGAAGGTTAACCAGTTTATCAGAATTGCACAAGACGGGAAACTCAGCCCAAATTGGGAGGGGCCTTATAAGGTGATGGGCTTCTCCAGAAAGGGGACCTATAGACTGAAGGGCCTGAACGATAAAGAACTGCCCCACTCATGGCATGATGAGCACCTAAGGAAGTATTATGTGTAAGTGATTTGTTTTTATTTAAATGTATAACAATTGTAAACAGCGAGCAACAGATGTCATACAGAAGTTTTTCTACATTTATCCCAACTTATTTTTACAATTGCAAGTTGATCTACGACTTTCTGAGTTTGCCTATAATTCTCTTTGTTTGCAAACTCCCTAACATCTCCCTTGCAAGGGCTCTAACCAAAATAATAACGAAGCAACAAAGCCCTGCTCAGGCCCAAGCCGAGCAGGCAGAAAGCGACATAGCCTCGCTTAGGCCCAGGCCGAGCAAGCAGAGGCTTTATGCCCAATTGACATGTAAAAGCGACAAAGCCCTACTCAGGCCCAGGCCGAGCAAGCAGAGGCTTTATGCCCAATTAACATGTAAAAGCGACAAAGCCCTACTCAGGCCCAGGCTGAGCAGGCAGAGGCTTTATGCCCAATCGACAAGTAAAAGCGACAAAGCCCTGCTCAGGCCCAGGCCGAATAGGCAAAGGTTTTATGCCCAATTGATATGTAAAAGCGACAAAGCCTTGCTCAGGCCTAGGCCGAGCAGGTAGAAAGCAACAAAGCCCTGCTCAGGCCTAGGCCGAGCAGGCAGATGCTTTATACCCAATCGACATGTAAAAGCGATAAAGCCCTGCTCAAGCCCAGGCCTAGTAGGCAGAAAGCGACAAAGCCCTGCTCAAGCCCAGGCCAAGCAGGCATAGGCTTTATGCCCAATCGACATGTAAAAGTGACAAAGCCTTGCTCAGGCCCCGGCCGAGTAGGCAGAGGCTTTATGCCTAATCGACATGTAAAAGCAAAAAAGCCTTACTTAGGCCTAGGCCGAGCAGGCAGAGGTTTTATGCTTAATCGACATATGAAAGCGACAAAAGTCCTGCTCAGGCCCAGGCCGAGTAGGCAGAAAGCGACAAAGCCCTGCTCAGGCCAAGACCGAGTAGGTAGAGGCTTTATGCCCAATCCACAAACTCAATCAACTAAAGTCTTGACCAGAGCATCCACTCCAGCTCTGCTGACCATGACTACTTGCCAACCAAAGTATCTACATTGATTATCTACACCCACATTCTTGCTGACTACCTACACTTCCCTAATTTCAAAATAGCTCGGATAAGAGTTTGTTAATCTGTTGGTTTATTTACTAATAAGAGTTCATTTATTCATGGATGGTAACAAAATCTATAGATTAAGGCAAAAACTACAGCAATGGAGGCAAGCGGGGCTTTTTCATTCATAAGAGTTAGATTACAAAAGCCAGAGCAGTGTTACATCACGAAAGTCACTGCAAAGGCAAAAGAAAAAGATTACTACAAAAACCTACAAAAGGAAATCTACTTGGCCACAGGAGCCTTTGACTGAGTGGCAGCCTTAGACTGGGCGTCATCCTTCTTTGCCCTCTCCTTGTCTTGCGCTTTGCTCTTCGATGCTGCTTGAGAGATGACATCATCTTTGACCACTGGCTTAATCCTGGACAGGTCTAGATTAGGATGAGCTTGAGCAACCAGAGTCTTGGGTTCTTCGAAGCCATCCATATAAATCCGTGCAAAAGCTATTTGGCACTCTGCCCCCTACATGTACTCCTGCTCAGCCTTTTTCTTGGCAACCTCCAACCGAGCAAGGAATGCTGCGATTTGGTCATTGGCCACCTTCAGGGCAGCCTTTTCAGCTGCCAATTTCTCCCAGCAAGCTTCCTTTTAGGCCCTCTCCTTGTCAACATCAGCCCTCGGTTTCACTTGCTCACTTTGGAGGGCCTGCACTCTGCCCCGTGCAGTGTCCTTTTCAGACTAGGCTTCCTTCAGCTTCACCTGGGCTGCGTCCAACTTAGCCTTCTGCTTGGTAAAGGCCTTTACAAAGCTCACCGATCTTTCACCAAGGACCACTACCTTGGTAACAGCTTGAAAAGAAAACGACACCATCAGAAACAGCTACTGCACTGAGCACGTTTCCTTAAGAAAAAGCAAATACTCCCATACCTTCAGCAGGTCCTAGCACATGTCCTTTGCGAACATGGGCAAGGCCTGGGCTGCCAACTTGCTGGTGTTTGAAGGAGAAATGATTGTCTTCAACATCCTCATCGCTTGGCTGGCATTGTAAAAAATGGAGGGTGCTGAGGATGGCAAACCCTCTAGAGGCTGAGCTGCTGCCGTGCGCGCCTCAGCAATAACAGTCGCAAGTGGGGGAGGAGGTGGACGAGTCTCCTCAGCAGGGGCTGGAGGAGGAACATCGACTTGCTGAGTGTCATCCTCAAGAACTTCATTTTGCCTTTGCCTGCGTCTGCAGGAGCCTGGGCAAAAGCTTTTTGGCTAGACGCCAATTTGAAACGCTTGGCTGCGGCAAGAGGATCGGCCTTAGTGGTCAGCCTGACTTTCTTTAAAAAATTCCTATTTAATGCCATCTCCTCCTCCTCTGACTCAGGCGGATCAACACCTTGATTTGCACAAAAAACACAGGGCATGGGAATCAGACAATGATCGACCACAGTTAAAGGGAAAACACAAAGTACTCAGTACTTGCGTGCTTTGCCCTTAGAGCGTCACCTATAGGCTCAGGGCCTAATAGAAACATACCCAAGTTTTCAACATTCGCCAAGGCATGGGCGTCGGTAACACCATGAGCTACGGCTCGGTCCACCCTCTTCTTTATCTTCTTGCTCAGAATGGGGGCAGTATGGGCTAAAAGCAAGGAACCTAGGTCAGTACTCTACAGGCCTAAAAATCTAATGACACAAGAAAGGAAACCACAAGGGTTGAAAAGTGTACCCTTCCTAGAAGGCTTCCCCCACTCTCGGGGACCTCAAACGAACGTCTTGTCCATTGGCCCCCAGGGCTGGCCTTTCAAGTCGTCACCGTAAATGAAGAAAAACTTATCTTTCCACCTTTTGTGGGAAGTGGACAGCCCTTTCACCAGAGTTGTGCCCTTGCTCTTGGTAGAGAAGTACCACCATCCCTTCTCCGACTCTAACACCTTGTAACAGTGCAAGAATTCTTCGGCAGTGAGGCTGTCCTGGCCACCACTGCTTGCCTGCCACAACACGGCGCACGCCACCAATTTTCTCCAAGAGTTCAGCATGAGTTGACCGAGAGCCAACCCCAGAGCGCCCAAAACCCCCCTGATAGGCGCAGGGACCGAGAATCTGAGGCCATTAGCCAAAGCGACCTCATATACACAGACCTCCCCTGGATGGGCAGAGTAGGCCCACTCCCTCTTCTCAGAGATCCTATAATGCAGTGAGGGGGCCATCTGGTACTCCTTCCAAATCCTCTTCATCCTTCTCTTCGTCATTACAGACGTGACCCCCTTTACTACAAAATTGAACTCCCTAACTCCTGGCACCACCATTACCCTTGTTCCAAAAGCCCCAGAAGGACCCACTGATGAACTATCAGAGGCCCCCGGGTCTAACCCTAACCAGATCTTGAGAAGGAGTATTCTCAAAATCTGATGATTGCACTTCTTTCTCGTCCATAGTTCCTATCAGATATCCTTTCCTCCTAGACTTGACTTCTATCCCAGCCAGTTCCCAAACCCACTCAAGAAACACTCGTAGATCATTCAAAGAGGCCAACCCAGAAAGAATCGTCCAAGAACGAAGAACTACAACAAAAAGGCTTACCAGATGTAGGAGAAAACAGTGAAACAGAAATTGGGAGCAATTGATGCAAAGTGAATCTGGAGGCAGGATTCGGGGGATCGATCTAAAGATAGAAATTAGCAAAGTCGTATAAGAGTCTCCAAGTATGGCTCATGCAAAGTGAAAGCCAAAGGGAGTAACCCCCAAGGCTAAAAGCCTCCTTTTCAAAATCAACGACCTAGATTAGTGCGGCAATTCGCAGATCCAACGGCTGGCAGTCAACCAGTCACGTCGTGTTTTGCAAACCAATGGGCGCACCCCAAGTGGCGAAGCGTCAATCAACGCATTTATTCACTGCCAGTCTTAGTCATAAATGTGCTTACAGCTCCATGAATGCATTACAACTTTATGAAGAGACACTCACCAGTTCTAAAATTCCCCTAACCACACTTGGGGTGCTTTGGGGAATTGGGGACAACTAATGGGGATCAATCAGGACTCTATGCATGGGGCCGACCGACCAAATTCCCCTGACCACACTTGGGGTACTCAAGAGAATTGGGGGTAACTGATGGGGACCGATCAGGACTCTCCGCATGGGCTGACCGGCGCTCGTATCGAAGATATTACACTTAGGGTACATGTCAAGCAAGAAGACAATGGAGATCAACCCTGAGAGCTCCAGCTGACTTGAGCATGACCGAGCAGCTGCATTACCAAGTAGACGAGCCTGTAGATCCGAACAGACCGAGCAGACCATGACTTAGCACGACCGAGCATACCATAACCGAGCAGATGGTACCGATCATTTCCCCCACTGCCACGCTTGTGGGGGCCACCACTGACAACCCAATCATGATAACGTGTTACGAACTCCAGGATTTCGTGTGTAGTAGAAGGTAGTCACCTCCCCTGCTTTGACTCATGCCTGAGCGAGCACTACGTGTGAAGTTAGACAACCACTCCCCCACTACCCTGCCACTAGTCATATCCTCCAATGCCACGCTGTCACGTGGAGAAACAACCATCTCCCACTATCTCCATGCATGCAACGTCCTCCTAGGGTTACCAGGATCCCTACTCATATAAAAGGAAAACTCATCTTCTCCAACAAGGTACGCAAACAAAAACTCTAGCCAAAACTTTATTGAAATATTTCTAAAAACCTAACTTTGGTATCGGAGTGTCCTTGGCAGGCACCACACCGGTGTTCCTCGCCCCTCTTTTCCCCCCAAATTACTGGAGCAGCTCACCGCCGGCCTGGAGACTGACCTTACAAGTTTACTGCATTATCAATAACCAATATTGTTATTTATAAATAAAAACCATCACATACCCCTCAACATAACATCATAAAGAAAACTACTAAATTAAATCCATAATAATTACAAACCAACTGTAAATAACTTTAAACACTGTAATCTCATATACAACATAGTTAAGGACCATTGACACATCAACAAAAGCTTTTCAAAGCTCTCTAACTCGACATCAACCACAAGGACAAAAGCCAATATGGTCACAATGACAATTGTAGTGAACTAAAACACCATTTCAATCTTACATACCAAAACAAACTGTGTGGGTGTGACTTATATGTCAACATGCTCACAAAGATACTTAAACTCATAAAGCATGAATAATAGATAGTATTATATAATCAACCAATAAATAAACCACCACCAATGAAATGTAATATCTCATGTGATGCAATGTATGTTACAGCACAAATGTGTGCTCTATTTGGATAACATTGGCCTAACATATCGATAGCTTGTTATCAAAGAATGTCCACCGTGACTAAACCTTAGGTTTTTCCCACGTGACCAAACCTTAGGTTTGACCCACGTGACCGAACATTCTCCCGTGTAATATAAGTTATGCACACAATATGAGTTGTATGTAGATATCACCTCATAATCTAATAGTCACCATCAATATAGATAATACGACATTCAATACAATATGAGTAAGAATGTCTTAAACTTCCCACCTGATACTGCTTTTTAATCACAACTGAATCACTCCTTAGAATTAACCGGAGTGCTTTGCTTCGCTTCTGAACTAAACATCCAAAGCCACATCAACCTTTATAAAATATATACATTACTTGATAAACAATGCATGCTCATGACTTATATTCCTTATACATGTGATTTAGAACTTCAATGATGAAATAAAAACACAATGTGATGCAATACAAGGGGTCAAAAGTACAATAATACAACCTCACTGACTGTCAGTATGACCAGAGGAAAGAAATAGCCTACTTTGGCTTATCGTCAGGACGAACCCCCATCACCGTTGTCAGGCCCCGATTTTTCGCAACCGAAAAAGACAAGTGAGAAAAACACAATGCTCTCTCTCGTTAGAACTTATCCTCCTAGAAGGGCGAGTGCGACTAGGTTTGAATTAAAAATTTGATTTGAATAAAGGGCTTTTGGAAAACATTTGGAGTCACCACCTAACTTGATTAAGGTGAGTTAGGTCACCTAAAAACTAAGCACAATCTGAAGATTATACTTGGAGTTTTTGAAAAGGTTTTGAAAACTAGCTTGAGAGAGGGATTTTTTTAGAAAACAGGTTGTTTGGCAATCGTTGCAAAAACGCAAGCCTTTTTTTTGAAAATAACTCCATTTGGTCTTTGAAAACGGTGATCTATGATTCGGAGGTTGGTTACGTGTAGGGAAGACACACTAAGCTATCACCCTACCCCGCCCTTGCGGTACCTACATGTCTATTCACCCTAGGTTCACTCATTAGAGTCTTTGATTAATAAATGTTCAAAACTATCCACTTTAGAAAAGCACTGTGAAAAAAAGTTTGACATGATGCATGATATGCAAGTGCAAGAATTTGATTTGATTTTGAAAAGACTTGATTTGATTTTGGAGATAGATTTGAAAAAAAGACTTGATTTGATTTGAAATGGATTTGAAATTTGAAAAAGAGTTTTAGAAATTGGAAACTTGAAATAGATTAAGGAATTGAAAACTTGAAAAGGGTTATGACCGCGCCCATGAGGGTTGCCTACGTATCCCTTTTTGAGAATTAGGTCAATTGTAGTTCGAATAAGAGTCTGATAGAAAATAGATACTTTGAGATTTTTGAAGAGTTTGAATTGATAAGATTTAATTTGAAAAGAGTTTTATTTTGGAAAGAGATTTGACTTGAAGTTAGAATAGAAGATTTGGAATTGACTTTGATTTGAAATTGAACTTGAGGATTTGAAAAGATTGGACTTTGATTTGGAAAGATAGAACTTGAAAGAAGAATTTGGACTTATTTTGGAAAGATTGAGATTTAGGAAACCTAGATTTAGGAAAGATAGGATTTACGGAGGACTTGAGATTAAGAAGGATTTGATTGGAAAGTTTGATTTAGAAAACATGGAGAGTTGGAGTCTAGGAAAGATTGAATTTAGAAAATCTTGAAATTAGGAAAGTTTTCAAAATAGGAAAGTTCCATTTTAGGAAAGTTTCATTTTAGGAAAGCTGTGAATTAGGAAAGTTTCGAATTAGGAATGTTTCATTTTAAGAAAGGTTTTGAAATTGGAAAAGTTTTGAATTTAGAAAGTTTCAACTTAAGAAAGAGTTGATTTTTGAAAAGATTGGAATTAGGAAAAGTTTGATTTAAGAAATATTTGGAATTTAGAAAGTTTAGGGTTTTGGAAAGATTTGGAATGGAAAGTTTGAAATTAGGAAATGTTTGAAAGTTTGAGTTTTAGAAACACTTTAAGTTTAGGAAAGATTTGAGTTTAAGAAAGATTGAAAATTTTGAAATTTGGAAAGTTGAAATTTGGAAAGGTCTGAAATTTAGAAAAGGTTGGAATTAGAAAAGATTTGGATTCTTATTCCCTAAAACAAAAATTGGATTTTTGTTTTTAAAAATGAGATGATTTGATTTTGTTTGCGAAAACGGAGGATTGGATCTAGTTTCCTAAATGGGAGATTGAATTTGGCATGAAATTAGAAGGTGAAGTTGTGAAAATCTTATATTTGGAAGGCTATAGTTTGATGTAGAAAATAGGTTTTGGAAATTTAAGATTTTGATGTAGAAATAGAATTTGAAAACCTAGGTTTTGAGGCAAGATTGGAAATCATGTTTTAGGAAAGAAAATTAGGATTTCCTAATCGTGGCTCTGGGGTTTGACTTGGGTTTCAAGGAAAAGAGATTTTGAAAAATAGATCTTTTTGGAAGGAATTTCTAGGAAGGAAATTTGAAGAAAGTTTTTAGAAAGTGAATTTTTCAAGAGAGCTTTTGGGAAGGAGTTTGAAAAGAGTTTTTAGAAAAGTAAGTTTTTTGAAGGAAATTTTTAGAAAGCAATTTTGGAAGAAAGATTAGAAAGAGTTTTTAGAAAGTATATTGGAGAAGAGATTTTAGAAAGTAGATTTGAAAAGAGATTTTGGAGAGGATTTAAAAAGAAAGTTTTGAAAGGTAAGTGTGAAACGTAATTTGGAAAGGGGTTTGAATGTGGACTTTTACAAGTCTCTAAAAATATCCCATTTTCCTAAAACGATTCTAACCATGAAAGGATTAGAACCATCCTAGGATTATGGTTTTGAAAACAATAAAGATTTGAAAATATGGACCATGAAAGCCACTTTAAATGTAACAGTTTTCCTAAGGCAACCCTAACCATGGAAAAGCTAGAATCACCTTAGGATTGTGATTTTGAAAACAAGTTTGGAAAAAGAAGATTTAATGCAAGTTTTGAAATCTATTTTTGATGCATATTTTGAAAATAAGTTTGAAAAACAATTTTTGGAGAGATGCATGATCATGATATGCACAATGCAAGTTGGGGTCATGAACATATAAGATTAAAGGCTTCACCACATAATCAAGGGGGCTGGACCCACGTGGTCTTTGGTTAGACTAAGAGAAAGCCCCTGACATGGTGACTTTCAGTAGCTTAATCCTACACATGAACTGAGGAATCCCTTGTTTTAAGCATGCAAGAAAGGGGGGGTAGAAGATGGGGATTAAAATAGAAGAAAACCCAAGTCGGTTAAGAGAGAGAAGAGAGTGGGGGGAATTGCGTAAACATAAATAGAAAGCCTATCTTGTGTCTTCTTTGTCTTGTTTGCTTGCTTTACTTTGTTTTACTTTGGTTTTCGAGAGCTTGCTTTGGCTCGGTCTTTGAGAGCTTCCAAGTTGTAGCACTTCAAGTCTTCAATGGAGGCTTTGGAGGCTAGTATATGAGTGTATATATGCTAGGGTTAAGTGTATAGAGGTTAGGGTTTGTATATGGAGGCTAGGGTTTGAAGAACCTATAGGGAACTAGGGTTTGGAAGGACTTCGTCCTCTGTATATCGAAGAGCAGGGTTTTTGGACTGAGTTTGCGGATCCTTTTCACGCTAGAGGAGGCTTTGTATTTATAAACAGTAGACTGAACTGGCGTTAGGCCAAAAATCCGACGCCAGGCCACTTTTTGGCTTGGCGCCACTAGTAGTGGTGCCAATCATTTAGAAAATGTTTAAAGTCGGCAAACAACGAATCTTTCAAAGATTTGGGCGCCTGTACTAACGACTACCATGCAATTTTTAGCCTGACTTCACCAGCAGGGACTCCGGAAGGTCCGAGAATGATTTAATGTACCGGGAATGGCCTAGAGGGTTGGAAAGAGACAAGAACCCTTAGAATAGCGTCCTAGGGGTAACGGACTTGAAAAATGATGGCAGGACGTGTTAAAGGGGTTTATTGGGCCGTTAGGGGCAAAACGGTCACATGAGCCGGAAAGCTATCGGGATGGAGTTGGAATGTCCCGGAAAAAGACTGAAGGCTTGGAAACATTAGCTAGAATGTTCCAGGAGGCTACCGGTTTGATACCCAGAGCCGGTGTGGTTGGAAAAGGCGACCGACCTACCAAGGGCAAAATGGTCATTTTACACCAGGTTTGCCGGAACTGACTCAGAATGACCTAGAAATGTATCAGAAGGCCGGGGATACTATCAGAAACATCCCTGGGAGGTTACCGGTTTGATACCCAGAGCCGGTGTGGTTCCTGGGACGCTTGGATGCTTAGGGGCAAAATGATCATTTTGACCGGAGGGTCTCAAAATTGGCCAGAAACCGACTGGAAGGCACTTAAACATGCCGGATCGCCTTTGGGACGGTCCTGGAAGGGTGGAATTACCATCTTAAGGACTTAGGTACTTTCTTAAGAAACGTGCGGAAAATGGCCCTAGGGGCAGTTTGGTCATTTTTCACCAGAGTGGGCTAGCAAGCACTGGTGTTAACCTGGGTTTTAAGTGTTTCCGTCACTCTTACGGTGGTCCCGTGACATGGGTGTTTGTTGGCAATTCCCTATATTGACCTATTTACAAGTGTTTCTGCCACTTTGACAGTTACGATGTTTACGAGTACTTCCGTTACTCTAACGGTTCACGATCATTCCAGAGACTGCCTAATCTTAGGAAGCTATTAAGTGGACTTATCACCTGACGAATTAACTTTCTCGGAAGGCGTGCCAAAACGAACATTCTTCATTGGCGGGCTAGCAGGTGCCAAAGGTGGACCGTTTTACCATCTCAGGGACTTAGGGTCTCATCCTGGTCGACAGGTTTGAAGGGACTTACCATTCTGAAGATTTTTCTCAAAAAACATGCCAAACAGGATGGACTTACCACCTTGAGGAATTAACTTTCTTGAAAGGCGTGTTGGATTTAATTGGAATTGGAATTAGACTTGAAATTGGATTTGAGATTAAAACGGGGATTTACTGTCTTCGAGAAGACATGCCCACTGGAATTGGATCGAACAATACCCCAAGGGCACTTTGGTCATTTTGCCTCTATTTGGGCCCAATGGGCCCGCGAAGCGATCGATTGACTGGATTATGTCTGAAAAACTGGTTTGACTCGGAATATGTCCATATTGACTTGAATACAAGTCTGGACGGACTTGAGACTGTCGAGCGGGCAAAAATGAGGTGCTTACAACCGTCCTGACGACTAGAGAATAAAAATACTCCCAATTGGTCTATTATCAGGATGGTACCTAGTTTTGTCCTAACGATCAAAGGCCTTTTTCCATCGTCAGGACGGACATTCCCACCATCTTGACGACCAGAGCCCAATTTCTACTCTTTTGACCTATCGTCAGGACGACCAAAACCACCAACCTCATGACTAGGGGGGAATTTCTACTCATATAGCTTATCGTCAGGACGACACAAAGGACTTTCCTAATTACCAAATTCCCTTGTTTCCCATTCTTTGGCTCGAAAATGAATTCTAAACCATAGTTTCAAGGTCTCTTTACCGCACCAACACCCCAACAAGGTCTCCAAAGATTCAAAATGAAACTCTAAGGCCTTAACCAGACTTCACACCCGAACCATGAACAATATGCAAGATTTTAAGGCTTCCACTTGGAAACCCTATACACTCCTCCACACCTCATCTCCAATCCACCACCATAGCATGGAAAAACATATTAATATGCAAGAATTCATAGAAACACAATCACACAAACATTAACATGAGATTCGCACCTCAAGAAAATGAAAGACAAGCCTTCCTTTGCACTTCCTTCTTCCTCCTCCGTCATTCTCTTCTTTCTCTCCTCTTTCTCTCATTTTCTTTCTTGCCAAACACAAATGTTACTAGCAAGCTCCTCTCTTTTCCCTCTTGGCTTCAAGTCAACTATAGATACAAAGTTGTATCTATTATTCCACATGTCATGATCACACACGTAGCTAGCAAATGAGATAAAGCACATAAGTGATGCACACGCCTCACTTGGGCTTAAGCACACACCTAGGTGTCAAGCCTATACATTCACACCAAGCACCTCACTAATCCACATGATTAACATAATTAATCATATTTATCACAATTAATCATGATTAACATACGCTAAGCATGAAGATTAATTAAGCTAATTAATCATAAATTAAGCCCACTAATCATGCTAAAAAATAATATAATTCTCCCCATGACATGCTCTTATTAAAACATGCTAATCAAGCTCCTTAATTAGTGCAATCACACACTAGAATGTATGCAATTACGCTAATCATGTTATTAAGCAAGTTAGGGTTTTACAATTCTTCCATCATTTAAGAATTTCATCACGAAATTTACTTACCTGGCTAAAATAGATATGAAAACTGTTTTCTCATTGATTCTTCACTTTCCCATGTAGCCTCTTCCACTGTATGACTTTTTCATAATATTTTCACTAATGGTATCACCTTGTTATGTAGAACTTGTTCTCTATAGTCAAGAATCTGAACAGGTTCTTCCACATAACTCAAGTCATCCTCTACTTCAATTGGTTGTTGAGCCAATACATGAGAAGGATCTGGCATATACTTACATAACATGGAAACATGAAAGACATCATGTAACTTAGACATTTTTTAAGGCAAATTTAGTTGGTAAGCAGTAGTACTAACTCTCTCAACAATGATATACAGTCCAATGTACCTTGGACTCAACTTTCTTTTTTTTTTCAAATCTCAAGATACTCTTCCACGAAGTTATTTTAAAAAAATACTTGGTCACCAATCTTAAACTCTACTTCTCCTATTCTATTATCCGCATAGCTTTTCTGCCTGCTTTGCGCTACTTTCAAGTGTTCTTGAACAACTTTAAGTTTCTTAATGGTATCTTGTATCATTTCTGGACCCAACAATTGTCTTTCTCTCACCTCACTCCAACACGCTGGAGTTCTACACCGATGCCCATATAAAGCTCAAATGGAGCCATCCTTATACTAGATTGATAGCTATTGTTATATGCAAATTCCATCAAAGCTAAATGATCCTTCTAACTGCCTTTGAAATCAAGTACACACGCTCTCAATATATCTTTCAAAGTTTGAATAGTTCTCTCTGATTGCCCATTAGTTTGAGGATAAAATGTTGTATTGAATTTCAAAGTTGTACCCATAGCTTGCTGTAAACTAGGCCAAACTCTAAAAGTAAATCTTGGATTCCCGTTTGCAACTATAGATACTGGAGATCCATGCAATCTAACAATCTCATCAACATATAATTTAGCATACTTATCCAAAGAATGAGTAGCCTTAACTGGCAAGAAGTGAGCTGACTTTGTCAATCTGTCAACAATCACCCAAATAGAATCAAACTTGCTTTGAGTTCTAGGTAGTCCCATTACAAAATTCATAATGATGTGTTCCCACTTCCATTGTGGAATTGGAAAAGGTTGTAACAAACCTGTTGGTTCATGAAGTTCTACTTTTACTTATTGACAAGTCAAACATTTTGCTACAAAATCTACAATATCTTTTTTCATACCAGGCCACCAATACACTTTCCGAAGATCTCGATACATTTTGTTACTTCTCGGATGTATGGCATATAAAGATTGATATGCCTCTTCTAAAATCTCTTTCTTCAAAGCTTGATTGCTGGTGCACAAAAGTGAGTCCCAAACATCAAGGTTCCATTTTCATGTATAGAAAATTTGTTCTATCTCTATCCTTCACTTGCTTTATGATTTTCTTCAGTTGTGAATCTTGAGTTTACACAAAGCGTTAACTCCCTTTATTTCAAACTCTACCCCTAAAAAGGTCAACTCTGCAAATAATTCTACTCGATGACATTGAATATATGCTAATCTTCTTGAAGCCACAACATTAGCTCTTCCTGGATGATAATGAATGACACACTCATAATCTTTGATTAATTCCATCCATCGCCGCTATCTTGCATTCCAATCTCTTTAGGTAAGCAAATGCTTCAAACTCTGATGATCTGTGAATATTTCACAAGGCTCACCATATAGATAGTGTCTCCATAATTTCAAGACAATCATCACTGCTGCCAGCAACAAATCATGAATACGATAGTTCTTCTCATGAGTCTTCAACTGTTTGGAAGCATAGGCAACAACTCTACCTCTTTTCATTAACACATAACTAAGACCTTGATGAGAAGCATCACTATAAATCACAAAGTCTCCCTTCCCTGAAAGAATGGTTAACACTGAAGCTGTAGTCAACTTTGTCTTCAATTCTTGAAAACTATGTTTAGAATCATTAGTCATTCAAACTTCACATCCTGCTAACCCCATGCAAATTCTAATTTCTGACACATTTTTTGGTTGCTCCCAATTCATTATTTTTTCAATATTCTTTGGATCAAGATAAATTCCATCATTAGAAATTACAAGCCCCAGAAATACCATCTTGTCAAGCCAAAACTCACATTTACTGAATTTGGCGTTTAACTGCCTATCCCGCAAGGTTTGTAATACAAGTCTCAAATGCTCTTCATGCTCCTTCTTACTGTGTGAATAAACTAGTATGTCATTAATGAATACAATAACAAATGAGTTGAGAAAAGACTGGAATACCTAAGTCATCAAGTCTATAAAGATAGCTGGAGCATTAATCATTCCAAACGACATCATCAAGAACTCGTAATATCCATATCGTGTACGAAAAGCAATTTTTAAAACATCATTGTCCTTCACCTTCAATTGATGATATCCGGATCTTAAATCAATCTTGGAGAATAATTTGGCTCCTTGCAGTTGATCAGACAAGTTATCAATACGCGGCAAAAGGATACTTGTTCTTCACCGTAACTTGATTCAATTGTCGGTAATCAATACACAGCCTCAAGGTTCCATCCTTCTTCTTTACAAATAAGATAGGAGCTCCCCACTATTGCTCCATGATTTTTCGCACTCGATAAAACACATAAGTGAGAAAAACACAGTACTCTCTCATTTGAACTCATCTTTCTAAAAGGACAAGTGCGACTAGGTTTGAACTTGAAATTGATTTGATTAAGGGCTTTTAGAAAGAGTTTGGAGTCACCACCTAACTTTATTAAGGGGAGTTAGGTCACCTGAAACGAAGTGCAATTCGAAGATTAAACTTATGATTTTTGAAAACTTTCTCGAGAGAGAGTTTTTAAGAAAACAAGTTGTTTGGCAACCTTTGAAAAGATTTAAGCCCTTTTTGAATAATAACTCTAGTTTTGGTCTCTCAAAGATTTGATTTGACATGGAATGTTGAGTTTTGAAAATCTATGATTTGAGGCAAAAATGGGAAATGTAACATTTGATGTAAAAAATAGTTTTGGAAACCTATGATTTGAGACAAAAGAGGAAGTCATGATTTTAAGAAAGGAGTTATGGTTTCTTAATCATCGATTCTATGGCTTGACTTGGACTCCAAGATAAAGAGTTTTTGAAAAGTATATCTTTGAAAATAGTTTTAAGGAAGTAGATTTTTTAAAAGAGTTTTTAGGAAGTAGATTTGCAAAACTATTTAGAAAGATGTTTGAATATGGACTTTTACAAGTCTCGTAAATATCTCACTTTCCTAAAACGATTCTAACCATGAAAAGATTAGAATCATTCTAGGGTTGTGATTTTGACAAGAACTAGGATTTGAAATATGGACCATAATGATCACATTGAATATAACACTTTTCTAAAACGACCCTAACCATGGAATGGCTAGAATCACTCTAGGATTGTGATTTTGATAAAAACAATTTAGGGTTTACACCAAAATTTGGACATTAATGGTCACATTGAATATAACACTTTTCTAAAACAACCCTAACCATGGAACAGCTAGAATCATCTTAGGAGTGTGATTTTGAAAACAAGTTTGAAAGAAAGAGATTTTGACTACAAGTTTTGAAAGATAACCTTAATGCAAGTTTGAAAACAATTTTGAATGCAATGTATGAACATGATAATTACAATGCAATAGGGTCGTGAACATACAACGCTAGGCTTCACCACATAATCAAGGGGGCCAAACCCACACCATTAAAGGTTAAACTAGAATAGAAGAAAATCCAAGTGGATTAGGAGGTAGAAGATGGGGATTAAAATAAATGAAAACCCAAGTGGGTTAGGAGGTAGAAGAGAGAAGGGGGATTACATAAAAGTAAATAGAAAACCAACCTCATATTCTTCTTGCTTTGATTGCTTTGTTTGCTTTACTTGACTTGAACTTTGAGAGTTTTGAAGTTGCAGCACTTGAGTCTTTAATGGACGCTTGGAGGCTTGTGTTTGAGTGTATAAGGTGTATAGAGAATAGGGTTTGAGTGTATGGAGGCTAGAGCTTGAAGATGCTTGAGAGAATTAGGGGTTGGAGAGACTTCGAGCTTTGTTTTTAGAGAAACAAAGTTTCTGAACTGAATTTGTGGACCCTTTTTACGCAGAGGGAGGGTTTGTATTTATAGGCAATTGAAAACGCCTTGGCGCCTGTTGTAGTGACGCCAAGGCAAAAATTTCACTCGCGCCACTAGGAGTGGCGCTAGGCCATTTATTGGCTTAGTGCCACTACAGCTACTTAGGAAAGTTTTAAGGTGAAAAGAAATGTATCTTTCGACCGTTAGGACGCAAGAGAAAAGATTTGGGCGCCTGTCTTAGTGACTATCATGCAATTTTTGACTTGGCTTTACTAGGAGTGACTCCGGAAAGTCCGGGAATGATTCGAGAGACTGGGGATCGACAGGAACCCTCGGAAGAGTGCCTCAGAGGTAACTGGCTTAGAAAATAATGCCGGGATAGTTGAAAAGGGTAACTGACCTACTAGGGACATAACGGTCAATTGAAGCAGGAAAACATCAAAATAGACTCAGAGTAACCTGTGAAAAGGCTTGAAGGTTGGAAACACTATCAAGAGGGTCCCGAGGGGTTGCCGCTTTGATACCCAGAGCCGGTATGGTTAAAAAAGGCAACTAGCTTACAAGGGGCAAAATGATTATTTTGCACCAGGCTTACCGGAATAGACTCGGAATAATCCAGAAAGATGTTGAAAGGTTGGGAATACTATTTGAAGTATCCTCAAGAGGAAACCAATTTGATACCCAGAGCCGGTGTGGTTCGCAGAGGCAATTGGATGTTTTGGGATAAAATGGTTATTTTGACCGGATGGTCTCAGAATTGATCCGGAACTGACTGGAAGGCATTTGGACCTGTCAGATTATCTTTGGGATAATCTTGGAAGGGTGGATTTACCGCTCTGAGGACTTATGTACTTTCTCAAGAAGCGTGCTAGAAGGATCCAAGGGGCAGTTTGGTCATTTTTCATCAGAGTGGGCTAGCAGGCATTGGTGTTGACCCAGGTTTTGAGTGTTTCTGTCACTCTGACGGTGTGTGATGAGTTGGTTTCCAAAGGTATCTTATCCTTTGGTAAAGGTGCCACGGCCAAAAGGCGAGATCGGTTTCGTGACATAGTTTGTTGGTAATTCCCAATGTCGATTTATTTGCGAGTGTTTCCGTCACTCTAACGGTTGCGATGTTTGTGAGTGTTCCTGTCATTCTGACGGTGTGCATTCATTTCGAAGACTGCCTAATCTCGAGAAGTTGCTGAATGAACTTATTGTCTGAGGGATCAACTTTTTTGAAGACGTGCCGGATAATAGACATTCTACATTGGCGAGCTAAGAGGAGTCAAAAGTGAATTGTTCTGCCATCTTGGGGACTTGGGTTCTGTCCCGGTCGACAGGTTTAAAGGGACTTATTGTTTTAAGGAGTTTTTTTAGTAAACGTGTTGGAGTGGATGGACTTACCATCTGAGGGATCAACTTTCTCAAAAGACTTGCTGGATTGAGTTTCATTGGTTTGGACTGGAATTGGAACTGGAATTGAGGTTGAAATATAAGCTTACCATATTTAGGAAGACGTGTCGACTGAAATTGGTCCAAGCAATGCTGCAAGAGCATTTTGGTCATTTTGCCTCTATTAGGTTCGACGGGCCCGTGAAACGATTGATTGAATAGATTGAGTCTAGAAAGTTGGTTTAGACTTGAATATATCTATGTCAGTTTGAATGTGAGTTTGGTCGGGCCGAAGATTGCTGAGTGGGCAAAAATGGGGTGCTTACACCCACGGTGACACACTTGGTTGAATGAACCCTCGATGTAACAAGTCTTGCAATTGATTTTTTAATTCTTTCAACTCTAATGGCATCATTCTATAAGGTGTAATGAATATTGGAGTAGTCCTTGGCAACAACTCAATAGAGAACTCCACTCCCTATTAAGAACAATTCTTGGTAGCTTATCTAGAAATGGATCTATAAAATTTTGCACCACTAGAATGTTTAACAACTTCGATTTTGATTTAGTTGTGTCAATCACATGGGCCAAATACCCCTCATACGCATTCTGTAATAGTTTTCTAGTTTCGAAAGTTGATATTAAACAGGTAGGAACAACATCTCACTCACCTTGGAATTTGAATTTTGATTCATTGGTCATTCAAAAGATAACTTCTTTCTTAAAATAATCAATAGAAACATCGTATGATGACAGCTAATCCATACCTAATATCAAATCAAAGTCATGTATTACCAAAGGAATCAAATTCACATTTAACTTTTTCTCTCCAATTTTTGACACACAATCCTTATAGACTATTTCTACCAATACTACATCACCCACCGGTGTAGAATTAAGTAAATGTTGTGTCATAGCTGTATGTGGTTTATGTAGATACTTACTAAATGCAATAAAAATGAAAGAGTGTGTAGATTCAGGATCTAACAATAGATAAGCATCCTTAGGTGTCGCCACAGATATCATACCTGACTACCATAGGTGTTGCCTAGGCATCCCGCTGGATCATAGCATATACCCGTGCCTGAGTCCACGGTTTAAAGATAGTCCCAGGTCCATGTTGCGCACTCCCAGTCGTCCCTCTTCCACCACCAGCCATACTACCCACAGAGGAGGTTGCCGTAGAGCCCTGGGTACAATGTCTCGCTATATGACCTGTCTATCTACACTGATAACATTTATCACTTCAAGACACCAGATAATCACTAATAATATATCCATATGCTCCACACCTGTAACATGTAACTCACCCAGTTCTACCACCAAAAGATCTCGAACTAGAAGATCTCACCAGAGGTCTCCAAGGTGCACAACCTCTAGGACTTCCAAATTTGGAACTAGAAGATCTCACCAGAGGTCTCTACAACTTCATGCTTATTCTGATGCTAATTGGGCCAGTGATTCTTACTGATTGACGGTCTACCATAGGCTTCTGCTTCTTTCTTGAAGATTCTCTTATTTCTTGGCGTAGTAAGAAACAGACCCTTACTGTTCGCTCTAGCACTGTGGCCGAATACTGTGTATTAACTGATACCACTCAGGAACTTCTCTGGCTTCAGTGGTTACTTTAAGACATGGGTGTCTCTCATTCTAATGCTACTGGTCTTCATTGTGACAATCGCAGTGCGATTATGATAGCTCATAATAATGTGTTTCATGATCGTACTAAGCACATTGAGATTGATTGTCATTTCATTCGTCAGCATGTCATGTGTAACACAGTTTATCTTCTTTCTGTGACATTTGCTGCCCAAACTGCTGACATCTTCACCAAGTCTCATCTCCTAGGATGGTTTCATGATCTAGTTGTTGACCCTATGTTGATTTTGATGATAACTAAACCTTGTGTTATTTTACTAATGAATCTACTTAGTGTGTAGATTAACAAAGTTCATACTTTAGACTTAAAGTTCAATTTTAAGTCTAATACATGTCACAGAGAATGCACAACAAATTCAAGATCAAGCAATGAATTCCAAAGAGCTGTGCAATAAACTAAACAGAGGGGTGATGCCTATCTCTACTTCAAACAAATGTTTTACATTTGAAGAGATTGAAGGTGTTTAAATAAAACTTCTATCAAGTATGCATAGACTCAATGAAGACTGATTTGCACTCAAGATAGATTGAAGACTTCATCAGAATGTGCAAAGGTCAGTTGAAGATGAATTGATTGTTGAAGATGTTGAAAATGCTTAAGAGAAAACTTCATCAAGTATGCAAAGTTCAGTTCCAGCTTATGTGATTGAAGTTGCCTGAGAAAAAGACTCACAATGATTGTCTGATCTCTACATGAAATCCAAGTGAAGAATTCTTCTATAATATAAAGAATCAATGAAGAGTAGATGTATGAAGAGATTTCATCAAGCCTGCAAAAGTCTCATTGAAGTGATTTTAAAGAAGGAAGAAGAATGGCTAGCAAAGAGAAGAAATCAGAAATGAAACTTGTGAAGCTCTACATAATTGAGGAAGCTTGGCATTGAAGGATATGCTCTACAATGAAAGAGAAAGGTTTGCAAATGAAGAAGAAAAGATGAACATTGATCTAATGAAGCTCTGACAGTTGAGAGTCAAGAGAAGATCAATATCCAATAACTGATTCAATCCAAATTGAATAGAAGTTAACTTTGATGAGTTAAAGAGATTTGATTGATCATTATACCTCAAAGAGATACTCCTTGAAGATCTTATGCCAATGCTAAGATGAGCTGGATCATTAGAAGACAAAATGCAGATTTCTGGGAAATGAGCGGACTCATGGAAATGAGGAGTCGCCTCATGGAGACAGACGCAAAGGCTTAAAGACAAAATGATCAATGAGCGGACTCATGCAGATGAAGAGTCGCCTCATGAATACAGAAGCAAAAGCCTGAAGACCAAATGGAAAATGAGCGGACTCATGGAAATGAGGAGTCGCCTCTTGATCATAGAAGCAAAAGGTTTGAAGATAAAATGATCAATGAGCAGACTCATGGAAATGAAGAGTCGCCTTATGGAGACAGAAGCAAAAGTCTGAAGACTAAATGGTCAATGAGCAGACTCATGAAGATGAAGTGTCACCTCATGACAACAGAAGTAAAAGGTTGAAGATCAAATGAACAAAGAGCGGACTCTTGAAGATGAAGAGTCACCACATGAAGACAAAAGCAAAAATGTGAAGACAGAATGAACAAGGAGCCGTCTCATTGTTATGAAGAGCAGACTCATGGAGACAGTGAACAACGTCTAGTAAATGCAGAAGCAGAAAGTGTTGACTCCACAAGCCTGGAGCCTACTCCTTGAATATGACAGCTAGTTTTTCTAACGTTATAACGGACTAGACGTGCATTAATGAAGCCTAACAACCTCTAACGGATGGAATCAATATAGGGGTTTATATACAAGCTTCTAGTTGCATTTATACAAGGTATTGGAGACAAAAACAAGATCAAACTGATTGATTCACTGAAAATTCTGATATTCTTCCTATCTTCTTCTTGTGAGTTTTGATTGTAAAATTTACTGTTGTTAGAGAGTTTGTTTGTTACTTGTATATTCTTATACACTTGTAATGGAGAGTTTGAGAGTTTTCTTGAGAAAGAAAAACTCTTGTAAGTTTGAGTAGAGCTTAGACAAAACCACTTGGAGATTGAAGTACTCGGTGAGGAGTTCTTGTGTATAGTGAGCTGAGCACTTTGTCAATCAGCAGTCCATTTGTAATTAGAGGTTACATAGTGGAAGAAGACTTCGAGGAGGCCTTGGGGTGAGGACGTAGACTACGGTTTGTGGTTGAACCTCGGTAAATCTGTATGTTCTTTCTTATGCTCTGTTTTATTTCATTCTTCTGATTATATTGCTTTGCATATAGATTGATCACTGTTACATTGGT
>CM065383.1:45022500-45027500 GCA_033060915.1 Euryodendron excelsum
CATACGGATGAGACAATTGTTTTCTTTAAAAAATTTTGTAGAAAAGTCCAAAATGAAAAAGGATTTTCAATTACTTCAATTAGGACTAATCATGGAGGGGAATTCGATTGTAAACCTTTTGAAATATTTTGTGATGAAAATGGTTTTGATCACAATTTCTCAGCTCCTAGAACACCTCAACAAAATGAGGTTGTTGAGAGGAAAAACAGAGTTTTAGAAGAAATGGCTAGAACCATGCTTTGTGAAAATGGTTTACCAAAGTACTTTTGGGCTGAAGCTGTTAGCACAGTTTGTTATGTTTTAAATCGAATTTTATCTAGAAAGTTTTTGAACAAAACCCCCTATGAACTTTGGAAAGATAAGAAACCCAATGTCTCATACTTTAAAGCTTTTGGATGTAAGTGCTTTGTATTGAATAACAATAAAGACAAATTCGGCAAGTTTGATGCTAAATCCGACGAGGGTGTATTTCTTGACTATTCAACACATAATAAGGCTTATAGAGTCTTTGATAAAAGGACTCTAGTAGTTGAAGAATCAGTCCACATCACTTGTTTATAGGAATTAAGATTAACACGCACACAAAAACAATAGAAAAGAAGCAAAATTAAATTAGATGCATACAAGGCAAACTTGGAGTTGTTAATAAAAATGAGGCAAAGGTCAATTTAGGTGCATATATACTAGTCCATAGCTAACATCTTTATATACATGATCTTCTCTTCCATTTGTGCAAAACCTGATATTTGAGGGGAGAAAAGAGTATATACGGAGATATATTAGCTTGGCCATATATATCCTTCAAACTTTTAATCCATAACTATCAACATGAAACACTATAGCCAAAGCCTATAAATATATACCACAGTGATTAGTTCAGTGGATAAGAATTCGGATTTTCTCGCTTAATGATTGGGTTCGAATCTTCATAACTACTTTAGAGGAGAGGGAGTAAACATACTCTTCAGCACTCAGAGCACATAGTCGGACCTAAGCTTCGGCCTCGATGTAGGCGCGGTGAGATCTCCTGCGGATGGCTTTTTGATGCTGAATTGCAATACTCGACAAATATTGATTGTACTCTAAAAAGTACAATTAAAGTCCCTAATTATAAGCTATTATTAATAATTATGTATATGTTAGTTATCATTTTAATAAACTATTAGTTTTCTTTTATATTTTTATGTCTTGTGCAAATTTAAACCTAAAACCTACCAAGATGAAGTCGGCGTGCACACACATATTTATTCGAGTGTTAATTTGAGGTGAATGAGTGGAGTCAATGCATAATAGAGTATTCCGTGGAGCAATCACATAATTAGTTTATGGCCAAAGACAATGCATTGTGGAGCATTTTATGGAGTATCTTATGTCTATGAAAAACTCTATTCAGGTGTAGATTTTTAGTTAGTTTGTTAGTGCTTTTTAGTCAATTAATTTTTTCTTTCAGTCTTTTTTTACCGTTATTCTATTGTAATAAACCTTTTTATTTATGAAATTATTTTCCATGCCATGTCTTTTCAATGCTATGAGTAACCAGTTTTATTCTTGGAGCCAATTGTGAATATCATCTGAGGATCTTGGAATATCAATGGAGGTAATTGAGTTTTCATTGTTTTATCTTTAAAATCTTTCAATTATTGGTAATTAAATTCTAGATCTTTGAAAAAACTTAAAATTTTGACTAAGTTTAGTAATTTCTATGCACAAATCTTATTTTAGTATGGTTATTCCACAAATCAATGATATGAATCTATGAATTTAATTCTATTATTATAGATTTAATTATTATTAAAATTTTGTTCTAATAGCTTAATCTTCATAATCAAAGACTCAAGACAAAGCCAATAATTTGAGTTATAAAGCCTTTATTAAAATTTCGGGTCAGGTGTGATTCTCACCATACGATCCTTTTTGCTTATGTATTAGCCATCCGATCGTTGATTATCATGATTGACAAAAATCAATGGTCTTGATCACACGCCACACGCGCACGTGCCACGTGTCCAAGTGCCAAGTGCGCCACTAAAGCGCCACATTGCGCCACGCGACTCGCATGCGAGACGTATGCGTGGCGCACATGTGGCTTGATGCACATGCTCACACTTGTGTGCTACACCCAATCATTACTCTAAAGCAATTCATAGAAAGTTGTTGGCATTTATAAATGCCTTACCAAACTTCTCACTTTCCAATGTGGGATTCATTTAATAAGGCAATAAAGACTTTCTTCAAAGCTAGTCAAAACCATTTTGGAAAACCCCAAAACTACTATATATATTATATAATTTGAAAATCATTTCAACATGATTGTCACAGGAGAATTTGTCTTTCATTTTCCAAATAAAAGTTAGCAGAAAGTAACATTACAACAAGTTAGAAGTGTAAAGGCTTAATTTTTTTTTTTTTTTGGTATAAGAAAAATACAAGAACAGCAAAGAAAACAGAGGGCAGAAAAAGAAAAGAAATCAGAAAAGCAAAAACAGCACTAGGCTGGCCTGTTAAACATGACTCCAGCCATATTAGCCTGTAGTGAAGGACCCAACCCAGCTGGGGGTCTATCAAAAGTCACCAAGGCCTCGTTGAGACTGACTCCTAAATCTGCCAAAAAATCTGCCCAGTTATTCCCTTCTCTGAGTGTGTGATCGAAAGTGAACTCACTGCTTCTAGCTAGGAATTTGAAGTCCTCAATCAAAGCTTTCAAGGGGTGGGTGCAGGTAGCTTGATCTTCTATAAGGTTGATAGCATATTTAGAGTCAGATTCAATGGTGAATCTCCTCATAACTCTTTCCTTCATGATAAGAACTCTTTCCTTGAGTAAATGCTTAATCGTTAAAACTAAAAATAAAGATTTTAAAGTGAGATTTAGTGTAAGAGAAATACTGACCCTATTCTAAACAAGCAGGAGGTAGTTAGGCATTTCCAAAATTGTTATAATGAACCTCTCAGAAGTAGACCAATTTTACAAGGGCCCGTAAAGCTACAACTAAGCTTGGACAATAGAGTAATCTTGGAAAAGGATTTTGAGGAAACTGAAGTCTTTGATGCAATTTGCAGTTGTGATGGCAGCAAATCCCCAAGCCCTGATGGATTCAAATTTAGTTTTGTGAAGAAATATTGGAACATATTGAAGGAGGACATCTTGAAGTTCGTGGGGGATTTCTCTTCAAATGCCAAGCTGGTTAAAGGTATTAATTCATCATTCATCTCTCTTATTCCTAAAGAGGAATTTCTTGATGATCTATCTAAGTTTAGGCCAATCAGCTTAGTGTCCTCAATGTATAAAGTGTTGACTAAAACTCTTGTTGGAAGGTTAAAAAAAGTGATCCATGAGGTTATAAGTGAAAACCAAACAACATTCATTAAAGGAAGGCAAATCCTAGATGGGGTTCTAATAGGTAATGAGATAATTCATGGTTGGAGGATCAACAAAAAGCAAGGCGTTTTGATAAAATTAGATTTTCAAAAAGCATTTGATAGTGTGAACTGGAATTTTCTTATGATGATGATGGGAAAAATGGGTTTTGGGACAAAGTGGTGTAAATGGATCTTTGAATGCCTATCCTCTGGACATGTGTCAGTGCTTGTGAATGGTGCACCTTCATAAGAGTTTAAGATGGAAAGGGGCCTAAAGCAAGGGGATCCTCTCTCCCCCTTTTTATTCAACATAGTGGTAGAGGGGTTAAATGAATTGTTGAGTTGAGCAGAGCAGAGCATTAAGTCTAAACTTCATCAAAGGAACCAAAGTTGGACTGAATGGGCCTACCCTGATGAACCTACAGTTTGCAGATGATCTTATTCTATTTTGTGAAGCTAATTTTGGTGAACTGACTAATCTTAAGAGAATCTTGAGATGCTTTGAAACACTTTCAGGTCTCACAATCAACTTTTAGAAGAGTTCTCTTTGTGGTGTAGGCCTAGATGATGGCTTTCTAGACAAGGTGTCAAAATTATTCAATTGCAAAAAGCAAAGGCTCCATATAAATTATCTAGGGATGGCTGTAGGGATTAATCCTAGAGTCAATAAATCTTGGGACAACATATTGGACAAGTTTAGAATGAAGCTAGCCCCTTGAAAAAACAAGTATCTTTCAATAGGGGGAGGCTAACTTTACTGAAATCTTCCCTCTCTAACATTCCCTTATACTACTTCTCTCTATTTAAAGCCCCATCTGTTGTTTACAAGAAGATTGAGATTATTCAAAGGAAGTTTCTATGGGGGAATGATAATGAGAAGAGAAGTGTCCACTGTGTGAGATGGAATTAGGTTACAACAGATTTTAAAAAAAGAGGACTTAAGCTGGTTCCTGTTAGAATCATGAATCTAGCCTTGATCTCCAAGTGGTGGTGGAGGTTTGGTAAGGAAAATGATGCTTTGTGGAAAAGGGTCATATGTGCCAAGCATAACCAGCATGTTTGGAATTGGAGGCCTATGATTTGTGAAGGAAAGATTAAATGCTCAGCACCGTGGAAAGACATTGTTGATCTCGGTGATGAAAATGATCAAATAAGAGATTTAATTCATAAAAATATGACAGTAAGCTTGGGGAATGGGAAGTCTACTTTATTCTGGAAGGATAATTGGGTTGGGGAAAGACCTTTGATGGAGGAATTCCCTAGATTATTCCAGCTATCAAGTCTACTTTGTTCTGCATTGCTGACATGGTTGATCCTACAAGGGCTTGGAACCTTTCATTCAGAAGGAAGTTATTTGCATGGGAGGCTAAGGAGGCTGAGGAATTATTGCTTGATTTAACCAACCAGAAGGCAGATAACAACAAAGCGGACACCCTATTATGGAAGCTTGGTACGGATAAGTCTTTCTCTATAAAATCAATTTGCAATGCACTTCAGTCAGGGAGTTCTCATGCAGAGGATTTATATACCAAGCTTTGGAATATAAAAGCTCCACTAAAATGCCAGATCTTTGGATGGTTATCCCTGCAAGGTAAGATTAAAACAAGGCTGATGCTAATTTATAGGAAAATTATCCCCCAAAA